>CM046724.1:54829649-56029649 GCA_025584915.1 Monochamus saltuarius
GCAAAAATCTTCAGTGGAATAACGGTCCTCCTGATAGGCACCAGCTCGAAATGCAGCAAAGTGTGGGCTTTGCTCATCAGCAAAGCTAACCTGGAACCGATACAGTTACGGAGTCGCAGACCAAAATGGAGGTAGGTTTGATTATTATCCCTTACGATTTAGAATTTGTGAATGGTTGCTCAAAATCTTCACTCAAGATTCACAGCTGACATGTTAGCTATAAATAGTTTATTTTTACATGGAATGAAATGTATAACATCCATAATACTTTTTTGGCCTTATTGTTGTGGAGATATTTAAAAAAATGAAGTGTAACGCAAGTGGACACTAGTGATGATTTACGCGAAATAGCTGCTGTTAATAACTTACGAGTTCAAGACAGACAAAATTAAAAATATTTGTGTTAATTCATAGAAACTGGGTAAGACGGGCAAACATGTGATTACACGTCAGTGGACACAATTTTGAACAACTGTTGTAACGTCGGGTATGTCAAATTATTTTATTAATTAAAACCACAAATTAATTTTATTAATTTACAATAACAATAGCGGCAAAAACTGTTTGCTGATATAAAATTGTGTTATAAAATTTTATTTATTTCTTTTCTTGGAAAATTATTGCAATTTTTCATCCGTTCATTTTTATTACACTTTGCCACCGTGCCACAGTAGGTCAGTTTCCAGTGTGTTTTTAAATAATTTTTACAGTGCTCTTTTTGATTTCTTTTTACAAAACTGTATTTGTAAGAGTCCCGTATACCTTTTGGATAAGTTCTGAATCAGCCTGTATAGTGGAAGTACGTTAAGATATAGTTTTTATGTGGAAAAAGGATGAGAACATAAAATGTTTTCAGAAACAAGGAATCGTTAACATTTCGAGCACAATTTGTAAACCAGACTCACTCTTAGAGAAAAAGAATATACCACCAAAAACTTTGAAGGAAACTTGGAATATCACTCAACAACTAATCTACCCTATATGCAACGATGTACTGACAAAATAGGTAGCCTTTTAAGAAACCACGGTGTCAGTACTGTTTGCAACGTTACAATGAAGAAGGGGCAGTTTTTCCAAGGCTAACTGCAAAAGAAATTTACTTCAATACTTCCATTTACATGCGCCGAGGTATACATTTGACAAAGAAGGAGACATGCTAGTACAAATCTGAAAGGAGACAAGATCTACTTGAGAAGTCATCAGTTGCGGAGCATAGACTGGAGACAAAACATTTAATAAATCTGGACATCAAAAGTCTAGTGCGAGAGAAGATTGCTTCAATTTGGAAATAGTGACCAAAAAAAATTAGGTACAGACACGTCAAAGACCATTGACATTGAACCAAGAACCGGAAAGTCATAGACTAAAGCAAACATCGTATGAAAATTTCTACCAGAGGATTTTTCTATAGTTCCATTCAGATAAAAAGAGCGGTAGGTCCCTGGAAACGTCAAGGAACATAAATCCATGATGTGGAATTAGCCCGAAAATTGTTTAACTACTGCCAAATCAGATGCGTTTTCAGCTCATAGGACGATAGTATGCATTTTGCCTCCAATGCTCAATCAAGTCAATAAATTAAAAAATGGCTGGTTTAAACAGAACTTTCACATACCTACTTAAATGTAAAATACAGCATTTACATTTTCACATAAAAAAATTGCATTAATAATTTAGTCGGTACTTTAGGAAAAAGGTCCCATGAATTGTGCTAGATTGTTATTGGAGACAAATAATGACAACTTTAACAACAGAAAAAATAGTTTAGTCTTAAGAGAAAGGGAACTCTTAGAGCAGCTGGTATCCTTGCGTAAACTGATATGTATTTGATGGGAGAAAGAAACCATTGTTTACTCTAATTCATCACTGCTAACATTAATTATCAACAGCTCCGTCATCTACAGAGGCCACAATTCGAGGAAAAGGATCTGAGAGTCAGTGATTCTGCTGCATAATAATGCCCTTCTCGAATGCAACATTAATAACGCCTATTCAGCAGCTTAGGTGAGAGACAATTTCTATCTTGGCTTTTGGACCATCGGATTTCTTTAGGTGTGGGATAGAAAAATTGCCAGGTCATTGAGGGACAATAATAAATATTGAAGCAAGATATGTTCTCAACTTATCCATCAATTAATATTAGAAAATATATAAAATGTCTGAAATACTTTGAAATCCATCAAATTTCATTTACTCTGTAGGTTGAAAGATATGATTTCCAGGACTGTTGAATACTTCCGATACAAACATAAATAATCTAGGGAAATTTAACGACTAAAATCGAAAGTATCCACATTCATGTGGACTTCTATTGCAGGGCTATTAAAACATTTTATTACGCATTTCAAGTGAATTATTATGTAGATCATATATAAATTAAGTTGCTATTTCTTTATTCTAGTTATATTCCTTGAGTGGCTTTTTAAATGAACATGATGTGATATTACTAGAAAAATATTCTTTTTATATACAAGTTGCCTTTATTGCAATTTTTGTTATATCGAAAGTTTACCAGTTTACAATTAATTATTTTAAAGAACAATCTCTTCAATATATTTTTGCATTTCTATTTTATGATCTTTCTTGTTTAGACCTACCTATGAAATAATCTCAAATTTATTATCTAGTTCTAAATTTAAAAAACCAATTTCTTAATGAATATATTTTATTATTCATATAAGTCACAAATGAGAAACAATTGTATCCATTACGTCACTAGAAGTCTTCAGTGTGACCCCTTTTTGTATAGTACATAAACATCCACACTTGAAATCTGTTTCGACAAATTCTCCCGCCCTTTGAATTTGTTGGGAAACTTTCACAACATTATTCGTTTATAATTTATATTTGTCATTATAAATTAACAAGCTGAAGTAGCCATAATAAATGATTTAATGGGGCAGTGTAGCAGAACAACTACTTACATTTTGTTTTCGATAAGGGTAAACATTTCTGATTTATTTATTTCTATTTTTATCAAATAGGCAGGTAAGATGCAACCTAGGTAAGAAGAAGCTCCTCGACTTTTGGAGGTCTGGAGATCGACAGCTCATAAGCTTCTAAACACTACCACCCATCACATTACTATGAACAACTTTCTTAAGATGACAGAAAACACCGCGTAGAATAAGCCGCAGTTTTTTTATTATGTTCTATTTAGCAATGAGGTGATATATCACTGTATTGGAATGGTACCTCGACATATAAGTTCTTTAGAAAATTCACATGGGTATCGAACATCAGTGGAGTTTAAATGTCTGATGTGGTATCTTCAATCGATATTTG
Organism: Monochamus saltuarius; assembly: GCA_025584915.1. NCBI lineage: Eukaryota > Metazoa > Arthropoda > Insecta > Coleoptera > Cerambycidae > Monochamus > Monochamus saltuarius. The sequence continues at coordinate 54,832,935 of CM046724.1, forward strand.
GTTAAACCATATTTTTTAACGGACTACTCGACCATCAAATTTATTATATATCCACTTCTCTTGAGAATAATGTAACTCAAAATTACTCAAATAAAGTATTTCCACATCGTTGGCTTGACATAAGTGATCCCATTTCATGGCTAGCAATAACGACCACAGCAAATAATCCTCTTCTGCCGCCACGATTAACTCATCTGCAGTCTGAGGTGGAGGAATATTGTTTTGAATGGATCTAGAAACAAAATCCTTCATGTGTTCAATAGGATTCATGTCGGGAGAGATGCCGGGCCAATCTAATATTTTGATATGTCCTGCTTCGAGTGTGTTCTTGAACACTTCTTGCGCGATGTGGTTGAGCGTTGTCGTCCGTAAACACAAAATTTTCACCTAATTCATTACGTAGGGGGTAGATAATGAGCGTAATAACTTGTTCGATGTAAATTTGACTGGTTATATTCTGTGGTATTCGAATTAATGGGGTGCGGTGGTTAAACATTATTCCACCCCAAAACTTTACAGTACCCTCTCCGAACGAAGCAACTTCACGGGAAAAATGAAGTTGCTGTTGACAACCTGATTCTCTCCAGACTCTTTGTCGATTGTCATCAGTAACCAACCCAATTCTGGTTTCGCCTGTAAATAAGATCCACCGCCACTGGCGTAAAAGCCAACCCCTATGCCCTCGCGTTCATTGCAGACGGGCAGCACGATGCTTTAGAAATAGAGTGGGGACCCGTAATGGTCTTCTACCTCGTAAATGAGCATTGTGGAGTCGTTTTCGAATAGTAAGTCTCGATATAACACGACAAAACGTACCTTGAAAGTGGGCCCTGAGAGCTGAAGCTGAAGATGTGCTACGAGCATATTGCACCAAGTACTGATCCTCCCTTTCATTAGTTACTCGAGGACGTCCACTACGTAGTCTGTATTCCACTGTATCAAATTCTTCATATCTGTGTACTATTCGTACAACAGATGATCTATGAATGCCCAACATGTTCGATATCTGATGATTAGAATGTCCTGTATCATGTAAAGCAGTCATTCTCGCTCGGGTAAACGCAGACATTTCACGCCCTGGCATCATAATGTACAAAAATTCAAAGGAACACTTGGCTGAATACACTGCCGAACTGACCAGATTTGTAAAAACATTGGTAATAAAGTAAAGGTTCATGATTTGCAATTTTTTACTGTATTTTTTGTTCCATGTTTTGTTCTATTGTACATGTACTTTTTTTACCGCATTTAGAAAATCCACTAGATTTAATCGAATCATTTTATATACAGGGTGTCCAAGACTTTTGACGTTGTGTGTGTAAAATACAAGAGATGCAAAAGAAATACGTTTTGATCAGATGATATATTTCTGGCAACAAAACCTTTTGTACTGCAACAAGTTGGGTTTGTGCTCGTACTGCGACGTTGGGTATTGTATGTCTATACCCGAAATTTAACAGAACTGCACAATTATGTCATATAACAAAATTATATAATAGTGTTGGACCGTGAGACTTCAAACTTATTTTGGTGCGATATAGGACATTTAACATAATTAAATAAAAATGTAAAAAGAGCTCCCCATAAAAAATTAGGCAAATAGTAGTTTTAATAATAATCCATTACAAATAAAAACAATAGTTACAAACAGTAATATTTAAAATAATTAGCGAGGTAGGATTCCTTTATAAAAAAATATAGATTGCCATTTAGAAGTCAAAGTTACTCTACCGATATTCTTGAAGTGCTGTGATTTCTAATAAACTAGTATCTATGACAATGTTCTTTCCTCGATGAATGCTATGACTTTAATAACATTTTTTATGTAGCGGATAGATATTAAGCTCTTCTTTAAAATAGGAGACTCAGTATATGATAGGTACCGAATCAGCTATAAATTCGTCGCAAGATAATTAATGTTATAGGTATGTGTGCAGTAAATATTCTCACAAAAGTAAACGAAATTCCACCACGATACGCTACTGTTAAATTCTTTTTCACCTTCGATTTAAGTCGAAACACTGTAAGATTTATTATTCGATTGGTCATCTGCGATCTTTTGAAACTTCAGTACTGCTAAGATTTATATACCTACATTATTGAACAGCTGAAAGTCGGTTACCGAAAATAAATGTTTTTAACAAGACCAACAGGAAGTTTCGAATAAAAACCTGTAAATAACAAATGGAAATATTTGAGGGCATTATTTTATGCAGCCGTGTCAAAGTTGTTTATACGACTATAATCAAAAAGCACAGTTACCATGTGGATCCATATTTATAAAGAAGAAAAATATCGAAATGCTCTGTTATTACTACTTTTATAATTAGATTATATTTCAATATCGTGACACCCACTTTATTTGAAGATAATAATTTCCTTTTTCAGTTATATATACCTATATATTGTTAGGTATTTAATAAATTTTATTAATAACATTAACAATATAGAGACAAAAATTCAAACATTAATAATAATAACTTTATTTCATAAGACCTTGATATACAAAGTATTGAAATTGTCACATCATTAACTTACCCTTATAATAATATGCTGTCTTAAACATTCACAGCAAAAAAAAAACAGAAAAGTAGGGTAAAATAAAATGAATAAAGTATAAGTACAAACAACTCATATAAGACAAACATATGTAACTCAGAAACTTAATTTACAAACCAGACACATTAAAATCATAGTCCATATACTTCTCAATACTATAAAAGGCATTTTTACTAGTATGCTCTTAATTTGATTACGAAAAGTAATATAAGTGTTCAATTGCTTAATGCGTATCGGCAGCTTATTATACAATTTAATGGACATAATAAAAAGACCCTTAGCCGACAAAGCCAGTCGATGTTGAGGAATATTAAGACAATGTAAGTCTCTAAAATGGTAGCCAGAAGATTGCGTATTATCAGTACGTGCACAAAATTTAGAAATGTGATTCTTTACATACGAAACACAACTCAGTATATACAGCGAGTAGACTGTAAAAATTCGCAAATTAACAAATAACTCTCGACAAGAATCCCGCGCACGTGATTTAGTCATTGTTCTAATGATCTTCTTCTGCAGAATAAATAGTTCGTTCATATGAGAAGAATTACCCCAACACATGATACAATAATTCAGGCTAGATTGAACGTAACCATAATAATACATTTTTAAGATGTCTATATCTACGAATTTGCTAAGACGCCAAAGAACAAAGCAATGTTTTGCGAGTTTATTTAAGAATCCATCAGCACTCCTAAAAATTTAGCAACATTGCTCTGTTAATGGTTTTATTATCAAACTTAACCAAAAGGCTATAATCCAGATCTTTAGTCGTAAACATGATTAAATCCGTTTTAGAACCGTTCAACGCTAAACCATTGCTTTTACAAAAATCTTGCATATTAACCACAACATTCGATACAATGTGGCTGAGCGAAACTGATGACTCTGCTTTAACTGCCACAGAAGTATCATCGGCGAACAATGTTACACATTTATTTATATTAGCCATCACTGCTATATCATTAATAAAAAGTAAGAATAGGAATGGCCCCAGAATACTCCCCTGAGGGACTCCTGTTTGAAGGTGTTTTGGCTGTGAAAAATATTTAGAGCCATTTAAATTTAAGAGGACCTCTTGGGTTCTACCTTGTAAGTAGCTATCAAGCCAATTATAAGCTGGACCTCTTATACCATATCTCTGCAACTTATTCAATAAATGTGTATGATCTACGGTGTCGAAAGCTCTAGTCAAATCAAACATTGAAGAGATGCTTGACGGTGCATTAGCTTGATAAACATATGTACGCTATTTTGGCAAAATTTCCTGTTGTAAATCCCAGGTTTCAACTTTTACATTGGTATTGTATCTTGACAATCTGGTTTTGTGTAACGCCTAAAAAGTACTTAACATTTATATCAAATATTTTTTCTATACAAATCAAATGAAGTATCTAATTTGTTCACAAGAAATCAATAAAGTAAAATAGTAAAACAGAAGTGTTAATAGGAATGGGTTAGTTTAATTGTCGTTATTGCTTAGAAACTATTAAGATCTAATAATGCGAGGAAAAAAGACGAATTGAAAAATGAATTTTGTCAAAACTTAAAACGTTGATTGGAACATCTCCTGGACATATAAATGTTAAACTTTGGGGACACTGATTAACTTATCTGATAGCCAATCTTATACGCAGTGTCCTAAAATTAATGAGTCATAGAAAAACTAAAGACAGTAAACTTCAAAATACGCTATATGAGTAAAGTGTAACTCGTTTAAAAGATACAGTGTGTTGAAAGTGGAAATGTATTTATGAAAATACGAAGTAATCTAAAAACGGCTGAATTTATTAGAGGTAAAATTGGTACGTTTATGTTTTTTAAAACGAACAATTTAAATTTTATTATTTTTAGATTCTCCATAGAGTTTGTCAATTATAGATACATAGATGAATAAATTTACCCTGTAGTGGTTTATTTTTCCAATTATTATTTACGCTCTGGCTGAAAATAAATTATGAAAAATAAACTCTCCTAAGTTGGAAAAGGAATACTTTATTGTTCTCATTGTATAGCTTCCAAAATATGTACATTTTAATATTGTATTTAATGAATATTAAACATTAATAGTTGATGGAATATCTTCTAATAAATGAGGTAAATCATTATGTAAAAATGCCAAATATGTTTCGTAATTTAGTTCATCATCAAAGAAGTCTACTGCGCAATACTACCACCTATGATACCAATTAGGCATATTTTTCTTAGAATATAACATATCTGCTTTATTTGCGGCGAGTGTACATGCATTACAATATTAATATATAGATATTACGAAAACAGGGCTAGACCCTTCTTCCATAATTTATTATCAGCCAGAATTCAAATTCCAAAAATAAAAAAACCACAGGATGAATTTATCCAAATTTGTACCTGTAACTGGCTTCATAAGGAATCTGAAAATAGCTATAAACTTCAAATTTCTTGTCCTAAAAATGTATACGTACCAATTTTAGCTCCAATAAATTCAGCCATTTTAAAATTATTACGTATTTTCATAAATAAGTGTTTACTTCTAACACTCTGACATTTTTTGATACTTACTTTTTTTCTTTACCTAATTAGATAGGTACTCCTGTCACTGAAATATAAAAATCTTAAGAGATAACCTCTTGTGTCTAATGAATCAGTTAAGGTGTTGATTTTATAAATTTTGTTTTGCCTACAAATATCACAGTGAGAAAGTAGATAGTTCCACTAATACTAAACACATGTAGTTAAAGTGTCGAAAATTCTTTTCTTTTTCGTTATCAAAGTCTCATATTAATGATTTTGTTTGTATATCTATGTTCCATAATATATCATATAATATTTCTTCTTATGTTACTTCCTTTCTTGATTGTTAATTCTAACATTTTTGTGTTATTTCAGTGAAAAACATGACCGTTTTTCTACGCGGGTTTACAAATTTTTGATATTTCAATTTTTCCCTTTCTAATGCAAGCTCTATGTTCTCCAATTCTAAAATTTAAAGGTATAGAAGTCTTCTCAATGTACAATGTTGCTGACACCTTTCTTTATATTTATATAAGGATTTTAGGAATGGAAGGATTTTTGGAATTCAAATATCTATTGTTATTTGGTTTTCTATAAACACCGTTTTAGATGAACTTTTTCCAATTTGACTTTGATAAATTATATTTTTTTACATTACATAAATGACAAAGAACAATCTATTAAATTCACTTTAGAAATTTAAAAGAATAATACATTGCCATTATTAAATGGCCTTGCCTGATCCATTAGGCATAAGGGATTATTTTTTGTTAATATTTTTATATTCCACTACAGAGATTTTCAATTAAATAAAAATAGTAGCTTAAACAAGTTACATTTTCCAAAGGCATGTTTGGCTCATAAAGGGTTTTTGACTATAACCCATTCATTATGTGACACCGTGTATAAATGGTCTAACACAATGGTATTTTGTAATCAAATTGTCATAGCAATAAATTCTTTAAACAATTTTATAACGGTTTTTAAAACTTTTCAAAAACCAAAGTTAAATATTGTCAACCTGAACGGAAGTTATCATATTACGATTGCCTGTAGTGTGAGTTGCGTAAAAACTAGTGACAGTTGGCGTCATGTAACACAGGTGGTGACTATTTAGTGATTGCATTAATTTATAAATAGATACGGTAGATATAATCATAAATATACTCGTAGGCAGAATAAATTATATTGCTGGATCACTTAAGCACAACTAGTGCCTCAGAAAAATGCTTAATGCTAGCTACGCCCGTTTTTAATTACCCTAATACACGCATAAGTAGAAAGGAAGACCATTTTCCAAATTGAGACTAAAATGGGTACAGTAAGTATCACGCTCTGGGCATTTCTACTGCTTCCTCGATTAATCACATATCTTCCTGTCTATTTTTTAACGCAAATGAAAGTGAAGTAAGTGGGTGCGGCGTTTCAGAACATTGCGAAAAAGTATTATTGCTTCACCTGATGTTTTATTTTAAAGATTGATCGCCTTTTATGCAACGTAATTTGACTTGACTAAAAATCGTGCATTTCGATAGTCAACAAATGTGTTTTCTATATTAGACAAGCCGGTAGTAAACCAGTTTCAAATACAAACTGAATTTAAGAATATACCTACAACGTAAGAGAATTTTAATTGAAGGTTTAAACTTAATCTGATAGTTACTGACAGGCATTACGACGAACGTCTGCTACCCTTTTAGTTGAAGGCGGTGGTGACCTAACTTGTCTTGACAAAGATGCAACACACATGGTGGAAGGCTACATCGAAGGCTCACTTTTGAATAAAGAAAATATAGCGAAATAAATACTAAAAGTTTATAGTAATGATAAACACAGAACCGTTGTCATTCCTGTTTTCACAACATCTGAAAATAATATAACTATTAATGACTGTTTTGCGAATTGCTCCAAGAATGAGGCTACTGACAGTTTCAGTGGTTTACTGAATTTTAATACTTGTTCAAACTGTGTATTTAATATAAATGTGGATTGTAAATATTGTTGAATAAACTTTTGTAAATTAAAACTTGATTAATACTTTTAATCTAAGGATTAAAAGTGTTAACTCTGGCCCCTAGGCTTCCTTTTATTAGCGTAAAACCAAACTATAATAAGTTTACATTTGCTGAAACTGAATCATTTTCATTAACTTCTGGAGGAAAACATTAAAAAACATTATCAACTCATTTAAAGACAGGGAATTATACCGTTCCCTTTTATCTTTGTGCTTTGTCGAACAATGTTTTAAAATCAAACCTCGCCGATCTTCTTGAAATTGCAGTGCACGTCACCATAATTTACCGTTCTGAACAACTTTTTCAAGTAAAATTTTGCTGTATTTTCAGCAGAAAAGGCACTTTACGTGAAACGATAAAAGTTTTCAATCGGTGCACTGAATATTTCAAATAAGATTATTTCGAAAACTGTTACTCCTAACGACTTCAACAAGGTATACCTTTTTTAGATACAACAGGTAGGAGAATCGATTGTTTCAATAGACAGATGCATACACTAAACAGCATGCTGTGCCATAAGTGGCGGCCTCTACTAGTGACGTCAACATTAGTTAAAAATTCTTATTTGCTGTGCCAAAAAACATAATTGTGCCAATTCCTTTTTTAATACTCCGACAGGTTTCAAAATTATTGAGATATTTCAAAATAAATTTCTAGCATTGAACACCCTGTATTATTTAAACCAGCAGCATTCGGATAAGGCATATTTGGCTCAATCGCCATATTTTGGTGTGTAGTATCTCCAGTTCAGAGATTGCCCATTCTTAATGAATCACCCTGTATAGCATTTCGTCAAAAATTCTTAAATTTATATCAATTTCCAAATCTAGTTTTAATGGTTTTTTAAAAGAATTCTATGGGGTGGTATTATGTTTATAATGCCCTATAGGATTTTTAGTGTGAAGCAAGCGTATAATATATTACAAAATATAATGATAAAGCATAATAGATAAAATATTCTTTTTTCCTTACTCTAAATAACTGCGACCTGTAAACTGTTTGATACCATGTAGAAAACATGTATAATTGATACAGTGAAGAAATATTGTTTCGAACTGTTTAGATTTTCTAAAATCCGTGTCAGAAAACAGGTACCTATAAATTTGTCGAAAATTGCGTTTAAAAATACGCCCTTAAGAAAAGTTAACTTCAAATTTATTTAAATAAATGTACCTATAGATGCACTGAAGTAAATGGAGGTTTTTGGAATGAAAATGGATAAAAAATATAAAAATTTTAGAAATATTCAGATTGATTTTTAACTAAGCCAGTTATGGTACTTTTATTGCAAATACTCTAAACAACCTGCTGTAAATATTAATTCATACAATTTATATAAATTTTAAATATGGTAACTTGATTTGCGAAAAGCATTTTTTCAATAAAACCTCGTCATGTTTTTTCTGTCATGATAATAAAGACATTTTCAACAAAATTATCATAATTAATGATGATAATAGGCTTGTCCACAAGAGTCAGAGATTGATTTCAAACTGTTAGAAATATTCGACCAGTTAAGTTGTGGATGTGTTTTCAGTGCATGTAACTCAAGAAGTAGTTGGATGAAGACTTCTGACAATTTCAAACTAGTTCCTGACTCTTGTCAATCAGCAATGAATTACTCCTACAATATCTAGTAAACAGTTATCATTACTTTTTACCAGCATTTGGCTGCAAATATGTAAAAATGCTATTTTGAAATAGAATGAAAGCTAAATGAAGAAACAGATTATTTCAAATATTAGTCAAAGGCGGAACATTTTTTCAGATTCACCATAGTGGTGACATTTACTACACTTGTTTTGATGAGAAGAAGCTTCAGTTTACATCCAATTATAACACATCCTATATATTTTTAAATAAAGTTTAACACGAATCTATGTGTACTATAATTTTATGAACTTTCATGATGATGAACTGTATGAATTTTTGTTACCATAATGAAATGACAATCATAATTTTTGGAAAGAATGTTATCGGACTGTACGTAGTTCAGTTCCTAAAAAGAAACAAAATTTATCAATTTTTTTCTGTTGAATTTTAAAAGAACTACAATAAATGTACTAAAACCAATGACGGTATATTTTTAAAAGTTCTTCGTCATGGCGAAATTTAAAAAACTGCAAAAGTAGTAATTCTTATACATCAAGAGCAGCTGGTAAGCAGTTGCCGAGTTCTTTCTATTGACACTAATATCATTTCATACTATTTTAAAAATAATTGAGATATAATTAATATACAACCACCTGTCGTAGCTTCGCGTTTAAGGAAAAAGGAAATTAGTCGTATCATTCTCAAAAGTTACGTAACAGTAAAAAGTGACAAGCTTTGGAAGTCATTCTTGCAAAAATTCCGGTGAGGTTACAGTTACCTAGCACGCTCCAGTTGTGGCGCAGAACTGAGAGTATTAATTTGACAATTAAAACTGGTTATATAAGGACACATCGCGTTATATTATGATATACTGGAATTGTACGAGGCAGTAAAAGTTTTATTGTGCGACAATTTCCTCGTGGATCATGTTTAGATTATGTTCAAAGAAAGTCTTATTTCTGTAGTTGATCCATATAACTTCGGATTTAATAGTATTACCGGTGCATGCAGAGGATATTGCATAAGCTTAAAATGCTTACTGCTAAATCAGTTTCGTAAACTTAACAAGGCAAACTGAACATATTATGTGTTTTGAAATATAATTTTAACACTTCCTAAAGAAACAAAGAAGTATTCTGGCTATATATTTGCATGCTTTTATAACTTGGGCCAAGTTTGATTTAGATCTGTTTTGGATTTATAACAAAATGTGTTATTAGCAGTGGAGTCCATATACTCGTACACTCAAGTGTGTAGGAAATTTTTGTTTAATATTATTCAATGTGGCACCATATCTTAGAAACACTCTAGTATTTCAAAAAATATCTGAACCATTAATTTCTGTTAGCAAATCGGAGGAATAAATCCAGTAAAATTTTGTTTTTAGTGTGACAAAATTTATAAACTCTTTTATTCCAAGATAGTTCTGTTTAAAATTTCAAAATGGCATATTTCAAATTTAGAGATCTCTCATGTTGGTCGTTTTTTTATAACTGCTGTCAACAAAACATATTTTTGGATTGCAGCGATATCTATATCTGCATTGAGAGAAACGCGATTTGTACTTACTAGTAAAGTCATTTATTGGGACTGTACCATTGCATTGTTTTTTCAGAAATCATTTTTTTTGCGTTTTTTGATATATCCGGCTGGGGAGTTTTAAACTGGACATCCTTATTCTGTATTAGGGTTGTCACCTGTCTTTACTTCAGCCTCTGCGTCTTTCCGCCCTTACTTTTACTGGAAGTGTCCTTACTTACCGAAAATAATAAAATATAATCATGAGAACCAAAAGTGACGATATGCAAAAATAATTTTTAAATGCAATGTCATAGCAATTCAAAACATAGCCCCCTCCTCCCACTATTCAACAACAACAAGAATGAGAATAGGAAAAAGTAAGAAGTCCTTACTTGAAAATATGAAAGGGTGGCAACTCTACCCAATCATGTTATTCAAAATTACAAAATTACTATATTTGTTAAATACGGAAATCTGGAACAAAAATAAAGTACGTTTTTATTTATTTTAGATAAAGAAATGAATGCATAGTAATATTCTTTCTACATTACCTCATCTCAAAATACTATTATCCTAATATATAGCCAAATATGTCGATACACAAACAAATATCTATAAATTATCTGGCGGCATTTGAAAGACTTACCTATCTATCTATGTGTATGTGTGTCAATTTGAAAAATTAATGAAGAGGAACAGATAATTATCTACTAATATTTATGGAGGTACTTAATTCTTGTTCAACATTATTATAAACGTTATATACCTTCAGGCCTTTTCAGGTAAAATTATTGATAGTTTTATCAGAGATTATAAATACACTAGATAATCACCGTAAATGTAGTTACTGGACGCGGTAAAAATAGTTTCATAAGTTCCATGTAGAGGTCGGTGGCATGCCGAATTCAGAAATTTATATAATTCTTTAAACCAGACTTGTAGTGCGGTCAAGCGGGACCTTCGCCTGAGATGGCAGGGCACTACCCAGAGATTATAAATACACAATCTCTGGTGCAAGTAGAAAAGGGTCGTCTGGGAAATCCGAATAGGCCCGTAATCGCTGGCAGATGTAACAAAAAACCGAATGAGGTACACTAGCGCTAGGAGAGCAATGGTGGCCTGCATCCAGCATCCATTTTTACCGCGTCCAGTAACTACATGGACAGTGATTATCTAGTGTATTTATAATCTCTGGTTTAATGCTCCAAGGCAAAGTGTGCGTAAACAGTAACTATTGAAGTAAAAGTTGAAGATAACTTATTTCGGTTTGGCGTACCACTGAAGTGTTTCGAAGTATTAAAATAGATGTCGCTATCATACTCTTTCATACAGAATATAGTTAAATATATATGCAGCATTGCTAAAAATTAACTGATATTTATTATAGCAATTATGTTAAAAAAGTTAATTATGTTTACCTATAACTGCTGATAAATTTTATACTTTTTAAGAGCGTGTTGATTTAGCAAAACATTAAAAATCTATTGTTTATTATTACATCTTTAAAAAATTGCAGTAGGATATTTGTTACAAAATTTTAAGATATATTATTTTATAGAAATTTTGCACTATTTATTTAATTAATTTTATGTTACCAAACTGGCCAACATTGTTAAATTTTTGCTGGTTATATTTTGTACTTTAATTACAGTTGTTATTTTTGGCAGAATGTTAAACATAACAGAAATTATTCTAGTTTCCATATAATCAAGTTATGTTTATATCACATTCATTTGACCATATTTATCTTACTATTCTGTAATGTCTATCCACCCTTTAAATTTCTGTGATAAGTATCGCTGGACCGTTAAGAGGTAAGGCATTGGCGTGGTCAGGGAGTGACCGCGATTCACAATCGATACAAAGTAAACAATAACATTCCGTGTTATTCATGGCTGTATATGCGCACTGATATATTGTCGTATTTGTAAGAGCAACTTGATTAGATAAAATTCATGTAGATGGCATGTTGAAAGACACGTAATAAAAAAGTGTAAACTGTAAGTTCTATATTGGGTATTTCAGGATTTTATTTTTAAATTACTTGTTTATACGTCAATATGTACTGGATAAAGAAAATTTTGAAGTAAATAGTACATTTCTAGGTGGCCACTATCAACTAAATGACAAGTGCGACTTCAGTTGTGCCAGGTTAAAAACAATATCAGTAGTAACTTTCGATAAAACTACGAACACAAAACATAATATAGGAAATGTTTTGGAGTGTGGTTTGGATTCAAATTATTTAACTCTAGCAAAAGAATAAACTAATATGGTTGCAGTAATAGACCAACTAGTACTGGGTCTTTTCATAAATTTATTTAGAGAATAATGCATTAATGTAATTTGTAAGATTTGTTGGTGGTTGTCAATAGTTGAGGTATCGCTTCTTCGAAAGCAAATCTAAAACCTTTTCTGTTTCAGAGAGCAGAATACGTTTGTCAGCCTATGCGATTGAAAGTTTGTTAATGAGACTAATATATTTTACACGTTGGTAAATAATATTATTTGAGTTGTATCGATCGCAAATTGCGGCCACGCCTTGCCAACGCATGTGGTTTATCTCACAATAGTCCAAGTCTAGTCATAAGAAAGTGTCCCCTCCAGCAGGTCATCCTACTGAAGAAAAAAAAAAAAATAATAAAACACAATAAAATCTGATACAAAAGTGACAATTCGGGAATGTACAAATACATTTCATATATTTAACATTTTCTTCTATCTCAGTCAAAAACACCAGCTATACAAGAAATAACGTTCTTGAATAGAAAAAATTGTTCAATGTACTTCATTGTAAATAAGCAAACAATGTGAACTATTAAAAATGTGAGAATATTTAATAATAGCAAAAATGTCGGAATAATAATTTGATTAAGTTAACTTTCTCAAGATTTAATTGCATTCTGAATTATTTCTCATATGAAAATATGTATGAGAATTATTGAAATATGTATTTATCACAAGAATTCAAAATTTATCAGCTTAGGCAAGCAGGTGCAATACCTAATTCCCATTACTCAATGATTTCATTGCGTTTCAATAAAAAAATTTAACAAATTAGTAGCTTTGTTAGATTTTTATAGATTTGGAAAGCTAGATCCGTTAAATGTACTTCATATACCAATATATTTTTTGGTTATTAAACGACTTTACTGAACCAAGCAATATAAATTGACTAAAACGATGGTGAGAGGAGAAAAACTGACGGAAATTCATATTATCCTCATATAGTATGTACAATCGTTTGCAATAATAATGACACTCATTAAAATGAATTTTGCGATTTCTTTTGAACTTCTGATGAATTTGTAATGAAATCTGCTTCACATTTTTAATATTAGTTATTAGTTGTTTCACTTACGGATAGAGATTTAATGAAATTTCTACTCAAAACTTCCAGAAGTTCAAAAACTGTTTTAAGATAGTGTCATTATTATTGCAAACGATAGTACCTAATGTACAAATGGAAGTTTTAGAAATACTGCATATGCTAAATGATAAAGATAACAACTATTGCGGAAGAAATGCAGTGAATTAAGTGAGTAATTTACATTTGCTGACTAGTATGAATTTTCTTATGCTATGCATTTTTTTACTGTCCCTTACGTTTTAGCTATCTAGTAAATGTATCCCGTTTTAATAAAAACCACTTATTCTTCTTCTACAACATGTAATAATTTACTTTCAAAGCTTCAGGTAAAGTAATAAATCAGTTTAAGAATTACAAATGATCTAAATCACGAAGTCTTTTACTTTATGCAAATGGACAGTATATTTCTCACGTTATCTTCATATGTAACTGCCACATATTTCTATATCAAATTTGTTAAATGGCCAGGAGCTGAAATATTAAATAAAAGTGGATCAGAATCCATCTCAAGGACACACTTACAATACATTCTCTAGATGCTCATTCATCTCTTTTAACCTCATTACTTTTTGTTACAGTATATTAGTTTTAATGTGTCCAATTCTTAAGGTAGTCAAACAATAAACATTAATTATTACGTATATCTATATATAGAGTATCCCATAATAATAATAATAATAATAATAACTTTATTTGTCCAACAGTCACAAACCAATTACAGGACAAAGTTTACAAAGTAAATAAATAAATAAACCAAAAATTGAGAATAATTAAGAAATTAATACAAAACAAACTAACACGAGTACATACAAAATTATGTATTGCTTATATAACTGAAGGTGGTATATAATTCTTTCAAATTACAGTGAAAAATGTCACATGAGGTGCATATTTTATTATAATTGCATGTCATTGAATACACAGGAGACTTCAATAAAACATTAGTGTTAGCAATTGGGCAGTAAAAGTTCGTGGTGTACGACTAGCTACTCTATTTGTTAACAAATATACGGAATTTAGGATTTGAGGACAATCGATATTATTACTGAGAAGTGATGTAAAAACTTTAAACTGTAAAAGTTCCTCTTAAACTTTAATGAACTAAAATTGAATCGAGTAATTAATTCCTTATAATCACATCCTCTGTTGGGATATACGCCGTCAACACGAAATGCTAGAAATTTTAAAAATTTTTTCTGAACTGATTCAACTAATTTGATATAGCAATTGTAGCACGGATTCCAAACAAGGCAACAATATTCAAGTTTCGATCGGACGAAACTGAAGAACAGTTTTACTAGAACTTCGTTGTCTTCAAATACACGACCTTGTCTTACTACGAATCCCAAACGCTTTAGAGAAGCAGAAACTGTTTGCTGAATGTGTTCAGAGAAACTCAATTTGCTGTCGAAGCATATACCCAAATCTCTAGTCGTGTCAGTACGTAATAAAACTTCTGTATCTACATTGTAGTGAAAAAGAATGGGATTTGTTTTACGTGTGTATGATATTACTTTACATTTCGAAATATTTAATTGTAACTTGTTAGAATTGCACCACTGTAAAACCTTGTTTAACTCATTCTGAAGAGCCATACAGTCATCTAAGCTGTTAATAGACGAATAAATTTTCAGATCGTCAGCAAAAATCAACTTATTGCAAGTAACAGAGACATTAAGATCATTGACAAATAATGAAAAAAGTAATGGCCCAAGATTAGACCCTTGAGGGACACCTGACGTAATAGGATAAACCCCAGATTTGAAGCCGTTGTAGGTAACATAATTGTAACGATCAGATAAATAAGATTTTAATAACTGTGCTGCATCAGCAGTAAACCCGTAAGCAGATAATTTGTACAGCAATATTTTATGGTCTATGCGGTCAAATGCCTTTGAAAAATCTGTATATATAACGTCTACTTGGCCTTGCACATCTAATACATTTGACAAAAATTGTGTCATACAAATCAAATTAGTGTTAGTTGACCGTTTTTCCATGAAGCCATGCTGATCTAGCGATATTATGTTTTTAAAATGAGGGTAGATCCGGTTATATAGTGAGATTTCAAAGGCCTTTGCAAAATTACACAACAGCGTAATAGGTCGATAGTTTTGTACACAAGATGGATCACCACTTTTTAAAATAGGGCACACGCTAGCCTTCTTCCAATCATCAGGAAAAATACCAAGGCGCAATGACAAGTTGAATATTGTTTGTAAAGGATATGCTAAAACATGAGCGCAATCCTTAACAAAAAAACTTGGAATTAAATCGGGTCCACACGTCATTTTATTTTTATTTTATGGAGTTAATTATCTCAATTTCAGAAAAAGGATTTATAGAAATAGTAGGCATATTAATGTCAATATCAAAGTTTTGACTGGCATCAAAGGTGTTATTGGATTGCAGGAAGACACTGTGAAAATATTTTTAAATGATTCGACAATATCGCTAGGATTGTTAAATTCTTGGTTTTCACTATCTCGCATAATACCGGGAATCCTGCTGACAGCTCTTTGTTATTAATGAATGACCAAAATTTCTTTGGGTCAGTTTTATATCACCTGCAACGTTAGCTAAATAATTTCTGTAGTCCCTATCAGCAAGAGTTTTTGCTTCAGATCTAAGTCTCTTAAAATTGTTTAGGCTATCAATGTTCTTATATTTTTTGTATCGCCGATAAAAATATTCTTTCTGTTGTATACAGTTTTTCAACACAGAACTGAACCAGATTGGATATTTGTGCTTTTTGTTATGTACTGAGGCACATAGGCGTCGACAGTTTCAAAAGTTTAGTATAAAATGCATGACAAGCTAAATTGACATCCCTGAACTCACTCAACAAAGACCAATCAATTGCTAACATGGCGTTATATAGTGCAGGAAAATTAGCTTTCTTAAAATTGTACGACTTATGATTATTATTTGTGGGAAACTTGTTGAGATGTTGAGCGCGTAAAATAGTCGTAAAAATAATTGCGGGATGATGATGGTCTTCTATAACTAGCGGTGAATTATCACGAAATACATCACATGAGTTTCTCAGTATCCCATATTTTATAAATCATTAAACAAAGAACTACTGAATAGTTTTTAATTAAATATTTATTGAATTGCTTTGACAATTCCACTTATGTATAAAAAATCTCATTGACGAACACAAAAATCGTGGTTTGCTATCGGCTAAATAGGAAGGAAGAGAAAATGCAACTGGATAAAAAAGCGGATAAATTACGTTATCATAGCAACACTATGTTACTTTATTTATTAAAAGTAAAGTCAGTTTAAAATTGTCAGATGTCAAAATCACAAATTTATCCAAATGTCTCGATTTGGTAATACGTGTGAAAAAGAAATAATAAATGAAATCGAAAATTGTATCCCTAAAAATACTAAAAAAGGCTAATGATCTATTTGGACATTATTCTATTCATGACATTGTCTTACCAAATACCATTCGAGCTCAGATTTTGAGCCTGATATTTTTTTATGTTTGTTTTCTCGTACTTACTTTCGTAAGTAATTTAACTCCAGCTATTCGACAGTAAGTACTCGAAGGGAAACATAAAAAAGTATCCGGCTAAATCTGAGCTCTTATGATATTACTCCCGATAATTGTATAAAAGCTATCATGAATAATTATGTTAAGAGGTGCGATACATTTTCAAGGTTTATCCACACAATAGAATCATTTAGTTAGAAGAAATTTTATTGGGTTAGTTAATAGGACGAACGGTTTTTAATAGGTGATGAAATACAAAACAAGAACGGAATACAAAGAAGATAATATTGTTACGAAAGCTCACCTACCTTTTTAGTTGGTTAATTATGTTCCTGTTTTCGTTAGAATTTATAATTGAAGCTCACCTACCTCGTTAGTTTGTAAATTACATTTCTGTTCATGTTAGAATTTATAATTTTTGTGATGCCTTTATTTTGACGTTTTCCGGAATATTCCAGGCTATATTCTATTTGTTTCTCGACACGTTCTCGAAGTCTCAGAAACTTCGAGAACTGTAGAAACCTATATAAGCAGATCATTTTCGGCCGCTGGAGTCAGTTTGTATTCAGCAGCCAAACGCAAGTGACAAACGTCAAAGTAAAGCGTTGACAGTTGCGAAATTGTTGAAGAATATTTCTTGTATTATCAAGAGTGATAATAAAGATTATTTGTCTACGTGACGTGTTTCAACGATAACCTAGTTTCGAGGTTACATTGGTGTCAGAAGTGTGACGTTCCACAAAGAAGACATTTGGAGTAGATAAGTGAATGCCGGTAACGAGATCGAGAGCAACAGAAATGGAGGAAACATTGAAACAGTTAATGGGAATGATGCAAGATATGAAGAAGAGTCAAGAAGATATGAAAAAGAGTCAGGAAGATATGAAGAACAGCCAGGACGAAATGAAAGAAGACTTAAAAAAAGAAATGAAGAACAGCCAGGATGAAATGAAGACTAACCAAGACGAAATGATGAAAGATATGATGGAAGACTTGAAAAGAGAAATGAAAAACAGTCAAGAGGAAATGAAGAACGTTCAAGAGGAAATGAAGAACAGGTTAGAAGAAATGAAAAATTATCAAGAAGGAAATAATAAAAAGTTAGAAGAAGTAATTAAGATCAATCTCAAAGAGTTTGAGGAAACCGTTGACGAAGAAATTAATCTATTGAGAAATGAAGTGCAAGATAAAGTTCAGGTCGTAGAAGAAAGTGTTAGTAAATTACAGAGTGAAGTCGTCAAAGTCCAAGCCTTAGAAGAAAGCCTAATTAAGTTGGAGCATAAAGTTACAAATTTACAGTCACAATGGCCTGCGAAGGAGATTGTTAAGGCTGACAACAGTTGCATTTCCTCTGAAAGGATTAAAGCACCCACATTTGATTGAAAAGAGTCATGGAGCAATTACCTTAAACAATTTGAAGCAGCTGCCTTGGCAAATAATTGGTCAGAAGAAGAAAAGGCTATATCACTAATAGTTGCCCTACGAGGTGAAGCCATGGAGATATTACGAACTCTAGCCGAGGATCAACAAAAGACTATCAAATGCTGAAGAGTGCTTTAGAAATGAGGTATGGCGATGCTCATCTACAACACGTTTATCAAGCACAATTAAAAGGCCGAAGACAACGCTTCGAAGAAAATCTGCAGCAATTTGAGGCAGATATAGCACGTATGGTGAAGCTAGCCTACCCTACCGCACCGACAGAATTTCAAGAACAGTTAGCAATAAGTAGCTTCATTGATGGCCTGCGAGATTCTGAGATCGGTCAAGCGTTAAGGTTGGCCAGGCATAAAAATATATCTGAAGCACTGGCCCAGGCGCTAGAAATAAAAGCCGCCCGGCAGGCTTCTAGAAGCAGTCAAGGCAGAACAAGGCAAGTAAAGCTTCAGACTGTGGAACAACGAGGAGATGATAAGAACATCGAAGGATTTGTGAAGGGTTTGCAGAACTTATTGGACACCTTCCGGAAGGAACAGGAACGGACTGGTACTACGGTATACAGCAGACGAAGACCCATCCAGTGTTGGAGTTGTGGAGCTGAAGGGCATCTTAGGAATCGATGTCCTAAGAATACATCTAGTCAGAACCAGGAAAACGCCAACTAGTCAGCTTTAAGGGGCAAAAGCTGGCTAGGTGTTACCAAGCCCCACCAACTATTAAGATCAAGGTAACCCGTCTGCAAAATAATGGAACGAGTTTGGTAGTACCAGGGCGTATATGCGGACGGGATTGCGAAATGGTCGTTGATACAGGGTCTAGTCACACCATAGTGAGACCGAACATCGTCGCTCACTGCAGAATACAAAAGCCAGACCGAAATTACATCTTGGAGACAGCAAATGGAGAAGTCATATCAGTGAAAGGCAACCATCTAGCTAGAATAACCCTGGGGACAACCACTTTCCAACACAACATCCTAGTAGCAGAGATAACTGATGATGTCATTCTTGGACTTGATGTAATGACTCAACATAATTTTATATTGGACCTTCCACGAAGACTATTGAAGACAGAAGATGAAGAAATCATCATGCAGTTTCCTGAAATAAGAAACCTTCCTATTAGAACTGTGAAAGCGCCAGCAGACATAGAACTTCCAGCAGGTTCAGAACTAGTAATTGAAGCTATTTGTAGCAGTCCTTCGGCAGCTGAAGAAACTGTAATTGTAGAACCAGAACCAGAGAGCAGTCTTTATAGGAAGGGCATATTAACGGGCAAGACATTAACAGAAAAGAAAAGCAATTTGGTATTGGTGAGAATGCTAAATCTAAAGGACTACCCACAACAGATCAAGAAAGGCGAACCTTTGGGAATTTGTCAAACAGTTGCATCGGTTTTCAGCAATATGGAATCATCAACCGCACCCCGAAATATTCAAAAATTACCCGAAGTTCTGCAGAGCCTTGTTAACCGATTCAAGTCCCCATTACGAGCCGATGAAGTCCAAAAATTGGAAGATTTGTTGAGGCGCTACCAGGATGTCTTCTCTTTAACAGAGGATGACGTCGGAAGGACTAATCTTGTGCAGCACCGCATAAATACCGGCAATACCACTCCAATTAAACAAGCTCCACGACGTATCCCTTTAGCGAAGCAAGAAGAGGTATCGACGATGCTTAGAGACATGCAGCAACAGGGAGTCATTGAACCATCCCAGAGTCCATGGACTGCGCCGGTTGTTCTGGTAAAGAAGAAGGACGGCTCTACTAGATTTTGTGTGGATTATAGAAGACTAAACGATGTCACTAAAAGGACAGTTATCCGTTGCCAAGAATAGATGATACCCTGGATACCCTGTCTGGATCCCAATGGTTTTCCACATTAGACCTGAAAAGTGGCTATTGGCAAGTGCAACTTCACCCAGATGATAAAGAGAAGACAGCATTTTCCATTGGAACAGGGTTGTGGCACTTCAACGTCATGCCCTTTGGCCTCTGCAATGCACCAGCCACCTTTGAAAGACTTATGGAAACCATTCTGAGAGGAATGACCTGGAAAACTTGTCTCGTTTATCTTGACGACATAATAATAATCGGACAAGACTTTGAAGATCATTTGAAAAATGTCCAAGAAGTTATTCAAAAGTTGAGAGAAGCCCGACTCAAGCTAAGTCCCAAGAAGTGCATGCTCTTTCAAAAGGAAGTTAAGTATTTAGGACACATTATTTCGTCTAATGGAGTGAAGACTGACCCAGAGAAAACTGAAACCATCTGGAAATGGCCAGTACCGAAGACAAACATGAATTAAGGAGTTTCCTGGGACTTTGCACCTACTATCGCAAGTTTGTGAGAAATTTCGCCGAGATTGCGAAACCCCTACATCGGCTCACAGAAAACAATCAGCCATTCATCTGGACGGAACAATGTCAACAAGCTTTTCAAAGATTAAAAGAAGCTTTGTGTTCTTCTCCGATTCTGTCATATCCCAAGCCTGGAAAGACATTCATCGTGGACACAGACGCTAGTAACACTGGAATTGGAGGATATTATCACAAATTGAAGACGGGCAAGAAAAAGTAATTTCCTACTTTAGCAAGGTCCTCTCTAAGCAAGAAATGAACTACTGCGTAACCAGAAGAGAGTTGCTTGCCATAGTTAAAACTGTGGAGCATTTTCATAAGTATCTCTATGGTCAGCCGTTCGTCTTGAGGACCGATCATGCATCTTTGAAGTGGCTACTGCAGTTCAAGAATCCGGAAGGCCAAGTGGCAAGATGGCTTCAACGGTTGCAGGAGTACGACTTCAAAATCGAACACCGGAAAGGATCTAACCATCGGAATGCTGATGCCCTATCCAGAAGACCATGCCCTCCAAACTGTAAACACTGTCTGCGACAAGAAATTAGAGAACAAGATGAGTTTCTTTGCCGAAGAATTAACATCCAAGGCCCAGATGATTGGGATAATAAAATCATCGCTAAAGAACAAAGTGAAGACCCGGATTTTGGACCAATTTTCCAGTGGAAGATAAGAAACATGGACAGACCCACCTGGCAGGATATTTCTGATAAATCACCGTCTCTAAAAGCTACTGGGCGCTATGGAATTCTTTAGCCATCGAGAACGGCGTATTAAAAGAGTCTGGGAGAGCCCAGACGGCAAAGAAAAGATTTATCAAACAATACTGCCCCAGAAAAGAATTCCAGAAGTTCTTCAAGCACTGCACAGTGGAGTCGGTGGTGGGCACTTTGGAATAAACAAAACTCTGAATAAAGTTAGAGAACGATTCTACTGGCTTGGCAGTCGGTCCGATGTGGAAGAATGGTGCCGACGTTGTGATACCTGCGCCTCTAGTAAGGGACCCAGGACTCGAAGCCGAGGACAGATGAAGCAGTACAATGTTGGAGCTCCATTCGAGAGAATAACTATTGACATAGCTGGACCATTTCCTCGTAGCAGCAGTGGGAATCGTTATATTTTAGTAGTGATGGACTACTTCAGTAAATGGCCAGAAATATATCCCTTACCTAATCAAGAAGCGGTTACCGTAGCCGAAGCTTTATTCGAAAATTGGATATGTCGTTATGGGGTGCCCAGAGAGATCCATTCCGACCAAGGACGAAATTTCGAGTCGGAAGTATTTCAGAACGTTTGTGAGCTGCTAGGCATTCACAAAACCAGAACTACACCTCTTCACCCGCAATCAGATGGAATGGTGGAAAGATTCAATCGCACCATCGAAAACTTCCTGAGAACGGCCGTCAACGAGAAACAGACCAACTGGGATACCTGCCTTCCTCCATTTTTACTGGCATACCGAGCAGCAATTCATGAGACCACGGGTAAAACACCAGCCAACGTGATTTTCGGCACAGAATTGCGGCTACCCATAGATCTAATTATGAATCGACCGCAACACGAGGAAAACTTAGACGATTATCTCAGCCATCTGAAAGATCGAATAAAGATGGTACATGAAGAAGTACGAGAGAAGATAAAAAAGAAAGCGACAGAATGAAGACCAGATACGACTTGCGTGCCAACAGCAGCGGGTTTCAAGAGCTTGAGAAAGTGTGGCTCTATAACCCAAAAGAAGCAAGGGTAAATCTCGAAGCTGCAGAAATCGTGGGAAGGCCCTTATACCGTCGTGTCACGATTGAATGACGTAGTCTACAGGATCCAGAGGAATCCTCAAGCCAAGATGAAGATTGTCCACATCGATCGTTTAACACCTTATCAAGAAGGCCATGCGGACAATGGAGTAACCTGATCGGGACGATCAGTTCTAAGAGGGGGGCAATGTTACGAAAGCTCACCTACCTTTTTAGTTGGTTAATTATGTTCCTGTTTTCGTTAGAATTTATAATTGAAGCTCACCTACCTCGTTAGTTTGTAAATTACGTTTCTGTTCATGTTAGAATTTATAATTTTTGTGATGCCTTTATTTTGACGTTTTCCGGAATATTCCAGGCTATATTCTATTTGTTTCTCGACACGTTCTCGAAGTCTCAGAAACTTCGAGAACTGTAGAAACCTATATAAGCAGATCATTTTCGGCCGCTGGAGTCAGTTTGTATTCAGCAGCCAAACGCAAGTGACAAACGTCAAAGTAAAGCGTTGACAGTTGCGAAATTGTTGAAGAATATTTCTTGTATTATCAAGAGTGATAATAAAGATTATTTGTCTACGTGACGTGTTTCAACGATAACCTAGTTTCGAGGTTACAATATGAACATACAATGTCAATAGTCTTGGACTCCCCCTCATTCTTGTTAAAGAAATGTTTTTGTCAAAAAAAAAAAAACAAATACATTTATAAAACTATATTGTTTTCTGAATCTTTTTTTTTGTGAAACGAATATGTTCGATAAATTGAGTACTTAGAAAATTAAAAACCAGTAAATGTGTGACATTTTTGACAAAATTTATTAATCAATCAAAAAGAAGCAACAAAGCAAGTCTACTTGACTAATAGTCGGTATGACCTCCATCACGTTCCAATAGCATATTGACACGTCTGTGCATTGAGATAATCAAGCGGTTAACAATCTCTTGCGGAATATTGTTCCATTTCTCTCCTGCCGCCACAACTAACTCACCTGCGGTCTGAAGTGGAGGAATATGACTATGAATGGCTCTAGCAACAAAATCCCACACGTTTTCAATAGTATTCATGTCAGGAGAGTTGGCTGGTCAATTTAATCTATTATCACAGCATAGATAGACCAGCAGTTTCCCTCCGTTGTTGGCACTTTGAACTGCCTTCAGTTTTCTGCGGTGACCTCGAAATGTGAGTGAGATAGCGCATCCAATGGAATTTACAGAAACGGTGTTCAGGACCGGAATAAGAAATTTTATATTTGCGTGTGAAAGCGTAGTTATTCCACATGAAAGTTTACGTTATATCTATCCACATTATGTAATAATTCATTATACAGTTATAAATGGGTAATTCAACATGTTTTATATACTATCATTTACTGCTACTAACATACAGTGTGAAAATTCGATTTACTTCTTTGGACTCTTAAAAAAAAGAGTTTAAAATATATATTATTGCACTACAAGACATTTTTATTGATTTTCAATCAAGCAATTCATATGCGAATATCCTTTTCCTCACTACGGCAATTGAGAGAGACAAGAAATCGATATGCATACGAGTTGTTCTTCGAGAATCACAGTCCTGGTCACGAGGCTTGTAATTATTTATAAAGGCACTGCCGAGGGCACTGCATAAGCTGTAATAATTTTCACTAATTATTAATTCTACATGTTTTGCAGATTAAGTAATTTTGATTTTTGAAATTACTCACTATTAATGTTTTCTAATTAGAACTTAGAAATTCTCTGCCTCTTCGTAAACACTGTGTATTTGTTATTATTTCTTCTACCTATTATCTGAATTAATAATCATTATAAAATAATTTACAAATAAAAATATGCATGTAAAACACCCTTTTAGGGTATGCTCTGTTGGTTATTTTTGAGACAGAACAATATGAATCGATTGAGTTCAATGTAAAATATTTGTCTTAAAACAATATTCATGATTGTATGGTCATAGATCAATATTAATGATTCTATAGATCGTAACTGCTTTGTTTGACTACTTGTCTTTATTTTTGTTACATCTATGCCAAGTGATGATTGAAATCAAGTTACATCAATCGTTAATATTGATACTTCTGTAGCAGTTCCAACATCTAAAATTTATTTTATATATTTTTAAGTATTAATAATATTGTGTGAAACTAACTACTCAGTGGACAAAAGCCCCAACCTGCGTTGAATTACACCCACAATATATACCCATATATTCCTTATTATTAGCTTTTGTAACATTTTTTACTGTATTAGAAAGGTATTTTAAGCTAATATAAATCAAATCTCCTACAGTAAAAATGTTACAAAAGCTAATAATAAGGAATATATGGGTAAATATTGTGGGTGTAATTCAACGCTGGTTGGGGCTTTTGTCCACAGAGTAGTTAGTTTCACACAATATTATTAATGCCTAGAAATATATAAAACTTTTACAAAAAGGTGAACATTATTCAATTAGGTGCTGTCAAATTTAATTCATTTACAGGCTGTCACTTTTGTCAGTGTCGATATTTAAATTCAAAAAATTTTAATTTTTATAATAATTTTTATAGTTAGATATTAGATTCAATTCAAAGGAGGCCACCTGAAGAAACAATCCTTAAAAATGCAGAAATAGGTCAGATCTCATCTATTGTGGTTGAAGTGATTCCCACTGCCAAAAAGTGAAGTTAGATATTTATAGAGTGTTTCATTAAAGCAGGTTAGTAAATTTATATAGATTATTTTCTTTAGATAATTATTGAATAGAGCTTTGTCTGTGGAATTGTTCATTAGCATACCTAGATGTTTGGTATCAGAGAACATACATATGACTTCATTGATAGGAATTGTAGGAGATTTGATTTATATTAGTTTAAAATACCTTTCTAATACAGTAAAAATATAAAATTTTGTCGTTATTAATCACAAATATATTTTAATTTTCTAGTACCACTTAGCTTCTTAAATACTCTAATTTTCTTCCTGTTCTTTATACATTGCGGATTGTAAAACCAAGTAGGGACTATTAATGGAAATATTTCATTATGGTTTCCTTTCTTGTATAATCAAAATAATTTTCTGGGTTTCACTTCATTATGGATCAACTGTATGTTATTCTCGGCACTATAGCGTTCTTTATATTTCACCATTCTTTTATTAAAAATAATGTATTAAACTTATGGTTCTCACAGGGAGGTTTAACTGATTTAAGCTAATACGTACTATATATACTGTAATAGATAGCGATGTACAAAAACAAATATTACAGGAAACAATTTTGCAGATAGATAAGGCCTGTCTGCAAATTGTCTTTCCTTTATTGGTTCTGAATATTATCTTCAAAAATTGTTAGCATCTTTAAATGCTGTGAACTCATCCCATGAAAAGATTATAAGATCTTTGGCGATAAAATAGCACAATATTAAAAATAAATCAAAACAGAATAGACAGAGATATACATTTTGGTAGGAAGAAACTGTTCCAATTTCCCCAAGTTTTTGCTCTGTTCAAAGATTTTTGTAATAGGAAAATTTAGTAGGGAATATTTTTTAATATTCTCGTTTGTGGGCTATTTAAAAAATCTTTTAAGAATATCAATCTCAACACCATGTGTCTCAAAAGCGATGCTTGTTCATCGGTAAGGAGACTAGGTGGGTATGCAAAGCATTTAAGCAAAAGTAGAGTAGTAAGTCACATTACTAAAGAGTCCTTTCAATAAATGTTTTACTTTTCAACTAGAATAAAACAAAGTATGTGCCGTTATAGATGGAAACAATATAGCAGTCACAGCTCTGACTAATTACACAAAGTTAACAATACACAATGCTTTCGCAAGCTTATGGAATTTCATCAATAACCTCATAAAAAACTAGGGTTGTTAAATTGTATAATCTTGGCTGTCTAACAATATCACCACGCAAGACTACGACATTTCTAAGTCTTTCCATTAACAAAGTGATGGTTTCATGTGCAGCATGGCACGTAACGTTATCTTGTTGGGACCATAGGTCTCTAATGTTTATCCCACTTAGTCTCGTCCAAATAATTACAATGACCGATACCTTTCGTCATTAACAGTTGGAATATTTTCATAATACACTTTAACAATATGTACGGGTGTCCTCACTAATAAAAATCTGTCTAAATTTCCATATTTTGTTCTGCTCTTTTTACATAATATTTACAGATAATTTTTAATTTACAGTATATATGTGTATGATAGGCTGCTTAAATTTATGTTTGATGAGTTGCTGCTTTAAGTTTTGTATTTGTCCCGCAATGGGAAATAAGTGGACTGTAATTGAAGAATTTGACTTATTTAATGTCTGTCAATCATTTACATATAAACAACTATATTTTTTATTTTACAAACGCCCGTGTTCCAAGGGCTGCTAGGACTATTATCTAACACACACTTAGGTTGTATTCGCGGACTCTCTGTCCAAGGGCTGCATTCCTCACTAGGGCAGCGAGAGCATAGCTGCGTCCCGAACATGCCGGCCCCGTTGAAATGCTCTCATTTCGAAACGAAATTTAAATGTCACTCTCTATCGGTAAGATACAAATACGCGTAACAGCGCGTTTCACAATACCATGTTTGGTTTTAATCGACACTACTCGAACCACTCCGTCTGATCCAGGAAAAATCTCTAGAATTCTACCAAGACGCCATTGTTGAGGTGGCAGATTTTCTTCTTTCAGCATGACCAATTAAGAAATGCCCCGGAGTAAGTGCTTCCAGGTCAGATGGGTCATCGGTTAATGGAGTAAGTGGACGGGAGTTTAGGACCGCTTCAACTTGGGCTAATAAGGTGTGGAATTCCTCATATGTGAAATGCATATTATTCATTATTCTTCTCAAATGATATTTAGAGGATTTCACCGCCGCCTCCCATATACCGCCAAAATGGGGTGATCGAGCTGGTATGAAGTGCCACTCGATCAGATTGTCACTCAGAAAGGATTGTAACTCTCTATCCTCATTTAAATTAATAATATGATTTAATTCATTTTTAGTGCCAACATAGTTTGTAGCATTATCAGAATATATATGCTTACAAATACCTCGCCTAGAAATAAACCGTTTAAATGCTTTCAAAAACTCATTTGTGGATAGATCGCCAACAGGTTCTATGTGAACTGCCTTAGTGGCCAAACAGATAAATATACAAAAATAGGATTTAATCATTTTCCTGTTTTTTAAGGTTCCATCTTTTACAAGATACGGCCCTGCAAAATCTGTACCCACTGCATGAAAAGTAGGCGATGGGGTAACTCGATAACTTGGCAAATCACTCATTTGCGGATATAGAGTTAAGGGTTTTGCTCTGAAGCAAGTAATACACTTCCTTAAAACTCCTTTGACCGCTTGAACTCCTCTTAACGGCCAATATTGTCTACGTAAGCTTATAGATAAAGTAACTTGAAAACCACCGTGCAAATTTTTAATGTGTTCGTGATTAATTAAAAGTTTTGTCAATGCGTGGTTTGACGATAGAACTATAGGGTATTTTTGTTCTAAGGTTAGTTGAGAATGTGTTAGCCTACCACCAACTCTGATCACTTTATTGTCATCCAAAAATGGATTGAGACTAATTAATTTGCTTTTATTGCTTACACGTTTAGCTTGCTTTAAAGATTGTATTTCTGATGAGAATTCACTAATTTGTGCCATTTTTACTAATTTTAACGTAGCCTCATTTAACTCGTCCACCGTTAAATTATCGTGGGAATATTTTTTATCATTTTGTTTGATATGTTTAACAAAACACCGCGTTGCCAAAAGAGAAGCCTGCGCTGTGCCGTATGTTACTGTTTGTAACTCATAATAATATTTTAATTCTGCATTCGGATTGTCGCGCCAGGCGATTCTTTGATATTTCCGATCTGCTTCATTTACTAAAATCTGACGGTACATCTTGGCCACGTCTGCAATGAATGCCATGTTGTGTTTTCGGAATCTAATTAATATAGAAATTAAACTATCTTGTATACAGGGTCCTACCATGAGTACATCGTTTAGTGAATTATGATTTGCTGTTTTCGCGGACGCGTCGAATACAACACGCAGTTTGGTGGTTAAACTGTCCGCTTTAAGCACACTGTGATGTGGTAAATAATAACTATCTTCGGGGTCGTTTATTTCTTTCATATGATTTTGAGTTTGATACTCTTCCATAAAATCTCTGTATTGAGTGTATAATGATGGATGTTTTTGTAGTTTACGTTCCACCGCATAAAATCGCAAAATTGCTTGTTCTTTTGACTCGCCTAGTATACGGTTTTCTCGAAACGGTAAACTTACTGTGAATCGACCGGTCTCGTCGCGAAAAAAGTTATCTAAAAAATGTGTCTCACAATTTTGTTCCTCCTCGTTATAATGAACCTGTGAAGAATACGGATTTTCAACAATCCAAAATTTTTCGAGTTGCTCGCTTAATTGCGAATTTGAAACGCTTGCAGATGTTATTAAATTACAAATTGTTTGTTGTTTTGGATTGTGAGGTATATTACCTGAAACTATCCAACCTAAAACTGTATTCTGAAGAATTGGATTGCATTTATTCGATTTTATTTGACCTGCGCGTAATAAAGTCCAAAAATGTTCGCACCTAACAGAACGTCTACTGGATTAGAGATATAAAATTCAGGATCTGCTAACGACAGTTCCGAAGGTATTTCCAATGAATTATAATCGATTGAAATCTGAGGAATATTTTCAGTAATGCGATCGATGATTAAAAATTTAAATCGGTAGTAAAATTGTTATGTATGGATTTAATTACACAATGAACTTTATCTGATATAAGAGC
Source organism: Monochamus saltuarius (assembly GCA_025584915.1). Lineage (NCBI taxonomy): Eukaryota > Metazoa > Arthropoda > Insecta > Coleoptera > Cerambycidae > Monochamus > Monochamus saltuarius. The sequence continues at coordinate 54,862,333 of CM046724.1, forward strand.
TGAACTTTGGTTTATGCCTGAAACCGATATATTGAATTTGTTTGATTTTAGCTTTAATTTATTAAAGCAGTTTCTTGTCATAAAATTTGATTGGCTGCCACTATCCAATAGTGCCCTGCATTTTATTAAATTTCCCTCACTATCAAGTACATATATGACAGCGGTTGACAACAAAATATAATTTTGATTGACGTCTGAATAATGAGCTAAAGTAGTAGAAGCTAATGTATCATTTGAACTTGTCTGTTCAGTATTTGCTTGCGTGACGGTAATATTTTGGGAAGTAGTTGCAATGTTAGAGTTCTGATTAATATTATTTTGTGTGTATACATTTGCATTATTATTTGTCTTAGAGACGGCCTCGGACGTTTGATTGGAATGCGATGTGTTTTCAAAATGAAGCATCGTGTTGTGCCTTTGACATACTGAGGAACTGTGACCAGCCCTAAAACAGTTTATACAAATGTTTAATGATTTTATGTGTTGAAATCGTTCATTTGGTGTTAGAGCTCGAAATTTATTGCATGAAAATACGTAATGATTTTCATTGCAATATATACAATTTGGAGTTATAACTGATGTTACATGTGAATATGATTTGTAATCTTTTTTTGGATTTGAATTATTTTGATTTGTTAACACTTTACTATTTAAAGTTTCTAACAATAAACATCTGCTTTGTAAGAATTTTGTAAAATCTCCTATTTTTGGAGAAGGCTCGTTTTTTGTAGTTACCTCCCATTCTCTTTTAGAAGCAATATCTAATTTGGATGACAACAAAAATTAGAATGGTGTCCCATGTTGTTACAGGTTGCCCTAAATTTTCTAAGGCTCGAAAATGTCTTACAAAGGCATCTAAAAGTTGTCTTAATGACGTATGTGAGTCTTTTGTAACGTTAGGTAGCTCAAAAAGGTTTTTCATGTGGCTATGAATAATAATTTTTGTTTTGATACCTGTCCTTTAAGAGTTCCCACGCCACTGAATAATTGGCTTCTGTTATTTCCAAATTTTTCAAACTTTGCGCGGCGTCACCTTTCAATGCCGATTGTAGATAATAGAACTTTTGTATTGTGGTTAGCTTAGTATTTTCATCTATTAATGCTTTAAACGTATCATAGAATTGAACCCAGTTATCGTAACTTCCTGCAAATTCTGGAAGCTTAATATCAGGCAATTTTATATTTAATGTAGTGTTAGAATCGAAACTAGAATTATATAAACCTGTTGGCGTATCTGAACCAACTTTAGGTACTTGTGACGCATTAATTTTGGTTTCTGCAATTGCAACAAGCTTAAAATATTTATTTTCGAAATCTACAGTCTCGGTATCATGTTCGGGTTTATTATCTAAGATTTGAATTTCAGCTTGAATGTCATTAAAACTGTCCCAGATTGAATCTAACTTGTTACTACGTTTTTGTAGTTCTACTAACTGAGTAGGAGAATCGTCTACATTATCTAAAAAGTGTTCGAATCTGGTCAGTTGTCCCTTTAAAATACCCCGTTTTGTCACTAAAATATGAAGCTGTTGTTCTGTCATTTTGATATTTGTAAATAGATGTTACCAATCCTTCCGGTTATTCAAATATTATGAATTGAAGAAGAATAATGTAAATGCCTTATTGGTTATTCAAATATTATGAATAAGAATGCAAATCCCTAATTGGTTATTCAAATATTATGAATAAGAATGCAAATGCCTTATTAGCCCAAGTAAGTAGTGCGCTAGTAAGGATGCGTATAAAATAGCTAGGTCTGACCTCGTATTATTTGAGTTTTCACGTGCTTCTTTTTGCCTCACGCGTTGTCTACGGTTGGGAAACGTGTTGTCTGCCTTCCCTGGTCCCTAATCAACTCTTTATGTCCTGGTCGTGGGTTCACTTGTCCAAACGGATTGTAGCTCGAACTATGTATTCTTCGGAAAACTACTGATATCCGGCTCGAAGGACCAAAATGTATGTATGAGAGGCTGCTTAAACTTATGTTTGATGAGTTGCTGCTTTAAGTTTTGTATTTGTCCCGCAATGGGAAATAAGTGGACTGTAATTGAAGAATTTGACTTATTTAATGTCTGTCAATCATTTACATATAAACAACTATATTTTTTATTTTACAAACGCCCGTGTTCCAAGGGCTGCTAGGACTATTATCTAACACACACTTAGGTTGTATTCGCGGACTCTCTGTCCAAGGGCTGCATTCTCTCACTAGGGCAGCGAGAGCATAGCTGCGTCCCGAACACATTATATATTATGGAAAAATCAAATAAGTATATCTATTTTTTCGTAATAAAATTAGGAACATTCAGGAATAATGTGATAGTACAAAGACTGCACTGGAACTATTTACTTTTATCAATTTATTATGAAATTTTACAGAATTCTTCATGTGATTTCTGTTGCATATGCGTAGAGGCACATCATTTAATCTTTAACCTAATGCGTTTTAATTGTAAGGTGTGGTAGACAAAACGTACGGTGGACTTTTGTGGGATATTCGTATTCGTGCACTTGCAGCTCATTCCAATTTAGATGTTATACAATTCATAAATATAATAGAAATTGAAACTGTACACTGTATAAATGCTTGCATCACTGCACCATTACTTGTGTCTCTAATCCATACAGCAATTCAATCAACATATTTATCTTTGGCACGGTAAAAGTAGTAATAGTCTATATCATATATTACCATTAGTTGTATTGTCTTAAGCTATTTATTTGTTGCATAATTTTAGTTTTTCTTTAGTTTTATTGAGTTTTTGCCACAGTTCTGAAAAAATCGTAAATAAGTGTGTGTCAAAGTGTTCAGTAAAGATTGATCATTGTTGGCTACAGTTGTATCAAAAAGAAATAGGTAAAAATAAAATAAAATCATTTAACATCTCTATGGAAGCAGATAAACAAATTTTAAACTGTCAAACTTGACATACGTTTAATACTTTTACTACTATTTTGAGAACGAAAACAGAGAGTTTTTCGAAACGTCAAAAATACGGAAGTGCGCGATAGTGATGTGATTTTTGTTATTTTTTACTTATCTGCTTTTTTCAGTGTGAGATTTTTTGGTTAGGCAAACTTAGTTTCAAAAATAACCCTTGACTGATCCGTTTAGCGCAAGGGCTTGTTTAATTAATCTTTATTTTTTCAGAAGTGTGGAAAACACCCAATAAAACTAAAGAAAAACTATTAGTTGTAGTTACATTTATTGTAAGTTTACTTTATCTAAAATTTGTGTTAAAAATATTTATACATACTGGTGTATCTACAAATATTTGCAAAAACTAAGGAATACTTACCTATATATTGTTTCAAGAATAACATTCAGCAAAAACATTTCAGCAAATTTTCTAATAAGAATAAAATATATTTCAAACATTTTTAGATGATGGATGAACAATACACTTTTAGAAAAAAGGATGGATAATTCATTTCGGATCGGTCAGTGGTAGCGCGGTTTAAGGCGTTAGTACTTGAATCGAGGTGACTAGACGGAGTTGGTTCGAGCCCAGCTGCCGGTAGACCGTATATAAGCTATATTCGCGGAGAGGATTGGCACCCTCTCTGTGGGTATGGTAGGGTGGAATAATGTTAGCTTGGGTCAATGTGAGAGATTGATGCCGGTTGATATTTGACCACCCCCCTAATTAATGAGGTTTTCCAGGTTTTCCTCATTCCTGCACTGAATAGTGGTTAGGGCCTACCAACGTAAGTCGTTCCTGGGCGCAAATGCGAATGCGGCCTGCTTAATAATAATATGCCGCCCCCTCTCCCGCACAAGTCTCCGACTTCTGGGCTAATCCTGTGATTAGAATGAGGGGTAGAGATATTATTATTATTATGGGAGATGGATAGACAAGTTGTTTCTGCTCCTGACAAGGCCTTTTAAACCTGTATTTTTGTACATTTTAAGAAGCAGAGGCAACATGACATTAAGAGTAGTAAACATTAAGAGTAAACAGTTTTCTATTTTCAACTTCATCTATCGACTCCTTTTTATATTGCTGCAAACATAATATTAATACACTTTTTAACATGTGCATATTATTGAATATTTAAATTCTTTACACACAAAATATTCATTCATATATGTGAAATAATGTTAGTAAGTTATTAAAAAGTTTTCTCTATGCATATTTTTCAATTCTAGTTTTAAATTTTTATATACAAAATAAAATAAAATTCAAATTATCTACTCAGTACAATTACATTTTCCAATTCAGACCTAAAAATTACAATATATAAATCAATACAAGTTCTATCGCAAAGTAATATTACAGTGCACGTATTTAATTTACAAAATAATTATGTAATTTTACGCTGGTCACAAATTGCCAACGTAAAATTATGTGAACTTACAGACAAATATTCATCAGTGCATGATGATTTGACAGAATTAACTATAATGGCATGGTAACTAAGGACAAACAAATATACCATAGCCTTATTGGAATGCCCTATATTATATTCACAAAAAATCGCTTTTGATTATACGTCTTCGTGTTTCTATTAGATGAAAGTATATTTACCTAAAAAGCAATTAAACAATTCATGGGCAATATGAACTGTGATTTATATAGGAAAAACCCAATCTCTAACAACTGAATTTATATACTTTTACATGATTTTGTTGGACTTGTCGATTATGGTATAATATATGAAGCGCACTCATTTAGTTTTCATTGAAATTTAAGAGATTGTATATAATGCACTGGAGTTTTCAAAATTTGGTTGACTTTCCCAAGTGTAAACAACTTTAAACAAATGTGCTACATTCTTAACACTTAATTATTGGATTACTGATGGACTGTATTCACTCCGGATTCAAAATAAGTATTGCTATCGATTCAGCCGGAATTTCTCAATCCAAAATAATGCACAAATCAAAATTGATAAAAATGGATTTTGCCTGCATGCTCTTTATATTACATATCTTTCTAAAGTTCTGAATTTGAGACAATGCGGCACCATCATGTCTTTGTTCCCACTGCAAATATTGAATTCTTATACTTCGCTGTTGAGTTGAGATTATTTTCAACGGTTTTCGGCCAAGGATCTATTGCCACACTGTATATAAATAAAATGACTGGTACTTAATTACAACTGGAGTTATATTAATTTATTTAGACCAAGCGGCGAAAGTGAATCTGATTCCCTTCACTTCTTGGTGACTGGACCACAACAATTTATTTAGAAGGTATCGGAAGAATAAGCGATTTGAGGATAATATATTTCCGGCGAAATCTAAATTACCTCTGTTTATAGTTAATTAAGTACATTTGTATATAATACTGTCTAGACTTAACATACGATAAGCGGCAAAATTTTTCACACGGGATGCTTACAGTGTTGAAAGTGACTTCATAAAAGATGTTTCTTCTAAATTTAAGGTGCTAAAAAATATATTGTGGCAAAATTCAAACCAATTTGTTAGGTTCAATTTCAGCATAGGTGTTCAGAAATATTGAAGCATTATTTGTGTTGCAAATGACGATAGTTACACCTTATTGTCAGGAGCCAATTTTTGGGAATCTACGTTTATTTGCGTATGCTTAAGATGCGCATGATATGAAACGTATACTTTTCTTTGTACAAATTTTTGGATGATATGCGCAAGGCAAGAGACGTCTGAGTTAGGCATTCGCAACATTACGCATGGTTGATCAGGCAACACGGCAAAATTGATATATTAGTTTATAAAGAGTTTATGTAAACTGTCGGCTTTTGACAATGACAAATTTATTAAAAACTTGAAGTTTGTGGGGTCACAACCCTCAAGGTGTGGTTGCCATCTTGAAAAAGGGGGTTACATTGTTTTTAGCATTTATCAGGTAAACTATTGGTCATACAAAAATTTTTAAAAACATTTTTACTGTAAATTGAATCCTCTACAATAAATGCTAAAAACAATTATTTAACCCCCTTTTTCCAAGATGGCGGCCGAAGTTGGAGGGTTGTGACCCCACAAACTTTGATTTTTTGATCCCCTCCATCACATCTAAACAATAAAACTGCGTCCTCTAAAAAATGCAACCCCAAATGTAACTTTTCAATGGACTAGATGTCTTGTTAATCGAAACATCTTAATAAATATTGTACATGATTTAGTTTTATGAATGGATCTCGAGGGTTATGCTGGTTGTTTGGTAGATTTTGTTCTCTGCTATTTCCAAATTACATATTACGAGCACATTTATTAATTCATCCTTTTTACTGATTTATGTTTATCACGACAAGAAACCACAAAGTTCACACACAAAATAATAACAGTCGATATTTCCTCAAATGTAGGCACCCCAACGTATACGCAACCTGACATCGGCGAGTTTCTCGCCGCTCGCAGTGAAACGTATAAAAATGTGGGCATACGCAAAGATGCGAATACTCAAAAATGGGATTTCGTACTCTTCGCACATTTACGATGATTTTCTATAGTTGCGAATGGTCAAAAATTGGCCAGGGCATTTAGATCAAAATCGACCGAATAGCGGAAAGTTTTAGGCACAGCAGATATCGAGATGCGGTTTTCTGCATTGTGATCAGGAAGGTCCCAGGAAAAAATCTATATTGTCTGGTTTTAAATTTGAGAATTGAATTCGGCATCCCCGAAAACCCCGAGTAACGAGTGTGGAGCGCTTCCCATAGACTCATGCACGCCGCCATTTCTCCCCAATTCACCCCCGCACACTCCCACAGAGCCACCCCATGCATCCGGGTAATTATAATGCCAGAATCGAGTTCGGCAGCCCTGAAAACCCCTGAGTAACGATTTCCAAACGATTTTTCCGAGTTTCCAGTCGTTCCTATAATGGTGTAATGCATTTTCCGGCCCAGAAGGCATTTTTCAAAAATGGCTAAACCAGACGATAAAGACTTTTTCCTGGGACCTTCCTGAACACAATACAGAATACCGCATCTCGATATCTGCTGTGCCTAAACATTTCCGCTATTTTTCCTAATAATTTTTCTATAGAGCCTGAAAAGTTTTAAATTTATTGAATTTGTGTTTCTATTTAAAAATGTAGAAGGCATTCGATATGCTTGAAAATTGCCGATCCTCAACTTAAAAGTCTTATGCTGCAAAATGATGATAACCTCACCACCCCCACCAAACTGCCCTCAGTCTTATTGGCACGACACAGAAAAAACGGCATTTTTAAATTTCTCCTCATTAACGGGTTGTTTGCGCACTCCTACCCTCGCCTTAGGTATCTCTTCTATATATATCTTAGGAGCTCTAACACGGTATACTAACAAAATCGGCATAAAACCACTGGGAATTGTCCTATTTTCATAAAACTACTACTAAAAAAGGTGTTTTTTCTTTTTCAGGGTGTATTTTATATTTGGTACCCAGAAGCACACACATCGTGTTTTTCGCGAAAAATTATAATTACAGACAAAAACAATTGCTGCTTGCAAAGTGGTCACTATTATTATAATTAGTAGTAGTAGTGCAGCTAGTGCGTTTTGTTTATCTGTGTACATAACATGAACGGAACAATTTATAGTAACAGTTACCTAACATATTAATTTATGGAGAATCTGGAGAAAACTCTTTGGATACTAGATGTTTATATGGTAAAGGCTATTCGTAAGCATTCCTTTTGAAAGCTTGTACTGATAAGTGTTCCACATACTGTGTTATGAAAACAGGTCTAAGAACACCATTCACATCAGTAAGTATGTTAGGTGTATTTGGCATTATGATGTACAAATACTTGACATTGTAGGTGCGCGACGCTCTAAACCGCTTCGCTGTTAAAATTATATTAGCGTTGCTCAGAGAAAAATAGTCAATGATGTTTTGTTTGGTACAGTTTATCATACAGCAAAATAAACGTCATATATCGGACATCTTGTATGCTAAGATTCAAAACTCGATCTTAGCTAAATATTACTATCAACAGGTACAGATTTATGTCAGTTACTAGTACAGTTTATTTACTTATTTTACCTCGCTTAGAGGATCTCTAAGTACTCCTAAAATTATATATTTTTAGCTTAAAATTTCCAAAACTGTTTTAGAAAGACAACAGATAAATTTTACATTCCCCAATTTCATCTGAGCATAAATCAAGCTGAGAAACATTGGAGGAGCAAAGAAAAAAAGCGGGACTTAGTTAACAACAAATTGATACAAAAACATATAGAATTCAAAAAAAAAATTCTTTGGGAGACATAGTGAGCTGTGTTTTGCTGTCCGTGTGAATAAAGACTACCAGATAAAGTACCACTACCCAAAAATGGCAACATGAAGAATTGCGCAAATGTAAAATCAATTAAGGTATTGTCAGTACTATGCTACTAGTATAAACAAGGGCCTTATAATTTTTAGGTGAATGCTCTAACCACTGAGCTATCACGCCACACTTCTCCACAGTGCGCAGGAACGAAAGAAAAAAACGCAGGTGGTTCAAACTCTCTACAGTGCGTAGGTGTCATCATGTGAATTATTTATCTCTTTTGAAATTGTAATAGAATTTAAAAAATGCTTGGCGCAACCGAGGCGGATGTTTTAACCACTGAGTTACCACGCCACACTTCTTAATTATACTATTCCTATATCTTTCTCACATTGGTAAAGCATGCGTGCGTCTTGTATTTTTATGTATTTATTTCAATAATTTGTTTACTTTTTACTGATGGTAGTAACTTATTTTATTGGTATTAATAAAACAATAAAAGTAACTGATATGATGAATCAGATACTGGACAATTCAGAGAACTATTAACTAGCTTGTAACAAATTAATAATGGAAATTTTGTATTATATTTTAGTTTTTTCTTGCAACAAAGATTGTATGCTGTTCTAATGTCCAACATTTGTTTCATATGTCAATTACTACAGCTACTATAGACCCGCTACAGACTATGCGTATATTCGTGATTCCCTATGCGCTATTTGTGATATGTGAAAAATTCGCGAATAGTGTGTGGGTCTTGTTCGTTAAAAATCCATTCATAAAAACTCTACGCACTATGCACGAATTGCTTACAAATCACGCATCGCGCATCATGAATCGCAAATTCACGCATAGCCAGTAGCAAACATTACACTTAGTACAGTAAAAACAAGTTGTCAAAATAAAAGCTACTTTTTATTAACTTTCTTCTTGACTATAGGTAATTTATTAAAGATTTGTCAGATATATTACTTCCTCGTATTTCTGGTTCTATACGGTATAAAATTACATTGTCTGCAATATCATATTATCGCATATTATTAAACTGATTTGAATTGATTCGTATCATATTTATGATCGCTTCTACCAGATGAGTAGCTGTTATGTAAAGTACATTCATTAATGATAGACAAATCAAAGTAATATATTGCCTGTAATTATATTTATTTGTTAAGTACATATTTTGTTTAATTGGGTTTTCTGTCACTGAAATATAAAATTATTAACAAATAAGCTTTTGCGACTAATGGATCAATCAAAGGGTTGATTTCATAAACTTTGTTTTGCCTAAAAATCTCGTACTAAGAAAATATGTACAGGATGTTTCCTAAATAGAGTTAAAAAATCTACGGCCTATTCTGTGGCCAAAAATAAGAGTTTTTTGTTATATAAATGTGGGGTCGAGTACACATTATCGATTTCAAATTCTCAAATAATTTATTTTTATTTTTTTGCTATTTTTACATAATTTGTTTTTAAACTGACTATATGCAAATCGGCATACCGCCTTTTTATTCAAAAATACTATTTAAATAAAAGACAAAAATGTTTTCCAAACTTAAATGAACTATTATAAAGTCTCATACTACTGTATATATAATACAATATACAAGAAACAAATAGTGATGAAAAATTGCTTGACTTAATTTTAATCAAATCTGGTAAATTGACGATCAAGTTGTATCTGAATCCCTAATGAATTATGTAAACTGTCTTATAGATTCATTTTTATCAACATTTTCAGAATTAAAATAAAATCTTAGGGTGAGATGTTTTGGGTTAGATAAAACTAAATTTATAAAATAGGTTTATCAAAATAACCAACCGTTAATCATTTTGTAGTGACAGTACGGCATTTAGGTTAAAAATATTTTCTAAAAACATGGCAAGATTCTATTAAATATTACTTTGAACAAAAATATTGAAAGATAAAAGAGAGTGGCTATTTTAAACAAAAAAAAATGTTTTTTCTATATGTACGCATCTACCTACTATTAAATAATATTGACATTAGTAGTCTAACGCCAGTGTAATCTTGAAAACAATTTTAAGTAAATGCAAATCCGAAACTGGTTTCAATAATAGATGAAGACTTTTTTTATATATACATATTCAGCAGTTTCATCATATTAGAGGAGAATGGGTAGCAGAATTAATGAACTTCACAGAGCGAACCGTGGCGACTTTTAAATAGTCCAGTCGCATAACGCAAATAATATTTTAATTTTAATTTAAAATTGATGTGCAACAAAATACTTAACGTCAGAATTTGAAATCTGTTTATTAATATTCAACTGTAAAAAACAACATTTTAATACAAACGTTGATAGAAATGTAGAAATAAATTTAAATATTCTTAGATTTAATATAGAGTATGCAACTTAAATACGTAAACATGCTTCAAGAGGTTATTAATGAAGATTATATTATAAATAAATTAGTATTTGTGATATACGTATCTGCATATGATTACCGCAGACTGGAAAACATTACTGTAAAAAAATAATTTTGAAGTGTGCGTATGACCGCATAAGAGTACGGCACTTAATTTTTGATTCCAAATAGTATTTATTTACTTGTATGGCTATACTTAACACAACAATCACATTCGATCATTCTTAAGCGACTAAATCCTTCAATAGCTTTTATAGTTTTATCAGAAAAATAATAAATTTTTATCATAACTTTAAATTTGCGTGCTCTTAGGGTCACACAGTCCTAAGAGTACGCATACGTAGTTTCAGCAATTAAGTACCAAAAAAGTGATAAAAATCACGTGACAATAAAGATAGATTGACAATTTAACTTTCATTCTCTTAAGTTTTACCATTGTAATTAATTACAAATTGATAATGTAGGTAGACGCAGTACGCAGGGTGCTAAAAGGTACATATGCGTACTCTTTGGGTGCGTACTTTTACGAAGACAAACAATAAACTAAATAGCATATCATAGCAAACCTATGTTGCAGCTGTCACATAATCTCCAATACATGATTTGAAAGGTTAAATATGGGACTCTTAGTTACACACCATATTACTTATTGTACAACAGCTAAGTAATTGTAACAACTTACCAACGAAGTTGAAAATATTATAATAATATTTGGAATACAAATAAACTTTACGCTGTCAGTTCGGATAGCACACACGCACCGACTTTCAATTTAGCTAGCAACTGCTACAGTCACAACAACACTGTATCAACTCCCATTGTAATTTTCGCTGATCACTGAAAACCGATGATTGATCCAAAATTTAACATCAAATTCTGTAGATATTTTCTGTTAACCTAGTTTTAGACTTATTGGTGATTTATGTAATGTAATAAATAGATTATTACATTTAAAAATTTAACTTGCAAAGACTTATTTCCTGAATAAGATTGAATACATTACCTTTTCAAATACTCAAGGAGGTTTTTTCCTTCATTATGGATCAGTCGATGGTCGAGTGACTTAAGGCTTCAGTGCTAGAATCGCGTTTGAATCTTGAGGCCTGTAGACCGTAGATCAGCTATATTTGTGCAGAGGATTGGCACTCTCTCTGCGGGTATGGTAGGGTGGAAGAATGTTGGTTTGGGTCAATGTGAGTTATTGATACAGGTGGACATTTGACTACCCTCCTAATTCCAGGTTTCCCTCATTCCTGCACTGAATGGTGGTTAAGGCCTTCGTGGGCGCAAACGCAGCCTGCTTAATAATAATATGCCGTACAAGTCTCTCGACTTGTCTAATTCTCGTGATTCGAATGACGGGTAGAGATATTATATTATTATTATCTAGCCTTAAGAATGCCATGACTTTTTAAAAATAATTTCTAGTGAAGAAACATTTCTACATTATGAAAATGACATTGAACCATTCAGTATTTTTTTCTGTTTATTGATAATTATATTAGATAACTACTACATATCGTAGGAATGTCCTACTGAGATCTAATTTTAAAAATGAACATATACTGTTTGAAACAACTGATATAGGTTCTTGCTTTATTAAATTGCTAAAATTAGGTACTAATTCGGTACATCGTCCCAATTATAACTACATTCTTGGGAAATAAACTACATGAGGACTTACGAACATATTTAAAAAGAATATAGTTATGTACATGCGACTTAATTATTGTGAGAAATATCAACTATAAATCTATTTTTAACCTATGTTTGAATGCTTCCGATTCTCTAATTAAAGTTTCTGTTCTAACGTCTCATCTAGATCTCTAAATGTTGTCGACCGTGAGTAAGTGTTTCAAACAATATACCAGTTAAATTTAAGAATAGCCATAGGTTAATGTTATCTGAAATATTTTTATTACTACTTTACTACTGTCTTCTTATAAATTATATTATATTTGGAATGGAAATAAATACACTTCACGTATTATACTGAGATTAAAAGAAACAAATTATAAGTTTTTGAGTGACTGATGATGAAAATGATTGAATTAAAGAAGGATAATGTGCTTTGAAAAATTGAAATATTTCAAGCCTTGTAGGCTAAATCGAGAAGCCGTGTTTTTTCTAGTTTGTTGTCGTCATCGTCTGCTAAATCTTTTCGCCTTTGTAATACCTGTCTGTCGAATCACCTGAATTTTAATCTAGAATTCTGCAATGTGCTGTAGTGTAGCGACACCTAGGTTAGTATTTGAAAACATACACATCAGGCCATAAATGTCAGAATTTGACTTTTTTTTCTCATTGTATTTCAATATACTTTTTTACATATTTCGTTACTTTGCGTTCTAATGATTAAATGTATGTATTTTTCAATTTTTACAATTTCCACCAAATCAGGACATTTCTAGTAAAAGTAAAGAAATAGGAACATAGAGGCTGTAGTAAGACTGCGCTTCAAGTGGCAACCCTACTAGTTGTTAAACAGTACGCAGGGCGCCAAAGAACATGCATACGTACTCTATGGGAGCGTCTTCTTGCGAAACTAAACCACAAAATTAATAGTACATCATAGCAAATCTATGTTGTAGCTGATACATAACCTTGTCCTCCTGAAAGGTTAAATACACTTCTCTTAGTTACACATTATATTATTTATTGAACAACAACCACGTAATGCAACAATTTATCAGTGCAGTTGAAAATATTATATTTTTGGACTACAAATAAAATTTATGCTGTCGGATAGCGCCAACGCATCCACTCTCAATTCTAACCAGCACCTCCCGTAATCAAAACATGAAATTTTCAATATTCAATGAACTTACAACAATTGCGTAAGAAAGCAATATATCATCGCAAGTAGAGCGCAAAGAAACATCATGTGTAGGCAAGTATATGTTATGTGTATAATTTGCTTACATAAATGTTTTCCTATTTACCTATAATTTGTATCTAGACGACATTGATACCTAGGTATACTACTTGTTAACAATTAACTGCATATATATTTTCATTTTTATTAGGTACTCGAGTATATTTGCAAATAGAGTAGGAGTAATATTATTAACAATATAACTATTTTGTATTTTCTTCTGATGTTGCAGAAAATGAATATAAATAAGATTTATATCACATCTTTACTGGATTAGATTTTATGGCATTTTTTTACTTTTGTCTGTATTGTTTTATCTTTCCTATTAATGTTAAGGCTAAGTAGAGTAGGCGACATTACAAAATGAGAGAACCCAAAAGAAGTATGAAGAAGAGGTAAGGAAAGGTTTGCAAGAAAACATACGGATATTGGAAGCAAATATAAATGAAGAGTGGATAAAGATCGAAAATGTCATACAAACAGCAAGTGAGAAAGTAATACCAAAAAAAGAGTGTGCAGGAGGAAAAGATGGTGGGATGAGGAGTGTATAAGAGAGGCGGAGAAGAGAAATAAGCTAAGAATTAAAGCACTTCAGTCACTACAAGAGGAAGATAAGGAAAAATACAGGGAACAAAGACAAAAGGCAAAGAAAGTGTTTAGACAAAAGAAGAGAGCAGAGCAGGTTAAGAAAATAGAGGAAATAGAGCAACATTTCAAGAGGAAATAAATACGTAACTTCTACAGAGAGATTTAAAAGGGAATAAAGATAAAGAAGGAAGTAATATATGTGAGAGATGAAAGTGGCAATCTAATTGGAGAGGAAACAGAAGTGAGAGAAAGATGGAGGCAATACTTTGCAGATATGTTGAATGAAGAGAATGTAAGGGAAGAAGAGGTGCACGAGGAGATGATACCGGGAAGAGAAGAGGAAGAAGTAGAAGAACCTACAAAAAAGGAAATAGATATAATTATAGAAGCTTTAAAGAATAACAAAAGTCCAGGGAAAAACGGAATAACAGCAGAGAACATTAAGTACGCAGGAGAGGATTTAAGACAAAGAATATACGAAATGATACGAATGATCTGGAGAAGAGAATGTATGCCTGAAGATTGGAGAGATGCTATGATTATACCAATCTTAAAAGGGAGATGCAACGGACTGCAGAAACTACAGGGGTATATCATTGTTAGATATAGGGTATAAAATTATGGCAACGTTAATAAAGCAGAGAATAGAACCTATAGCAGAACGGCAAATAGGGGAGTATCAAGCAGGTTTTAGAAAGGGAAGGTCAACAACGGACCAAATCTTCATGGTGAAGGAAATGCTGACTACATGCTATGAGTATGGGATCAAAGCAATGGTTTTATTTGTGGACTTCAGGAAAGCATATGATTCGATCAAAAGGAATAAACTAAGTAAAATTCTGGAACAATTTGGGATACCAACTAAACTGATTAGGCTATTGAAAATGACCTTAGAAAATACTAAAGCCAAAGTACGAATAAAAGGTGAATGTTCGGAAGGCTTTACTATTGATACAGGACTGAGACAAGGAGACCCACTCTCAACGCTTCTTTTAATTTAGTACTAGAAAAGGTCATAAGAGATAGTGAGTTGAACAGAGAAGGACACATATTGTTTAAAAGTCACCAAATAGTAAGTTATGCAGATGATGTGGCCATTATTGCTAGAGATAGTAGGGAATTAGAAGAAGTAACGAGAAAACTTGTGGAGGAAGCAAGTAAAGTGGGATTGCAGATAAATCAAGAGAAAAGTAAGCTGCTGAGAATAGGAGAACAAAAAAAGGATACAAATTTTAAATTGAGAACAGAGCATGGAGAGATGGAGTTTGAAGAAGTTCAAGAATATGTGTATTTGGGGCGCTAATAACAGCTAACTGTGATGAGGAACAAGAAATAAATAGGAGAATAATAAAAGCAAACAGAAGTTCGGCAGCAGTCAACCACTTATTGAAATCAAAAATTTGTCCAGACGAGTAAAATTTAGAATGTATAAAACAATTTTGAGACCGACAGCGCTGTATGGTAGTGAAACCTGGGTTCTCAATAAGAAGTCAAGAGAAAACCTTTTAAGGTGGGAAAGGAAGATCTTAAGAAGAATTCTAGGTGGTAAGAGGACAGAGGAAGGCTATGTAAGGAGAAATAATGAGGAAATATATGGAATGTACCAGGCACCAACAATAGACGAAGTTGTAAAAGCCAGGAGAGTGCAGTGGCTAGGGCATCTAGAACGTATGGAGGATGAAAGGGCAGTTAAGAAAATAGTAGGAGTAAACCTAACTACACGAAAAAAAGAGGTAGACCGAGGAAGCGATGGAGAGAGGCAGTGGCAATAGATCTAAGGGAGAAAAATGTAACGGATTGGAAAAGAAAGGCGAAGGACAGAATGGAGTGGAGGAGAATAACACAGCTCTGGGCCTAAAAGGCCTGTAAACAGCTTTATATATATAAGTAGAGTATATAGCCGTAGGCAAAACTAGGCTTTCGAATGTGATTGTGTGTAAATTGCAATTCATTTTAGAAATAAAGCCATTTTATTAATAATAATGATGATAATAATAATTTTTAATGATCGACGCCCATATAAGACCCGCTACAGACTATGCGTGAATTCGATTCGATTCGCGATACGTGGTTTGTAAGGAATTTGTGTATCGTGTGTAGGGTTTTTATGAATGGGTTTTTAACGAACAAGACCCTACACACTATTCGCAAATTCCTCGCATATCACGAATCGCGCATAACGAATCGCGAATTCAGGCATAGTCTGGTCAGGTGGGCCTTAAGAATATAAATTACAATATTACAAACTGTTTTTAGTAAACTCTAAGATAATATAAATACATTGATAAGAGTTGAGCAAATAGATAAAAATAATAAAAAACACATAAACAAATAAATTAAATAGTGATAAAATATTAATATAAAAATGTCAAATATGGAAAAGGTCATCTATATGCTAAAATTAAAATACCTATTTGGTTGTAATGCCTACACATCAAAATAAGTGGTGAAGAAAGATGTTCATTTATAATTG
This sequence comes from Monochamus saltuarius, assembly GCA_025584915.1. NCBI lineage: Eukaryota > Metazoa > Arthropoda > Insecta > Coleoptera > Cerambycidae > Monochamus > Monochamus saltuarius. Next base: position 54,878,849 of record CM046724.1, read on the forward strand.
TAGCTGTTGTAAGCAAATGTGACGTTATTTCTAACCGAATACCGAGGTATATGAAATGAAACCATTGACAACGTTGACCATTTGACTTTTTACTTAGCTTGCTCGAATATTAATAATAATAATAATAATAATAATAATAATAATAATAATAATAATAATAATAGTAATAATAATAATAATAATATCTATCGTCACCTAGAGGATCTCGGCTTATCCGAAAAGCTGACCTTTGCTTTTCTGAGGTCTGCAGGGCTGAACTCTGAGACTGAAGGCTTTATTATGGCTTGCCAAGACGGTGTATTTAACACCCTCGTCTATCGGAGTCGTGTCATGGCTATGGAGGTCCCTGATACCAACTGCAGGGCCTGCCATGGGGCGCCGGAGACGCTGATGCATTTGTTGTCAGCGTGTCGCGCATATGCAGTCTCGGCCTATATCCATAGACACGACTCAGCACTACGGGTGCTGTATTACCATCTACGGCACTCGTACGGAATAGACGAGACACCAGTGCTGCCTTACTCTTCGGGGGATATTGAGTCCGTAGTGGGAAACGAGAAGTGCCTAATTTACTGGAATTATTCGTTTCCCACCGCCAGGCAAATCCATGCTAATAAGCCTGACGTAGTCCTCCTCGACTACAATCTCAGGATGATGTTTGTGATCGAGTTTTCAGCTCCAGCTGAGAACAACATTATCTTGAAAGAGGAGGAGAAGCGGACGAAATATAGAGATTTGCTCTTCGAGCTTCGCAGGCAGTACCCGGGCTATTCTGTTAAACTTGTGGTACTAATAATAGGAGCCTTAGGTGGAACAAAAGATTCGCTGCTGTCTGAACTTAAGAGCATTCCGGCCTGCCGTCAATCAGCAGAAATCCTGGCCGGCAGAATGCAGAAGGCTATCATCCTAGGTTCATTACGTCTGCTTAGGGCGCACGATTCTCGGACCCAGTAGTCACTCACTCCACGGAGTGGAGAGTGGCAATTGGTAAACACCAGCTCTTCTCTGGGATGTGTCGGAGCCTCAGAGGTGTGACTGGATTCTAGTTAAAAAAAAAATAAAAAAAGATAAAATTAATAATAATAATAATAATACATTTTATTCTTTAGACAGAAAAATGTATATAAAACGTCCAGACTTAAGAACTAGGTTACAAAAAATTCAGTCAGTGTATAAAAAGACTTATCTAATAAATATAGTTTTAATTGTCTCTTAAAGGAGACTACATTTTTTGCAAGTTTTATGTCATGAGGTATATGATTATATACCCTTAAACCTAAACATATGGGTGAATTAATTGATACCTTATACCTACAAAATGGTACATGGAGATGTTTATTCTGCCTAGTATTCCTATTATGAACATTATGATTGGTGACAAATTGTTCTCTATTAACATATACATAAATACACAATTCTAAAATAAAAACACATACTAAAGTTAAGACACCAAGTTGTTTAAAAACTTCTCTACAAGAAATTGTATTCGAAAGCCCTAACAGACTTCGCAAAATTCTTTTTTGAATTATAAAAACATCTGAGGAAAAAGTGGAATTTCCCCAAAAACACACACCGTATCTCAACCTAGACTCAACCTGACAATAATAAAAACTTAGAAGCTGCTCAGTGGTGAGAATATATCTGATACCTTTAATTAAATAATAATTAACGGAATTTAGTTTATTTACTAATTGACTGCAATGTGTTTTCCAGTTTAAGAATTCATCAAAAGCTATTCCCAGAAACTTGACACTTTGACTCTGTACGACTTGTCTTGCTCCTATTTTGAGTTCTAAACTACAGCATTGTTTTTGCCAATTGCGGAATCTTAAAAAATTTGTTTTTTTAATATTTAAGTATTGATTATGAGCGGAACACCAATCATTTAAAATATTCAAACTATTGTTGCATTTACTCTGCAACCGATCGTCAGATTTGTCCGATACAAGTAAAGACTGGTCATCCGCATACATAACTAAATGAGTACCCCACTGAAGTGACCCCAATTCATTCGTATATATTAAAAACAATATAGGCCCCAAAATGGACCCCTGAGGAACTCCAACATTAATTACACTTCGCTTAGAATTGACCTCCGCTACACAACCTTCATCGAAATATTTTAAATTTACATATTGCGACCTGTTCTTCAAAAATGACTATCCAATTTAATGGCACTCCCCGGATTCCATACGCATATAATTTCCCTAATAATTTATTTTGATCGACACAGTCGAACGCCCTACTAATATCACAAAAGATACCAACAGGGCACTTTCGCTCCTCGATGTAGTCCACAAGTTTCTCATAAAAAGAATGAATTGCGGTACTAGTTGATTTATTATGTCTAAACCCGTGATTATCAATCAAAACATTGTTTTTATCTAAAAACTTACAAACCGTTCTGCAAAGGCATATTCAAAAATTTTTGCAAATCCGGATTGTACTGTAACCGGCCTATAGTTTTGCAAATCTTCTTGATCGTTTTTCTTGTAAATTGGCACTACTTTACTAATTTTTAGACAGTCGGGAACGTGCCTGTTTCGAATGATAAATTTATCATGTAAGTTAAAGGTTGTATAATATAATCCATTATTTTTTTAATAACAAATGCTGGTATCTGATCAGGGCCAGCCGAATGCTTGTTCTTTACTTTTCGTTTCAATAAAGCTAACAATTCCTCAGAAGTGAATGGTTCTAAAAAGAAAGAATTTGAAAACTCTAAGCTGGAAATTCCAGGAAAATGGGTACTACCTGTTGTATTTATATTATTGATTATTTCTAAAGGTGCATTCTTAAAAAACTCACAAAACATCGAGGCAACAATTACCGGGTCTTCAATTTTTTCCACGCCACTTTTTATACAAATATTTTTTTGTTGTCTAATTTTACCAGAAACTTCGTTTATTGTATTCCAAGCTGCTTTAACTACATTATTTGAATTCATAATTTTATTTTGGTAATACTGTTTTTTTACTTCCAGCACAAATATACTATGTCGTTTTTTTTTATAGTCGTACATTTTTGTCAATTCGGGATGTGCCATTTTTAAGATATGCAAATCTTTTAGTTCCATACTGGAGTTTTTAACGGCGTCATTCACCCACCCTTTATCATACGCAATATTATTATTGAAATACCTACGATAAGGAAAACTTATGTTAAAATAATAAATAAACGTATTGAAGAAGCAGTCAAAAGCTTTATTTATGTCATGCATCTCATAAACATCAAACCAATTCTCCCCACTGAGCGAATCATGAAATCCATTAATTGCGATGTCATTAAAACTTCTTTTATATTGTGATTTAGACGTTTTTGCTCTTACTGGCACCATACTGATCTCTTGTAACACCGTTCTGTGATCAGAAATGATATTATTCTCTACCCAGACAAAACTATTTTCTAAACTACTAGTAAATATATGGTCAATAGTTGTTGCTGTACACTTAGTAACCCTGGTTGGCCACCTTACTATAGGTTTCATATTAAAACTAGACAACAAATTACATAACTTGTTAAAATCGTCATAATTTCTAGAACCCACTGTTGAGTAAAAGTTAAAATCACCATTCAATATAATATTTATGCAAGGCTTAAATAGCATTTCTAAAACATCATAGATCTTATCAAAAAAAAATTTTAAATCTCCATTGGGGGATCTGTAGCATGTTAAAATAATTGTTATTATGTTACCCTTCTTACATTTAATCCCACACATTTCGAAATGCTGTTCAACACAGAAATGTTTTAAATCGATATTAATTATATTAGGAAGAGTATTCTTTGCAAAAATTGCTACCCCGCCTTTTTCTTTAAAACTTCTACAATACGAACTTATCCGTGAATAATTTCTGATATATTTAGCATTAATGTTATCAACTTTAGCATGTGTTTCCGTGAAACACAAAAAATTTATATCAACATAAAAACTACATACATATTCTTCCAAAAAACAGATCGACTCATTGTTTAAACTTTGTACATTCAATAACAAAATGTTTGGGTCAAACATCACTGGATTGCAGTCTTTTTCGCCCGTGGGTGAAAAAACCTACTGACACAGGCGCCCTCTGGCCAGACATCTGGATTCATGGCCCGTCTAAAATGTTCCTCGTAAATATTCACCTTGAACGATGAATACAACTCTGGGTTCCTCGATGTAATTGCCTCGCATGTTACCTCAGGAAAACTTAATTTCAACAGCTCTCTCAATTCTGACAAAGTTGTGCCAACCCTCAACCTGCACACATGCAAAGACGTCATCTTTGGTACTCCTTTAATAGAAGAATCTATCTTTTTCCCTATAATTGTGTGTCTCCTACGTGTTCTGCTAGAAACATTTTGCCATTCTCCATTCCCTTTCTCGGCTGCAGATGCACCAGCGTTTGATACTCTATTCAAGTGTTCCTCATTTCCAAGATTTATTATGTCGTTACACTTAATCTGTGTTTGAATTTTCATCAAATCAGCTGATACTTGCTTCTTTGAAATATAAATATTATTGCCGGTGTTTTTATTTGTACCGGTTGTTTTTACTTCCACATCAGTTTTTACAACTTTCTGTGACTGTTCGAGTTTTTCAGACTCACTTTTTGTAGTTTTATTTTGCTTCTGAACACTACTTGATTTAAATGAAATACCATTCATTAACTCAATTTGTGCATGTAAAAGCTGAATTTTTTCATTCAACTCATTTATTAAAATGTCCTTTTGCCTAAGTATATAGGAGAATATACGCGGATCTACACTTTTATCCGTACTTGTCATTTCATCTAGGGCATCGTAAAATGCGGAGTCGATACCCACGTTATTATTTTCACTATTATCACAACAAGAAATAGTGTTATCTTCACAGAACTTCGTACTCAACTTTGCACAACTTGTGTGAAAGTAGTTTGAACAGTGTTTGCATTTTAAACCGTTTACTACTCTTGATTTGCAGCGTTTGCACGGGACACCATTTACAGTTCCACTTGACCCGGACGCCATGATGAATTAGATAAAAATTAAAAATAAATTAAGATAAAATTGTAATTTTTATGTGTAATTTTCAATGTGTTTTAATTTATTGTAATTTTATATTGGTTATGTAACACATTTACATTTGTAGAGCCCTGAATATGGCTTAAATACAATGGCATTTTGTAAAAATTTAACTTTTCTACTACAATTGATCTATTACCAGACTAAAATAATATCAGTAAAGAAACAATATTTGACTTGACAATTTTTTTCTCTGACCAACGGTAACAGAATGATGACAGCAAACAGCTTTTGAATATGCGACAACGTACTATCTTAGGATTATTATGTATTATACAATACAAATGTATTTGTAGATAAACTATTCATTTTATACATTTCTAACATAAGAGATTTCAGTTTTTCCGATTCATATTGAAAATAAAACAACCTGATTTATAAAATCAGTTACTTTAGTTCTAACAGTAGGTACTAATAAACAATCTTACAAATCCGATAACGATTTAGTTTGCAAAATGGGTATTAAAGATACAATTTAAGAAACAGATATTGATTCTAGATAATGGAAGGTTATCACAAACTAAAATAAGCCCATCTTTTAAACAGATTTAGTCATCAAAAGTACAATATCATAGCAGTTTAAATGTTATTAAAGACAGCATCTTATTACAGAATAAGCGAATTTCAAAAAACAAAAATTATTTAAGTAACCACCTATGCTAAATGTTGCCTCGTAAATAAGAGATTGCTTTTCCTACGTTTACTTTCACAGCTAATACATCCTATCTTTTTTGACAGGGTCCAAATTTTAATACGTTTGACAAAGATGCAATCTGTACCTATTGTAAACAAATAATTAGTTATTTATTTGCAAGAAAGGGTCTTGAAAATAGATTTTTCCTACACGTAAAATACTATCACCTCTTTTGATCTACCGCAACTAATACGATTTAAATTAAGTAGAATGGTATTGTTTTTTCTACGATTCAACGAAGAAAGTGGAAGAAATTCTTATAGGGAGGCACCGGATGCAGCCTGTTCCGTGTATAAATACTCTCTCCCCGTTACCACCATCAGTTATTACAAAATATCACATCTCGCAGGTGTATAATCATGAACATTTTTGTAAGTAAACTACATACCTATTGACATTATTTGTCCTTTTTGTGGATCCAGTTTTTACGGTTGTGGCGGTATTGGGTGAACGAACTAACTTGATAGGAGAAAGTGCAGATAAAATTAGTAGTATCATTCATTTATTTGGATTTCGATTCTCGCCGGGAGATAGAGAGGAAGATAATTACGAAATGCTCAGTAGAATTTCATCGTATTTGAAATCATTAATTTGCTCAAAAATTTAAGACTTATATGTTTTGTCGTGCTACCTTGTCAGAATACAGCTAAATATTTCCTAAATTACTTTTTTACGTTTTATAACGTAATTTTATTGGATTGTATTTTTTTTCTTCCTACACTGATAAAAATGATTGAAAATTTACACGTTGCATCGTACATTAATCCAAGATATCAAATGCATACTGCATTACTAAAATCTCCATATGAATACCGTACATCATTACATCATTCCTGTAAAATCACCTGATTAAAAAAAATACATAATGTTGAAAAATGCATATTCAAAGGTAGTAACTTTCCATTACAGTTGTAACATCACATTCTGGTATGTTATTTCACACTATTGACCTAGTGATAAATAACCAAAAATCCACCGTGTAATATCTCTAATAATTTTTATCAGTGTAGTCTTTGGGGTTATGTTTCCTTGCATATATTTTCTCTGTAGTTTAAAGTTAAGTAACTTTGAAAATTTCTGTTATTAAGGCTATTGTATTTTAACTTTGACATAATATAGGCAGTTTTGTTAAGTTTTGTTAATAATTGGATATGTCAATTTATTAAACAATCCATTTTGAAAATTTGATTTGATCAGTATTTTGATATTGTTTAATACTTTTTATCATTTTTGCCAGGAAAGCACTTTCAGAAATATTAAAATAGTATTACTGTTATACAAAATAACTTATTTTTATTACCAGAGAAAGGAATGAAAGAGTAGTAGAGTATCTTCGCCACTCCCCTCAAATTCTACGTCACTTCATTAAAAATATTGCCAAATTGTACTCTGTTCTTATACTGTTTCTTTATAGACATGTAATTAATCTTTTAATCGTTACTCCTTGATTTTTAGGCATTAGTTAGGTATAACAAAATAGTGCATAATTTTATATTGTATAATCTTAATTCAACGAAAATAGTTAACATAAAAAGACGTTATATTTGACATTATGAACACTGCTCTTCAATTACGTTCGGAATTGTGCATGTTTGAAAATGCTGTCTGCTCCCACATTTTTCTGACTCGTTCTCTTCTTCTTTTCTTATGTCTCCTCGCTTTCTATAGTGTCTTAACTGGTCTCGTGCCATTCATTCTTTGTAGATGTTACCACCAAGTCAACTGCTTTTCCTCAATTACTTCCAATATAGAAATTACATTCAAGTACTATCTGATTTTGTCATTTTTTATTCTGTTCACCTTTGTTATGCCCTTTATTCTTCGTATATATTTCATTTCTATGTTTTGTATTTTATCTCTTTTCGTCTTTTTCATAGAACTTAAGTTTTACAGCCATATATGAGTGTTGGTCGAAACCTATACTGACTTATATACTTTTATTTTTGTTTTTAGATTTCCTTTTACTTATAAATTTAAAATTAATAGTTTAGTATAATTTTATAGTCTTATCTATTCGTCGATTTATTTCTGCATCTAGCTTTACATCTACACTTGTATCTCAACTCCTAAATATTGGAAAACATCAACTTGTTGTATTGTTTCATTCCCTACTCTTATATTTAAATAATCCTGTTCATTTCCTATCATCAATAGTTTTGTTTTAGTTGTATTCATTTTCATTCCTATATCCAATGTTTAGCTTCTTGACTATATCATCTATAAATACTACAAATAATGTAATGTGTAATATTATTTCTTATCAGAAAATTAATATTGTTCATATATTTTATACATATATATAACATTGCAAGTGCTACGTCAGAGAGTTGTAGAAGAATGCCGATTAATAACTGCGGATGTCTTTAATAATGTTCGAACAGAATTTGAAAACAGACTGTATTATTGTTTGGAAGTTAACGGGGGTCATTTTGAGCAATTCATCAAATAAATCTGATTTATTATTTGCTTCAGCTTTTTTATTTCATTTCTGACTTTTTTGTAAACTGACACATCAATAACAATTGCGGTCATGTGTAGTAGATGAAAAACTTATTAGTGGTGGGCATTTGTGTAGAAATTACTACGCGTAAGTTGGTTTGTCATCTTTTCGTTTGTAACCAATAATTCTGTCAAATGAATAGGGCTTTAAAATGATGTGCCACAAGTGGGGTAGTTGCATTTGAAATTTTTAAGTTAGGGTTGCTAGGCATTAGGGGGATGAACATATCGAGTTGGCTTGACTGTCAAAAAAGCTCCCCCCAAGAACAAAAATCGACGGGTCTCGGCGAATTTTGAAATATTATTCGGTTTTCCAATTATAGAGGGGGTCAAATTTTCAGTGGGATACCCTGTATATTCTGTATAATTGCTTTATCATTTACTCCTCTTTTATTAAAACTTTTCCACTTTTTGATCCGAGGCACCTTATCAAAAACCTTTTCTAAATCAATGAATGCTAAAAATATTTCATCTAATTACACATTTGCTTTTTCTATTATTTGCTTCATGATAAATATATGATTTTGAGTTCTTTCTTTCCTAGTCAATTCTACTTGTTGTAATTTAGTTGAATATTTAAGTTAAAGATGGGACTGCACAATATTCTAATTATTGTTTAAAATAGAAAGAGGCAAGTTTGCACACACAAGGTTGATCTTTCTCTCGGGTCTTACACAAATTATAGCTCCTACATAAGGACTTGTTAAATCCACTGTACCTCTCATTCGTAGAAGCTTTGTAAGTCAAGCAATGCGATAATTAATAATGTAATTTAAGTCATATATACTTTTTTAATTCAATAACAAACAAAATACTTTGTAAGTCAAGCAATGCGATAATTAATAATGTAATTTAAGTCATATATACTTTTTTAATTCAATAACAAACAAAATACTTGTTAAATATTTAGAGATTATTCAGGTATGCGCAAACATCAAAATGGGATATCGTTTCATGTGTTTAATAATGTAATACAATTCACAATTTCCACATTCTCCTTAAAATGTTTCCAAATTACTTTATCTTTTATCAGTCGGTGGCCGCGCGGTTTACGGCGTCAGTACTTGAATCGAGGTGACTAGATCGTTGTGGGTTCGACCCCAGCCAGTAGACCGTATATAAGCTATATTTGTGGAGAGGATTGGCACCCTCTCTGCTGATATGGTAGGGTGGAAGAATTTTGGCTTGAGTCAATGTGAGAGATTGATACCGGTTGACATTTGACTACCCCCCTAATTAATGAGGTTTTCCAGGTTTCCCTCATTCCTGCACTGAATAATAATATGCCGCCCCCTCTCCCACATCTGAGCTAATCCTTGTGATTAGAATGAGGAGTAGAGATATTATTATTATTATTTATTAATTTATAAAGACATAATCCTTTCAAGCATAAAAAAGAGAATAAGTATAGAATGCTAAGGTATGATTGGTGTTATCTAATAATTTGTTCATTTAATTACTACAAACAGTAATATATTTTCTGTGTTATGCAGTTTTCTTTACTAGCAAATCTTGTGTTTTGCAGACCACCCTATTCGCAATTTGCTGCCTCGCAGTAGTAGCAAAGGCAACGCCGGGTTACAGCCACGGATCCGACAGATTGGAAGGAATTCCAGATCTCGAATCCTTCAGCCACATCAAATATCCGAAGTACGATATCCTTGGACTCGGCGAATACTCCAAAGGGCACCTTCCAGCGGATGAAATTCACGTGACCAAGCACGTCACCATCAAGGAACCAGAACCATACCCCGTCAAGGTTCCTGTACCTCATCCTTATCCCGTTCCAGTACCCAAGCCCTATCCAGTTGTCGAAACCAAATACGTTAAGGTACCTCACGCAGTACCCTACGAGATAGTCAAGAAGGTGCCCATACCTGTAGAGGTACCCAAGCCTTACCCAGTTCCAGTTCAATCAGGAGGGGGAGACTCTTGGCATGCAGGTTCTGGGAATGTTGGGCAAGTGGAGAGTTACGGGGTTCAAGAGCAAGGAAACGATGTAGGAAATTTAGGTAAGTAACATCAAAACGTTTATATACAAATAAATAAAAAATATAGGTATATATGAAATTCAAATATAAAAATTACATATACTTACAAAACATTAACTAAATTGCAAATTTTACTTAAATCACCCTTAGTGATTTTACTCTATAATATTAATTCAGTACCTCAGAGGCAGAAAGTTCCAAGTGCAATATTAACATTTTAAAGACTAGACGAAAGTGGTCTTCAAGATTATATCCAAATCTAAGGTAATGAATTTAATCATAATATTAATAATAATTTTACAAATAACATTCTTATAATAAAAACAGGGACTTGAGCCTTTATGCGTCGAAAAAAAAAATACCTCTGAGGTACTGGATTATTTCAGTTCTTTTATTTAATTAATATTCAGTAATCTTATTTATGTAGTAATTTCTTTATCACATCTATCGCCATAACTTCATTTATAAGAACTTTAGGAAAATTAATATGATTAAGGTAACCATACACGGAAGGCAGTGTGTGTTATATACATGATCTTGGGAAATGTATAAAACACAAAAGATAAAGCGCAAACGTTCTATATGGGTAAAACAGTGGTCAAAGAATCTTTTCTCATATGCACCTAATAAACGAATTACTACTGGAGCCGTATGAAACATGTTTCTCCATTGTCTGTAACTTTTTCATTGAGATATTGTAGGCAGTTAACTTTAAGATTTGAAGAGACCACGTTCCCATGTCAATAATTTTTTACACAAATAACTATTTCCGTATCAGAAGACTACGGAATATGTTAACCAGACTGCTTTTCGTTGGTCTAACTCTCGACCTGTACCCACTTCTCACATATACACAGTTTGATTTGATTTTTAAACGATGGCAGTTCTTTGAGATACCGAGATTTCAGGCTAGGTCTAAACCACATCGTGTATGCCCACCATTAGCTTAATACCTGCTTAATATAAGTTGCAAAAACGTTACTTTATTCAATTTAATTATGAATTATTGAAGTAGAAATTAAGCAAAAACTGTACAATGAATAATAATTCAAATAATTAGTGACCTTTCTGATTGATGACTACATTATTTATTTTTCAATAAAAAATATATATTTTATTAAATGTCATATATTAGGGATTGTAACCTTTACTTAAATCATAATTAAAAATTGAAATGTGTATTTGTTTGTATTGCCTACAACATATGAATTTTAGGTGGCGGTGGACATATCTCGTCTTACGAAGCTCAAGGTTATGACGGAGCAGGTCAGGGTGGCCAACAAGACTGGCAACAGGGTGGTCAAGGAGACTGGCAACCAAGTGGACAACAAGAAGAAGGGCACTAGTTTCAATTGCCTTGACTGCTTTTCCTTTTATTCTCAGTCACTTCCAGCCAAAGAGAAAACTTTATGTAAATGGAACTTTGGCTAGAATTAGTACATATCTGTAAATAGACTTTTTTTTGTTACAATGCGAACTGTTAATTGTTATGTTTTTGTTTTTGTATTTTTGTAATATATTTTTTTACAATCAAGCTATTTGTCATTCATTTTATATGCATATTAGAAATTCATTTTATATTAAGGCTGGCGTCTCAAGGACATGAATCATATCTACAGATGCACAAAAAAATCACCTATTAGGTTTAGGTTCTCATTAATATAGTGCTAAATAAATACAGAAATTGCATAATTTCCTTTAACTTTTGAGAGGAAAATGTGCTAGACAACCATTTTATAATTTATATCAATTCAAGTGTTACTAGTTTTTAAAATTAATTTTACGGGGTGTAACAGTGTTTATAATGCACTATATAATTTTTCAATAGGCAGTAGACTTGCAAAATGTAGGATATTTTGTGGAAAAGGAACAAACGATATTTCTTATTCTAGATAACTTATCATCCTGGAAACTGTTATACACCCTAGGGAGAATTAGTATAATTAACACAGTGAAGAGACAACAAACAACTATGAATTAGTTGAAAATTTGCATATCAAAATGATGTCCCTAAAAGGAAATTCAATGAAGTTACAATCTAGTATCAGTTATAAAAATCTAAATATGTCATTATCATCATTAAATGCGGACAATTTTAAAATGTGAGTAAAATACATATGCATACAGTGCACCAGTATCAACATAATCTCTTCATTGACCTCGCTGGTTGTCAATCCTAGGATGTGGCTGGTGGGGTGACTCTGCTACCTGCGGGACATTCTCTCTACCGCCTGTGACACCTACCTATACTATTGACACTGTTTTTTTCAAACGCTAACCTGTCGTTTTCTTTATAAAGCCTGTCTTGAACTATGCCTATAATAAATCTGTCTCTTAGTAATTTGTCCAGTATATTTCCTTTGAATTTGCACTGGCAATCCACAACACATTTCAGATATAGATCAACAAATATCTTACTTTGCTTTCAGTTGATACTGAACGCATATGTCAAGCTGGATACTTTGTTATTTCACATTTTGCACAAGTTTATTTTTAAAATCTGTTTTACTCTCTACGAAAGTATGAAACGGTTAGCACTGACGTTGTTTGAGTTATATGGCGATTTAACTTTAATATGTTGCGTGAAAATCATAGTTTTTCGTTGTTATTCATAAAATAACTTAAGGAAATAATGTGTGTATATTTCACTGTACAATGGTATTAACTTGTGAAAAGTGGATAACTGTTTAAATACTTGGTTTTGCAACAAGTAGTTAAGCTTTTATACGTTTATGTATATTTTTTGGAATCATTGAACTTGGTAGTGCCGAATTTACGGAAATTAATTTTTTATGTCTTTTGTAACCTGAAGAAGAGAGTAAAAATAAATAATAAATTACTGCACAGCGTATCTACTACCTACCCAATTTTATTATATTTCCGTTTAAAACAAATATTTTAAAATTGGAATCAATCGTAATGACTTAATTTACGTTAAAGTAAAGAAATATTTATTTTACAGGCAATATTCTTGCATGCAGCAGATCATATGGTTTATTTTTACGAGCAGTATCTGGTCAGCGGTCCACAAAATGTGGTAGTGGAATGTTATGTATTCCCATACATACTAGAGACTAAGAGATTTGAGAAGGCTCCATTGAAAATGGGAATAAAGCTTTATAATCACTTACCTCAGCATTATAAATCAATGAATGACAATGTTTTTAAAATTGATATAAAAAATTATTTCTCAAACACACTAGCATAAAGTACTATTATTTATCTCAGTTTGTGTAATTGCTGTATTATTGACTTGTCCTATACATGTAAAATGTCCAAAGAATTAATAAAAATTATTATTATTATTATTTGGTACTTTTTTAAATGAATGATCTCCGTAAATATTTGAAATTTTTAAAAATGACTTACTATAATCATTTATATGACTAACTGCACTAACTTAACTGTAGTTATAATAAAATAATCCAACAGTCTCTTAAAAGAAATGCTCTCATTGTGAAATTAGATTTTAAACTTTCTTATGCAATTTTGACTCTTTCTATACGTAAACCACACTTAGGTAGTTTCTCATTGTTACAGTTTTTTTTTTATAAAATTGTATAGTTTTCAGATTTTCCAAGTTTTTTTTTCAAATAAGTTTTTAAGTTATTATTACCATTATTACAAAAAATGGGCAGAGGAAAATCCTGTTAGCCCGTATTAAAAGATAAGAAAATACACATTGAATAAGATGCACTATGACTAGTGTTAAATATAACACAATAGTGAACTTTTAAATATTAAATAAGAAATACTAAAATATTAAAATAAAAACAGGATACTTAATTAACCATATAAAGATTACAAGAACAATAAACAACGAGGGAAAATAATCATATATATTAGTTCTGTTTGAAGCAGCTGTCCAATCCGCCTTTGAAAGACTGTAAAGATCACTATAGTTTCAAATACTAAAAACTCGATTTGGAAAAAAATGGTGACGCCCAGATGTTCCAAAGTGTCCTTTTCTAATTTATACTGATGTCCTCGAAGATGTTCATCGTAATTCAGGACTAAAAGGTTGACAAGGGGACTATATGTCAAGATCTCTTCGAGTTTTTCGATCTTCAAAACTATGGAGATTAGATAACTCCAACCTTTCTTCATATGATGGTCTTGTACGGCCATAGGGACAACGACTAGCATAGCGTTGAATAGATTTCAGCATCTGTTTGTCTCGTGTTAAAGCGGGATGCTATATATGTCCATAGTACTCCAAAATTGGCCTTGTGTGCGTTGTATATAATTTCACAAATTTTATTATTATTTTTTAATTTTATTAATACATCACTTAAAAGAAAATCCAATTATAGGGTGACTAAAACAATAAATAATAAAAAAGCGAAAAATACAAAAAGGAAGAATTACTAAACTAGAACTATGGCATAGGTATAAGTAATAAACAAATCAGATACAAAAATAAAAAAAAATAAAAATTTTAAACTTGAAAAATGTTCTCAATTGCATTAATAGTGCAGGTAAAGATAGCAATTTCATTTACCAGATCGTCGCAAGTTAAACACATTTTAAATAAAGGTGAACATTTAATAAATTCGTTCTGGCACTCGGCAAGTAAAACAAGCTGCTACAACGTGTTGTCTGATTGAGTATTTGAAAATGGATTAATGACAAAAACTCTGGACAATTACACATATTATGCAGAAAGAATCTATCTGAGAATAAATTCCATCCCGCCGAAATGAAAATAACTTTCAAAATCGCCTATGAACATATTCAATTTCAGATTAGATACATTTGGAAATAATTTGGTAAGCAGGTAAACATAGATATCTATTGGCATGTCTCGTAATATTTGTGGTATGCTGTGACCAAATAAGATCTGCGTCATAGCATTATCTCAATAGACAATAGTCGTAGTTGCTGTTATTATCAGTATAATAATTTAAATACAGACTGTTTTTCTACCAGATGTAAAACAACGCACGTTTCTGTGTTGAGAGGGAATAATCACGTTTCACACCATATATATATTTGGTCCAATTGGTCATTATAGAGTTTAGTGTCATCTGCGTAACAGGTGAATTTCGATATAATTCTACAAATAACAGACGTCAAACTGATAGGTAGTTAAGCAATGAATGAAACAAAAAATGAATTCTAAACATTTGCATTATAGTGAAATTCAAATAAATCTTTAGAAAATAGGAAGGAAGTATCTACATTGAATGTTTATAGGTGAAATTTAATTATCTAGAATCTGCAGCGCGCAGATCTAAACACTTTCTGAAATTACGAAACCACCAGCGAAAAATTTAAATTCATCCAAACTTGATCGATTACGGTGAATGCTTACGGTTTTCAATCGTCTGACACCATATGGTTGTAATAATTACACACCTACTGTATACATATATAAAATTCTCCTTCAATATACCATTATGATGTAATTATTAAGTCATTTATTTATTGTCCTACAGAAAACTGTTTGAATTTATAGAGAAACTTCAATTATGCAGTAATTTATGTATCTAGAAGTAAAGCCATTGCAAAACTGATACAACTGACAAAATGTAATGCGTTAATCAAAACAATGATTTTTATACGATACCATCAAACCTGTTTCATCTAAAAGGAAAACTGAATACTCCTTTATGCTTATTTTTAAATTACATTACACAGGGACAACAAAAACTACTAACTGGAAAGTAAGGCAATTAAATAATTATAATGATATGCATACAGTCCAAATCTAAATTAACTTAAATATTTAAATTCTGTTATGTAACGAACGTTGTATGGGAAATGCAGTATATTTTTCTTAAATATTTAGTATTTCTAAGCATATAACTTCGTTACCTACTTATTGAAATAAAACACTATTTAAAAAAATCCTTTTATTAAAGAAGAACAAGTATATAAATAAATTTAACTAGAAACAAGATATAAAAAAAACAGATAGTACAACAATACTGAGATGTGAAATGACAGTGTCTGCTCAGTGATGGAAGTCGCCACCAAATTCGATTTCTCCTCCAAGCTCCAGACCATGACCTCCTCCAAATCCACCCTCTAGACCACCTTCTAGACCACCTTCATGTCCGTGGATAAAAATGGGTACTTTCTTCTCAACAATAACAGGTACTTTGACTGGGTATGGGACTGGCTTGTGAACTGGATATGGTACTGGTTTAGATACTGGATATGGCTGAGGCACTGGATATGGTACTTTTACTGGAAACTTCACGGGATAGGGAACTTTCTTAATCACGGGATACGGTACTGGCTTATCAACTGGAACTGGGTATGGTTTGGGTACGTGTACGGGATATGGCCTGTCAACAGGTACTGGTACTTTTACTGGATATGGAACCGGAACTTTCTTCTCTATATGGACAGGGTAAGGGTGCGGGACTGGGACCTTAACTTCCTTGGTGATAGTTATTGCTTTTATGTGACCTTCTTCTACAATGCTTCCTCCTCCATATCCACCTCCTAGTTCCAATCCTTGACCTCCTCCGAGCTCTAGCCCATGACCTCCTCCAAGTTCTAGTCCTCCATACTCAATGCCTCCAAAGTCGTGCCCTCCTCCATAGCCTAGGCCGAAAAGTCCACGCTTTTCTTGTTTTTTGTCGGAGGCCGCTGCGGTTATCTTTTCTTCTTTCGGTTCTGCTGCCTTCTTGTTCTTTCCGGGGTGAGAGGAAACTAACACAAGGCTAGCCAACAGGACAACCACACATGCCTGAAAAAATAAAGAGAGTTATGGAAGATTAAGACATTTAGATACGTATATAAGTTGAACATTCGTCGAGTTAAAATGTTTTTAAATACAGTAATAATTCCTTAAGTGAGTTTTTAGGTATGACATCAAAATTGTTTAACAAACTAATCGATTGTTTTATAAAATGATTGTGATATATTAAACCAATTTTAAAAATATTTTTATAACGCAAAATCCACTTATTTCAATGTTGTAAAAGAGCACAATACACTATAATTTCTATATTTCTGCACCAACTCAGAGACGTAAATTGAAGATTTTCTAATTATTTATGGAAAAACGCAACATTCACTTTTCACTTACTTGGAGGTTCATATTCGATTGTATATATTGAACGACTGTTATTTTACCCACTAATGTGGCGGGTATATATAATAGAGCTATATGTGTCAAAAGTTTAATAATGATTTCCTAACCCCCTCTCAGTGCCTACATTCATGTCCAGTAGTAATAAAATAAGTTTTACAACACGGAATATTGTTATGCAGTCTGCCAATGAGATTTCTCTCCTGGTTACACAGTGGACATAAATCTCGTTTTGTTTAAGATAGTAGAATTTCTATGCAAATTTGAGAAATGATATGATTGATGTATAATATGTACTTAAGTAAGACATAATTTTAAAAGAGATTTTAATGTCGGTGCAGAATATTATTAAAAAATATTTATTACTTTATTTAGTTTTTTTTAAGATACTTCACAAGCATTACACACACGAGTAACTATGTGAGCAAAATTGAAAATAAATATTTTTTGATTAGTTAGTTCATATTTCATTATACAGAATGTTAATCAAGTATGTGCACAAACTTTAAGGGGTTAATCTATGATTGATTTTAAGACAAAAAGTTTATATCAACATGGGTTCGCAACGGCTTTGTTTTACAGATACAGGGTGTTAAAGTGTGAAAAAAAATCAAATTTTTGGATCTATTTTCTGAGTAGTAAGAGCTACTTAGTTGAAACTTGGCACACTCTAATAGGTAATTAGAGACTACATTTTGAGGATACTAAATTATTTTTAATTTATTTTCATGACTTACCTCGCAATAATTTTGCGTTGAGTTCTGAGCAATTTTAACTCTAACTTAAATTGCGTGCATAAGAATGAAATTAAGAAATTTTCTAGAAAACGGTTCATCGTATCCAAAATTACCAAGAGACATTTTAATTGGTTCAATCGACACAGTCCTCGAATTTTGAAAAAATCGTAGGAGTGCCATTTTTTTCTTAAAAAACTCTGTGAATGTTAGCCATATCTGCGTTCATGGCTAAATTAAAATAAATTTAATACCCGCAAAATGCAGTCTCCAAATACCTATTAGGTGTGCCTGTTTCAACTAAGTAGCTCTTACTACACAGAAAGAAGATCCAATAATTTGATTTTGATTTTTTTCAAACTTTAACCCGCTGTATCTGTAAAACAAAGCCGTTGCGGAACCCGTTTATTTATGCATATATAACCTCGAATTAAGAAACTTCTCTTCAGTGAAGACTTATTTAAGTAAAGTGTAAAATTATAATGTGCTTGTATTCAGTAAAGAATGGTTAACTAGCTTTTTCCAACAAAAATAAGGTGTTTTATATCAAGTTACCTTAGTACGAATTTGATTCCTTAAGAAGTTAGAGGTCTAAGGCTACTTTTTTATGTCATTCTATTACGGCAATTTCCTTATTTGTTGGGTAATTGTACTCGAATTTTGCAAAACGAGTTTTTTAGTGAGATAAATTCGAATATTTGATTGATTTTTGTAGAGAGATTATATGTAGATATGCCTCTAGATTATTTCTTTCAGATTATTTTTAAGGATATAGATTTTTTGAAAAATAATTAGTTTTTTGAAACAAGCTTCGATCAGCTTTAAAAAAGGTATGTAAAGCAGCTGTATGCTGTATATTAAAAAAAAGATTTTGTCGATTTAGTTTATGTGGTTGTTTCTTTATTTTATTATTGTTTAAATGTTGTTTTTCTTTCATGTTGTCACAATTCTCCGTGTTATGTTTCAGTTTTATCTAGATTGGTACACCTTTTTTAAAACTAATCGAATGCTGTTTCAAAATAACTAATGATTTTTCAAAAATATATGTTCATAAGAAAAATCTAAAAGGAATAATAAGGCACAAGCACTCAGAACGCCTTGTACATTTAACTCGAAAATTAATCAGATATTCGTGTTTATCTCACTAAAAAACATTATTTTGCAAAATTTTAATACAATTACCCAACAAATAAGAATATTACCGTAAAAAATGTGACAAAAAAAGTTCTAGGGCCTATAACTTCTTAAGGGCGCCGCTTTTATGTACAACGAATATCATAGCTGTTTGTTGAGCTAGTCTATAAAAATCTCAATAAGTTAGAAAGAATATCTCTTCACTATGTTAGTTATATAAGTTTTCACCAGGTTATAAAACAATTTCCAGGTTGACAAGTCATTCAGAATAAGAAAAAAGAGCTTGATTTTCACCTATTATGTTTTATCATAAAATCTTCTGAATTTTGCAAGTCATCTGCACTTTGAAAACGTTGTACACTACATTATAAACATTATCACATCCCGCAGAATTCTTTTAAAAACTAGTTACACTTGAATTTATGTAAATTAGCAAGTATTTTTCACGGTGTATAGAACACAGTGATACAGTACAAATTCACGATTTTTCATATTTTCTAGCACATTTTCCCTAATGATATTCAATTTCGGTATTATACTTTAGTACTACGCTAATAAGAACTTCCACCTATTGGATGTATCTTTTTTGTGCATCTTTAGATACGATTATTTGTCCTTGAAGCGTTAGCCTTAAAGAAACAAGATTAAATCATTATTTTTGTCCAAGAAAACCTAGCCTTAAAGTATTCTATTTTTTACAGAACACTCTATATATGTGAATCTGTGTATATAATAAATATAAGTTTTTTTCAAAATTTTAAATAGCTCTGATGTAAAATTTACAATTATTTGTAACTACGAGTATTTTCAAGCTTTAACAACTCAACTGGCATATGAAAATAATAGTTACTTTTTCTCAGTTAACACTGTCTTTCAGTGATGCTTTATTTTTTTATTTTATTTATTCATTAATTTATTTCGAAAAGCTAATACAAATTGTAAAAATACATAAATATGTCATTATACTAAAACAATACAATTATTCGTGGAGAGATTGGCACTCTCTCTGCGGGTATGGTAGGGTGGAAGAATGTTGGCTTGGGTCAATGTGAGAAATTGATACCGGTTGACATTTGACGACCCCCCTAATTAATGAGGTTTTCCAGGTTTCCCTTATTCCTGCACTGAATGGTGGTTAGGGCCTACCAACGTAAATCGTTCCTGGGCGCAAATGCGGCCTGCTTAATAATAATATGCCGCCCCCTCTCCCGCACAAGTCTTCGACTTCTGGGTTAATCCTAGTGATTAGAATGAGGGGTAGAGATATTATTATTATTATATTAATTATACAACTTTTCTTTTTTAAGTGATTACATTTTTCGAATGCTTTATAATATAGCCAGATTCGCTGCTCATGGTTCCAATAAATTGTTGCATATTTGTTTATGTACAGAAGATTTTTGAAATTTCTCTCTTATAAGCTGGATGGCAACTACCCTCCCATAAATGTATCTCAGAATGATCTTATCAGAAGATTTTCCCTACCTAGTTTGGTCAATCGTCGTAGGCAGCAATCTGTGTTATTTTTATATAAAATTATTAACAACAAATATGACTGTCCCGAGATTTTGTCACATCTGAACATTCTTGTGCCCAGAATTGAAGCAAGATCTAACATTTTACCTTCCCATCCCGCGTGCGAATTTATTAAAATTTTCGCCAATTTCTATTATGTGCACCAACTATAATAACCTGCAGAATGGCACTGATATATTTGCTTGTACTGAAAATGATATTAGACGAGTGTTTTCTTAACATTGTATAGATTAACTAACTTTAGTGCTTTACCCTATTTTTGTTTTTTTTTTGTTTGTTTACTGTATATTGCTATATATGTTGTTATCTATGTATTTCTAACTGAATCTAACTTAACTGTTTTGTTTTCTCAGCCTGTAATTGGCCTTCGGGCTGTTGGTTGTAATACCAAATAAATAAATAAATAAATAAATAAATAAACAAATAAATAAATAAATAAATAAATAAATAAATAAATAAATAAATAAATAAATAAATAAATAAATAAATAAATAAATAAATAAATAAATAAATAAATAAATAAATAACAAATAAATAAATAAATAACAAATAAATAAATAAATAAATAAATAAATAAATAAATAAATAAATAAATAAATAAATAAATAAATAAATAAATAAATAAATAAATAAATAACAAATAAATAAATAAATAAATAAATAAATAAATAAATAAACAACAAATAAATAAATAAATAAATAAATAAATAAATAAATAAATAAATAAATAAATAAATAAATAAATAAATAAATAAATAAATAAATAAATAAATAAATAAATAAATAAATAAATAAATAAATAAATAAATAAATAAATAAATAAATAAATAAATAAATAAATAAATAAATAAATAAATAAATAAATAAACAAATAATACTATTTTAGCAGTCAAATTTTTTTGTAGTGTTATGAATGAAAATAATTGATTAAATCTACTTTTTACACAGGGTGTCCTTCATTTCTCTATATGATATATTGTACCAAACAAAACTAATTTGCCTTAGCAATGTTTTTTCTCTGAATAGAATTATGACAGTAAACAGGTTTAGAATAGGCGACAACGTCGCATATCTACCACGTCAGATGTTTGTACATACTAAACAAATATACTTACAGTGAATAGTTTTCTTAGAGCTATTTCTACAACATAAAATAAAATGTGAAATAGTTACAAGTGTTCAAAGTGTTGCTAGCTAAAAGCGTTTACTGTACAAACGTCTCGTAGACAGATTCGCTGCTCATGGTTCCAATAAATTGTTGCATATTTAATTATGTGCACTCATAATTATTAAGCAAACATTAGACAGAAAAACGAAATACACAAGCCGCACTACTAGTACTATTACGAAATAATAATTTGAGGTTAACAGGAGAAGGTAATAAGTGCAATGTTGTCGCGCCTTACAGCTTTAAGGATTTACTTGGACACTTCTATTGTTTACCTCATTAATATACCGAAAAAAAACCAAATTACAAATAAATTAAGTCACAAAGGCTTTTACAAATTTGTAAAAGATAAGGAAATTTATTTTTATCACATCAGGTAAAGTTTGGATCCTCAATTATGTAAAAGGAATTAAAATTATAAATTTTTTATAATGTCTTAGAACCAATATGAACAAAATTTCATTTAAGTGCTTTTGTATGTCAATAACTTAAACAATACCTACATATGTTGTTTCCTTTTCCTATGCAAGATATTTAGATCTGGATCATTTTATTTTAATTTGTGACTGGATACATATTTTAATGTTTAAAATTTAGCTAAAAATATATACAGTATGCGCCAAAAGTATGGAATAAATTCAATAAAAACGAAACAATTATTTGTTGGGAAAAATCCTCGAACAAGTCGATTTTTAATTTAAAAAATACATATTTTAGCGTAAAATGCGATTTTCAAATGTCATTTGTGTCCGAGTAATGACGTCATCGATTTTTTTAAATGGCAACACCATATTTTTTTCCTTGATTCTGAAAGATCGTTTAATTCTCTATCAGACAGTACTAAAATTTTGCCCTCTTACATAGGAAAGGTTTCGAGTAAATGACGATTGAATGTTAGAAAACGTAAATTTTATCCATAAAAAAGTAACAATTCTGAGGTATGTAAAATAAAATACAATTGATTGACTTGCGCATTGTCAAGGAGTTGGTGGATGGCAATTCGTACATTTAATTTAAGTATAAAATTTAATCAATTGTATTTTATTTTACATACAGAATTGTTACTTTTGTATGGATAAAATTTACGTTTTCTAACATTTAATCGTCATTTGCTCGAAAACTTTCCTATGTAAGAGGACAACATTTTAGTACTGTCTGATAGAGAATTAAACGATCTTTCAGAATCAAGGAAAAAAAATATGGTGATGCCATTTAAAAATAAATCGATGACGTCATTACTCGAAAACAAATGACATTTGAAAATCGCATTTTACGCTAAAATATGAATTTTTTAAATTAAAAATCGACCTATTCGAGGATTTTTCCCAAAAAATAATTGTTTCGTTTTTATTGAATTTATTCCATACTCTTGGCGCATACTGTATATAATCAACGTATTCCATTTACTATCCTATGTGTTTATAGTTTTACTATTGTTCATTAAAAAAGGTAATATATATGATGAAATTACTAAAAGATAAATATAATATTTCAGATAGTTACTGCTGTTTTTTCAGTTAATGTAATAAAACTATTTTAAAATTTCAAGTTCTTTAATTTGTTTTGCTGCGTACAGATCTGAACATTATCTTCAATAACTGTAATCATGAAGTTTTTATGTGTTCAATATATTATTAATTGTTAATTATTTTTAAATACCTCAATTGCAAGCAAATTTGATATTACTAATGGCTTTAAATATAATGTGGCTAAATATTTTCAACAAAATGTAAAAAAAACTATATTATGACCAGTTTTAGCACATGCCAATGCTGTAGATAGTTGATTATAATTATATAAAAGATTTATTTTTATATAAGGTAGAAGTCGATGTCAACGACGTCGAGAAAAAATGGAATTGATTAACATAGTTTACGGTGACCATATGTTAAAACACAATTGGTGAAAATGGCTTTTGATTAAGTAATATATCATTACACTTCTTTATTTTTACGTAAGGAATAAATGATGACGTCTTGTAATATGAACAGATTTTAGGCACAATTTAGTGTTTTTATAAGAAAAAAATTAATTTGCGACAGTAAGTTTGATCAGTTTTCTTGACTTGACTAAAAACGGATATGAGTCAAGTAATGGAAGTTGCTTGTCAAATGGCAAGGTGCAGGAGGCTCAGGAAATGGAAAAACCGCACAAGAAAAAGGCAAAACAAAGATTGGTACAACGAAAAATACAATGTTCAAGTTAATCATATAGAATATATTTTTTACATCTTAACTTAATTTTTAAAAATGATTGTACACCACCAAATCTATCAAGCGTTGAACACGAATTATTATTATTTAGATCTTATTAGGTATCATACTTCCAACCACAAATTAAAAATAAAATCAGTTACATTTTTCAGAATATTCATACCTCTAAGTTCTGTTTTCTAATCTGAATGATTTTGAATTAAATTATAGATTAAACAGTCTTGCTCAAAATTAAACTTTTGTAGCATATTTCACTTCCCTATTTAGATAACAAAAAAACAACTGAACCATGATATACAGGGTATTAAAAAATATATATAAAATATTTCAGAATGTAATAGTATGAACCAAAATAAGCAGAAAAGTCTTAATAAACATGGGTCCGCAAAGTAACGGTTGCGGAGATATGGATTCGTTTTTCAAATATTTTATTTTATTAGGAATAAACCGACAAAGGAAGCTTTTAACAAACAAAAAACAAAGTTACAGAAGATATTCAAAGTGCCCTCCATCCATTTCCAAGCAGGCACGACATCTTTGTCTCAACGATATTCGATCTCTTTCAAAAACACCCTCCTTGGTTTGGATTTCTTAACACCTTTGATTAATCCGTAGCTGCAGCTCTTCCAGGCTATTTACAGGAGTACCATACACTAATGTTTTCAAATATCCCCAAACAAAGAAATCTAGAGGGTTCAGATCATGCGATCTTGGAGACTATAAAACTGGTCCGGCCCTTCCTACCCATCTATGTGGGAAAGTTTGGTGTAAATGCTCTCTACCTGCGCTCTAACAAGTTTGTAGTAAGTGCTTCACTGGTATCTCTTTATATCGTGTACAGAGCCGCAATGTAAAACTCTTCACACCTATATCTCGTATATTATTTGAGATATCTTTGCGATATCTTAAAATTTGTAGGGTTGTTCAAGGCCTCCTAAGTCAACTATGAAGGTAAGTAATTTAATAAAAACAAATGATTTTTGTTCATCTTTGTTACGATTTATTGAACATTTTGAAGGATATTAGACATAACTGCACTTTTTAACAGTTTTTTTCTTGTGGATGGCTTAAAAAGCTGAAATTATATTAAAATAATATACTGAACTTAGCAAGACTATCATTGCACTCCTCCTTCAGACAACATGGTTAGTTCTAGTGATGAATATTGTTCTTCTAATCTATTATCGGAATGTTCGAGACTTTGCATGTTTTACATTTTTTATTACCCACTGTGTATACATCATAATCTCTCTTGTTCACAATTAAACACTTCCATATTGCATAATTTTATGCTTGCAACGAGGCAACGCGTATGTGTGCGTGTGACTGAGATATCTTTGAGAGTAAAAGTTCACCTTGAAAATATTGAGTAATGGATGCGTCCTTCCGCGTAATCATATGTTCGAGATATTAATTTGGGTCTTTCTTTACGTGACACATTTTTAGATATTGCGACTGTTTTAGATGATGACATAATTACTACAATTAATTGCAGAGTAATAAGAAAAGTTATGTAACATTTTTTTCAGTTTCAACTCAAGTTCAGTGGAATCTGGTTAAAGTTCAATTACAAGACATTGCTGCTACAGGTCATTCCAAATGTATGGTAAATTTATCAGTCAGAAAAATGTATACATGTTGCTGTTTAATACGTGCAACAAATGGAAATTATGCATTAAAGAAGAAATTAAATTTGTGCGTTACTAAGCATGTAAATTACATGGACTATTTAAGGTCCATTTTGATCAAAAACGGTGCATTTTATCGAAGTTGAACAAGATAACCTGTTTAATGTCAAAAGTACTAGATTTTAAATTTCTGTAGTCCAATTGTAAAAATAATTTCTAACAAAAAAGTTAGGGCTAAAAATATCTTAAGCCGGGCCTGTTTAATACACTTCTGAAGAATATGCTTACATTTCATGTAAATTTTCGAATTCAGCATAAAAAGCTGATTATGTGTTCAAAGTGTCATTATTTTACCTCGAAACGCTTCAATAATATTGTACAAAAATTATATTCAGGGCAGACACTTTAAAAGGCCCTAGATCCCGTAAGGTCCATTTGTCATCCTGTATTTATATGAAGTATTCGTTTTACTTTCCGCCAGAGAATTAACTCCTGAAATATTTTCTCATAATTCCCTGATACCCTGTATACACTTGTCACCAGATCAAATTTGTCAGCACGGACTGTTGGGTAGTTTGGCAAAAGCAAGAATGTCTTGAAAATCTATACTATTGTTGAATTGTGATGAATTGTGAGCATTGTGTCGACCATTTAATTTAATAATTTACACCAAGCAAGAATATTTGCAATTAAAACATAATTAGTATAAATATACTATTTATACAATGGATAAAGTAATGAAGGACAGTAGGGCTTTGGTAAGGACTGCCGTTTTAAAATAAGGGCTGGTGTCAACTGTAATAGAACGATTATCACAATTTTTGACTGGGAATATTAGAGAAAGGAATTCAAACTCAAATCTGAAGATAATGGAAAAAAAAACAGACTACCAAAAGCGCTCAGCTTTAGAAGTTAAAGTACATTTTGGGACATTTCTTTAATTCACGAAGTATATAATCGAGTTCCAGTCGTTTAAAAATGTTGTTATAAAACTGTCAGCTAAAATAACATGCAAAAATGTTCATAACATTTCTCATATGGCAAGTCATCTTTTATAATTAATATAAATTCAAAATAACGTCTCAAGTATTCCATGCCATTCTAAAAATTAAGTATTTGTTTGAAAAAACTTATGCAGACTAATGAAGACCTATCTCATTGTTAAAATATGAACAAAATGTTAGCAATATGTATGATGTTTTTTATGGCCAAAATTTTACACTTGTTTTGAATCTGTAAGATTATTATGATATACAGTGTGTCCCATTAATATTACGAAAAAAATTAGGGGTTTTCTTGAATAAAAATAAGAACAAAAGTTCTATTAATATCTGAAGAACCTTAATTCCAACTTTTATGTAATTTCGTATGTTTGTTTATAAAAACCATAGACATCTTCCGACTTAATTTGATTTATTTTATCTACTCCAGTGGCGTGCAGTGGATCATTCATATTGATATTAATACATAAAAATATGAGACGTCACTGCTTTTCCTTAGGTTTCATATTTTTTCTAATTATGCTATTACAAAGACAGACAGACTTTTTTTTCTCCTTTCTTTGTTTGGTATCTTTGGCAAAAAATTAATAACATCCCTTATGTAGATTCCTGAAGGAAGTAGAAAACAAAAACAGAACAAAGCTACAAAGAAGTTGAACTTTTTTCTTATTTTTGTTCAAGGAAACTCCCCTCTTCGCAATATTAACGGGACACCCGGATAAGAAACTGTCAAATCAAATCAAATCAAATATATTTATTTCTCTTGGACAAAAACAATTGTATAAGAAGTCGTCAAAAAAAACATCATATCAGAACTTGTATACAAAACAATTCTGCTACAATGTAGGGCTTACAGTTACACTACATAACAAATGAAATATATAAAAAAAGAGACACAACATAAACACAGTTATATAACAAAGTCGTTTTTTTTTATTTATTATTTTTTAAAGAAAAGTATTCATTTAAGTTGTATGGGCATTTGTTAACCAAATACAGTTTCAGGCATCTTTTAAATGCCCTCTCATCCTCAACACTCCTCACCGCTAGTGGGAGGTGGTTATATATTTTGGCACCAATTCTGCTAGGCGCTTTATATGTAATATTTAGCCTGCTGAGAGGGAGATGTATGTTATTATTGTTTCGTGTTTTATATCCGTGTATCTCCTTATTTTGAGAAAAAAGATTTTTGTTTTTTCTAACATAAATTGCTATTTCAAAGATGTAAAGAGCACATAAAGTGAGAATTCTTAAATGTTGAAGGCATCACGACATGATTCATCCTGCCTAAGTCCAGTTATGCATCTTATAATTTTTTTTTGCAGAATAAACACATTGGAAGATAATGTAGAGTCGCCCCAAAGACACAGACCATACCTCAGCCTGCTCTCTACCTCAGCATAGTACAAATTAATTAATTGTGGTTTGTTAAGGATTAATTTTATATTTCTAAACATATAGGACAAGGATGTGAGTCTAGAGATGAGGGAAGTACAATGACTTCTCCAGTTTAAATTAATATCTATATTAAGACCTAAACATTTTTCGTCTTCATGAAAATTCAAGATATTATCGTTCAAAATAATCTCCATGTTTTCTGGGGTTCTCCGAATTGAATGAAAATGCAACATTTTAGTTTTTTCAGTGTTAAAGAACAAAGAATGACCTAGGAACCAATTGCTTAATTTATTTAGAGTGTTTTCACAGTTTTCTTTTAACCTATTAAAATTTTTATTAGATACTATTAACGATGTATCATCAGCATACATGGTTAGTTTTATGTCAGGCAGAATGTTACTAATTTCATTGACATATACAATAAAAAGCACCGGACCCAAAATTGAGCCCTGTGGGACTCCCAAATCTATTTGAATTCTTTCCGAGTTGACGGAACACAATGAATTGCCTTCTTTGTGTTTTAATTGGACATATTGAGTTCTAGTTTTTAAAAAAGACTCTAGCCATTCCAAACACACACCTCTGATACCATAATCATAAATTGCGAGATCAAAATATTGTGGTCGACACAGTCGAAAGCACGACTCAGGTCACAAAATATGCCCACAGGGCACTCCCCATCACCAATGTATTTGATTAAATTGTTATAAAATTCATACAAAGCAGTACTAGTGGATTTACCAGATCTAAAACCATGTTGGCTATTTGACAGTACACTAACTTTTTCCAGAAACTTTAACAACCTATCCAGGAAACAGTATTCAAAAACTTTGGAAAAGCCTGAATTAATAGTTATCGGTCTGTAGTTCTCTAAAGATTTCTTGCAGCCTTTTTTATGAACTGGGACAACTTTGCCTACTTTCAGCATATTTGGGAATTTTCCACTAGTAAAAGAGAGGTTTATCAAAAGACCAAACGTTTGATTATGATCATAACAATTTTTTCATTAAGAACATAGGTACCTCATCGGAAGAATTTTTATTTTTAAGTTTTGCAGTTAACAAATCACTTAACTCACTAGTGGTAAAAGGGAGCAAGAAAATTGATAAGTTATGAGTAGTATAATTATTTTCAGAATCACAATTATATAAACTTCGAGACCGATTGGACGTCCTATTTTCCAATTCAATGGGAACATCTTTGAAAAAGTTGTTAAAAGATTAGAAATAATTTTTGAATCGTCTAATTCTTCATTGTTATATTGTAAAGAAATATTTTGGTGTTGTATATTGTGTTTATTATTAAGCTCAGAAATCACTTTCCAAGTTGATTTACCAGGGTTTTTAGAGTTAGTTATGGTGTTTTGATAAAACATTCTTTTCTTGTTCTTTAGAAGAAGAAAATGTTTTTTCGCGTCGTTATAAAAATTAGCAAGATAAGGAAATTTTCTTTTTAAGATAAATAGATCTTTTAAATTATTACTAGATTTTCGAATATCTTGATCAATCCATTTTTTCCCATTCGGTTTAACTGGAACTTTTCGCATCGGAAAGTGATTTTGAAAATGGAACTGAAAAAGTTGGTTAAATAAATTAAAGGCTTCATCGATATTTTCCGTGTCTTTTCAAATCCTTGAATAGCGCCTGAGCTAAATTTTCTTGTTTGCATGTGAGTTATATTTATACCTTTAACCCTGTCATTATACAATTCACAGAAAATATATCTGTGATCGGAGATGCTATTATCAGTGACTGCAGTAACCCCTTCAGTCTCAAAGTTTACAAATATATTATCAATGGTAGATAAACTATTACCTTGTACACGGGTTGGCCATTCCACCAGGTGGTGCATGTTGAAGGATGAGAAGACATTATTTAGTTTAAGGAAACCTGGAGATGTACTGTAGCAGTTATTAATAGACTAACTGTAAGGATTCGAAACTCGAGAGTATTTTCTCATTTCAACTGGGATTTCTTATCTATAAATATACTTTCGACCAAAAACGTCTCGACACACCCTGTATTATAAGACTCTATTCTACATCATAACGTTGATATGTCTAAAAGTATAATTACGGATTTTACTTTGAACCCATTTGAATAATGTAACGGAGGTAGGCATAATGTACCTATATAACAAAATAGCAGCTGTACAGCGTGACAGTACAGTACAAATTTTCAGGCCTGTAATTTCATGTATATAGAAATTACAGCTACATAGACACTAGTTATTATGCCAATAAAGAAAATGCTATTCTTTAAGACTGTTTTGAAAATATAATCTATTTGAATATAATTTCCACAGTCAACCATTGTTTAACTGCTACGTTTTATGGCATACATGCAGTAGCTGTCTCAGTAGCTGTAAACTGCAGATTTGACAGACATTAGTGAAGGGTGAAGGTATTAAATTACGCATTATTTTTAATTAACCAGATTATATCGAAAGTCTATTCAGGTTACATTTCCTTGACAACGATAATCACGAAGTCAGTACGCAATAAACCAAAAGCAAAAGGCAAAAGCTTAGTGCAAGGAATGCAAGTGGTGTTTATTTGCAAAATGCCAAAGAAAATATACAGAGACGTCCATTAGTGTGGTAAATTTCTATTGTTTTTTCTCATATATTTTCAGGTATTAACAATATTGTGTGAAACTAACTACTCAGTGGACAAAAGCCCCAACCTGCGTTGAATTACACCCACAATATCTAACCATATATTCCTTATTATTAGCTTTTGTAACATTTTTTACTGTTTAAGAAAGGTATTTTAAGCTAATATGTATCAAATCTCCTACAATTCCTATCAATGAAGTCATATGTATGTTCTCTGAGAACATACATATGACTTCATTGATAGGAATTGTAGGAGATTTGATACATATTAGCTTAAAATACCTTTCTTAAACAGTAAAAATTTCTATTAGTCTGTTACTATTCTAGATGCAAACATAGTTTTAATGCTTGGCTGTGCAGTATCACTTTTGCATTCCAGAATCGAGAGTGATCGCAAAAGCCAAAATCATAATTGATGCAAGATGTTGTTAAATTACAATAACTTATATCAATATTAGTACATATAAGTACAATTATTCCCACATAATTTTGCGCTGCAATTGGTTATATAGGGTGTTCCAAAAACACGTGGCCAATACTTCATCAAAATAGATGATTTGATTGAAGTCAACGTAGTTAAATGAGAAATCGCTTACTTTAGACTACATGGCTATAAAGATTTACAAAAAAATTGTGCCTTTTTGAAAATTTGAACATCGATTTTAATGAATTTACAAAATTCCCTTTTCTAGTGGTATAGTGATCAGCTATAAAAATATGGAACTCTTATAAAGTTGACGTTCTATGTAAATTCGTTTTCAATCGATTTATTTTCAACTCAGAAGCCCGTGGTCAAGTATTTTGTACACGTATTTTCAGGACACCCTATATAAGCCTCCTATATACCCACTAATGGCAATGCTAATCGAGGGATAGTTCTATATTTATATTGCATTTCCTTTATTATGATTATTTGGTTTGAGGTGCTATATTTGTTATACCTACTTGTCGTATCAAGATATTCTACAGGGTTAACTATGACTTAGTACAAATATTTTAAGAGGGAATAGAGAAAAATAAGAATTAACGGAATCACCCTTCAAAAAATTCCAAACTTATTTTTAAAGCCAAAAAAAAATTTTTTTCGATATTATTTTAAATCCTTATTTAACGCCGCCAATGCTTGTTGCAACAAGCATGCAACAGTCGCTCATTAGTCAGTATCGCTGTCATGTCATAATTGAATTCCTATGTTTATGTTGTAATTTTGTGTTCTTCTTCAGTTTTTAGTGCCTTATTTTAATTTTTAAACGTTTTGTAGTTATTAAATAAAGATATTGCAGGGTGCAGACTTCTCACAATATAGTTCGCCGATTTGGTTTTCTAGCTTATGGGACAAGACTCCCGCGGTTACATTAAAACGTTTATTATTCCTTTCGTTCGATTTTGTTATAATAAATAGGAATCTAATCTATCTAATTGTACCTACGAGAAGTGTCTTTTATCGGTAGTGAGTGGCTGTAATGAGCAAATATGTAGTTCTACCAGTTTATAACGAAATAATGGAAAACGAATGCAAAATACTGGAGCTAAGTGGATTAACTGTTACCTATCTATCAGGTATTATTACTAATAAGAATGTTAATTTTCGTTTCTACATTTAGAAATGCTACAAAAAACGACGATGGTAGTAGATATTGTTGACAGCTGTAAGTTTTATTTATGGATCTAAGCCATCGTAGTCGGTTCTTAGGCGCCGACTTTCCGTAGGAAAAAGGGTTTTGACCCATTTTTTCGAGCTAAAATTCTGGAATATTTTTTTATTGTCTTTTAGGCCTCCTGAGCACGTTGTTAAATTTTTGTATTTAGTCATAGTTAACCCTGTATAAATATTTTTAAAAATGTGTTAAAATTAGATTAGCAAAGTATTGAGTATTAATGAAGTAGAAAGTGGAAGGTGCAGTACGTATTGTAAGTTGCTCCAAAAAAATTTAAAAATTTACTATGCTCAAAAACACATCGGATGAAAATATTAATATACAAAGATTTTCAAAGTTGATACCCTACTTGAAATGAATTCGGTTATATACTACAATCGTTCTGGTTATTAGTACCTGTATATTGGCACTAATACCAGTAAATAATAATAAATCAGATTTATTGACCACTACAAATTAAAACAAAACATAATACTTATATTGTATCTATATATTAGTCACGATTAGTACCCACTAGCAAAATATCTAGCAACTGTTATAAAATTTTTACTTGACGCGGTTTCCAACATTCTATCTACAGGTGAATATTATATTTAACCAACCAATAAGTAGGCTTCAACTAACTCAGTTACCTACTTGCTGCAATACAATAGGCTTGTTTCTGCAACCGTTGGAAACTGTCAGAAATATTCGATCAGTTAAATTGAGAACGCGTTACCATTGAATTTGACGCAATAAATAGTTGGACAGATAGTTCTGATAGTTTCCAAACAGTTTTCAACTGCTGCTAAAACAAACCTATTATCTAGTGATTTTTAATAAAGGAAATGATAAAAACTATGTCCTTAACAAAGTAATAACGTATTTTATTGTTTTAACAAAACGCCAAATTAAGGTAGTGACACCATGCTAATAAAATGTTGTACACATTTCGTTATATTTAAATTGTATTATTCTAGTTCTATACAGGGTGTAAGAACAATAAATCACCGTCAACCCTGGAGGGGTATTCTATGGCAGAGAACAAGAAAAAAGTTTGTGTAAACAAATACTTATAAATGCTTGGTAATTCAGATATAACTAAAATTTTAAAAACTATCAAATTGACTTATGCCACTAATTGAAAATAAAGTCAGCTGAGAAACATGTGTCAGGAATTTGATGTCTATTGTTTTACTGCAAAGAAAGTAAGTTGTCAGTAGTAATAGTGGGGGTTTGGGTCATAATTATAGAGGTTACATTCCAAGAGTATGCTCATATGCATTTAATTTATTATTTATATTGTATTTATAATTTATATTGTGTAGAGGAGGGAGGTTAGCATTTTGAAAACATGCTGTAGATACCAATGTGTTTATGTTAACGATATTGATCTATTTTATGTTAATTTTCAATGATTTTGCTAAATATAATTTGCTGCATGTTTATATAATTCTTTTTTATTGTTTTGTGCTGTAGAGTACTCTCTCCAAGTTTAGTTTTGGATACTTTTTTTAAATCAATATAATCCAATCTTAAATTTTTGGTAATATTCTGTAGAATGTAGTTTTCTGCACATGTAGGTATAGAACTGTACAATAATGAATCAACCTGTATGTAGGATGGATAAACTAATTAAACGGTTTTACCCTGATTTGGAGTTGTTTTGTTAACTTTTATCGCTTAAAGTTTTTAAACTGAAAAGGTATTTTTAATTATCCAAAATGTTATATTAGTAAAGACGTAAGTATATTAACTGTCTGAAGAAATATGTTAATTTCTAATAAATAGATTAATAATTAACATATGCATATTCTATTAACTTTCCTCTTAAAAATTTTAAGAATTTTAATATATATGCATGGACTATTATTAACAGTAACGTGATTTGTCAGCCGGGTATTACAATTAGTTTGAGGTTGGGTGTAAAAATACTCTCAGACTAATTACTTGTTAAGAACTAAGAAATAGGTGTATGTACAAAATGACGAAACAGTTAGTTCCAGTTAGACTAAATAGGTCGTGAACTGCTGTTTGTTGATAGTTTTTATTAATTTATTACTACACTCAGTGGGCCTCCATCTACTCAATTATTTTAGGGCTCCTCAACACTAGGCATGTGAATATTTTTTTTTTATTTAAATAACTGGTAATTAATTAATAATAATTCATTTAGTCTCACGAAATTTTGTTTGAAAAAGAAATATATATATTTTAGTAGTATTAAACAGAAATGAGGTATATTTTTAGAAAAAAAAACACGTTTCACATTTTATACATATCCGGTTGGTTTTATAAACTTAGTTGTGCTTAATCAAACATATTTCGCTTCATGTTAAAAAAAAATAATATTTTGAAAAGAATTTGAAAACAAAAACACATACCTAATAATTGATATTAAAGTTTCTTTATAAAAAATTGCTGCTTTGTAAAATCCTCGATGGATGGATGAACTACTCGAATTTTTAATATTATAGTATCCTAGAAGCACACCGCAAAGTGTATGTGCGCATACATAAATATCTAAGGCTCGCTACAGACTATGCGTGTATTCGCGATTCGATATGCGCGATTCATGATATGCGAGGAGTTTGCAAATAGTGTGTAGGGTCTTGTTCGTTAAAAATCCATTCATAAAAACCTTACACACGATGCACGAATTCCTTACAAACCACGCAAAACTATGAAAAACATTGTGGATATGAAAAATACAATAAACATGTAGATATTGTCTGAATCTATTTATTTGTGGCATAATTTTAGTTTTTCTTTAGTTTTGTTGGGTTTTTTCCACACTTCTGAAAAAATAATAAAGATTAATTAAATAAGCCCTGTCGCCAAACGGAACAGTCAAGGGTTATTTTCGAAACTAAGTTTGCCTAACCAAAAAATCTCACACTGAAAAATGCAGATAAGTAAAAAAATAAGAAAAATCACATCACTATCGCGCACTTCCGTGTTATTGACGTTTCGAAAAACTCTCTGTTTTCGTTCTCAAAATCGTAGTAAAAATTTTTGAACGTATGTCAAGTTTGACAGTTTAAAATTTGTTGACCTGCTTCCATAGAGATGTTAAATGATTTTTATTTTATTGTTACTTACTTCTTCTTGATACAACTGTAGCCAACAATGATCGATGTTAACTGAACAGTTAGACACACACTTATCTCCGTTCAACAAAATAATCGCGGTCTCTTTTAATTTTCTTTTTGTTGCGTTATCTTCCTTTTCTAAAATGTTGGCCGAACCCCATTGAATCAAATGACCGTTTTCCCAAGCGTGTTCGCAAATTTTGGATTTTTCAAATGCCCGTTTTTTTTGTATGTAATTTTTATGTTCCTCAACTCTAATGTTCATAGGCCGAGACGTTTCCCCAACATAATGTTCATTGCATTCACAAGGTATACTGTAGATGCAATTTAGACGTGTTTTAGACAAAAATGATCGTAAAGTATTAGTTGTCTGAAAAACTGTTCGAATATTAAATTTATTACCGATTCTTCTTAACTTTTCTGATAATATAGGAATGTATGGAATTTTAATTGTATGATTAATTTCCTTTATTTGTCTTACAGTGTTCGTTTTATCTGTAATATTTTTGAATGTTCTATCAACTAAATTTGGAGGGTATTCATTATTTATTAATTTATCAATTTGGCAAACCGAACAAAATTAAATGTAGGATGTATAATGGAATTACTAAGTCTATGTATAAAAACAACATATTTTCAACTAAACAATGAATTTTATCAACAAAATTTCGGAATGGCAATGGGCTCATCATTATCACCAATTTTAAGTAATATTTTTATGGATTTTTTTGAAGAAAATTATATTCAAAATATAAATAAAAAACCAACTATCTGGTGGCGATATGTGGATGACATTTTTGCAATTTGGCCTTTTACTGTTACAGAATTACATGAATTTTTAAATGATATTAACAATAAAGAACCAACAATAAAATTCACTTTGGAAATAGAAAATAATAATATGCTACCATTTTTAGATGTTTTAATTAAAAAACAAGATAATTCTGTAGAAACAAGTGTTTATAGAAAACAAACTCACACCAATAGATATTTAAATTTTAGATCTAACCATCACATCGATATTAAGAAAGGTGTTGTTAAATGTTTATATGATAGGGCAAAATTAATTTCATCAAACAATGATATTTTCAATAATGAACTAAAATTTATTAAAAATGTTTTAATAAATAATGAATACCCTCCAAATTTTGTTGATGAAACATTAAAAAATATTGCAGATAAAACGAACACTGTAAGACAAATAAAGGAAATTAATCATACAATTAAAATTCCATACATTCCTATATTATCAGAAAAGTTAAGAAGAATTGGTAATAAATTTAATATTCGAACAGTTTTTCAGACAACTAATACTTTACGATCATTTTTGTCTAAAACACGTCCAAAAAATGATATACAAAATTCAAAAAATTGCATCTACAGTATACCTTGTGAATGCAATAAACATTCTCGGCCTATGAACATTAGAGTTGAGGAACATAAAAATTACATAAAAAAACGGGAATTTGAAAAATCCAAAATTTGCGAACACGCTTGGGAAAACGGTCATTTGATTCAATGGGGTTCGGCAAAAATTTTAGAAAAGGAAGATAACGCAACAAAAAGAAAATTAAAAGAGACCGCGATTATTTTGTTGAACGGAGATAAGTGTGTGTCTAACTGTTCAGTTAACATCGATCATTGTTGGCTACAGTTGTATCAAGAAGAAGTAAGTAACAATAAAATAAAAATCATTTAACATCTCTATGGAAGCAGGTTAACAAATTTTAAACTGTCAAACTTGACATACGTTTAAAAATTTTTACTACGATTTTGAGAACGAAAACAGAGAGTTTTTCGAAACGTCAATAACACGGAAGTGCGCGATAGTGATGTGATTTTTGTTATTTTTACTTATCTGCTTTTAGTTTCGAAAATAACCCTTGACTGTTCCGTTTGGCGCAAGGGCTTATTTAATTAATCTTTATTATTTTTTCAGAAGTGTGGCAAAACCCAACAAAACTAAAGAAAAACATGTAGATAATGATTTGTCCTCTATATTACATTTTTAATTTATTACCTTTAATAAGATCACGTCGGAAAAATGTAAGTGAATTTATTTGTTCCTGCCTACATTTTCTTCGATAGCGTGTACAGTAAACAGTGCATAAACTATTTATTAGATACGTTATATAATGCCGTTATTTCATAGTTCATATAAATGTTTCTATGTATTGCCTTTACGTGTTTGTTTCTTAAATGATTTTATATTAAAAACGATGATACAAATACTATTTTAATTGTTACGTAATCATATAAAGCAGAAAAAAAAAACAGATTGGTAATTACGATTATTTTAAATACTTCGTCCCCCAGCAATAGAATTTGGGATTTAATGCATTTATTCAATTACTAAAATAAAATAAGTAGCTTTAGAACGTATCTTCGTTTATGTTTTTTTAACATAAAATTATAGAAGAAAATATTATGGAACACACTATACATATCTTATCATAAAGGTTATAAATAATATTAATGTTTTTAAAATTTCACACTTTAATTCCATGTTAATTGAAAACAAATTTCCAGTTACTGCTTAAGCAATGCTACTCTATATCGTTCAAATAAAAAAATATTGTGGGTAACTAAATATCTTGAGGTAAATTGTTACATATTTATCATAAACCATGAATTCATGAATTCAAAAGTAAGTAGTTAATCTATGTCACATTGTAAATTATAATGTATGGAGCTCGGCATTAGCGCCACACTCATTTTTATACGGGGTGAGTCAGATTTAACTTTGAACCCGGGAATATTTGATGGAATTTTTAAATGCAAATGTACTATTTTATATCAACATTTCTTCAAATATAATTTGTTTTTCAGGTTCAGAATGTTAAATAAAGTTAACACAAAACAAACTCTCATTTTTTATATATTTGTAGAACTAACGTGACATGTGGATTGGTTGTCATAACATGTGTCATTATCAATTATTTAAGCACCCAGTGACAAAAATATAGGCGATAGTTTCATAAAATGCTTTTTGACATTTGTCCTTGGGACCTATTTTACAGCAAATTTGATTCCTTTATTGCTCATTGAATACAAATAAATACAATGGGTAAAATTAATGAGAACAAATAAACCAACTGTGAAACAGGGGCCTAAATCAAAAAGTTCCTGAGATATTTTATTTTTAATTTAAAATTTTCATTAAAAACTAAATTATTTTTACCTAAAACATTACTTTTTTAACATTTGGAAAAAAT
Source organism: Monochamus saltuarius (assembly GCA_025584915.1). Lineage (NCBI taxonomy): Eukaryota > Metazoa > Arthropoda > Insecta > Coleoptera > Cerambycidae > Monochamus > Monochamus saltuarius. The sequence continues at coordinate 54,917,496 of CM046724.1, forward strand.
AATGCTTTTTGAGAACACGATGCACGGATTTGTATTTTATTCTCTTATCCTACCCAATAAGAGACACGTTCTCAGTTTCACAGCCTTACCATTAATATCATCAAGAGGCTGCTCATGCAGCCTTAAACGTTCTGTGAGTACTTTGCATAATTGGTAAAGGTTTTCATGCATTCTTTAATTCTAAATAATCACTTAGCAAAATATTCAATACCCTGTACCCCTTAGGGGACTCATTTAACTGAAGAAATATGTGTGGCAACTTCGACATATGTGTGACTGTGGTGTTCTTAGAAGACCTAACTTTCTTTCATTTCTTTATTCATACACATAATGTAGAGTGTCCCACATCTGTTTGTCATTTTTGCAGATAAGTATATGCTGCTTTAGTTGATTCAATACTGTATTGGTATTGGCAACGGTATTTTTTTATCATATCATATTCCTTGACCTGTGTTTCAGCACTTTCTGGCCTTATAAGACTCCCTGTGACAAAACCTGTTACCTTATCAACTTATACTATAGATCGATATCAAAAATGGTAGTTTTTATTCTGTATGACAATTAATACAGAACAGAATGTATCAACTTGATGTAAACATACAAAACTTTTTATTGACAACTGACAGTTATTTGTGTTCTTTTTAAGAGATGAACATTTTACTCTTTGTAAATCTTGGCACTAACTTGGTGTTGGCACTACAAGAATAACTGATACAGTAAAGAGATATTTTTTCTAACTTGGTTAGATCTTTTAGACTGCTTTTAGATACAGCTATGTATTCGTTTGGTGAATTGATATTGGTGTAGACCTATCTAACCATAATATGTACCAAATTTCATTTTAATAGCTTCATTAGTTCAGAAACTATAACAAATAATAGTTTTGCAATTTTAACATTCTATATTTCGAAAGCGAAGTAGGTACGAGTATAATGAAAAAATGTTCATGTAAAAATTATCATTTGTTTTTAAAAGTTCTTTCACATACTTTTCTTCTTCTTGTCGTGGGTCCCATGGACATTTAACCAACATTACATTTATTTATTTCCTATTGAAACACCCTGGATCTCTTCAGTCTAGGGATCTTGAACTAGAACAGGGGGAGGAATTCTAAACTTGAGTTATTGTTTATTTATAGATTAATAGTATTAACTTTTAGAAATGTTATTAATATATTTATTGGAGTTAAAATTTTGTGTTATGGTATGAATTGACATTGGATTTTTTCCAACAGCTTTTGTTAACTCATATTTATTAGACGTTCCAATAATATGTGATTGAAGTCGTCTATTTGGCCACAATACGGATATTCTAATATGAATATTCTATATAGATTTGTCAGGGTATGTTGTGGTATGATTCTAATTATTGTTGATACGTGTCTTCTGTTTTTATATAGGAATTTATGAACCAGGGATTGGTTGGAAATTCACTGCTTATTTGCTTATACTTATTTCAATCATGTGAAATTTAATCTGTTTCTCGATTCTATGTTCCAATTACCTTAGATTTGATTTATTATAAGTGGAAGAATGTAATTTTTGTCTGATTTTATTTCATTTATGTTTTATGTTATGTTTGAGTGATCTGATATCCAGACCAATTTTATGTCGAATCCATTTTGCCACGTTTGTATCAGAAGCCTTTTTGTTTTAAGTGTGATTGAATCGTTGTCTTTGTGAATTTTGAGTTCTACGTTAAAGCTGTCCCTGTTTTTCGAATATTTTGAATTTGACATTTCCGAAAAAACTGCATTCCAAAGTATATGAATGAAAACCTAACTGAATTTTCTTTTCCAATTGCTCCACTTCACTGTGCTTACAAGTTTTCACAAAATCTAGTGTTACATTGCCTGATATTTCGTTATGGTAATTAAGACAAAATGTTAATTGTATGCAACTACGCATTGAAAGCTGCATTAATGCACTGTTTTGTAACGTTTCGGATATGGGAAAACTAGAATTGTATGAGGTTAAGAAAGAGTCGATTTATATTGGATTTTAATTTAATTAGGCTCGCGGTAGACATAAAGGTATTTTTGGCATCTCGTCGATATTAGTAGGTAATTAGTGATCGTTTATGTCAACACGTAATATAATCACTGCACAGAAAATATTACTATTTGAGAGCTTACAGGCAGCAGGTAATTAAGAAAGATTTATACTTGCATTATCGTCTTGCATAATAGTGCTAGCAACGTACAAAATAAATAATAGGTAAATATAAAAAAATAATAAACAAATAAATTAATTAGATATAGGCATAACTAGAGAGGATTGATAGTAAGAAGTGTATTAAGAACCCGTAAAATTAAAATTAGCACTTTAAATTATAATAATAAATATATTTTGATATTTTTATTGTATAAACTGAAGACGAAAAAATCAAATTATATTTAGATAGGTTGCTCAGTAACAAGAGATAGAAGAACGCGGTTTTCACAACACATTGACTACTTTTTCGCAAAATTCAAAGCGCCACAATCAAAATTTTCACAGATCTCTTTGATTTTGAGTTAAACATTTTACTTTTAAGAAATCATATCTCAGAGCTGAGATCTCTGAGATTTCTCTCATTCAGTAAACTGTAAATTTATCGATTTTGAATCTTTGTAGTTATTCTTATTTGCGGGGTGATTTTCACATAGTCAATATAGGCTTCTTGACGTTTCCAGAGACATACTACTGCTTTCTTCTTCAGATGTAACTAAAATCGATGACCATTCATGTTTGATATGGGCACTGATCCATAATCTTCCAGTGCATGGTTTAAAAATACTTTTTTGTAACTTACAGATCTTTAATTTTTTGTTTCCAATTTCCAAATAATTCTTAACCCTCGTCTTGGTTAAAATTAATTCGTTATTTTTTAATTTAAATCGTCTCTTTGTCTTGACCCAAAATCTCTCTCTTTCTCTCTCCCTTTCTCGATCACTTTCTCTTTCCTCCTCCTTCTCTTCCTCTTCTCTCCCCCCTCTCTCTACATTTTTTTTGTAAATATACGAAAATTACTTTTGAAAAAATATTCACTTGATGATTACGTAAAAACACATGACTTATTAAGAAAAATTACTTTTTAGTGCATAATAAATTTTCATATAAATTTTGAAAAATAAGTACTTAAAAATAGATTATTTTTCTTTTCAGAGTGACAAATGAACAGTATTTTAAAAGATTAAGTGCAGAAGAATATTCAGCTAATTAATAATAATATTTGAATTGTTATTATTGATAGATGGTACAAGTAAATCAGTTTTTCATCAACATAATTATTGTTTGAAAAAAAAAATGCACTAGTATTGCAAAATTAAAATAGAATAATATGATACAAAACACCTAAATCAGAAGAATATAGTTTTTCAAGATACAGCAACAGATACAGGGTGTCAGGAATATGAGTGCCGTAATTTTAAGGGCTGTCCAAAAGCAACAAAAAACTTTTATGAATAAAATGTCTAAAATGAATAGTTTATCGACAAATACATTCCAAAAATTAAAATGCAACTAAAATAACATGCAAAACTATGTTACGAAATTACAAACTAAGGTACAATTAACGTTAAGTAAAAGCGTCTATAACGTAATTAATGAAGAAAGCGATTGAGGTTTCCGAGACACTCGTTAAAATTGTAATGTTGGACAACGCTGCACTATGTTAGGCTGCAGGCTGGTGCTGATAACCTAAAAGTAGTATTAAGATGGATTCATAGTACACAAAAGATAAGCAGTATGCTATAACCATAAGGCGTATTAAAAATAAAGTATAGGGAAATACATATGACCATTTATGTACACCGTAATATATCCGTATGCCGTTAAAATCGTTCATTAACAAATTCGGATGTAATTTCGTCACAGAACTGGATTATAGAAACGTGCTACCAGAGATTCTGTTTTGTGTTTAGTGACTTTTTTAACATATATTTACTACATATATGTCTAATACTCACCTAAAATGAAAAACAGACATAAATTGAATGTTTAATATATATTTTAATTTTTGCGCAACTGACAGTTCTTCACCTCTTGCTCTTGCGTACGGATTTTGTTATGTGTACTACAAATTAACTCATCTGGTTACGCATATAGCTTAAGTATTATGCACTTTGAATCCAGCTTTAGTCATGGTAGAGCATATAGATAGTGTGATTTATTTTTGTTTAGTTTTTGTTTGATGTTTGTGAGTGTACAGGAACAAAAATGGAACAATTTATAGTAATCATGACCAGCTGCATAACATGTTAATTTACGACGAATCTAGTCAAATCTTTCTGGATACGAGGCGTTTGTATGATAAACGCTTCTTGCAAGAAACAGAAGTCATTTTAAACACTTGTAACTATGCATTATTCTGTGTTGAGAAAAGAGCTCTAAAAAACAATTCACACTAAGTACCTATGTTTAAGTGCACCTATTTGTAAGTATTATGTATAAATACACAACAATCCTAAGATAGTATGTGAGTGACCTTGTCACATATTCAAGACTTATTTACTGTCATAGTTCTGTTACCGTTGGTCAGAGAAAAAACATTGTTAAGTTAAATATGTTTTGTTTAGAACAGCTTAATATATGACAACATTAAGGTACTCATATTCCGGACACCCTGTATATTATAATATATAAACAAACATTTATTATTGAATGCTCTATTGAAAATGATTCCTGTTTTTATTAAATCCAGAGCTAAATAACTTCTTTTATCGAATTAGTGGTCCTGCTTACCCATATCCTTGTCTAGATGTTTTGGAAAATTTATATTATTTTTTAACCCCCACCCCTATTCCCCCATATTTTTAGTCATCCACCATCTTGTTTGTTTTTTGATTTTATATATTTTGGTATAACCGCACCTTTCTTTTGCTATTTTTAAATTGTTCTAATTCTTGTTTGTTTGTTCTTAATTGTTCTCCACATATCCTTTAAGGTCATGTTTTTAATCTTTCTCTAATTCTCTCCATTTCTGACTCTAATTTCACTTTATATTATACAGGATGTTAGGTAAACATGCGGCAACAATTTAAGGGGTTATTTCTTGGTCTATTCTAAGAATATTTTGTCCTATGATTATTTCTGAAAACACCTTTGTTTCGACCTATCTTTTTAGTTTCTTAATTATGTTTACGTTAGAATTTATAATTTAAGCTCACCTACCTCTTTAGTTTGTTAATTATGTTTCTGTTTATGTTAGATTTTATAATTTTTGTGATGCCTTTATTTTGACGTTTTCTGGAATATCCTTGGCCATATGCTATTTGATTCTCGAGACTGCCGAAAACTTCTAGAACCCTAAAAACCTATATAAGCGGATCGGTTTCGCTGACACAGTCAGTTTGTATTGAGTAGTCGAATGCGAGAGACAAACGTCAAAGTAAAAATTTCTTGTAAAAATTTCAAATACATGGCACCATTTAATCTGTCTTCAAAAAAGAGCGGTCTTATAATATGATTCCCAATAAACCCCGCCCATACGTTAACCATGAATCTTTGTTGGTGCTTTGTCTGTACTATTGCATGTCAATAACACATTTTTAACATCATAAAAACGACTGATGTTTTATTGCAGTACCTATTCTGATGTATTATTTCAATGACGTGTTATACAAAATCTTTTTTTCGAAAACGGCAAATTTTATTGAAACAAATCTAGAGTACCTTTTTTAAAGAAGAATTACCAAAGTATTTAAAAATTTAGTTTTTACTTCTAGAAAATGACACCTGTCAAAATTTTGGCCCAAGGAGTACGGTGGCAAGTCCGTTCCTGACTTCCCTGACGGTATAAAACATCTACTGTAGTATGGCTTTATGAGCCTTTATGGCCTACATAAAATATAAAGATTTCATTAAATTATACGGGTCGGTTCAAAAGTTAAAGCCGAAAAGGTAAATCGCTGGGTTACCCTTTAGGGGCTCTGTATCTCTGTTAAGGAATTTTTTTTTTATGACAAACTAGTGTTATACACCTATACACTCACGAAAGTATGCCATATACTTTACCGGACCGATATATCTGTGTAGTTATTTCTTTGTTTGTAAAATATCGTTCACGCCGAACGCCATAAAGATCGACAACTTTGAATAGTATCTACTGCTATGTAGAACGTTTCGTATCTGTAGCTTTTAACTCTGGCATTGAGTAGCGAATGGCCGCTAGATGCAGCTTATCTACACTCGCTAGTTATAAATTGTTCCTTTGAGCATTTTATTAAAAATAGGATTTTAAAATCGAATTTATCTCGAAAAAGAAAAGTTTTAAGAAAATTTATTAAGAGTAATAAAATATTTTTGGATCGGTCAGTGGTCGCGCGGTTTAAGGCGTCAGTACTTGAATCGAGGTGACTGGATCGCTGTGGGTTCCACCCCCGCAGCCGGAAGACCGTATATAAGCTATATTCGTGGAGAGATTGGCACCCTCTCTGCGGGTATGGTAGGGTGGAAGAATGTTGGCTTGGGTCAATGTGAGAGATTGATACCGGTTGACATTTGACTGCCCCCCTAATTAATGAGGTTTTCCAGGTTTCCCTCATTCCTGCACTGAATGGTGGTTAGGGCCTACCAACGTAAGTCGTTCCTGGGCGCAAATGCGGCCTGCTTCCCCCTCATTTCTTCGACTTCTGGGCTAATCCTCGTGGTTAGAATGAGGGGTAGAGATATTGTTATTATTATTATTTTAAATAAAATTTTACACTACGCTATATAAAAATATTGTACATGGGTGTACGACAGGAGGTAAAGTACCTCATTCCCGCCCAGTTTCTACGTTTGTTCTTTAGGCGCCGTTTACAAAATAATATTAATTGTATTGTATTGTCAAAAATATGCAGCTATTGGGATGACTTGCTTTTTGATGCACGCGGTATATGTATAGGGTGTAGTGCCGAAGAATTAAAAAATAATCTTTAATTATTTTGTAGATAAATGAAGATACTGCAATACAATTTTGTGTGCCCAGTATGTAAATTAATAAAAAACAGTCACTGAGATAAAGAAAATTTTGAATAAAAACTGAGATATGCCCTTATGCAATAAGGAGGGCGACAATATATTAGGAAATGCTGTTAAAAATTTATTATTATTTTTCTTTATAGTTTGCATTAATTTTAAGTTTTTACTCGATCTATTTCAGTCATAAAACTGTATTCTCAGTTCTGTTTAAAAGATGTCTCTAGACGAAACTTACTCAAAATTTGATACATTGATTAACTACTGGATATTGCTGAACATTATGTAATTAATTGTAACCTCCAGTGATTTTCACACATGAAAGTAATTAAAAATTTTAATTAAGTGCAAAGAAACAAATTGAATAATCATGCAGTCTAGTAGGTAATTTAATTACTACAGTTCAATGTTAATTTTAAAGGTTAAATACAATGTTCTAACGGTTGTAAGTGCGATAATATTTTGAGTTTTTAGAACAAAAATTATGTGGTGCATTTTTGTGCAGTGTTAAATGCATCATTATATTATTAAACTGTTTAGATAATTTAAATATTTTTTTCAATTGAAATAACCCTACCTCAAATGTTTTTCTCAGAAAAAATCTATATCTATATATACAGGATGATTAAAAACTTAAATAAAATAAATTGGGAATAAAAGAGTCATGAAAAATGAAGTCAACATCGTTTTGTTAATCAGTTTGAAATACAAAAATATGCGAACAAATAAAAAGTGAATACAATGGCGCATATGCTGACTTATTTTATTTGTAATATTATACAGAGTGATGTATATTTTTTTGATAAATAATGATCATTGATACTCACATCTTCGTCCCTGATAAATTTATAAAGCTGGCAATTCTTTTTCCATACCTACTGTTTAGACACATTTTTAATTTCTAAACATAGACAATTACTGTTTAGAAATTAAAAGTTGTTTTTTTTTAAAATTTTTAACAAGCTATTTCTGGACAATGGTTATCCTAAGATTCCACATTTATATAACAAAAAACCTTTATTTTTGGTCACGCCTCTGAATTTTTGTCCACTAATTAAGAAACACCCTGTATATGGGACTACAGACAAGTTTATGTTTTCAACCTGAATATTTTACTTAATCAGTCACAATGTTGTGTAACAGTGGATATTATGATTTGGGAAATAAATATGTTAAGATTTTGGTTTAAATTTGATTTGATTGTGCCCATTTTCTCCAAAATGATGGTAACTGTGTCACTATAACCGCTGAGATAAATTAGTTTCCGGTGAAATTTTACATTCAATTACGTACATTTTTAAACAGGATCTTGTTAATTACATAATGACGCCTCTTGGCAATTAGTTTACTTAGTATCTTGCTAAAACAGCATTTTTTTCAGGTCCCAGTGAAGGTACCAGTGAGTTGTCCGTATCCAGTTCACGTTCCCAAACCTTATTCAATGCATATGCCGAAACCGTACCCTGTAACTGTTGAAAAATCTATCCCATATCCAGTTAAGGTCCCAGTAAAAGTTTCTTAACCAGTACCTGTCCTAAACCTTCCTTGTCCGGTAACGCACTTTGCCTTACCCTGTGGTGTTAGAGAAGAATGTACCTACTTATCCACATCTCGCATCATGAAGAACATGGTGACGGCTTGGAACTTGGAGGGCATGACTTTGGAGGAATAGAGTTAGAGCACAAGTTTAAAAGAGTAAAGAGTTATTCCTGTATTAGTGAATACTGAATTGTAAGATTGTTATGAATTTTTCCGCATCAAAAACGTGTTAGGGAGTCGAAATTTGTTTTTGTCGAATTATCGAAAGGTTTATTACCTTTCAGTAACAGTAGAGTTATCCGTCTTAATTAATAAGCAAACTTTAAAAAAAATACGATTTTTTTGTTACTTATAGTATAATTTTTCACATCCTCTATACAGGTCTTATACGCATAAATTTAACTGCAAACTTCAAAACTAGACTTCAAAATAAGACGTAAAGTCTATATAAATATGCATCCTAAAATTTTCGTTTTCGATATATAGGGTGTGAACGGTTAGTTACTGTTGACGTTTTTTAATTAGTATTTCCCAAACGCGTAGAGATAAATTGGTGAAATTTAACACAATACCATAAGTTTTATGATCATTTTGAATATCTAAAAATGAATCAATACAATTACGGAATTCCAGAAAATAACTGCGAGCTAATACCCCGGCCAGCATTGAATTACACCTGAAATACCTATAGCAAACAGCTAAAGTCACTCGTCAGCAGCTGACCAGACATATACCGGTTTAATAGCTCTCATCAGTACATAGGTGAGATAACTGATGAATAATTTTCACTTGTTTAAGCACAAACCTAGAAAAAATATAGACTGTGCCAGTGCCATATTGCGGGCGATCGCAAATTCATGGCTGCCCTCAAAGGTCCAGAATCGCTAAAACTTGGTTTTTATGCCAATTTACGTTGGTTTTATTGTAGCGTGAGGCTGATTTGTTTTACTGTGATTGGTCACATTCATGTCACACTCTTTAATGACATTTAAGATGACAGCAAGTTAGTTAATTTCAGATTGCAATGTAGCCATCATATTTGCACAACCGCCAACATAAAACAAATAAAATATCCGTTTTATGGACCGTAGGTACCTAGAAAACGCGGCAACTGTCACGTGACCTATATCATAAACTGACGCTGTATAACCATGGTATAACCCGACAGCAAGGACCATGAGTAACGCAAAGTGGCACAACTACTTCTAGCGGCCATTTACTACTCTATGTCGGACTAACAGGCCGCAGACAAGAAGCGTTCTACACCGCAGTAGAAAACAATTGAAAGACTTCAGAATTGTTCAACAATGTATAAATCATGGACATACATCAGCTCTATACTGAGCGATTATCTACGCATTGTCCACACTTGAACACAGTGGAACTTTTTGCTGTTTCTTATTTTGAAACAATATACTTATTCAATAACTTGAAATTGTTTGTGACAAAACTGAGGAAACTTTTTTCTCGGAGTTGTTTCTAAAAACAATATCTTAATACAGTATTATCGTGTATTGTGTACACATTGAAAGAATTTTGTTAGTTGGTACCACGTGTTCCTTAACTTTATTTGAAGCGTACGGCTGACACCACATCAAGAAGCTAGTAACTTTTATTGTGGGAAACAATAGAAAGCATTCAGTAACAAGGCAAACATTTTTAATAAACATGGAACATCAATCGTCTGTGTTCGTTTGTGTTGTCTCAGTGTGGACAAGGCATTGGGTATATCTAAAGAGCAAGCACATTGTATAATAATTTGAAATTTTTAATTATAAGTACCTATTTTATATGTAGTCATTAAAGTAATTAAAATACATTACCCACTCTAAAAAGAAAAAACACCGTCATAAATAGCTCATATAAAAAAATGTAGGTACCTAATGGTCAAAAGGTTTCAAGTTCAAGGTACTTTCTTTAAAAGTACCTAATAGTAGAAAGTATCTTCATTCTGGAATCTTCATTTCTTATTTCCTGAATTACTGTTAGTTTCTAAGTAGTCTGGGTAGAAACTTTAAACCGAATAAGGTCTTGAATGTAGATACTTAGCGCTATACCGGATTGACGATGAGAATGGCAATTCAAATATTCTTAAAATGTTGTCAGAAAGCAAACTATTTTATTTCTTTTATAACAATTGTGGATGGATACTAAATAGAAAACCAAATCTTTTGTTTGCTTCCTATTACAAATTTTATGTGACTAAATAGGATTTTATACTTATTCGTATGCAACCATTCTATCGACAGTAAGAATCACTGGTTGCTGAAAAGCTTTGACTACAGCTTAAATCAAAACCACTTATTCAAGGAAAACATAATCACCAATCGTTAAGTAAATAATAAGTTAAATATGTCACTTTATAGTTTAAGACATATGGTAACCAGAAGAACCAACAATGATTACTATTACATTTTAACATTTCCACGTATATAAACGCTGGAATTTATAATCTTTCAGTTATTTTGATGCCGAAGGTAAAATGATATATTTTACTTGATGATATACTGATATATCTTAAACGAGGTTTTAGGTTCTTTAAAATAATATTCGTATTTAAATAACCCATTATGTTGAAGTAGATTACACTGCTAAAGTCAACGTATGACTATCGACGTACTAATCTATGTACGTACTCGTATATCGTTTAATTTGGAATTCAAACTGGTTGATAATTTTACTTATCATAGTTAATACCAAATATTTAAAATACTTAATAAGTTTGTATAAAACTGCATAATCAGTAATGAAACAAATTGTTAAAGTAGAAAAAATATTTATTATAATACCGAAGAAAATGATGAAACATGAAAATGAAAGAAGAAATGATGGAGCAACCGAAATGGAAATCATAATCTGCTTGTCAGCCAAATAAAACTATCACAGTTTTTTTCAAGAAAGACACAGCTGCAAACAAACATGCTACCATAACAGTTTTACAGTTGCACAACATTCCGTTCCTGATTTGCTTAAGTATAAAACAATCTTTATAACGAATAAAGCTATTTTATAATTAAATAATTTGATGAGATGGACTGCGGTGTGCGGAAATGGAAATGATCAGTACTATTTACAAAAATTTCCTAAATTTTGTTCACATTGGACAGTACCGAAAATTTTTAAAGTTACTATCTAATGTATAACAAAACATACAAAATTATCACATTTTAATGATGTCCGTAGCTACCTCCGGAGGAAAGGCCTCCAAAACCTCCAGAGCTGAATCCATGTCCACCTCCGATACCGCCTCCAATTCCACCTCCGATGCCGCCTCCAATTCCGTGGCCTCCTAAATCTCCGCCGAAACCGCCTCCAATACCATGACCGCCTCCGAAACCACCTTCTAATCCACCTCCGAATCCGCCTCCGTATCCTCCTCCATATCCTCCTCCCAATCCACCACCTAAACCTCCTTCATCGTGTCCGGTGTGGATGATAACTGGGACCTTCTTCTTGATGATGTTAACTTCGGGAACATGGACGGGAACTGGCTTGTGTACTGGCACTGGGTATGGTTTGGGGATATGTACTGGGACCTTGACTGGTACTGGAACCTTGTATGGTACTTTGACGGGTACGGGGTAGTTCTTCACAACCTTGACTGGGTATGGCTTATCTACGGGGACTGGGTAGGGCTTGGGTACATGCACGGGGTATGGTTTGTCAACTTTGTAGGCGACTGGTACTTTTACGGGGTATGGTACTCTCTTCTCAACTGGCACTGGAACCGGGTGAGGTACTGGCACTGGGATTTGTTTGTGGAGGGTGATGTGGCTCACATGTCCCTCGCTTACAGATCCTCCTCCAAAGCCACCTCCAATACCACCTCCTAATCCGCCTCCAAAGCCACCTCCTAGGCCGCCGCCGAAACCGCCTCCATGGCCGCCGCCGAAACCGCCTCCGATGCCGCCTAGGTCTCCACCCCCATGTCCACCTCCAAATCCACCTCCGAGTCCACCTCCAAGGCCTCCACCGTGACCACCGAAGTCACCACCTCCATATCCTCCTAAGTCACCACCTCCTAGGAGAAGACCACGTTTTTTCTTGGCGGTTTCTTCAGCAAATACTGCTGATGTTAGCAGTAATGTGCAAACCTGCAATTGTTTTCAAATTAAGCTTTGTTACATTTTTATTAGATTTATTTGATCGAAGGGCAATCACCTACCCACTTTTATATACAAAAATAAATACATTGATTTGGCTGAATTTTATTTTTTTAGCTACTAGAAGCAAAAACAGAAGTATTAATATGCATATAAATCATTTGTTTCTTATATACAATATTGCGTGGTTTACTCAAGGATGGCCATCAAAATATAAAAAAACATAAAATAAAAGCCCTTTTCTTAAGGCCGGCGTTTTCAACAAATTCATAATTTGTTTTTAGAGGTATTTTAAAAAAATCCAAAGTAAGTTAGGAAAATATATCTGCATTGTGCCAATTATATAAGTTTTATTCAGGGTGTAGAAGAGTTGTTCTCAGACTAATACAAATTAATAAAACCATTTTCTTTTCAGATGTAATGATAGACGAGTTAAAACACATAACTTTTAGAAAATGGTTATTATATAAAAATTCTTCATTACTTCATAATTTAAAATATATTAATAATTACAATTAAACTAAACTACTACTAAAGTATATTACCAAAGTATATTATGGAACTTCAACAACTTCAAATGTTTGACCGCAAACTCTGATTATTTTTTTTTCAAAACAATTTTCACACCTCTTTATTTTGATTTCAACCACAAAAATATTAGTTACAGTAATGTGCCAATATTTAAATGCATTAGATATGATGAATTGAAACTTCTAATGCAATACTAATAATTAGAACTAACTATACACTTTTACCTATGAATACCGGTGAATAGAATTTGTATATCTTTAATTTTTTGTCCCTATATTACCATCATCTGACTTATACTGCAATTTAACGAGCGAACGAAGAAGTTACCGGCATTATACGGTATCCATTTGGTATTATACGAAAGGCACTTTTACATGTAGCATTCACTAATCCCACTAATTAACTATTGAGTACTCACCAGAAACTTCATGTTAAAGAAATATAGAATACCGAAAGAGATGCAACTGTTGTGGTTTAGGCGGGTGTGATCTACTTTATATACTTATCCATCCTCCCCTAGTGATAGTACTTTCTTATTCCCCCGAATCGCTTAATAGTAGACCATAAAAATTATTCCCGTGCAATACAATACGTCGCAAAAATAATTTAGGTTCGAAGATACTCTAATCTACGTTTAAAACGATTATTATAATTTGACGTTAAATCTTTAAAGTAAATTTATCGGTGTAATATTGTTAAAAGTGTGAAAAATTAGATTACATTTGAATAAATCTGCATAATATACTAACTGGATATATAAGAATAAGACGTGAGTTTAACAATAATTATTTTCTGTGGCAGTTTTTTGTTCCTAATAATTATGATTCTTGAAATTAATTAAATATTTATCAATATTCGAAGGGTTTGATTGTAAATAAACAAGGTACCTACCCTAGTTGTATCTAACTCATTGAAAAATATATTTTAATCTTTCATAACACAACAATGGCAACATTTAGCGTTTTTTTATTTGCTATTATTCCAAATGTAAAAAACTTATAAGATTACCAAAAAAGGGAAATGTTTGGATTTTTGTTGGTTATACATGCACCTGATAATAAATATTATGCAACAGTTAACTACTCTTGTAGGTATTGAAGAAAAAATAATCCATAATTTTGCATCAATACTTGAAGATAATATTCAAAGGTAGAATTCGCTTTGACGGAATAAATTTAAAATAAAAATTCCTACTTGAACATGCTGCGAAATTATTTTATTGTTGGTATTTTTAATAGATGATTTAAAAAGATATGGATTTAGATAAAAAAATATATTATGAACTAGAAAAAAGACTGTAGGTGTAGCAGGCACAACGTTTTAATAGTTTTATAAATTTAAAAGTTCAAAATAATACTGTTAAAATAAAGGCCAAATTTGAAATTTGTTTTTTATTCCTTAAATTTTATTATCTAATTACTTTTATTTCTTTGTAAAATGTAAAAATAGTAAAGTAATTTCGCTCTTCACAAATTGCAGAATTTTTCTTTTGATCGCCCTTTATATAAAAATTTAAATAATTATACTTATGATAATGCTATTGTATAATGACAGAAATGTGTTTGATAAAGAATGATTCTTAAAAAAAAATAAAAAAACTTATTCTCTCTGAGCAATAATTCTTGGACACACATTGTATATTATTTACTTCTAAACCGTTATAATAGGTTTTACTAGGAATGCGATTTTTTCTGAAAAATTTAAAATGATACAAAAAACTAATTTTATCAGCAAATTACAGGTAAAATAAAAAATTGATAAAAGTAGTATCATTTGATTCGTAGTGAAAATAAACTGTTCCATTTGATATCAGGTATCAAGAACATATAGCTAAATATTGAAGCTTTCATTAATATTATGATTTGAATAAACTTTTCCACGTATATTCATTAAGTATACAGGAGGAGAGAAGTGAAAATCCAGAAATTCTGATATAGTAATGTAAAATTATGGTTTATTCTACACTATATAAAAAATAAGAAACAAAAAGAACATGTGATATATTAATTACCTAACATAATAAATTATAATAACAAAATAAATACAAAATAAACTAAAACCCTTGAAATATCAGTATAGCAACATTAACATATTAGGATTTGAATTTACAATTATCTTTAATGATATTAGGTATCTATTAATACAAATGTTCTCAGTATTATTCAAAACAAAAAATATTTACTCTTCCGGTAAGTGTAGAACTGATGCATTTATGATTATCTCCATTATACGTCAAAATCAGAAATCGTTACATGCGTGGAGTTTCTGAAGAATATCGAATATGATTTTACTATAAAATACCATTTTATCGGATAAAATACCAATATGGCAATTTCACCATTTTACCAATAAAATGTTATTTTACGTTATCGGTAAAATACCATTTTACCAGTTTAGTTACCAGAAAAATACCGCCACTCACAACCCTAGGTTTCATACAACAAACTTGCTCCACACTTTTATGCTCTATCTTCCTATGATTTTTTTGTAAATCATTCTGTATCAGATTGAAATTTGGTAGAATACAAGTAGTGGATTATTGATATGCATTTATAATGACTTATAAGCATGGACGTCAGTTTTTTTATTCTATTTTTCTAGTATGAAAAACCGATGATATGAGAAACTGTAAATAACTATTAAATATATTTTCTATGAAAATAAGTTATATTTTAGAATTAAATTGGTCATACAGTTATCCTCAAAAATATAACGTCTAGTAGATCATGATATTGATTTGGCGAATGAAAACAGACATTCTCACTCTCAAATCTGGTAATTATGGTTTATAAAGAATATGTAATATTATCCGACAAATAGTTTTCTGCAGCATATCATGAACGAAACAATACCAATTTCATAATTTTAATGGCATTTTATGGTCAAGTTTAGTTTCCGATGTAATCATTACATATATCTTGAACGTTTCCAGTCTTGAATTACCATAGATATATATCACTTGAACGTGTGTGGAAGACCTAAGAAAATTTCGACTAATTGTACCGTTCCGCATAGCTGACTCACAACTAATAAGTTGGCCTGTAATAACGCGATGCTTAGTACAATTAAGAAGATAATTACGGTCATGCGAGTTTAACACAAAAGTTTTATGTTTAATAAAAATTTTTACTTTGTTATGTAAGATTTAGGCAAGACTGTCGGAAGTAGGCGTGATGGTATGCTCAAAAGTAGGGACTTGGTAACACAACGTTTGTAGATATAAATGTCCACACACGTATATGGAAAGAATATACACAGCGTGCGTCCATAAAGTTAACGCATAAATTCGATTCGCAGATCGATTTTTGATTTTAATTTACTGTTTTTTCAAATAATAATTTAATATACAAGGTGATCTTTCTTTGAGTAATGACGTCATCATCGTTTTTTTTAAAATAGAACAACCCATTTTTCCCTCATTTCCGGATTTCTCCTACTGAGCTGATTCCAAAAATGTATCACAAGTTGCTTCAAATTGGTACAGGGCGGGCAACAATACCAAAGGTGTTTTTACAAATTTAATAGATAGTTATATGTTACCTACTAACTGACAGATACAATGCTGCTATCAAATACATGAAACAAAATATGAACCAACAATTGTATTTCTCACAATACCAGCCCACACATTGACCTTTTGCGGTCGTTGCGTATGGTAGATATTCTTGCATTGAATGTAGATTTTCCTGAGACCTGGTGTTTTGCCGATTAACATGTCCGTTAAAATAAAACGTTACCCCGTCGGAAAATAAAACGTTAGCAATGAAATTGTTATTTCGATTATTTAGGTGTATCATATACACGCATAATTCAGTTCTTGGATCGGCGTCGTCTTCAACCAATTCATGACTGAGACATAAGATCAATAATAAACGTCTTTGGGGTGTTTTTTAATAGTTCATCAAAGTAGTTGTAATAAAAATACATAATTTCATTTAATTTATTGTACATTTATTCTTTTGTAAATAACTTGTAATTTTGGTATTGTCGCTCACCCTGAAGCAACTTGTGATACAATTTTGATATCAGCTCAACACGGCAAATCGAGAAATGGGGTAAAATGGGGTGTCTCATAAAAAAAACACCGATGATGACATCGTTAATCGAAGGTAGATCACCCTGTATATTAAATTACTATTTGAAAAAAAAACAGTCAATAAAAATCAAAAATCGACCTGAAATTTTTAATAATATTATTTATTTAGCTAATAATAAATAAATGCTTTACTTTATGGACACACTGTATAGCGATACTGATTATCTAAAGGAAGAGTCTGTAGCAGAAAATTTGTTCTTGAAGTGATATAACCTCATTTAATTGTATATTATGTTGCTACTAGTAATTTGAATTTCGACAGAAGAGTGCTGTTCATTTAAAATCACAAAAAGTTACACAACTCGCAATGACCAGGATGTACTCCATAGTAATCAATGATGCCCTGAATATTTAGTCAACGTTAATAAATATAGAATTGTCACTTCCTGCCACAGTCATATGTAGTTATTAAGTATATTGAGGAAAAATATAAGGTTATTTTCTTTTTTAAAGTAGTCAGTAATAATTTTAGATTTATTTAAAGTAAAAATGCAGGGTGTCCGGAAACTGAACTGACAAACAAAGACAGCAAATTGTAAAGATGATTTCATATTGGTTAGACATAAATCATCTTGTCCAAAAAAGCTTGTTAAGGGAAGGAAGGCTTTTTGAAAATAGCTCGTTGATTTTCTTAAGATAACAGGTCGCTGTTTATCTGTTAGGTTATGGTATCTCTTATAGGACAGCCCTTTGATGTAAAATGATATTTTATTTGTCAATTCGGGAAAGCTAACTGATATTTTTAATTAGCGAAGGCTTTTGACACTATCAACCATAGTGTTATATTACTGAGACTAGCTGCATAAGGAATTTCTAATAATTTAATTTAATTCTTATCAAATTATTTAAAAGGACGATCGTACTACGTTGATTTCAATGGATTTGAATCACATAAATTGGTGGCCACTTCTGGTGGTCCTTAAGGGTCCAACTTTGGACTTCTTATCTTTTTCGTTTCCTTCGATGATCTTACTAAAGCAATTGACTGTTCCAAATTTCTTTTTGCTGATGATCTATTACAAATTTAATAACATTGATGATTGTCACTTTTTGCAGTCCCAAATAAATATTTTTGAAAATTAGTGTGATACATTTAACTTTACGTTAAATATCTTTAAATGTAAAGTAGTTAACTACAGATACAAAATTATTATTCATCGTATAATGAACAAGTCAATAGAAAATGTATTTACTAAACGATATAAATATATAGTAGTAAACTGTAATGGTTCGATGTCTGATGTTTATATTTAATTTTAGAATACTAACTTATCATTTTTGACTCTGGTTTTGTCTCACTAGGTAAGGTTGCTACAAATTTTTAAAAAAAATTTTTAAATTTTTAATTTATTGCTTTAATCAAATGTTTTTGTTGTTTAATTAATAGTATTCTAATGTTTTTTCAAATTATTCATATGTATGTATAACTATTTGCGTTTGTTTTGTTTTAAATTTTAAATTGTCAATATTGTTTTATAATTCTTATCTCTTGCTTCCTTAGCCCTGAAGAAGATTTAAAATAAATTGAAACGTTGGCTTAGTTAGAAAATATAGACCATTAACTATATTGTCCTGTTTTCCGATTACTCCTTCCTAAATACAAGTTTAAGGATATTGACAATATATCATAGATAAACGTTTTATTTACCGTCAGCTAGTACCAACACTCTTAAAAAGTCACCAGTGTATGTTATGTCTCATAATTTTAGAATTATTTCGGAGCAATGTGATATAAATTTTTCATGTATCAATTCAGTGAGAATAGCTTTAAGTAGTGGAGAGGTTTCAACAATTTTAATGTTTATTTATGCTAGTTTACTATATGTCTTTATACAGTGTGGAAGAAAAGTATGGAATAAATTCATTATTTCTAAAACAACGAAGTTTCATGAAATTTCCTCGGACACGTCGATTTTGCTTTTTAAAAAGACTCTTTTTTCTATACCAACGTATTTCCGACGTTCATTTGTTTCCTCGTGATGACGTCATCGGATATTTTTTTAAATAGAAGACCTATATTTTTTCATCGGTCTCTTTTCGTCGGAAATGCGTTGGTATAGAAGAAAGAGTATTTTTAACAAGCAAAATCGACGTGTCCGAGGAAATTTCATGAAACTTCATTGTTTTAGAAATAATTTATTCCATACTTTTCTTCCACACTGTATATTTATGCACGTGTATTATTATTGTTATTATTATTGTATGTATTTACTCGCATTTTATTTTATTGTTTCTTTATATTTATTATAATTGTTGTTTTGTAAATGGAATTTTTCTGTTGGGAAATGAAGTTTGAATTTGAATTATGGAGTGTCAATTAGAAACAAACGAGTATCTTGCTGCCTCCTGCCCCTCCAGCAAATGCAAGAGGGACAGAGTCCTCATTACCGTTTTTTATCAACTAATAAGAAATATTTACTACCTAGCTGAAAGATTTGAGAGTAACGATATTGTTGAGTCCCTTTATTTGGTTTTGTTACGTTATTTTATTTCATATTTTAGTAATAATTTATGAAATAAATAGTAGATATATGTATTTAGATTGGATACGTCTATTACCCTGGAATGCCAGCTTCAGCTGCCGACAAATCCAAATTGATATTTTGTTGTTTATTTGTACCAATTTCTATTTAGTAGCATGTCCGGGTGGTATATCTTCCCAAAACTAGCATTTGTCTGATCTGATGTCGCATCAAGTAATATAAATAGAGCATTGTTACCAATAATGTTAATAGTTATTTAGTAATAAGGCGAGAAATTGTAAAATGTCAATTGTTTGTTGCAACAAAGAAACAACTAAGAATAAAGTTAATAAGTGAAAATTACTGTAAAATTCCCATATTTGCATAAAGTACCAACAAACAGAGTTTGTAATATTTTGATATTTTAAACAAGTTGAGCCTAGAGAAATGTTTACGACAAAAATTTCCTATTGGTTTAATTCAAGTTAATTGAATCTACACTTTTGTTTCATACATTCTAAGTAAGAGGAGAACAGTTCCTAAAAGCATTGTCCTGTTGTACAAATCAAGTTTATAGACTGTTATAAACAGAACTGGATCACATAGAATACTGAAAAATATAACAACGGTTATAGATACTATGCCATCATCATTAAATTCATCTGTCGGTCTTGTCATATGGGTAATACTAACTGCAATTTATTTTCTCTTTTGCATTGCCTTTCAAATGATTGTAAAATACATGAATTATATTGAAGATAATTGTATTGAATTATTTTGGATTTTACTTATTATTTATTCTGCTAAAAAGTATTAGTTATTTAGTCAATTGTCATAAAAAAAATATTTTTGATATGTTATTCCTATAATCTGATCTGATTTCTTATTTTCCGAAAACGAATAATGAGAGAAAGATGATATTACTACATCATTTATAATCATATATAATATAATATCATTAGCAAATTTTCTAATGCGCATGATCCTTATTGAAAAAAAAACTCAAATTTTATTGTTCGGCCCTCAGCTGTTAATTATTCGTAACCATCCTTCATTTCAAATATTGCTGAATAATACTGTGCTGCAACCTATTGACAGTGGTGTAAATCTGGGCCTTTCTTTAGATGCAGATCTTAGATTTGGCACTCATGTATCTAATCTATTGAGAAGGTGTTATAGCAAATTAAAAATCTTATACTTATATAAAAATATTCTTAGTACTGAAGTTAAATTAAGACTTTGTGACTCCTTAATATTATCTATCCTTAGTTATTGTCTTGTAGTTTACTGGCCCGCATTGTTAGTGAAAGATAGAGAGCGTCTACAGAAAATTCAGAATTCTTGTATTCGATTTGTTTATAACATTAGAAAATTTGATCACATTTCAAATGCTTTTAGAAATTCTGGTTGGCTTAAACTACATGAGCGTTTTCAACTTCAATTAGGTACATTGGTTTATAATGTTTTTGATCATAAGTTACCTATATACCTTTATGATAAGCTTATTAAAGGTCGAGATGTACATGAACATAATACGCGTCATAGAGATCACCTAACTGTTCCCTGTCATACTTTAACGATGTTTCAACGTAGCTTTAGTTACAATGCTGTTAAAATTTTCAATGCTTTACCGAATAGCATCACTGGGGTTACTAGTTCTGTCACCTTTCGGAGAAAGTTTAAAACATTTCTTGTTAATCAGAGATTGTTGACTGTATTTCTTAATTTGTTTTTTATATTCTTGCATATATGTATACTTATCTTATGTACAAGTTGTGGTTATGGTCACTTATTTTTTTAAGGGTGGTTGTATAGGAGCAGCTTTGCTGGATACCGCCACCCGTAATTATCTACTATTTGTATTGTTCTGTAAATTGTAATAAAGGCATATTATTATTATTATTATTATTATTATTATTATTATTATTATTATTATTATTATTATTATTATTATTATTATTATTATTATTATTATTATTATTATTATTATTATTTTTTTTTTTTTTTTCCAGTAAACACCTTCCGAGGCTCCGACACATTCGGAGATGTTCCGAGAGTCAAGCAATGACCACTCTCCACTCCGTGGAGTCAGTAATCATTGCGCCCGTAAATCGTGTGTTCTGAGCAGACGTAGCGAACCAAGGACGATTGCCTTCTGCATTCTGCCGGCTAAGATCTCTGCCGAATTTCGACAAGCCGGTATGATCTTTAAGTCAGAAAGCAACGTATGTCTCATTCCACCCAGGACGCCTATAATTAGCACCACAATCTTAACAGAGTGGTCTGGATACAGCCTGCGGAGCTCGGAGAGAAGATCTCGATACTTCCTCCGTTTTTCCTCCTCTTTTAGGACGATGTTGTTCTCTGCGGGAGCCGAGAACTCAATCACAAACATCGTCCTAAGCTGGTGGTCGAGGAGGACTACATCAGGCTTATTGGCTTGGATTTGCCTGAGGGTGGGGAATGAATAGTTCCAATAAATTCGGCACTTCTCATTCCCCACAACGGATTCTATATCCCCCGGAGCATAAGGCAGCACTGGCGTCTCGTCTATCTCATACGAGTGTCGTAAATGGTAATACAACACTCGTAAGGCTGAATCGTGTCTTTGGATATACGCTGTGGCCGCATATACCGGACAGGCCGACAGGAGATGCACTATTATCATTATCATTATCATTATCATTATCATTATCATTATCATTATCATTATCATTATCATTATTATTATTATTATTATTATTATTATTATTATTATTATTATTATTATTATTATTATTATTATTATTATTATTATTATTATTATTATTATTATTATTATTATTATTATTATTATTATTATTATTATTATTATTATTATTATTATTATTATTATTATTATTATTATTATTATTATTATTATTATTATTATTATTATTATTATTATTATTATTATTATTATTATTATTATTATTATTATTATTATTATTATTATTATTATTATTATTATTATTATTATTATTATTATTATTATTATTATTATTATTATTATTATTATTATTATTATTATTATTATTATTATTATTATTATTATTATTATTATTATTATTATTATTATTATTATTATTATTATTATTATTATTATTATTATTATTATTATTATTATTATTATTATTATTATTATTATTATTATTATTATTATTATTATTATTATTATTATTATTATTATTATTATTATTATTATTATTATTATTATTATTATTATTATTATTATTATTATTATTATTATTATTATTATTATTATTATTATTATTATTATTATTATTATTATTATTATTATTATTATTATTATTATTATTATTATTATTATTATTATTATTATTATTATTATTATTATTATTATTATTATTATTATTATTATTATTATTATTATTATTATTATTATTATTATTATTATTATTATTATTATTATTATTATTATTATTATTATTATTATTATTATTATTATTATTATTATTATTATTATTATTATTATTATTATTATTATTATTATTATTATTATTATTATTATTATTATTATTATTATTATTATTATTATTATTATTATTATTATTATTATTATTATTATTATTATTATTATTATTATTATTATTATTATTATTATCATTTGAAATATATTATTTTTATTTTAAACAGACATAAGGAGCTTGGAAATAACATTAGAGCCTAACATTATACAGGCTGTTCAAAAAATTCCAATAGTTATCGTTTTAATGATGAAACAATATTTTAAGCGAAAAGTTTCATGTGAAAGAACAACAAAATTTTATATCTTTAACAGTAGAAGATATATAACTTAGTGCATATTGTATTTCAACTATAACAACCATTCCAAATAGCAAACTTCTCGCGTACACTAAATATAAAACTTTTACCATGTAAAAATACCATGTCCTGTTTATAACTTTTCAAACAATACAAAAATAGTATTGAGCCAATATTCAAACAGAAAAAGATATTTTGTAGCAAAACGGTACCACATATGAAAAAAATCAAATTTATTATTTTACACATTGATACAACTTTATTAACCATATTTATAATATTAATTATCCAAATCTCCACCAGTGGACGGTTTAGAACCTTTGGTGTAGTGCATACAGTGACTATGTGCATTAAGTTTGGTTAATATATTTCTTCTACTTTCGGAGTAAGAAGCTTTTTGCTAAAAAAATAAATTTCTAATATCTTCAAAAGGCATACCACTATTATCCTGTATAAATTTTATGTTTTACATAAGATATGATGTTCTATTACTATATTACCCTTAACTGTTGAATTTTTTTTTCATATATTAAAAAATATTGATCTCTGAGCTATTAGGAAAAAGGTATTTTTGTTTAATATCGATTAATGAGACTGCTTAAAAAAGACTTTTACTTATGAGAGTACATATTCTATAGCGTTACGAGAGCACGTATTTTATAACGTTTCATATGAAAAAGAAATATGAAATGCGAATGTGTGAGAATACTGCATCATTAAATTTGACTTATTTAAATACTTTCTAGTTTCACCTTAAATATGAGATACAATATCTTTATAACAGGTGTGAGATTTATTTTGTCTATTTGAGAGGGAGAATGAAGAAAATAATAATAGAACTCTGAATTGCCTACTATTAAGGCTAGCGTTTCAAGAACAAAGAATCATATCTAAAGATGAATCAAAAAGCAGTAGTGCTAAATATAATGCTGTAATTGAATTATTGCCTTTAACTTTTTGGGGGGATATGCGCTAGGGAACATAAAAAACCGTAAACTTTACCAAATCACTGTGTACCATACACCGAAAAATATACTTAATAATTTACATCAGTGCAGTGTTTTTTTAAAGAATTCTGCGGATTTTGACAATGTTTATAATTTTTCTCAATGTGCAGTTGACGTGTAAAATTCAGAAGATATGATAAAGCATAACAGATGAAAATGATTATAAATGGTTTGTTTGTCAGCCTGAAAACTGTTATACAACTTGGAGAAAACTCAGATTTTTTTTTGCTCAACAAACAGCTACCAATTCGTTGAAAATTAGCATAATAAAAACGGCACCCTTAAAGATATATTGTCGTTTCTAGCAATAGTATTAGTATATTAGTAATAGTAAGAAGATTCTCTCTACATAATTTAGGTCGACTTATCCATATCTTTATATAATATATTATACAATATATATTTTTTACACACGTATTTGTGTATCTGATTAAAGTTACAAAAACACCTATGAAAAATGTCTAAATCGAATTACTACAAATACATTCCAAAAATAAAAATATGATTACAATAAACTCCAAATTTATGTTACGAATTTATGAACTAGAGTACAATTAAGGTTAAGTAAAAGCTCCTTCAACGTAATTTGTTTTTGTGTTAGTATTAACAAAATAAATATATTGTAACGTCCTACAACATTGCAATCCATTACTTGGTCTCAAATCTATATCAAAATAGTTGTACATTGTACACATTTACTTGATATTGTGACTAGTGCTATTTGTTTATTTGTACCCAGCATGAGGTTGCCTAATTTCGACATTTCTCCGGTGAATATTTCCGTAAGCAACGGCAGTCATTTTGAGCATCTATCATAACTTTATTTTGTGTTGTGAGAAAAGCCCTAAAAAACCATCCACATTTAGGGTAATTATAATGAAGAAAAAACTGACTTGGTTGATGTGCGACGTAACCATGTTTCCTGTTATAATTACCGTTGCTCAGAGAACAAAAGTTGTTAAGATAATAATTATGTTTTGTTTTGTACAATTTATCAAACATCAAAATAAAGATACTTACGGACACTCTGTATATTAAATAATAAATATAGTAAGTACTCCTTGTGTCTGTATTTGCTTATTATTGACAAAAAAAGTAGCAAAAACCGCCCAAAGCATTCGATACAAATAATCTTTCATCACAATCGTTTGACCTACATCACTTATTAAACTAATCAGATAAATCTGAAATGATTGCAGCATTAATGTCTATTATTACAATTATAATCTCACAAATAGCTATTAAGATTTGTTGATAATATTAGACATTATTATAAGAATGACTTTTATTCCTGTTACTGAAATTTGTTTAAATAATTTAATATCTCTGTGCCAACAGTTTTTTTCAGATCGATTATTAACGTTCTTACTTTTAACAGATGGATCAACTGTTGCCCTTTATTAAAATGAATAATGAAGATTGACAGGTGATATTGTGGGGGGCTAGTTGAAAAATATAATGAAAGCAAAACAGACTGCATTATGTAATGTTTGATTCCATATATTTTATTTTCTATTTTATTTGATGAGAAACAATTTAAAATGAATACTACATTCACCAGTTCCTCGTCGGATAGGAAGTTCAGATGTAAAGCAGCTTAATCAGTTCATAGACGTACATTCCTGACTTGATATTTACTTATTTTCAGTTATTCGAATGGATTTGTGAAACCATTTTTACTACCAAACTACGATAGATGATCTGTCTGAAATAAATGGGTGTCTTTAAATCTAATAGGGGACGAGAAAATAAACTTCATTAATCAACCTGTCGCTATATTTTTAAAATAAAACAAAACTGTCAAATCAAAGTAAACAGACAATGTTGAAACCGGTTTTTAGGCACTGTAGTTAGACAATTTCCAGACTAGTTGCTACGTCATCGGTTTAGATTTCGTGAGGTTTTAGAGATATATCCACATTCGACCCGGGGTTGATTCAAGCCGTCAGTAGCCCGTTGATCAGCTAAACTTGTTGAGAGGGTTGACACTGCGGGTATGATACACTTTGGTCAATGTTAGAGACGTTTAACCATCTCCCTAATTAATGAGGTTTTGTAGGCTTCCCTTATTCCTTCACTAAATGGTGGTTAGGGAAAGCCAACGCAAATCGTTCTTGAGCTGGTGGTCACTTTCGCGAATCTTTTATGATTAATAATTTGTTAAGATATGCATAATAAAATTTTCAATTGTTGTAGTGTTTGTCTTATTAATTCAGTTTTGATATCTCCCTAATTTTCTAATTTAATTCCCGCCGAATCTCAAAAACTTAAATCGTCTGTTTCTCGAAAACGGTTGAGTTTATCTATTTGTAACGGGGATACCTATTCTTTTTAGAATTGATGGTAGTTCAATAGTTTCTTATTAAAAAATTCAAAAGTGTAAAATACAAAAGTTAAACATATTTTTACATCCACAGTGCAGTATAACTAACGCTCCCTAGTCGTGACCTCAACATTGTTTGCATATTCGCAGTTACCACCTCAAAAAATATAAGACTACAAATTTTCTAAACAACGTTCTTAAAATATAGCAAAAAATCTAAAACATTTTTTCAAATTTAACACCCTGTAAAATGAAAAGGAGCAACAATTGAATAAGGCATGTTGGGCTCAGTCGCTTTATTTTGACTTTAAAAATTTGCCCTTAAGCTATTATTAGCATTAGTATAGGATACAGACAAGATCTGGCTGGGAAATATGAAACGCTACAATACTTTACTGATGGTATTAGATGGTCCACAGGAATCTACTATAAACTGTATTTCGATATTATGCTTCCTGGGAGGGTTGATGTCGGGACAGGATCGACTCTTTAAAAACAGCTGTTGGTACACTAACGGCACCAAAATTTCATAGGGGGTTGTAGCTGGATTATAAATTATAATCAAAGAACCAGACTGTGTGTAAAGTTTTGATTGCTATGCAACTATCTTCCTGGCAGAAAAGATGCCACTAAGTTGCTTCTATGGAGATTGGAACAACCAGCCAAGCAGCTTTGAAAGCTGTAGTTTTACCGGTGGTATAAACTATTAGAAACCTCTGGAGTGGTTAGGAATTAACAGAAGAGTGACTTTGGATTGGATATCAATGTCACGGTATTGAAGAGTGAACTATCTTACTAAAGCAGTTACTGCCTCCAAACTTCATTGGTGCAGAACTAGCTTTTGGTAGAACGCAGGCTAATACCAAAAACAACTCTTCTGGCTTGAACGAGATGGAAGGAAAAACATTAATGATAGCCAGGACTAGTTAAATGAAAGCTGTTTATAACAAAGCTAATGTGCCTGTGTTAAATGGGTTACATTGGAGATTGAACTTGACAGACTTGATTGTTCACCTACACAAGCTGAGTTGATGTTGATGATGGGATATTGTTAATATATTATGTAATTATCTTATAGAAAAATCATATCCATATTTGATAAAGTTTATCTCTGGGTTCTGTAGAATCTCAGCAAAATCTCACGCAATGGCTTTAGCTGTAATAGCCTACACGGTCGCAGTTGAATCCTGGTGTTTGATCCACTCATTATCAACCTAACCTAATCTAAACTAATGCTGTGCATACTTTTGATTTGTTTTCTTACAGTTCTGAACCAAAATGGTGGTTTCAGAGTTCTAACTGCTTGGGTATTTTCTTTTCCGTTGGCTAAAGTTGAGGATAAGAGTGGACATGTATTCGTTCCTTCGGATTTATTCATAAAAATCATTCTTATTATACGAAAAATTGCTACAAGCATACAATTGGTATCAAATTATTTATACAATTATGCATTAGAACTAAATTGTTTATGATCCTGTGTAAATTGAGGTTATCTGTAATAATTTTATACATTCCGAACATCAGCAACACCACTGGAGACATCTGTTAATCTTTGCCTTCATCCGGTCTGTTCTACATGATACGGGCAGTATACCGACGCTGGGAGTATTTACCTTTCTAATTTTAACGTGATCTAGAAGATCGCCTCCCCGCTCGAACTTAGATGTTATCGTTTTTTACAAGCTAACGATTCGTTAAGTTCCACACAGTAATGGACATAATTGGGTAATTATTGAGCCATTCACGAAATTCATGTTTAATATCTCTGATTGTGCAATACTAATAATCAAAATATTCTTATTAGGCGTAATGTTTCCAGCGCGAATCGGTGCATTGCGTTGCATTAATGGACTGGTTTTATTACAAGCACGCGAGAAACGGTTACATAAATGAATATTTAAAGTTTAAAGTCACGCACAAATTCATTATTAGGTAAATAAAAGACATAGGTCGATTTTTAATTTTAATTTACTTTTTTCTCAAGTAAAAATTTAATATACAAGGTGACCTACCTTCGGGTAATGGTGTCATCACATTTTTTTTTAAATGGAACACCACACTTTTTTCCAACTTCCGGATTACTCTAGCTGTTTCCAAAAATTTATCACAAGTTGCTCCTAATTGTTACAGGGTGGGCAACGATACCCAAATTATTTACAAATACCAAAGTTTTTGTCATAATTTCTTTGATGCTTTTTTAATTTTATCTGCCTGATAGAACGTGATCGTGCATTACTTACAGGCAATCAACTTTAAACAGTTTGCTAAGATTGTACGAGTGAATCCATTTTAACTGGTTCTTTCTTAAAGTATTAAGTATTTTTTAATTATTTAACTTGTATTTAAGTGAAACGGACTGGATTGAAATTCTCATGATGGTCGGGTAAGGTGATAGAATTCGAACTCATGAGGAAGTTTGTTTAATGAAGCACATCCGAATCGTCCACCAATAAATCGATCCATTGTAAGCCAAACTGAAGTAAAGTTTCGAAACTATGGTCACGTTAAAGATCTGCCCAGATCTGGTCGACCAAGTGTACTAAATGAAGATGTGTAGTTACAAGCCCTTTTGACCCTACATGAAAACCGGCATTCCACTATGAGAGTCTTAGCAGGTGATTTAGGTGTGAGTAAAAGCACATGTTTATGCATTAGTTTATTAAATTTTATGCAGAAATAATGACAAAAGCTTTACTTGTAAAGTTAAGGTTAATATTTTGCTATAATGGCGACCTTAGTCTTGCCTATCACAATTATTGTCGATTATTCTAAAAAACTAAACTTGAAAGTAATTGATACTTTGGCACCCGTAACGGAAATTGCCAATATGTAACTTTCAAGTAATATGTACTACAAAGTATCGAATGAGGCTGTAGTGTTGTTTTAAAGTACCAATAAAGTTGTGACTACTACACATTGTCTGTTCAAAGTTCCCACTGCTACTTCTTAGTAATATTTTTTCTGTTGTTCATTCTGAAGGCACTACGTCCGATGCTTACATTGCACACACTCCTTGAATTTTCTAGTTAAATATTTATCTCGGCACTATTATTTTATTGCATTTCTTTGTGGTTTATCTTGTTATATCTCTGTTGCATGCTTTGTTCTTTCGATTTTTTGTGGTATTTTGACCCATATATATATTGCAGGTCAAAGTATATTGTTTAGTATAGTTTTATATGAGGTTATGATGTCCATACTTAGCAATAGGTTTAATAGTTGTAAAAATATGATTATATAATATAGACCACAAGGACACTACACAAGTGACATGATACAATAAGTAGAGGCGTTATGCAATGACGAACTGCGTGAAGGTTTTCAATTTGGGGAAACTATATAGCAGAATTTACTTCATGGTGAATTTAAAACATGATACACACTTTGTAGTTGCTGTGTGTGGTGATGCTTAATAGCAGTAGCGATAACGTTGTTTGGACTAATTACAAGTTCCACGACTTTAAACAAACAATTAAGGTTCCCTGATCGTCGCGGCAACTTTCAAAGCTCTTGAAAGTAATTGTAACTTTGAAAGCATATTCTAGTAACATTAGTTGCTCCTTTGCCATTTTCAAGTTCTGAAAACTTGAATATCGTCCTACTGGTAACTAAGGTGTCCCCAAAAGCAAGGGAGCTATTAAGGAGTCACATAACTTGAAAGTAACCGGGAGTATGTAACATGTAAGTTATTTATACAACAAAGTAGCAAATTGGTAGCGGCTACGTAATAGTAACTCTTTAAAGGTTTAAACCTCAGGTAGTGTGACTTTGGTGCTAGTCGAGTGTGTAATCTAGAGAAATCTGAATTTATTCTGGATTTTGTGTCCTATTTCAGTATTATTCCTACAAAATTAGTATTATAGTGGTTTTTAGGCTTTCACGGCCAGTGCTGTAATTTGATACATGGTGATTTTCCAAGTTGATTTGCCGTGACCTCGGTAACTGGTAGCTGCCAGAAACAGAGTTAAAATGCACATCCCTAGCATTAGCTGGGATACTTTTACCTGCCCTGGTTGTTCACGGGCTAGGCTCTGTGGGGACAGACCCACTATCGGTGTCACCATGTATCAAAATTAGTATTATTAACTTTAAATTACTATTTACCTTAGTTAAACTGAATAATTCGTAATCATAATAAAAAACATGTCGAAAACGAAATAATTCAAAATCTGAATAGTTTTGGTACAACTTATATTTAACAAAGTTTACTCAAAATTATAGAATCTGAAAATAAAACAAAAAATTATATGTTCCATTGAAAATGAGCGAGTTAACGTCTACTTCCGGTATAACCGAAAGTGTCACATCACTGTAAATGTTTTGCTTCAACTCAGCAGCCTTGAAAATCCCTAGAAACGAAAATTCAGCTTTCTATAATTTCGGTTTTCTTAAATAGGTACGTCTAATGCACGCTGCTTGTGAAGCACCTTGTATAATAGATTATAAAAAAATACCATACCGGCCTGATCTGAACCCTCTAGATTTCTTTGTTTGGGGATATTTGAAGACATTAGTGTATGGTAGTCCTGTAAATAGCCTGGAAGAGCTGCAGCTACGGATTAATCAAAAGTGTTAAGAAATCCAAACCAAGTAGGGTGTTTTCGAAAGAGTTCGAATATCGTTGAGACGAAGATGTCGTGCCTGCTTGGAAATGAACGGAGGGCACTTTGAACATCTTCTGTAACTTTGTTTTTTGTTTGTTAAAAGCTTCCTTTGTCGGTGTATTACTAATAAAATAAAATGTTTGAAAAACGAATAGTGGTCCATATCTCGAAAACCGTTACTTTGCGTACTCATGGTTATTAAGACTTTTCTGCTTATTTTGGTTCATACTATTACCTCCTGAAATATTTTACACTCTTTTTTTAACACCCTGTATATCATAAATGGCGATTGCTATAGTGAACGTCTCTAATGTAGCCGATCATATGGTGGCTGTAATTTAAAATTGTAAAGGGACTATTCTGATTTATCTATTCTTGAAAACTTAAAGGGAAAAGTCGAGGGTAAACCACTGGGCAAGTAGGTGTACACAACGAGGGAAGTAACAAGGAAGTACGGGGAAGTAAAGGAAGTACGGGGGAAGTAAAGGAAGTACAGAGGAAGTATGAGGAAGTACGGGGAAGTACAGAGGATGTATGGGGAAGTACAAGAGGAAGTATGGGGAAATCAAAGTAAAATATGAGGAAGTAACGAATAAATGTGATTTTGCACGATGATAATGCAGTTGCTTACACATAAATTTATAGCCATTTGTACATATTTTTTATAGTGGCTTCCTACGGTGAAAAAAAGTTGTTACTATAGAAACGAATAATTGAATAAAAAAATATTAGTTTGTGATGAGTGTGTGTGCTGCACGCTTAGCATGAAAGAAAGGTAGTATATTATTGTCTTAAGGCTCAATTACATTAGGCGAGTTTACTAGGTTACTAGCCAACGAGTTTAGAAGCGGACGAGGCATCTAGTGCGACTAACGAATAAACCTAAGTACTACTGTCAATACGTTGTTGTTTGTTTGTTGTTTTTTTTTCATTTACAGTTTTTTGGGTTTTAGCGTTGAGAAATGAAGTAAAACGCAAATAATATTGAGGAATTTCTTAACGTCTACCAGCAGTACCTGTTATGTCTTTCTATCCATGGTTTTACCCACACTTTTCTTTGCCCCAATTTCGGCTTTTCTTCTTAACTCGTTTATAATACAATGAGCTAAAATAAAGACTCCCGCGAGAAATAGTTGTTCTGTCGACATTTTGTAGACATTGAAACCAGGAACCGCCGGGATACTCTACAACTAGTTTACTAGCTACTATGATGACACACGGTTAGTTTACTAGCTAACAAGCCCTACACGCCAGCTAGTAAAGTAGCCCGGCTCTTAACTTTTCTCGCAGATTATCTGCAATTTGCTAGTTAGCTAGTGTGTATTTATCTATGTGGTACCTATTGTAATCTACAACTCGTTGTCATTTACATTAGGAAAGCATGGTTTAGATAGTACAGTGCCTTCATAAATGATTACAAGCCACGTAATCAGGGCCGAGATTCTCAAATCAATCGCAGAGCAATTCATATGCGAATATCCTTTTCCTCACTACGGCAATTAAGAGAGACAAGAAATCTATTCGCATACAAGTTGCTCATCGAGAATCACAGTCCTGGTCACGTGGCTAGTAATCATTTATGAAGACTCTGTAGTACCTCTTCAGGCGAGGAAGGAAATAAAATTATTCCAGTTGATGAGTCAACAGATGTAACAGGAATATTGTAATATCTCGGGTAGTATTAGTCCGGTTCGCTCGATATTTTCATTGTTGAGTTGGTAACCATTTCTAAAAAGTATATCTGTATTATTAGCCATATCGCATGTTTAGTCTGTTGTCACTTGTCTTAAAGGTTACATGTGTTTTGGTATTTTTTTAAAGAACGAACTAGAGAATTTGCATTTGCATTTTACTACAAAAACGGAATAAAGTCCAATAATATTTTAGAAATGTTAAATGTTGCTTTTGATAAGTCTGATATAAGCAAAACAAGAGTTTACGAGCGGTACAAGCATTTCCAAAAAGCCATGAAAACATTAAAGATGACGAGCGCCCTTGACGCCCCAGCACATCAACAACTGACCAAAATTGAATTTGAAACACAAACAACGGCGAATAGAGTCGCTAATTAAATCAAAAACGATGCAGAACTACTGAAACGTGTTTTAGCGGTGCATAATGTGTTATAACACTTTATTTCATTCTTATTGTCAAACTGAATGCAAATTTTCTGTTTTTTTTTAAATCGCCGATCGTACCAAAACACATGTGTAACCTTTGTGACAGGTGACAACAGACTAAACATCCGATATGGTTAATAATGTACTTTTAACTGCCGAACATTGTCTAATACGCCTAAAGTCTCTAATCGACTATACTTACTTATAGTACTTATTATTATTAAATCACTGATAATGCTGGAAAAAAATTCTTCTTACAAAAGAATTTAGACAAATATCGATACTGTTAATAATTAATAATAATTATTACCAATATACAATCCTATTCGTTATTCTAATTAATTAGTTTTTCTTCCTAAAATTTATTATTATGATGACAAGTACTATGCAGTTTTCTACGACAAAACATATTGTATAGAGAAGTTTGTTTGTTTGTAAAAGTAGATAGAGAGCCTTAAATTATCATTTTCAAATCAGTAGGACTAACTGCTTAAAAATAAAAATAAAACAAATATAAACAAAACATATTGTTTTTATGTTTTAAATAATGACAAATATATTTTTGTTTAAATGTATTCTATTTTCGAGTTTGCAGGTGTTGTGAAAACAAACGTCTCCACAAAAGAATGTATATGTGTGTATAATATTGAAAAAATGAATGAGTAGTATGAGGAAGTTTGAGGAAGTGTGGTGAAGTACGAGGAAGTGTGGGGGAAGTACGTGGAAGTAGAGGGAAATACGGGGAAATATAGGAATATAAGAGGAAGTATAATGACTTAAAAGGAAGTATGAGGAATTATTTAACGAAAGGGGAAGTATGGTGTACAAAATTTGAGTCAGTGGTTTACCCCTCGGGAAAAGTATTTCCATCTGAACATTATTAAATTATTTGCTCACTCTCTCTGTTTTTGATAAATAGGTTAATACAGATTCTTGCATTTTTAAGCTAAGTTGCTAAGTCTTCTAAGTCGCTAATGGCATTGTGCCAATTGCGACTACATTCCTGGGAAAACAATCGGATGCATATATGTATTTAAAAAGTATTCGCAATAAGAAACACATTTTTCTTACATATGCGTCGTTTGCTGTTGTAGCTAAAAGTGTGAGACATATCGTTGTATTTTATTTAAAACTTAGTGTTTGTTTTTTGAACAGTAATTATTTTAAGAAAATAGTATGAGAAAAACTTCAGCAGTTATAAACAAAATTAAGAAACTGTCGAACTATTATTTTTGAATTCATGGATGCTCTTCATGGTCTAAGAAAAATTCCGAATTAAGTTTTCATCTTTTTCCGTGCTAAAAAACATGTGTCTCCTCCCGTCATTTTAAGAAACATAATTAATTCGGTAATTACATTTTTTTTATGTAATGTAATAATTATTAATGTTTTTCAATCATATTTTTAATGATGAAATTCTGTAATAATGAAGATGAATGCCTATGTACAATGCAAAATAGTTAATCTAAAATAAAATTTTCAGACAGCTGAGCATACTGTACTGTGTACTGTGACTGTCCAACTCCATAATACGTATCATTTAATTAATTATTGTTTATCTTATAGATTTTCATCAGCGACAAACGTGACGTTTGAAATGGAAGAGCACTATTTTGCAGACATAACGAATACATTTCTAAATTTGAATCACTTTGCTCATTTTCCCACAGAGTATACCATATCCAGAGTTAAAAACTACCTCCTCTTCTGATGTACAGGAAATTGAAATGGAAACAAACATGGTAGACATAAATACTTGCCTTAAAATGTATTTATGAAATATATGAAACCTATAGAATAACACACAGAAGTCAAATAACCCCAGTTCCATAACAAAATTACTAATAATAATGTAAATAAAATGAATGTTGGTCAAACTGAATATGTAAACAGGAACGCCAAAGTCAAAACTACTTTATCTCGGAGCTTAACCTTTTCGTCGCAAGGTGCGATGACATCTTAAAAATTATCCCGGATACATAATTACATATTTTACTGTAAGAAATCTCAGCTGTAACTCTATTTTTAGTTTAGTTTATTTTTAGTCTATATTTTTAAATTTAAGATCCTCGAATAAAAGTTTCTCGTCTAACGTCTCATCTAGATCTCTAAATGTAGTTGAGGGTATAGCTAACAATCTAACAATGTAGTGAAATTTGAGAATGTTTGTAACCTTATGTTATTTGAATTATTGCCTTGCGACTTTATTATTGTCCTGCCATAAATTTTATTGTATTTGTTATGGTAATAAATACAGTTTACCTCGTAAATATTTTATACTGTATAGATACATAAAAAATTGTGAACGGTGTCAACCATTAACTTTGTATGTAACTCTGTATTAGCAAATTCTAGTTGTAACATAGTAAATATATGCTTCTACCAGTTAATTAAGTTAAGCTTTTGTTTCAATTTGTTAACATTATATTTATCTTTGAATATAAGTAGTAATATTTTCTCACCAATAGAGGATTTATATTAACTCAGTGTCATTTAATTCCGATAGGGGCGCTAGCGTCAAAGTTAGGTATTAATATTAAAGTTCTATGGTCTAGTTTACGAGTCTATGGTTCGACAAATAGTGATTGTAAATCTAATTTGCATACGTATTATCAAAATAAAACTTGTACAAGTACAAAAAGTATTAAAATCTTATTTATGTTAACCTCACATTTTGGCATTCAAATGAAACCTTCTCTTCTGAAACCAAAACTGAATTGTACTTATACAATTTTTACAAATTATGAGCTGAAATTTTTTGCAGTTTTATATCTCTCTACTTTACTGTCAATGAGACCAACAGATAAATATTTTTTTCTAAGGACTAGACAACATATATTGTTTAAAACAATACCTATGTTATTATATATGACAATGTGTAACACGTGTCATAATTAAAAGCTAAACATTTTAATTTTAAGAAACACAAACCGTCGTACTCTAAGTATTCGGTAAGATATTCTCTTTCTATATAACATGATAAGCAAATATATCATACATAGATGTAAATGAAAATAATGTCACGGAATTTGCCCCACTCACTCCCAAACCGACGACTGTGGCACCGCGAATTGCCTAAGATTGCCCCGATCGCCCCTACGCCATTCTGGTAAACAAACAACATGCCGTGATCGAGATCGGCCTAGAAAAATCGGGAATCGACGAGAAGCGTTCCAGTCGTACGAGAAAAGGGATCTAGAGATACTGGAATATATCTGGAATATTCGTTGGGTCTATAAAAGAAGAATAAACGGCCGAGTTAGTTAGTCTTGTATAAGTCTTGTATTACAGTCTGAATTAAAGTGTTTAGTTGGAGATATCCAAGTGATTTAGATAGCGATTAATGAAATAAGTGTTTAGTTGACCTGTAATTAGTAGTGTGCAGTAGTTAATAAAGAAGTAATTAATTAACGGATTGTTTTTCTGGAAGTAAGAGAAAAGACGGATTGGGAAATCCGTGACAATTTGGTGTCAGAAGTGGGATTTAAGTGGAAGTTTGAAGAACTTTCTGGAACCCTGTCCACAAAGTGGGATTTAAGTGGAAGTTTGAAGAACTTTCTGGAACCCTGTGCGCGGGTGGAATAAATACCCAAGTGTGATATATCACCGCACTCGTCGTGACTCAAGGAAGTGAACGGTGGTATTCGCGAAGGACAATCTCGAACATTCTAGAACTTTGTACTGGAGTGAGACAAATACCCAAGTGTGATATATCACCGCACTCGTCGTGACTCAAGGAAGTGAACGGTGGTATTCGCGAAGGACAATCTCGAACATTCTAGAACTTTGTACAGGAGTGAGACAAATACCCAAGTGTGATATATCACCGCACTCGTCGTGACTCAAGGAAGTGAACGGTGGTATTCGCGAAGGACAATCTCGAACATTCTAGAACTTTGTACAGGAGTGAGACAAATACCCAAGTGTGATATATCACCGCACTCGTCGTGACTCAATGAAGTGAACGGTGGTATTCGCGAAGGACAATCTCGAACATTCTAGAACTTTGTACAGGAGTGAGACAAATACCCAAGTGTGATATATCACCGCACTCGTCGTGACTCAAGGAAGTGAACGGTGGTATTCGCGAAGGACAATCTCGAACATTCTAGAACTTTGTACAGGAGTGAGACGAATACCCAAGTGTGACATATCACTGCACTCGTCGTGACTCAAGGAAGTGAACGGTGGTATTTGCGAAAGACATTCTCGAACATTCTAGAACTTTGTACGGGAGTAAGACAAAGACCCAAGTGTGACATATCGCCGCACTCGTCGTGACTTAAGGAAGTGAACGGTGCTATTTGCGAAGGACATTCTCGAACATTCTAGAACTTTATACCGAAGTGAAACAAAGACCCAAGTGCGACATATCACTGCACTCGTCGTGACTTAAGGAAGTGAACGGTGTTATTCGCGAAGGACAATCTCGAACATTCTAGAACTTTCTACCGAAGTGAGACAAAGACCCAAGTGTGGCATATCACTGCACTCGTTTCATTGTAAGGAAGTCAACTGTGACATTTACAAACACATTCCTGGACATTTTAGAAGATTCCAAAGAGAGTGAATGCCTGTAACTAGAAGTCAAGTCAATATGGATGCACAAATGGAAAAACTGTTAGAAATGATCCAAACACTGCAACAGGCAAATGGAGACCTAATAAAGACATTAAAGGAGATTATTGATAAATTCAGTTCATCTACTGGGCCAAAGAAAGAACAATCTGATAGTGGATCGCCTTCTTAAATGCTGGAACTGTGGACAGACAGGACATCTAAAGAGACAGTGTAGGGCCCCAGTCGCGGATCAGCAAAAGCGCGACTCCCAAGCGGCACCTGCGCAGGAAAACTAAGGTCAGCCGGCTTAACGGGGCAAAAGCCGGCTGCGTCCTCCTACCATGCCCCAAGAGAAGAAATTACGTTGTCACGTCTCCAGGACTCTGACTCCTTGCTAGTGGAAGGCATTATTTTTGGTCGTATGTTTCCTATGGTAATCGACACTGGAGCCGCAAGAACTATTGTACGACCGGATATTATTGGTGATTGGCGTATTAAGAGCCCTGCCAAGCGTTATGTCCTTACAACAGCCAATGGACAACAACTGCCAGTCAAGGGGGAATGCGAACTTGACATAGAATTAGGAGACGTCAAATTCAAACACAGAGCCCTGGTAGCAGATATATTGGACAATGTCATACTCGGACTAGACTTACTACGAGCAAAGGGGTGAACTTAGATTTGAATGCTGGTACGCTACGGATAATGGGTGAGGAAGTAGTGCTAACGACCACCACTGAGAATAACGCTGTACGGAGACTCGTTGTTAAAGAAGATGTGGTACTACCTGGTCAGACCGAAACATTGGTTGCCACTGTAATGGATGGGGAAATGTCTTGCAGTGTAGGAGTGGTGGAACCCAGTAATCCGGATTTGTTCAATAAATCTATAGTCACCGGCCGCATGATTAAACCAGAGAAAACGACAATAGTACGGGTAGTTAACCTGAAAACCTTTCCACAGAAAATTACAAAGGGAACTGAAGTAGGAGTCTGTGAACCTGTTACCATGGTCAGAACACTCAAAGAAAATAACGAAATGGAGAAGAAACCGAATAATACCAGCCTACCGGAATGTCTAAGGGACATCGTGGATAGGGCCAAGCAGAGATTAAAAGAGACGGAGGTGGAACAACTGGAAGAGCTGCTACGTGAAAATGAAGATGTGTTTGCACTTAAACCAGGCGACTTTGGGAGAACCAATGTTGTGAAGCATCGAATCGATACTGGTTCATCATCTCCTATAAAGCAGCCACCACGAGGACTTCCACTAGCCAAGCGAGAAGAAGTTAACAAGATGTTAATCGAGATGCAAAATCAAGGCACCATAGAGCCATCTCAGAGTCCTTGGGCTTCTCCTGTAGTTCTGGTCAAGAAGAAAGACGGCTCCACCCGATTTTGTGTGGACTACAGAAAATTAAATGACGTCACCAAGAAAGACAGTTACCCATTACCGAGGATTGACGATACTCTGGACACCTTGGCTGGTGCGCAATGGTTTTCCACTTTGGATTTAAAGAGTGGATATTGGCAAGTCGAGGTCAGCCCAGAAGACAAGGAAAAGACAGCATTCACTACCGGAAATGGATTGTGGCAGTTCAATGTAATGCCATTTGGTCTATGTAATGCCCCTGCCACTTTTGAACGACTGATGGAAACTGTACTTCATGGCCTACATTGGGAGACCTGCTTGATTTACTTGGACGACGTGGTGGTGCTGGGACGCTCTTTCCAGGAGCACCTGAAGAACGTGTCCGAAGTGTTTAAGAAGTTGAAAGCAGCGAACCTGAAGTTGAACCCGAAGAAGTGCAGTCTGTTCCAAAAGGAGGTTAGATACCTAGGCCACATTATTACTCCAAATGGTGTGAAAACAGACCCGGAGAAGACAGAATGCATAAAGAACTGGCCGGTTCCTAAAGACAAACATCAAGTTCGAAGTTTCCTCGGCCTATGCACATACTATCGACGATTCGTCCAAGGATTCTCGGACATTGCTAAGCCTCTTCATAAACTCACAGAAGACAACATCCCGTTCGAATGGACGACGAAATGCCAGCAAGCCTTTGAGACGCTGAAAGAGGCCCTCTGCACTACCCCGATTTTGACATACCCAATACCTGGACAACCATTTATAGTGGACACGGACGCAAGCAACATTGGAATTGGCGGAGTTCTTTCCCAAATACAAGATGGCCAAGAGCGAGTAGTGGGCTACTTCAGCAAAGTCCTGTCAAAAGCCGAAAAGAACTATTGTGTGACTCGGAAAGAATTACTTGCCATCGTCAAGAGCCTAGAACACTTTCATAAATACCTGTATGGCCAAGAATTCCTTCTAAGAACGGATCACGCTTCCCTAAATGGCTGTTGCAGTTTAAGAACCCTGAAGGACAGATGGCCAGGTGGCTGGAACGGCTGCAAGAATATCACTTTGTTGTTGAACATCGAGCCGGCAGGAAACATGGAAATGCAGATGCCCTTTCTAGGAGACCCTGTCCTGTCAACTGCAAGCACTGTAGTAGTCTTGAAAGGAAGGAGGATATCTCATCAGTTCCTTGGTAGCAGCCCAACCT
Source organism: Monochamus saltuarius (assembly GCA_025584915.1). Taxonomy (NCBI): domain Eukaryota; kingdom Metazoa; phylum Arthropoda; class Insecta; order Coleoptera; family Cerambycidae; genus Monochamus; species Monochamus saltuarius. The sequence goes on from CM046724.1 coordinate 54,958,155, forward strand.
GAAGACAGATGGAGTTCAGCGGCGATTCGTGAAGACCAGCAAGCTGACTGTGACATCAAGCCCTTACTAGACTGGAAAGAAGCCAACAACCGACCCTCATGGGCTGAAGTCAGCAGTAAAAGCCCAACATTAAAGAGTTATTGGGCTCAATGGAATTCCTTGGTGTTGGAAGACGGTGTCCTAAAACGAGCGTGGGAGAACCACCAGACGGAACGGAGGTCAAGAAAGAAGTACTACTCCCGAGGTCCCGGATCAAAGAAGTGCTGCAGGAAGTACATGGAGGTACTGGTGGTGAACATTTCGGTATCAATAGGACTCTACAGAAGATTAGGGAACGTTTCTACTGGTTGAGTTGTAGGACGGATGTAGAAGATTGGTGCCGAAAATGTGACATATGTGCAGCCAGCAAGGGACCGAAGACCCGTTCCAGAGGCAAAATGCGCCAGTACATCGTAGGAGCACCGTTCGAGAGAATTGCCATTGATATCGCTGGCCCATTTCCGAAAACTCAAAATGGAAACCGATATCTGTTAGTCGCCATGGACTACTTCAGCAAATGGCCGGAAGTATACCCCCTTCCCAATCAAGAGACCACAACCGTAGCAGAAGCGCTAGTCAACAACCTGTTCTGCAGATTTGGTGTGCCCATGGAACTACATTCAGATCAGGGCAGAAATTTTGAATCAGGTGTGTTCCGAAAGGTCTGCGAGCTTATGGGAATCCGAAAAACCAGGACCACCCCACTGCATCCCCAGTCAGATGGTATGGTGGAACGCTTCAACTCCACACTAGAAACCAATCTGAGGATGTTTGTGAACGAGAACCAGACAGACTGGGACAAGCTCATTCCACTCTTCCTGTTAGCTTACCGCTCAGCTGTCCATGAAACTACTGGGAAGACTCCCGCAAGGATCATCTTTGGAAGAGAGCTTCGCCTTCCAGCAGATTTGGTATTTGGTCGTCCTGCGGAACAGCCCACAGAGCCAGACACTTACACCCATGAGCTAGAACGAAGACTAGCAGCCGTACACGATCAAGTCAGATCTCGAATGCGACTAGAGAGCGATCGCATGAAGACTCGATACGACGTCCGGGCCAATACAGTCGGATTCCAACAAGGTGACCTGGTGTGGCTGTACAACCCCACGCGGAAGAAAGGAAGATCGCCTAAACTACAGAACCGTTGGGAGGGCCCCTACACCGTCATTAAAAGAATCAATGATGTCGTCTACCGGATACAGAGGACTCCCAGGAGTAAGATGAAGGTCGTCCATCTGGAGCGTCTGTCCCCGTATAGAGGTGTATCCGATCGGGACGATCGGTCCTAAGGAGGGGGCAGTGTCACGAAATTTGCCCCACTCACTCCCAAACCGACGACTGTGGCACCGCGAATTGCCTAAGATTGCCCCGATCGCCCCTACGCCATTCTGGTAAACAAACAACATGCCGTGATCGAGATCGGCCTAGAAAAATCGGGAATCGACGAGAAGCGTTCCAGTCGTACGAGAAAAGGGATCTAGAGATACTGGAATATATCTGGAATATTCGTTGGGTCTATAAAAGAAGAATAAACGGCCGAGTTAGTTAGTCTTGTATAAGTCTTGTATTACAGTCTGAATTAAAGTGTTTAGTTGGAGATATCCAAGTGATTTAGATAGCGATTAATGAAATAAGTGTTTAGTTGACCTGTAATTAGTAGTGTTCAGTAGTTAATAAAGAAGTAATTAATTAACGGATTTTTTTTGTGTCAGTAAAAGAAAAGACGGATTGGGAAATCCGTGAAAATAATAATAGGTGAATAATTACATTATGCAGAACGCATTGCATCAACTCTGTAAAGTGGGTTGGATATACTTCTTATAACATTATGAGTAGACCAACATACATGACAGATCACTAGCAAAAACTAAACAAATATTATACTTTCACAGATTGAAATATATTACACTCAAAGAGGATTTTTTAAATGTATTGTACAGGTATTTAAGATAATATAATTAAATTTTCCTGCAATAAGTAGCTACTTATTAATGAAGTGCCAATGTTGGCAGTTTCTCGAAAGTAATATAATGTTTTTTTGCCTAAGACTATATTCAAAATGACATATATTTTAGATTAATCAAAAATAGGGGAAATTAATTAAAAATTAAAATATTTTATTTTTTTCGAAAGATATAACTGTAAAAAAAAAATAAATTCTTACGGTCTCTTAACCGTTATTTTTAATCTTCCAGGGGGCAACTGCCCCTCTTGCTCTCCCTGCTGGTGTCTTTGTGCCTAGGTGTATTGCTATATGCTTATATGACAATTTATAATATTTAAAAGCTAAACATTTAAATTCTATGAACAAAAAACATTGGACTCTTATGTCACAGCTTAAATAACAATCAGCTCACAGACTCTACGGCGGCACCTTTGAAGTATTAAAACGTGAAAATTTGTCCTTGAAGCTTGTTCTCTCTCTGTCTTTTGGGATACAAGTCAGGACCGGATTAAAAATTGTTGCCCAATTTAGAAAGTGTTTTAACTGCACTGTGTACCTACTTGAATTTCAAAATATTTTTTTTTTTGTTTTACTAAAATATAGATATAGGAAATGTTACCTAAATTTGGGAGCTTGAATAATATAAATACCACACCTACGTGGATCCATTATTAACATAAAATGTACAATTACTTTTCAAAGTACGTATAGGTAATTTATTAACATTACGTTGCTAATGACTAAAAAAGAAAACAAAACAAAAGTGAAACTTATTAAATTAAAATTTGAAACAAAAATGTTTTCATTGTGTTCAACTTTCTGCCGTACTCTATATAATACCTGGATTATTTTCCAAGACATTAGTTTGGCATAAAACCATATCCTGAAGAATGTTTATGTTAAGGGTGACTAGCATGGGCAGGGAATAGGTATGATCTGAAAAATATTTAGAACTTCCCTCAAGTGAAGGAAATAATGTAGGAACTGCATTTTTATTCAACCGATTGGGAAAATGATTCGTAAACATCCTGGGTTCAAAATGATCCTCACACACCCGACTACTGTTATCCACACACGGCACAAACATGTCCTCCTTCTTTCACTCATCATGATAAATAACAATAAACACAAAGTAACACAAATAGAACACAAGACGGCCCTGGCCCTATGTGAAAGGTTGTATCCCAATATGGCGGCATGCGCGAAGATCTGCGCGAGACGTTCCCGGTCATAGGAGTCTGTGAGCTGATTGTTATTTAAGCTGTGCTTATGTATTCTGTAAGATATTCAACCATAAGAAAGATGTCGCCTCTTTTTAAACATCATAGATGGGTAATAATGAATTGATGAAATATTTAACAGTAGTTATGCAGAACACATTGCTTTAACTATGTAAAGTGGGTTAGTTTTAGTTGTAACACAGAATCTAGAATTTTTATCATGATTTTTACGGATGAACAGCAGTAACGCAGATTGAAGTATGTTACACTGCAATCAAATAAAAGTTATGTGTAGAGACTAAGGTTTGCAAATAATAATGTCAGTTATACTCGCGACAAGAATTCAGACGACTTACGTCATACGAACAAATGAACAATTCATTATATTTTCATCAAAATATTTAAGAAACTGCAACTGATAGTAATAAAACTATATACTACACTAAAAGTTTGCATCATATATTGCACTAAATTGCAATAAAACATTGTTTTTAACGCGACCAAATATCGAAAATTACGTTGACAATAAAAACAAATGTGTAACGTCAGCCGTCACGTCTCAATTCTTGATTCGAGTATATCTATTGGTCTGAAAACTATTATAGTAAATATGTCTTCCGCCCAAGACTATTTAAAAATTTAAAGAATTTATGGAAGAAAATAGTTACATATAATCTCACTATCAAAAATCCTTCCTTTCCTTTGTAGGCATTAGTAGGCGTCTACATATAATGAAAAATATTTTAAATTTTTCTGGCTGGCTGGCTAATTAAGGTTATTGAGAACATTTCCAATCACTTAAAATTAAATTATGTTCATTTTAATTAATTAATTTTTGAAACATTTTAATTAGTAGTACAAAAATTATAAATATAATGAGAAACATTTAATAAGAAGTAAAAACTGGTTTTGACGAATTTTCTTATGTAATACCAGAATTACAGTTATGAGGTATAAGGCTATGGCGAAAAAAATATATAGATATATTCACAATATGGTAAGTTTATTTATCTGTCTGACTGCCTTAATATAGGATTATAGACCAGAAGAAACGTTTGTACTTTCTGAAACAGTATATAATTTTTGTTTAAAATGGTGGATTTAAAAAAAATCTATATTTAGGCGATATATTACGTTTCTGTTTGAAACAACTTCTAGTGATACATGAAGGAAAATGTAAATTTGGTATATGTTTTACGGGTTGCCTATATGTATGTATGTCTGCAATGTCGTATTGTGTGTGATTCTCATTTTAATTATAATTATATTTGAAGATAATGTCATCCATCCAATTGAAATTGCTCTCAATCTTAAACAGTAAAACTATCGTATCATTAAAACTATTTATTATTTTCTACATTTACGCTAAAATCATGTTACAAAAAGTAACATTTATTTTTTTAGACGTTTCTCAAGATTTTTGTCTCCTGTATTAGATAGAAAAAAGCTTTCTTTAAAAATATATATTTATTAAGACTAGTTAACAAGCAGTTCATATTTTGAAATAGATTCAGTAACAAATTAATTAACATTATTAATGTGGCAACAGTTAATGATGAAAATGATCAATGTGAATGGGTTTCAAATGAGCGTGAATTGCTACTGGAATAGGCCTTTTAACGATAACAGGGTCAGGTACAGGAATGGGAATTCTTTGCTCAACGGGTACTGCCACGGGATGTGGATGGTACACTTTGTAAGGTACTTCTACAGGAACCTTAACAGGCACGTTTACAGCAACTGGTACAGGTTTGTCCACTGGAACAGCAACATTTTTGATAACTTTCACCGGGTACCTAACTGGAACATGCACTGGATATGGGCGATCGACTGGCACATCCACAAGATGAGGAACATTCACTGGCACCGCATTCTCAACTGGAACTGGGAAAGGTTGGGCGACGGGAACTCCAACTCTATTTATAACGTGGACGTGTTCTTGGATTATGCTTCCAAGATCAATGCGTGCACCCAGTACAACTCCACCTGCAGCTCCTAAGACAACTCCAGAAGGATTCACACCTACAGCCCCAGCTCCTAAACCAATACCACCTCCTGCAACTCCATAACTAGCCAAAGCAGGACCAGCTGCAATGGCAGGGCCTACTGGGATAGCAGGTCTTGTTGCTATCGCAGCACCAGGACCAGCTGCTATGAGGGGACCTACTGGAACGGCAGGTCCTGTTGCTATTGGGCCAGCTGCAATGGCAGGGCCTACTGGGAAAGCAGATCCTGTTGCTATGGCAGGACCAGGACCAGCTGCTACAAGAGGAACAGCAGGCACTGTTGCTATTGCAGGACCAGGACCAGGACCAGATGCTATGACAGGACCTGTAGAAGGACTTAGAGCGGCTCCGACGAAGTTGCTATGTCCGTGTAGATGGGAAGAAAAACTCCCAGCACCAATGCTTCTGCTTTCGCCAAAGACACCACGTTTAATGGTTTTCTTTGTACCAGCATAGGTGGCGGAGAGCCCAAGTAATACAAGGAACACCTGAAAAATATGTAATATTTGTGCGTATTTTCACAATGCCTTTTTTGCAACAATGAATGTAATGTTTAAAATATTAAATGGGAAAGTTATGTTTATATGGTTCTCTTTGTGAACCAAGCATTGCACCGACTCATACAGGAAAAAATTATGTGACCAATTTTACACTACACAACATTGTGTACTTTAGTGGAGGATCAATTTTTTCAAAGATAATAGCATGTGTTTCCCGGAATAGAATACTTATATGGAATATGTTTTTTAAAATGAAGTAAATAGTCGAGTTATAATTTGTATATTGAACTTCTCACTTGCTGCTGTTGCAAAATGAGTGACGGAGATTAACTGCAATGGAAAATAATTTTATAAATACAATTTGTTTTGTATGATTTTACACGTTATTTTAAAATCTCAGTGTCAATGACCATGACATTGACAGAGTTTTGGTAAACACCTGCTATGATATGTCGACAGTATGGTAGATGGGCAAATAAACTAGCTACTAGCAAAGTTCATATATACCGAACTTTGCTACTAGTCAACTTTAATTAGACAAAAATAGAATGGCGGAATATGTTTATTACCTTTATTTTATTCTCTTCTTATCTTATGCTTTATACATAATGTAATGGATTAACTTCCAGAGGTGTTTGTACGGTAGGCTATTTTGTAACTTACTGAGTAATGTAGGTAGGTATTAGTTTTATTGAAATCTGTTTACTGTTTTATAGTAAAATCTAAAGCGGTATTTCGTGAAATGTCTTGTGTTGTTATCTAGTCTTATTTATTTCAATAGTCGCTACATTTTGACTCCCTCCTGTCGGGTTTGACAGACATAAACAGCCAAGGTTGTTCGTTATCTCACCTATGGCATACTGACAAGAGCTAATAAACTCGAAATCGGTATATGTCTGGTGGGCCGCTAATGAATTACTTTGGTTTTACTCCGCAAAGTTGTTTCGTGAAATATCGTTATCGCCGAAACGCGAAAGAGACCGCACACTTTCAATAGTGCCTACGGCTAGGTAGGATACTTTATTGCTTTGTGACCTGTCAGGTCCAGCATGCAGTAGCTAATGGTCACTAGATGTAGTTACTACATTTTGCGTATTTATTTATTTTTAATGCCTTTATTATTTATTTCAGTGTTTAGTTTCGATATGGTATGTTTGTGTGTAGCGCTACCTCACAGATCGTTTGGAAATTTACGTTCTAATAATAGCAGTCCCCATCTTTCACTTACATTATTCGATTTGACAATAATGATTGCGATAACATGCAAGTTTTTATGCGTAAAAATTGTCAAAGACGAGAATAAATTTTCATGATGGAATTTAAAAAAATGGATTGTGTATCTAAATGCAATAATAGCTTTTATATAAATCTGCAATTTAGCTGGAAATTACTTAAAATCACTTGTATTGATTTTTTTTTAAAATTACACATAAACACATTTTAATTTATTAGACAATTTAAGAAAAATTAAAAAATATCTAAGTAGAGTATGTGTTATAAAAATTACTCTCAAATGTTACGCCTATGGTTACAATTAAAACAGATGAAATTATCCCTAGAATTTATGGTCTTCGTTTGTCGGTTTAGTTTTCGGACACTCAATCTTCATCACTTAACACAAGTGTGCAAACTTTTGTTTATACACATTGCCATTTTATATTCAAATGTACTATTATTCTGTTTCTAAACACTCTTTGTTACAAATTTCAACAAAATTAAATAGTACAAGTGTAAACAATACGATAAATTTCACTATTTGCACTTACAGCTGTTTTCATGGCGGTTACACAAATATTTCTTTACCACAACGGAAGACCGACTGATTTTTTTTATTTGTTTTGGGTTTTTATATCAGTTTTAGGCATGCTTCCGCTTTCTACTGAAATATTCTTTATGGAAAATCGTCTGTAGAATTAATATTTTTATATCGTATCAAATACAGATACCTACGATTTGTTTTTAAAAAGAATTCAAACGTTTCCAATAAATATATCTTTATATGTTAATTTTATACCATTTACATTAGTTAAAGGGAATGTTGTGTCTGTTCCAAATGATATTAAAAGTGAAAATTTATGTAAATTGCGTTTTACAATAAAATTTCAGAGAAATCTTTCAGTGCATTATAAATAATTATGTAATATTAATATAGGTAAATATATTATTTCACAATTTTCTAGATTATATCAGATATATTAAAAGATCGGGTAAATAAGCGGAGAATATGCAACAGATCGAAACTTTTAAACGATATCATTTTTCAAATATACCAGATCTATATTTATACTGATAATATGCCGCTCGGTTTTTCATAGCTACAGTTAATTTTTTAGCTCTCCCATCCAAAAGAATTGCCTAAATAGACGCCAGCCAAAGAATTTACTTATTATAAGAGAGTTTACTGTGTTTTTCTAGAGTTCTCTAGGTAATTTGATCTATTACGGTTTTCAGAATTTATTATGCCGTGGGTCTCTCTCAGTAATAAAGTTTATGTGCACATCTATAACGATATCTGGAATTCTTTGACCTCCCTTTGCTGTTCTGGGTCTAGGCTATGCGGGGGTCCACCCGCTATTAATACCTTTGGGTCCATCCTGTCCTACTGATAGCGGGTTCTCCGCCACAAACCTACCAGCAATGGCAGACCAAAGATTCCCATGCATTTTTTCTATATTAGATCAAGATGATTTCAGTAACAACGTCTGGGGTAGCATTTTCAACAATAAATTATTACCTTTATATGTTTTAAATAATCACTTAAATGCAGATCTGTGTATAACTTCCTTGGGAAAAACAATTTTGATTTCTTTGACGACGTAGGACTTAATATTGTTCAAAATATGTGGTATCAGCACAATGGTGTACAACCACATAGACAAGTTGCTGCTTGGTTAAATGATCATTTTCCGAATAAATGAATAAGGTTCAATAGTATAGCCACCGTGTTCTCCAGACCTAAATCCACTGGAATTTTATTTATAGGTGCTTGGTTAAATGATCATTTTCCGAATAAATGAATAAGGTTCAATAGTATAGCCACCGTGTTCTCCAGACCTAAATCCACTGGAATTTTATTTATAGGGGCATATGAAGCAGCTGGTTTACCATGTTGATCACTCGTCAGCGTTACTTAAAATAATTCAGGATGCAATTAACCAGATAAGAAGTGATCTAAATTTCATCCGTCGAGTGACGGAATCTTAGCGCCAATGTGGGACATTCCATCAGAAGGTGAACATTTTAAACAATTTTTATAGTCTTAAGATTTGCTAATTTGGTTAACTAGTGTTTAAACTTTAAACATACATAATAATTACTATTATAATAATCATCAGTTTTATTTATCAAGCTGCTTTGATTTAAATGTTTATGTTTTTCAAAACGCTTGTAAAGTCTAAACAAAAACGAATCGAATATATGTTCATATAAGAAAAAATGTTCCTTCATAAGTAACGCCAGCGTACATCATCCATCATACACTCGAAAGCTTTTTTCAAGTTTCACGATTTTCTTTAATATTGTAAATTAGAGTTATTTTACAGAATTACATAATATTCTATTAAATGCTATCAAAGACTTAAGTTTACGCAAATTTAAATCAATTATTAAAAATATGAGTTTTAGAATGTTTTGTCTTGTTATATTTAATATTATTGTTATCCACTTTTACATAGTGTTGTTTTAATTTATACATGTTTACATTCTTTTTATTATATTGTAAGCATTTCTTTTCCTGTTTTTTAATTAATAACTGTATATATTAGTATTTTATTATGTCGTGTATATATTTTTTGTATAAAAAGTAATTAAATAAATGTATTTATTTATCACTTTAACAAAATGCTATTGGTTGCTTATTTATGTGAAAAAATAATCAATGATTTTTAACGGCGTAAATTGATTGACTATAATAATTGAATTAATTAATAACATATTATTTTTAAAACGTGTTATAAGAAACGCCTTTAAAAACAATTCTTTAGAGATTAATAAAAAATCGTGCGATACATTTTTTGCAATTAAATTCAAAGTTAGAGAGCAGTGATTTCCTTTCATTGACTTATTAAGTGAAATATCAAAACAAACGTGATTAATTGAACTACATAATTGACTTTAACCAGACAGGTGTTAAACTAGACAGAATGGTGACTCATACTCATACCTGAAATAAGTGAGTTACGAGCATCATTTTGTATTATCGAGACAGTTTGTGAAATAAATCCAGGTATTTATTTAATATATTATATTTGCAGATTATAAAGAGAATGAGGATAATTCGGTATACATGATTTTTAATTCCTTAATTTATCACATTGGCTTTCGCAAATCTTAAGGCTTATTTAAATTTCAGTGGTTACGGTAAGTGGGACGCAATTGAAATGAAAATATATTTTTTTAATGGTAAATTGGTTTGGGTTATAGAAGTTTAAGTAAGAATTTATATAAATATAGAGATTCAAGGGCAGAAAAAGTAAAGCTTTTGTCAAGGCTTTGGTCGATACAAAGCGATATTTCTCTCTCTTAAAACAAAATAGGTATTGATTTATTAAGGGCCCCCTATTTAAACGCAATTTTGAAAGAAATTAGGTATACTTAGCTGTATCTAGGGGTAGTTTTCTTCAAGATGTACAACAGTTTACAGACCTACAAGTCATTTAGAATAAGAAAAGGTAAATTTCCACCTATAATGTTTCATCATAAAGTTTTCAGAATTTTATATTAATATTAATTGATGGAATGTTAAAAATATATGAAAGGGAAGATAATAGCTTATTGAAGATTTTCCATATAAAAGAGTAAATTATAAATGTTTTGCGCTTCTTCAGATAAAACTTTGTTAATAAAAGACATTTATCATAATTTTACAAGTAAATTACAATGTACATATTTTAAAATGGACTGAAACTTCTGCTTTATATCATGTTCACCAATTGCGAATATTCCAACGGTATTATCTAGTAAAATTGTAATTTATTTAAGGTACATTTTCCAATTGTGTTAGCTTTATTCTGATAAAGCTGATAGAGTGAACGGAAAAATATCAAAGAGAACTAATGGTCCACAGCAATACTATAATAACATTATAATAGTTGGCAGTTCCTTGTCCAATAAGTTTTTGAATAAGTTTTTAAAAAGTAGAGAAAGACTCAGATCAAGTTAAGTCATAAGAAGTGCATGCCTTTTCTAAAGAAAGCCAAGTATTTATGTTAAGTTATTTTCTCTGATGGAGTGAAACTTGATCCAGAGAAAATTTAAACCATTTGGAAATTAAATTTTTTGCTCAAAAATAGCATTACACCTAACAGTAGTCGCACAAATAATATTTAATATTTATTACAAAACTGTTATGTATTTCCTGTATACATTTTCTGCTTTTCTGAATACAATTTTTAAAAAATTGCTAGTAAGTTATTATAGTATGTTACTATGCATAACATGCTTATTTCTTATATTAAAATTCGTGTTCTACTAATAAATTTTATGATACCAATAAAACATTTTTTTATAAAGAAAGTCCTGAACTAGAAGATATATTGCATATAAGTAGCGCTAAATGTTAATATAAAATGGTCGGTTTTGTTCTACATTAAAAAATACATTAGAAAGTATACTTCTCGTTCAATATACTAGTTTATTTATTATTGCAATTAATTTCTTAAACTAATAAATTTAGGGATTCTTCACGAATTATGATACTGCTTTTATGTAAATGTATATTAATAATAATCAAGGATTTAATTTCATATATAAGCAGTATTTTTTTTTGTATGAAGCAAATGCAATAGCTGATTTTTCACATGCAATTGCTAAAAGCAAACTATTATATTTGCTTGTGGAAAAGCTTAAAGTCACGTGACATCAGTAAATATAAAACAGTAATTATAAAAAATATATGTTTATTCAACAGATGAAACTATTATAATAAGACTAGTTTCTATGAGATAGATGGCATATACATTAATGAATGAAATGGCATTTCAATAACAGACTTGTACTTAGAATCACCAACCGTGACCGGATCCGTAGGAACCTCCATAACCTCCATAACTTCCATAACTTCCATAACCTCCGTAACCTCCGGATCCTAAGCCTATTCCAGAACTCAAACCAATACCACCTCCTAAACCGCCAATACCGGCGCCTCCTAGACCAATTCCTACGCTATGTCCCACTGAGACAGGAACTGGAACTGGCTTCTTGACGATTACTGGTGTCTGTACAGGTACAGGTACTGGCTGGTGAACGGGCACTGGGTAAGGTTCTGGCACGGCCACTTTGTATGGGACAGGAACTGGAATTCTGACGGGTACTTGAACTGGTACTGGTACTGGTTTTTCTACAGGTACAGGTACAGGCCTCTCGACATGGACTGGGTATGGCCTTGGTACGTGAACAGGATAGGGACGATCTACTGGAACTGGTACTGATTGAGGTACTGGAACGGGAACGGGTCTTTCTACTGGGTAAGGCTGAGGGACTGGAACTGGGACACCAACTCGCCTTGTGACGGTGATGTGACGAGACACTGTTTGACCAAGATTTACGGCGGCTCCGCCTATTCCAATGCCTCCACCGAGTCCTATTCCTCCACCAAGTGCAACTCCTCCACCAAGTCCACCTCCATATCCTCCTCCGTATCCACCTCCGTATCCTATTCCGTATCCTCCTCCGTATCCACCTCCGTATCCTCCTCCATATCCACCTCCGTAACCACCTCCATAGCCGCCTCCTATTCCAATACTACTGATGCCAGATCCGACTCCAATACCTGATCCAATTCCGATTCCTGATCCAATTCCAAGTCCAGATCCGATTGAAACGCCATGACCTATGGAGCCTGACCCTAGACCTACGGCCCCAGCACCAATGCCGAGGGATTCACCAAAGACACCACGTTTTGTGATCTTCTTTTCCCCAGCAAAGGCGGCGGACACGCTTAACAGTACTAGGACCACCTGAAAATTACAACAAATTTCAATCAAATGTCAGTGTCAAACAAATAAAATTTTCGTACTGATATGTAAAGGAATAAAACAGAATTCTACTAATATTTAAGCTAGTTAAAATCAAGCTAAAAAATATGATTTATTGACAGAAGTTATAGAAAATATGGAAATTGTATTTGAAAAGTTACAAAACTGTTATTTTATCTAAAGCTGCATTGAAACCATTTTAATACATGCTAAAACAACTATAATTTTTAATATCAACATCAATTTAAAAAAGTATTAATAATTAATAACAAAAGTAGAAATTAATCTTCTCTATTCATATGTTTGAACTTTTCAGTAACTCACATAATGCCGATAACATTTACTTGTTTGTACTAATTGAAATTTGAGATATGATCAACTTACGGCTGTCTTCATGATGCTACACAAAGAAAGAGTTAGCAGAGGACTGATACGGTCTTGGTGGACCCCTACACTATTTATAATAAAAGTTGTGATAATATTCGAACTTTAGAGGGGCGGATGCTCTGTCAGAAAACGGGTTACCTTTCATCCGATATACTACCGAAAGATGGACTACTTTCATAGTTACGTAACGTACGGTTACCAAAATATCATAAACTAAAAGCGAGCTATTTCGCGAATTTCTGCGAAGGTGGAGGTTACTACACTGTAATGCTTTAAGGAAATACCGACCTGTGGAAATACATATTGTCTTTAGAGATCGCCGCGTTTAAAATATTTTAGCGGTTAATTGTCAAAATATTTTAAGAATTTTTAAATTATTTTGATAATTTTTCTTTAATCTCATTGGGTGTTTCGCCACACTTATGAAAAAATAAAGATTAATTAATTAATTCCTTGTACCAAACGGATCAGTCAAGGGTTATATTTGAAACTAAGTTTGCCTAACCAAAAACCTCACACCGAAAAAAGCAGATAAGTAAAAAATAACAAAAAACACATCACTATCGCTCACTTCCGTATTCTTGCCGTTTCGAAAAAACTGCGATTTTTGTTATTTTTTACTTATCTGATTTTTTCAGTGTGAGATTTTTTGATTAGGCAAACTTAGTTTCAAAAATAACCCTTGAATGATCCGTTTGGCACAAGGGCTTATTTAATTAATCTTTATTTTTTTCAGAAGTGTGGCAAAAAACCCAAACAAACTAAAGAAAACTAAAATTACACCATAAATAAATAGTTTCAGAGAATATTTTGATAATTACCGTTGTGTTATTTCAAAAACATATTAATATACGTTTCCTAAGTAATGTGAAAAACTGAAGGCGATATTTTCTCATGGGATTTCGAGAAAAACGATGTGGTAAATCCATAATTGATTTTGGGAAATCTATGGAGTAAACTAATATTTTATTTTTAATTGCTGTAACTTACACATTGTAATACAAGGCAACTTTTGGCTTTTTTATCCATAACTTAAATACCGGAAAAGATTATTTGACAATATTTGAGTGGTGATATTTTTCCAACATGAACAATTTAACGATAAGTTTGGGCAAACCTATCGTTAACACTGTGTGTCTATACATATACATACATTTTTACTATTTATTATCAGAAGATAATTAAAGACCACCCTATATTCATTTATTGCTTGCTATGAAATTAAAATGAAAGGCGAATTCATAATATATGCTAATTAATTTCTGTAACTTTTCTGGAGTTATATTATTATATTACTTATCTAGATAACATATTCGAGGGCTTGGCATGCTTCTTATTTATTTAGAAGTTCTATAATATCTACATTTATATACCTACTTTTTATATGAGATCTGGTAGTGAAATTTTAAATGCACAAAATACTGTTTGCAAAATACTAGCTAAACGAAAACCATATTGCACGTTTTAAAAAATCTCCAATCTTTTGGTAAACACTGCTTGATTTGTTAAGCTAACTGGATTTTTAGCATACATTGAAAATATACTGTACATAAAGAAATATACTGTACATAAAGAACGCCTTTTGCACTTTTTTTAGATACAAATTGAAGATTTACAAAGCAGTATAGAATATCAGCTTCTTACAGTAAAATAAACATACTAGGTAAGGCACCAAATAATTTGTCAATAAATTAATGTTTTTCACATCAGATCTACATATAAGATGTAGAGATAATGTTTCTACTATGTTTTATCAGAACATATAAAAATATACAAGTTCTGAAATAGATGATTATATTTTTTTTATTATAGATTTAATCTCACTGGGATTATCTCAAAATTGTTATGGTTACATGTGCATTTGGAACTTTATTATGAACTGCAACAATTTGGATATACAGTATGCGCCAAAAGTATGGAATAAATTCAATAAAAACGAAACAAAAATCCTCGAACAGGTCGATTTTTTATTTAAAAAATACATTTTAGCGTAAAATGCGATTTTCAAACGTCATTTGTTTTCGAGTAATGACGTCATCGATTTTTTTTAAATGGCAACACCATATTTTTTCCTTGATTCTTAAAGACCGTTTAATTCTCTATCAGACTACTAAAATTTTGCTCTCTTACATAGGAAAGTTTTCGAGTAAATGACGATTGAATGTTAGAAAACGTAAATTTTATCCATAAAAAAGTAACAATTCTGAGGTATGTAAAATAAAATACAGTTGATTAAATTTTATATTTAAATTAAATGTTGAATATTTGAACGTTTCTGAGAAATCATTTTATATAAAAAGGGAAGAGTTACAATTACAATAAATATTTTGAAGACATATATCGATGAAAGGCATGGGCTCGTTTATCTTGCATAATTGTGCCATTGTGACGTAACATTTTGCAGAAACGTATTTAAGTAAGTAATATTGTCATTATTTTAGTTACAAAGTGAGCTATTATCTTGTTTAAATTGTGATAAATAGCCAAAATTTTATTTAAATTAATACATTCATTCTGAGATATATTAAATGTTATATAGGTATTTGTAAATACCACATATACATAATAATAGAGCCAGTTGACAGAACAGCTCATTGAGAAATAAAGTATACCCGTGCTTAATAATATACAGGGAGATCCAGAATTAATTGGTTAAACATAACATTTATATTTAGTAATGTAACAAAATGTTTTATGAAGAAAAATGTATTTTAAATATACATGTATTGTTCTTAAATTTCAAAAGTATCTCTGAAGATGTATGACAAAATTAACCTTCAGTAATTCCACGCTTTGAGCTTGTGACTGGTGAATGGTGGTTTTAAGAATAAAGTTTTCTTCCTTCAATTTAGATGCCAATAAAACTAAAATTATTATTCTTGTTTGAACTATTCACAAAAAAGGCATAGATTTTTTTAAATGCAATTTCACATAAAATGTACTAATAAAAGTTCAGAAAAAATTTTGCGTAGTAATTTTACATTTTATTTGAAGGAATAACGGATTATTTCTATGCTGCTATTTATTTAAAAATTCTTCACAATGTTCAATATTCAGAATCAATTCAGAAAGATTCACTGGTATAGGAATTTTGTATTTCTTCGAAACCATACTCACTTGCTCCATTTAAGAAAATTGAGATCTTTTTTTTTTTTTTTTGTTAGAATTATCGCTAAAAATTAAAAGGAATGATGTATTTTCCAAAATAACGAGTAGCGTTATAGTTCTGATGTTTTTACTAAAAGTAATTTGCGGTTTCTACGCCACTCACAATGTACAAATTGATCAGTTTTTAACTTTAATTAAATTATCAAAATGTCACCATACCATTTTAGAGATATTTTGAAATTTTTTCGTCTTATTTTGACGTTCCTTTATGGGATATTTTTCCTTAATTTGGCCATCTGAATCCAAATTTAATAGCTTGATCAATTAATTTTGAAACATTATGTGCATATAGGCAACAAATATATAAAATAAGTTTGTAAAAGTAGGTAGGTACTACAAAATACATTCTTTTGATACTTGTAATCGATACAGACCTGTCAAGATTTAAATTTGGATATGATAATTAAAAATACAAAATAATTACATTTTAATGAAGCCATTTCAAAATTGAAAATTATCAGAGGACTGATGTATAGAAAAGAAACCTTATAGAATGCTGAATGATCGCGTCTATAAAAAATACATTAAATGCTGAATGAATTAAGAAAAAAGAAACTTATGATTAGAGAATTTGTTCCGTATTAGCAAAACCAAAGCAGAGTGTCAGTAGGTCACACATTCATTTATTCTGCAAAAAATGTCTTTTATATTAAACAGTTAACTTCCAAACGAAAATAAACTAGAGACAGATAGGAATTGCAATATATCTGTTTCTGGGATATTCCAAATAATTATCAATATACAGGATACACAAAATAGTTATTCAGCCTTAGGAAAATTAATAAAAAGATAATAATAAGTTTTTATGAACCTTAAAATGTTTCTTAGAGACTTGTGGTAGTGTGGGTACTATTTTATAAAGGTATAATATAAAAAGCATTTCCAGTATATTTAGATCTGCTTAGAGATTAATTTTCTTTCCTTTCTTCATTGTTATTTTTTGTTGACAAGTTTACAAAGTGCTTTTGGGTAGATAAGTTTAGTTAAATTATCTTATTTCGATTCAAGAATAGGTTACCTATGTGGTATTTCAGTGACAAATTACTATTTTAATTTAAGGAATTTGTGGCAAAATTAATAAACAGACACATACGAGTATACATTTAGGAGTATCCTGTACAGAGTTTTTTTTTTATAAAAGCATTTAAATCCATTGATTTACATTTTAAAAACTTTCTAGGCATTCATAATAAAACCGCGTACCCAGACATTTTCTAATTTAAATTTGACGTCAACAGATAGTAATAAAAATGCAAAATAAAATTTAAATTATCCCCCGTTAAGTTTAGAAAAGTATATTTATATTCTATCATCATTCACGTCTGAGTATTCGTATATGCATATCTAGTAGATGTATGGGCAATAATCTACCTAATAATAGTGCCCAATATTTTGCAGCTGACGTAACTAGGTCAATACAATGAGTAACGAGATATTTTCAGTGATGGATGAAATCACTGTCTAAGGAATATATAAAATCTGCAAATACAGATTGTAGTAGTAGCTGTGACAAACTTGAATGATGAATAATAGTTTACTGCACGTCAAATTTAGGCAAAATTTGACCAATGCCTCAAAATGTGCAGGGACTTGAGTGATTTTAATGACCACGCTGTAAAGAAACCTTTGCCACATACCTAAATAGTTTATTTCCAATAAAGTTTGATTTTTGCGATTTACAATTTATAGAAACCACCAACAAATTCTAATAGTCCAAGATCCCGCTGTGCAGAACCTTCATCCAAATATTAATAGAACGAATTGCATTTAAACATGTGTTTTATGTATATGAATTAGCTAATAAAAGCCGGGTGATAGAGGCATTAATTACGCAATAAAAATATTAATTAAGGAGGTGAACTACAAATTAGTTTTGATGAAGTAAATAATTTACCATTTGGAAATTGACAAACCGAAACCTGTCACTCCTTAAAAGACGCTCAACATTGGTTGTTTAAACATTAATGTTTATATTATTGGCGTACATCTTCGCCAGTCGTTTAATGAAACAAAATATATACCGAGAAAACTCTGTATTTTTATAATATATTGAGTTGTCTGTATATTTCCGGGTCTAAAGTGAGACAATTCTTTCTCCACGAAAAGTTACAATTTTTAACGCACAAAAAAGACGTCATTGACGAGAGTTTTGAAATAGTTCGTAGTAAGATGCGGCGGTCATTAGCGCGCGCTATTTCCAACACTGGCATTTTTAAAATTCTCATTGAAAAGAATAAATTCATTGGGTAATGTTTTACAATATTTGTAATTACATAAGTATTGAAAAACGTGAGGCTTCCAACATTAAATACTGAACAAACTATAATTAAGGTAGGTATGTATCACTTTTACGTACATAGTAAAATATGTGCCATTTTTAAGCATATATCTCGTTACCCAACGCCAACGCCGTTGTGTCTCTTTGGGTATACGTGAGTAAGTATATTATGTTCTTATCAAATTGGTAGGTAATATTGGTAGTTCTTTATCTAGTTGTTGTCTGCAGCTTAAAGTAATATAGGTATTACTAAGCTCCTTCTAGAGGTTAGAATTAGCACCATAGGTATATCAAAAGAAAAACTACTTACTTGTTCTATAAATGATACTGCAGGAAACAACTACTCCGCGGGCTAATGCCCCGACCGGCATTGAATTATACCTGCAGTATCTGTGTGAAACAGCCAAGAATCCTTGTCGGCCACTCCACCAGACATAGACCGGTTTCGGGCTTGTTAGCCCTCATCAGTATGCCATAGGTGAGATGACCGACAATTGAACTGGCTGTTCCTTCATATGTAGTTTCACATATAAATCGAGTACAGGTGAGATGTAACTGGTCTGCTACTTCCTGCTCGGCCTAAGCGGCTCGACTTGCAGAAAAAATCTCTGCAAGTCGAGCCGCTTAGGCCGAGCAGGAAGTAGCAGACCAGTTACATCTCATACTTACTTGTTGCTTCAATTTTCACCAACTTCACAAAATCACTAATAGAGAATGTAAATCCATCCATTTGGTTGATTACCTTTGGTAAGCATATTGTAGGTATAAAATTTAAAGTTTAATATTTCATTTTAATGTTTCTAATTTATTTTGATGAAATACTATGTTGAAGAAATAAAAGTTTCGCATGAATAAATTATATTCTTTCAATATGAAATTTCAATCACAAAACAAACTTTTATTACAGATCTAATAAATTCATATTATTTAACAAAAACCTTTGTTTTTAACATTTTCTGGAAGAATGCACCACATGGGATATGGAGTCCAAACTATCTATTAGGTTGTACTACTACATTTGACATTATTTTAATAACAGTAGCAATATTATGACTTAAATTAATCGGAACTATTCAATGACGAGATTACATAGTACACCATATAAAATAAAGAAGGAAAGTTTTCATGAATGAGTCATGTAATACTAATAATGCATAATGTCTACTATTTGTAGTGATGTTTAAATGAGTTTTTCAATTTTTGCGCTGAAGAAAGACGCATTGTCTAGACTATATTTCATACAGATGTTTCTAGATACGTATGTATGCTGTAACTATTTATGTTTATATAAAATATATGTTGATGTGAATCGTAAATATATTCATTCATAGGTATTTTCTGGAGAAATCGTTTTAGCCAACTCCACTCGTTTACTTTTGAAGGAGTGTCAGTTTTCAAATTACGGAAATATATAAAATGTGTTACGAAAATTATGAAACTAATGTGTTAATAATATCGTGGTACCTATACACCTAAGTATGGCACAATAAAGACTAATAAATATTAGCAAATGTGAGCTAGTCTTAAACTTGTATAGTTTAATTATTTCGTTAAAATATTAGAGACTACTTTACATTTAATTAATTTTAAAATTGTCATTATTAAACTGATTAGTTTAGTTTACTGATGTCAAATGGTCTGATATAATCAGTTTTTATATATAAACAGTTACATTGCCCATCTTACAAGCAAAAATCTATAGCGATCCAATCAGAACTCCAAGGGGTCTATATTTTGAATGATGTAATTAATTATGAATGAAACGAAAAATTAATATAAAAAATAAATTTTTCAAATTATTTTAATTTATATCGTATTTGTTCAAAAATGAATTTAAGTTTTGAAAAACATTTAATGATGTCATTACGACAAACATGTCTTTTTTCTTTAGTAAATGCAGCTAGATTAACTTTTAGATAATAATAATATCTCTACCCCTCATTCTAATCCCGAGGATTAGCCCAGAAGTCGAAGACTTGTGCGGGAGAGGGGGCGGCATATTATTACTAAGCAGGCCGCATTTGCGCCCAGGAACGACTTACGTTGATAGGCCCTAACTATCATTAAGTGCAGGAATGAGGGAAACTTGGAAAACCTCACTAAATAGAGGGGTAGTCAAATATCGACCGGTATCTCACATTGACCCAAGCTAACATTTTTCCACCCTACCATACCTGCAGAGAGAGTGCCAATCCTCTCCACGAATATAGCTGATATACGGTCTACCGGCTGCGAGGCTCGAACCCTGACGCCTTAAACCGCGCTGCTACTGACCGATAATGTAATGTAATTTATAAAAAACACAAGTTGTGATCTTATTACAAAAACTAAAAATATTACATATACTTTTATGCCATCGAATGTATCTCTAAAAAGTGCCTGTAGAATGTCCAATCCGTTTTAAAATATCTTGAAAGAGAAACGAGAAAAGGGCGCCAGTCGGTTTAGCCATAAAGAAGACAAAAGCCCTGTAGCTCAAAAATGGTAATATATAGAGACATGTGGTTTGCGCCATGGTTATTTTTCGAAAAAAGAGCTCTGGACTCTTTATCACGTTTGCTCTATCTATGACAGATTTGCAGTAACCCTTGGAAACCGACCAATTTGAACCACAATAAAAAATATACAAAAACATAAATAATATATGGGTAAATATTGTAGGTGTAATTCGACGCTGGTCGGGACACACACAGTTTCAAGAATATTGCGTCCTTAATTAATTAAATTTGAGCATATGGTGTGTTTGAAAAAGTTCGCACAAAGCTTAAGACGGTAAAAGTAGGGCCAAAAAAAAGTAATAAAAGTTTGTATAAAAATTGGTCCTCCGAAGCAACGTTACTGAGATATGGCCCTCCAAAAGGGTCTTATCATTTGGATATATTTTAAAAACACTTTATTTCGAATTGAAATAATGGAATGAAAGTTGTAGGCAATAATCATACCATAAGTTTCATCAAAATCGATTATAAATAAGGGTATTTTTGTTACTACGGGTAACATAATTTTTTTATTCCTTTGAATTATTAAGCAAATAATATTATTTTTTTATGAACTAGACTTATTTTAAGAAAAAATTTCTTTTTCGAATTCTGCGTAATTTAGTCAAAATAATTATTTTTAAAATAATGTATGGTTCAGAACAGTATAATTTTTTTAACATTTTCACATATTTGTTATATGTCATAGTGACAGATTCATTGCAATGATTGTCACTTTCGCCTGCATTTAAATTCTTACGTTTCTTTAATCTCTTATCTGTGATTTTGGTGCTTGACATTGCATATTATTCAATTTTTTTACAACGTTGAATCGTTATGCTTTTACTAATCGTGAACATGACGATATGCATTTGATTTATGGTTTTTGTACTGAAAATAGTCTGGCGGCTCAAAGAGAGAATCAGCATTCCCTGATAGAAAGAAATAAACCTTCTGTAAGATTATGTAAGAAAATGCATGCAATAGTGATGGAGTCAGGAGCCGTAACTCCAAGATATCGTGATTGCGGCCGTCCAACGAGGCGTATGCATGATTTAAACGAAGTAATTTTAAGATTTGTTTTAACGTAATGCTACTGCGAGTGTAAGAAGAGCATCTGCTCGCATTAGAACAAACAATATTTATGTATGGCAGTTGCTTATACTCTTACCATTTCCAAAGGGTTCATGGTATTCTTCAAGAAGATCATGCCAACCACCTTTGTCTTGGTCGCACAATTCTTGGTCGTCAACAAGATAATTACATATTCGTTTCAAATATTCTATTTACCGATGCGACTTCTTTACTCTGGATGGCTTTATCAATTTTCAGGATCTTCATACGTGGTGTGACGAAAATCCCTATGGCACTTTTAAAACTCACCATCAACAGAGATTTTCTGTGAATTTTTGGGCCGGTACTCTGGCCTTCTTCCTTCTAGGACCATTCATTCTACCGAATTGATTGAGAGGTGTTCAATAACTAAGCATTTTAGAAAATGATCTTCCAGATCTGCTAGACGATATTCCTCTTGAACTACGAGCACATACGTTTGCTTTTGCAAAATGGAGTTCCTCCACATTATGTACGGCAAGTGCGGGATTTTTTAAATCAATTACTCCCGGGAAAATGGATTGGTCGTCCATACCATGGCCACTTCGTTCTCTGGATTTAAATGTGAATGATTTTCATTTATGGGACGATATATGCTACGCCTGTGACTACCATTGAAGAGTTGCAGCAACGCATTGGTGAAACTTTCGATACCATACAAATTCAACATGAAATTTTTCATTGTGTTCGATTCAACTTCCTAAGAAGATTACGTGCCTGTATTTAGGTTCAGGGTGGATAATTTGAGACTGATTCGCACTCGGAATTAAGATTATTTATGCATTCTATGAATCAAAATTATAACCTAAAAATAAAAATTTATTTTCTTTCCACTTTTGATTTATTATTTTCAATAGTAACTTTGTAAGTACGCCAGTATAGGTCCGTTTCATTACAGAAAGTGATAATCATTACAATAAACCATGATAGATGCCTACTATGTGAAAATGTTTAAAAAATGTTGCTGTTCTGATTCATTTATTATTTAAAAAATAATTATTTATGTCTAAACTACGCAGAATTTGAAAAAAAAGTACAGACATTTTTTCTTTAAAAAAGTCGAATTCATTAAAAGATAATATTATTTGCTTGATAATTCAAAGGAATACAAACTACCCTTATTTATAACATATTTTGATGAAACTTATCCCAGTAACATTCCTCCAGAGAACCAATGTTTATGGGAACTTTTTTTGGCTTTACTTTTACCTCCGTAACTTTTCAAAATACCCTATATATAAACAATTCAAGCTAAAGCAACATAAATTTGCAGCCGGATATTTATAAATTATCAGCGTCATTAAATTAAACAAATACTATGTTATGCAATTGAAGAAAAAGATCTCTCGTTTATGTGGCCCGATTTGTGGTCGTTTTATTTTATTTGGGCAGAGTGAATTATTTTTTGGCAGATGTTACGCAAAATGTATTGTCAGACAATGCAAGGACGGAAAGAGAAATGTACCTTTATGTAACAGTACCAACCATACACACTTAATCCGAACTCCTTTATTTTGCCGAAACAGTGTACAATTTATAGGGACAGATTGCTGTACAAGTGACAAGAGAATTTGGCTAAGAAGATATGGCTCTTTCACTGCATTAAAATAAATGGTTATATTCTCAGAGCGTGTGAAAATACGTAGAATAAGAATATTCTTATACAAGGTGTTCCGTAATAAAATTGTTATAAAGAAACAGTAGATTGTACACGCAAAAATAATTCGTAAGATTAAGCCAAACATGCCTTAGTAAAATGTAACTCGTTTGAGGGTTACAGGGTGTTGAAAGTGAAAACTTATTTTCGAAAGTTCGTAATAATTTGAAAACGGTTGAACTTATTGGGGCTAAAATTGGTACGTAGATTCTGATAGTTTTGCCGGTTGTATGCCTACGAACAATTTCTTTGGCGTCTATGGTTATACCTGCTAATTCATTTGTGCCACGGTAATATGCCTATCCCTTGCCACTCAGATTTCTCACAGAGAGCGCCTGTTACACACATAGAGATATACTCTGTAGCTTTTTATTTCCGATTATTGGGGTCTGATTGATAGTAAATTATGAAAGAAGAGACTATTCTAAGTAGAAGTGCTATTGATCTAGCTTTCCGGCCCTCGACGTCAACCCTCTTAATTTTCTTCTTTGCGGCTATATGAGAAACTTAGTTTATAGTGATGAAATGCGCAACGAATTACTACAGAATATTCTGGAACAGTCTGGTAATTTAGCTGGACATGATAATCTGGAATATAGAATTGTGGCGAGGGCAGCTTAAAAGGCTACATCACTTGGGCCCCTTTTACATCCTCCCATTAAAAGATCACCTAAGCCGCTAATCAGCCTAATAAAGATAATAAGGTGGCGACGTTGCTTATGAGGATCTCTCTAATGTAAACCATAGAAGGCGTTCTGCTAACGCGGATTCTCTTATTGACGAAATGGCAGTGCACTCACAGAATGCATGAAGTACTGTTTCTTCTTCCTGTTCGCAACACCTACAAAGAGGTGTTTTGTCATATAATAAAAATGCTTCCTTAACCAACAATGTCCAGATCACCAGGTGTAGATTTGACCTAGACATGGCCAGGTACGTTTTCGCTGCACCGTCTCCTAAATGCTTTGTGGGTGTTCTCCTTGATAATTCCAACAACAGCTGATAATGGAAGAATACTGGAGGGGCCAGATCCAAAAATATTGAGACACGATGAACTCCTGGCTCGCTTGTCAGCTACTTTATTGCCATTGCACCGCCCGTGTCTCTTCACTCAGCATACAGATATGTTGTTGTCAGTTGAGGCCACTACCAGTACCTGATGGCATTCTCTTGCTGATCTAGTTGCTATCTTATGATTACGTAAGATTAGTAGTGATTGTCTACTATCTGCGTAGATTCTGATAATTTTGCCGGTATGTCTACGAACAATTTCTTTGGCGGCTATGGTTATACCTGCTAATTCATTTGTGCCACGGTAACATGCCTATCACTTGCCACTGATATTGGATGTGTAGGGATCTGGAATAGATTCCACATTCTGCACCTTCCTTCCATTTTGACTCGTCTCCTCTGTCCTAATAAGTACCATGTATGGTAAATACTGTCAGTGTCTGCCTACAGAAGGGGCATATTCCTGACGACCTCATTCCACAGACGACTCCTAACTTCTCCGCATCCTACATCCGATATAATAGCAGTAATTTTGAGATAAAGCATAGTTGTCACAACCACTTCTTTTATATGAATATCCAAAGGTGGCAGACATACCTCCATTGCTATGATGGGTGTTGTTCGCATAGCTCCTGTTATGATCAGGGAGGCAATCCTTTTTACCCGGCTGAGCTTTTGCTTAGCTGTCGACTATTGGATTTTTGGGCAGACGATAGCCCCATAGGCTAACATTGGTCTCACAATGGCATTGTATATCCACATAACCACATTTGGTTTCATTCCCCAGGTTTTACCAGCGGTCCTGCGACAAAACACTACGCTTTTTTAGTCTCCTCTCCAAATGAATATTCCGTGTTAGCTTTGTATCAAGTGTGTCTCCAAGGTATTTCACATGCGAAGCTAAAGATGTGTTACATGGTAATGATATACACATTCGTATTTACTACAGAGAAATTTCATATGAAAATATTTTTACGGAAATGCATTCACGTTAATCGTGTGCATTGTTAGCATTTACTTAAATGGTAGGTAATCGATTTAATTTTCATTAAACACAAAATAAAAACGCATATATGTGTCTCGAGAACTAACATAGACAGTGACATCAATAACCTATCTATAACTTTTCTAATTAGAAGAGTCTTTTTTTTTCATAATTTATTATTCATCAGATCCAAATGTCAAAACTAAAAAAATGCAGCGTGAATGTCTGTATATGCTACTGGCGCCCTCTATCAAGGATCTTAAAATAATTATAAAATTCAGATTTCTCGACTTAAAAACAAAATCGTACCAATTTTAATTCAAGACAAAACAAGACATGTCTGCTCAAATTGCAAGACAAGATTTAAGAAAAAAGTCTTACAATACAAGATAAGAAATATTGTATTGAAGAAGTCTTGCAAATATCAGATTTAAGTGAATATTGCTGAAAAAATAAATATTGCATTTCTATTGTAGGTATATACTTTATTTAAAGGATATAAAGTATAAAATTATTTTTTAAATCATCTCTAGACTGGAGGAGTCTATATCCAGTTCTGGTGAAATGAACTGATTATAAATTCACCGCCACTGACTGAATGAGTTCCGATTCTGTTTCCCTATTTTGTCCACTATTTATAACTTAAACTGGCCATTTCTATATTTTTTAACGTATACCGATCGACCACATCCGACCGAAAATAACCACCATTGTTACCAAATTCGTAATAAACTTCCATGTTTCTCATTTGTATGGAAAAATCTTGCAGAACTACGAGACGTGAGATTTTACTGAAAAATGCATCCAAAATAAAATTTAAATAACATTTTTCTCTCACTTCAAAAAGTCATTTACTCCTTCGGAAATTATCTTTCCAAATGTATAAATAAGATTTGCATTTAGCATTATATAACATTTTCTAACAGTTGAAGGAGGCATTAATTATTATGAAGTAACTCCCCAAAAAGAGTTCGATTTTTGGAGTATTGCAGAAACCACTTTTTGGCATACAATTTTTTATGAGAAAAAGTAGCCATAACAATTTGCTGCGACGCTGATATAGATGCAATAAAGTGACACTTTAAAAATAACGGAAATGAAATGACATGTTTTTTTTCCTCAGGAACAAGATACAGCTGCAGCTGCTGCCAGCTTTATACTCACGGTTCTCGGAGGTCACCAAGCCATTGAAATTTTTTTCATATATTTTGTGAATACAGGTTCATCTCTTTTATACTGTTTATTATGTTGTATATGTTGTATATGTTGTATTGTATTTTGTTTTTTTATAATTGCAATTGCATATTTGTAATTATTATATGCATATGTATTAATTTCTATTATTTCAACAATAAGTTCAACCGTATCTATTTGAATCAATGTCTACGTATTTTCAAAAATAAAATTTCACCTTCAATTTACTAAGGCATATTTGGCTAAATCTTATTATTTTGACGTGTACAATCTAATTTCTTTATGACCTATTCATTACGAGCCATCCTGTATACCACTTAATATGTCTACGTTTTTGTATTTAGAGCTATATTCAAGTTTTGCTATATCAATAATAAAAAATAATAAATAAATAAAAATATAAGAAAAATAATAATTATTAAAAATTTAAATCGACATTAAGAAATTCAATAATTTGTTGCTACAATGAAAATGTTAATATTATTCATGATAAACTAAATTTTACATACCAGCAAAACGTTTTATCAAGTTTTTTCGGCCAAATGTAAAATAAAAGAGCATTTTCCTTTATTCGTTCTAATCGCAACTTTGTATCGGACTTTAGCTATAAAATGAATAAAAATGTCATAAAAATTATTCATACTGTCAACTTTTACACACACACATAAATATTTATTATGCATTAAGCTCACTAGGGATTATTTTTATTAAAAAAGTAATTAGAAGTTGGAAAACTGTAATATCTAAAAATGCCAAAACATATTTCAGAACAAATAAATATATTAAAAACGTACATATTACAATAAATAGATGTATTAGTAATATAATAACTGTACAGAATTTAAATTATGTCATAATTTTTGTTTCTTTTGGTCTAAAATTCTATTTAATCACTTCCTTTTATTGGTCAAATTCATTTCCTCAACCTTTAACAAAAATTAAAGCATGTGACAAACATTTACATTACTTAAAGGTTGGTTTTTTCTTGATTTTAATTGGATATTTTGCCACACAAGAATAATTCAAAACTTGCCTAACCAAAATATCCCACACTGAAAAATCAGATAAGTAAAAAATAACATCACTATCGTGCACTACCGTATTTTTTACGTTTCGGAAAACTCTCTGTTTTCATTCTCAAAATAGCAAATGTATTAAAAGTATGTCAAGTTTGACACTTGACACAAAAATTTATTGTTCTTACCTTTTCTTGATACAACTGAGCCAACAACAGTGATCAATGTTTACTGAATAGTTTGACACACACTTATCTCCGTTCAACAAAATAATCGCGGTCTCTTTTAAATTAAATGTTGTACAAAGAGCAATGAAATACATTTAAATTTCGAATATTAAAGTTAATTTTAATTATGTCTCAAGTGATGAATAATGCCCTAAGTACATTTATTGTCCATTTGTCAATGTACGTTTAACGTACTAATGGGAATCGAGTTCTTAGGATGATCATGTGGGTTGGGTCACTCGGTATAAAAGTTGTACAGTCTGTTGTATAACAGAATTAAGGTTGCGATATCAGTTTGGAACAATCGATAAACTGAAACTTGATTTTGCAACTGGAAAACCCGGATATAATTTACCTTCTTTATTATATCTAAACCAAACATGCGACTTTATCACATTCCTTGATTTATACTTAAATTGACTTAATTGATTCTATCTCAGGTGTGTTGTGAAATAGAAGGGAATTTTTGCTGGTCGATAATCTGAATATTAATACAGTAATAATTTTAAATATTCATGAAGAAGAATATAAATCTGAACATTTCTTTTTGCTTTCTCATAAAAATGGCCATTGGGATATAACTAGAGGTATATAAATACTAAAACTTTCGCTTGTAATAGTGTTAGAATGATTCCAACTTTAATAAGGAGCACCTGCGTGAAACGGTAATACTGACATATTTTCACCTTTCAGCTTTTTATTTGAATAAGTGTAATCACACGAAATTTTTATGACAATAAAAATATCCTTGACTTACTTAGCTAGATATCTATAATATATTAAGCAAGTAGCTCTATACATTGATTGAAATTATTATTATTATTAAATAGACAATTTAGGTTTTAAAATGTATTTAGTATTGTTTGATTTGCATCCGTACATTTATTTTTAATTATCTACTAATTTATGTCACAAGAAAACTTTATCAGGGGGAGCAACATGGGCTAATGCTTCGAAAGATTACTTGTTACGGTGTTTTGGAAAAGTAATGTCATTTATTTCTATGTAATTATATACTCTATTTGTTCATCTAGATTAAAATCCAAAATGCTATTCAAACCAAAAATAAATAATAGTGTAATTAGTGTAGTTACAAAGAATAGTGAGTTAGGTAAGCAAATTCAATGATTGATTTATATATGTCGTAGTCATTGAGCGTAATGCGCTATTTTTCAGACAGCCTAGTCATCGTAAGCTGTAATCAAATGAATATTTCGTTGCTTGACTGAAATTTTACGTCATTTCAGGGATTGCCTGTTTAACTCTGGTCAACGGTTAATCGATTACATGTTACAGCGTTGGACGGATGTTTGTTTAGTCATTTACTGAAAAATTTTGAAATGTTTAATATCACCTGTAGAAATGCAAATTTTTGGTAGAAAAAATAGAATCAAGTAAACAAAATATTTTTAGTTTGGCAAAATATCGTTTGTAACAATACAAACATATAAAATCATGCACTAAATGTAATTAGGACTGAACCAATAAAAATCTATTTTCTGCATTCAGTTAACTATGCCATTTTAAATAAAAAGTATTCTAAGGACTTAATGTAATGTTCATATGCACAGGGTGATCACGCATAAACGTTAGATTCGGTTGTAACTCTGCTATTCTAGGAGATATCAGAAAAATGAAATGTATACGCCTTGATTAATTTTTGACAAGAATTTCAATTTGTTTTGTCAATAAAAAATTAAGAGTTCATTATAGAATATCCAACCACCAATATCTTCAAACAGTTTTATATTCGTGCAATCAGGAAAAAGTGGAGAATCCAACAATGTAATAATATACAGGGTGCTTTATAAGAAAAAACAAAGTTAATATCAGTATCTTTGTAGTGCGATGCTCGACTGGTTTTTTAATAAACCAATTGAGATCCTTGTTGAAAACTAGTCAAGATATGAATGTTTCAGTTTTCCGATATCCTAGGGTAGAAAAGTTACAGCCAAATGTAACATTTTCGCCTAATCACCCTACACATACACAAAAGTGTGTTAATTTAAATAACTATTATGGTACTTAGAATTGCACATATATTTTTTTAACACACGCAATTTCGTTGGCTTTGTTTCTTGCAGGAGCACTTTAAATATCCTTGCCATCAGGCAATGATATTTCAGATACAGCTTTTTTGGGCAGAAATAAATTTATCAGGCTCATCCTCGGTATTTAAAAACTGAATACATGCTGCAACAATATCTGCAATCTTTTAATTTTATGTATGGAAGATTTTAATTGGTGTATTCCATTTTTCAAATTCACAATCTCACAATATATTCTGCACGTCGATTGAACCACCATAATTTTTTTCAACTGACAATCCTTAATTTTTAATGACAACATAAAAATATTTTGTCTACTCGCTTCAATCAAAAATTGTAATTTCTACAGGTAGTATTAAACATTTCAAGATTGTTCAACAAATGACTAAACAAAAGTCTGTCAAACGCTATAACGTGTAATCGTTCAATCAAACGATTAAACGATTACAAATGATTACAGTAAAGCAAACACTTTCTCTGATGAGAATAAAACAAGCAATTCTTGAAATGACGTAAAATTGCAATTAAGCAACGAAATATTCATTTGATTACAGGCTTTGCCGGCAATACGACCAATGACTAGGCTTTCCGCGAAATAGTGCATTACGCAAAATGACTACGACATACAGGGTGAACCTTAAATAAGTACAAATATTTTAACTGTAGTTCGTCATATCGATGAGTCTAGTAAAAGTAATTTTTAAAATTTTTTAATATTTACGGATTAATTTTTTTTTTTAAATACCCACATTTTGAGGATCACTGATGAGATATAACAGAGCACTGACGTAACGCAATAAACGAGATGATCCATTCAAGGCGAGGTTGCCATATCGTTTTTAAAATAAATAATTTTTTTAACGTAAATCTGGACAGATTAAATAAAAAAATACGTGTTTTGCTAATTATTTACAATAGCCGAAATCTCTCCAATCTTAATAAAAAAAATTATAACCCCCTCTCCCCTATTTTCGAGGATGCTGAACACGAATCTAAAATTACTTTTCTACGGTCGAGTGTAGTTTTCAGAAAATTTTTGTTTTTATTCTAACCTCATTAGGTTGAAGTTGCAATATAGCGCCTATTTATTTATTTACATTAGTGTAACACTAGCAATACTGTAAACCACGCGTTCAGTCTCCTTACTTGTGACTCATAAACATCGTCTGGTCAGCGATATCAACAATTTTTTTTATTGAAAAATGATGAGATTTATTTAAAATTTGACTATTTTATTTCTATTTTTTTTGTAAAAAAACTATTAATTATGTGTTCTACACAGAGAAGTATACTGCTGGTTAAAATATTTGTACTTATTTAAGGTTCACCCTGTATATATTCTTCATTCTAGCAGAAAAAAGGAGGTTTAGTGACATATGCCCTCTTATAAAAGGTCCTGCAAGTAGATAACTACATAAATTTATAAATTTAACGTCGTTTTTATTATATATTTCTTAGTCAGTTTTTCGTTTACTGTTGCAATCCCACTTTTTTATTACAGTAGCTAGTGCAATCATTCAGAAAATATTTCTTTTTATTTAAAATTAGTGACTTTTTATTTAGTACTAAATGATTTTCTTGTCATTATTATGCGCAGTTGGTCTTGGTTTAATTATCAACGTGGTCTAATTCACACTATTCCTAGGTGCTAGCACTACACATTCACTCTCTTGTGCAAAATTATTCCTCTATATTTTTATATAACATTGTCTTATTTTACATAATTGTGTATATTTCACAAGATCTTGCTCGTAGAGTATAATCATTGCAAAATTCGTTTGATATCTTTATATTTAATTTATTGTCTGAAACATAGGTAACGTTTCAAGTTAAAGAGTACTATTGTAGCAAAATAGCAAGATCAATTACTACACTCACTAGTCCTTATTGTATCAGAAATGCATTTAGTTAAAAGTTTTAATAACTATAGTTATTAACACAGTCAAGTTACTTCAGCATACAAATTTCAGTCATTGTTGGTTGCCACAATTAGATGACCTGTTCATTTGTGAATGGCTTTCAGAAAACTTGAATTAGCTGTTACAATTGAATTATTTATCTGTTCTCTATTTTATACAAGTTTTGATTTTCTGACTAGATGATTTTAAAAAATTTCAAGGATTAAGAAGAAATATTCGAGTAGCTTTTATTCTTTCACAAAATTTATGTTGCACGCGGGGTCAACGTGCGTATGTTATGTATATGCGTATTTTGTGTTAAACATTTATATAGAAAAATATAATTTATAAATGTAGTTTTAAAACAGTGTATTGTTGGAAAATTTATAAATATTTAATACATTTGTAAAACAGCTTTTGTTTAAAACCATCGAAAATTTAATAAAAGCAGATTGATTTTGTTCAAAAAGTATGTAATAATATCGATTCATTTTTCTTCTTCATGCAATTTGGAAATACATTATCTGTATGTTCATATTTTGTAGATATGATTAAGAAATATGCATACTATCATAATGCCATAAGAAAATATTTTCGAGAAATTATAGTCTTAAAAATTAGCCAAATGGCAAATCACTTATATAAGAGCATATTGCTTGTAATAATTTTTGAATGTTCATTTTGAAAAATCTGTTGTAAATCTTCTGCGCCACAATAAAGGTACAAATCTTTATTAACAAAATATCTTTGAATTACATTAACTTGGAATCAAATTTCATACATGATTTAGAATTATTATTGGTCTTTCCTGACTATGAGTTCAAATAAATTCAAATAGTAGAAGGTGTTCATTGAGAGTGAGTCATCCCCAAAATTATACCAAACTTTTTTCCCGTGTAGAATTTAATTTAAAACACTTTTTACTGTTGTTAAGTTTTAAAGAAGTACAATTAAAACAAGATTTTAATAATATTGATTAAGAAATAAAAAAGTCAGTAGCCAGCTTTGTCTTGATAGTTACTAATAAAACTATTTTATTTTTGCTGCTTTTTGTTGTTGAAAATGAAGATGAATCGCAAATAAGTGCTAAACGTTTATCTCGAGAAACTGGATTCTCAATAACTTCTCTACACTGAATTCTTAAATGTAATCTACTACATCCATATCACATTCAAAATGTTCTAGAGCTATTGCCTCAAGTTTGGATCGATGAGTGACTTTTTACAAGTTTATCTTACTTCAGAATATGAATTTTCACAGTAGAATTCTTTTTAGAATAATTTTGGGGTTTTCAAGTTAAAGTAATAATAATAATAATAATATCTCTACCCCTCATTCTAATCACAGGGATTAGTCTAGAAGTCGGAGACTTGTGCGGGAGAGGGGGCGGCATATTATTATTAAGCAGGCCGCATTTGCGCCCAGGAACGACACGTTGGTAGGCCCTAATCACTATTCAGTGCAGGAATGAGGAAAACCTGGAAAACCTCATTAATTAGGGGGGTGGTCAAATATCAACCGGCATCAATCTCTCACATTGACCCAAGCTAACATTATTCCACCCTACCATACCCGCAGAGAGGGTGCCAATCCCTCCACGAATATAGCTTATATACGGTCTACCGGTAGCTGGGCTCGAACCAACTCCGTCTAGTCACCTCGATTCAAGTACTAACGCCTTAAGGGCGCCGTATTCCTGAAAAAGTGTTTTCTACAAATATAAATAATTTTAGACATTTAAGAACTGAATAATATAGAGTTTAGCAAATAACAAGGATGTTATTTCATGCCACCTGCAAATATTCAAAGGTACCGAAGTAAAATCAATATTTAACATCAGAAAGCGATCTATCCAATGAATTTTTAGATACTGAAATCTTTCAGAATACGTATTTTTTTAAATTCAACTATAGATGTAAACATTGTTATAACATAAACTTACATAGTTCTGCATATAAGATTGTTCACTTTTGTTTATAAGTATGTGAAAATAATTGTTAAAATGTGGGGTTAGAATAGCGAAATTATGTGTGTCATATAAATGCATTTTAAAAGTTATTACATTATTTGAGGAAAGTTTAAATAGTAAAAGTGGATAAACAAAACATCAATAATTCTATTTTTGATATTACTTTTGCTCTACGAGTTTTATTTTTCGAGATTTCAGTACCTAAAAAACACCACAAATTAGATCATTTTACGGCGAGAGATACGGGCACCTTAAACCGCGCGACCACTGACCGATCCAGAGATATTGTTATTTTTTTCGAAATATTTGAAGGCCTGCATCTCCGCCTGTGTGCAATTTTGTATATAAGTGTGTTTAGTTAAATTGCAATATTTTAGAACCTGCTCTGTGTGGATTCTTATGCTGAACACCTTGCTCCAGGTAAGATACAAGATGCTCATACTTTATCTAGATTGTTCACCTTGATAAAATTGTGTAAGTAATATACAATATAATATTGTCTAAGTGTAAGTTAATAAGTAAACATGAATTATTAATTATTTAGTTGGAGAAAACATTTATCATATATTTAGATACAGTATTTTGTCGAATTTATGAATGCACGTGCTTTGTGAAATGGTGTGAAACATAAACAACAAATTAAAAATATTATTATGCATTTACTAAATTACGTTACATTTATGTCGCAGGTTATAAAATCCATCACATTCGCTTACAACTTGTATATATACATAATTTTTCATTTACGAACTACAAAACATAATTTTATAAAAAACAAAAACATAATAAATAATTCTATCTACATATTCACTGCATTATGTCTTTCTACAATACTGTTTTATGTATAATAGGTAATATGTACATTTGTTAGGTATATTTTACATTAAATTTGATACAGAATGATTGGATAAATCTAACAGTAATACTATCTGCAATACAATATTTGAACTTACTTTGAATAATTTTAATTTAACGTTTTTGATGAAGTGCTATAAATTTAGCAAAATGAACACTTCAAACTTCTGACAGCATATAATCGAATCATATCTTTATTCCACTCTGAATTATATCAATAGTTAGAATAAACTTCTTTATAATCATAAGTTAGTTAAATTTGAAAAGAATGCCAATATGCATTTGAATAACTACCACAAATTACAAATATGCTTGGTCTAATAACAAAATATTCATTAAATTTCGATTTATCGATCTTGTTCTCAAAAAATATTAATACGTTAACAATTTTTATTATACCAATAAAAATATGTTAGAATACGTCATATCTATTGTGCACATAAAAAGTTATATGGATACACAATTCTCTCAATAGACTCTATTAACAAAATTCTCGTTTAATCTTCAGTTTTAATAAAAATTAAATTTAATAACTGTTATTTATGTGAGTTGAGAACAATAGTTTTATGCGTTTTAAACGTATCAGGTAGTTATGGTATAACAATATCAATGGTAAAATGTGTCAGCGTATATCGTGTTAATTCTTTGTCCATAAATTTGAGCAACGGGTTGGAAATTTGGGACTTGAGGTTGCACTACTAAATTCGATGGTGTAGCGAACCCTGGTGTAGTCTTGAGGGGCCTTGGAGGTAAAGGACTTCCAAAGCCAACGCGATTGGGTGGAAGATATTCGTATCCGTTTTCGTCCACTGGTGGTCGACTTCCTGAAAAATAGTGTATACTTCAATAACTAAATTAAACACTAATTTATGCTTTTAGAGATAAGATAAAGATTTAGATAAAGATACAAAAGCGTCAAATATTTTTATATGTATATACAAAATCAAAACAGAACCACTTTGGCATGAACGAACGAAAATAATCTGACTTTGATAAAATAAGTAAGTAAGTATATTTATTGATCACATAATTAGAACATAAAGTATATAGTGATAAATCATATTTAAAAAATAGGTATAACAAGTAATAATAAAAATTAAGTAGAACATATTAACAGCAAGTGACAATATATAAATGGTGAGATATCGCACAGATACTGCAGGAGTAATTCAGTGCCGGTCGGGGCATTAGTTCGCGTAGTAGTTGTTTCCTGCAGTATCATTTACACAATATATAATTGAAAACATAATTAAAACTGAACTGTGGGAGCATCCATATAATCACGAACATACTAAAAACATTGATCGAGCATTCTTCTCCTCATATTATTTGTTTGTTTGAGATATTATTATTATTATTAATAATTGAGTATTGTTTTGCATTTTTATATGTAGTGGAAGATATTTATTTGTGACATAATTTCATTTTTTCCATTCCATTCAAATGACCGTTTTTCCAAGCGTGTTAGCAAATTTTGGATTTCTCCAAATTCCCGTCTTTTTACATAATATTTATGTTCGTCATCTCTAACATTCATAGGTAGAGACGTTTCTCCAACATAATGTTTATTGCATTCACAAGGTATGCTGTAGATGCAATTTCTTTAATTTTGTATCATTTTTTGGACGCGTTTTAGACAAAAATGATCGTAAAGTTATAGTTGTCTGAAAAACTGTAAGAATGAATTGCGTTGAGATTTTTGCAACCTAAATTTAGGAATAATTGTGAACATCCGAGTGTTACATTTTTTAGGTATTTCGATCAAAGAAAAAAAAATGTAAAGCGATGGCAGGGACATAATTTTTAACTTTTTAAATATAGGCTTGCAATGCTCAAAGGTCCGACTATACAGATTATGCGTATAGCTTTCTTTTTGAGTTTAAAAACACGATTAGCCATTGGAGCATTACCCTGCAAAACTACTCCACAACTTAAAAATAAGTGCATAACACCAATGTTACATTATCCACACACAATCTGAGTTTCCTTATTAAATATACCTGGCTTGAAAGTTTTTTACAAACAGTTTCAATGTGATGTGCCCACTTAAGCGAATTATCAATACTAATCTCCAACATGCATATCGTCATATAAGTGATTATTAGAAAATATAATGGTTTGTGTTTTTTCTTCATTTAATTTAAGGCTATTTGAACTAAACCATGATTCGGCTTTAATTAGAACATTTTCGGCCAACCTCAAGACTGTATCTCAGTGTTTATGAGAACATGTCAATATCGTGTCATCTGCAAATAGGATCCAACCATCCGAATACATCTGACAGTATAAGTCATTAATATTAATAACAAATAATAGTGGCCCCAGTACGAACCCTTGAAGAATTCCATGGCGAATAGATGCGTATTAGAAAAACTATTACCGTAGGAAACACGTTGAAATCTATTGGTTAAGTACGAACTAATCAATTCTAAAGGAATACCACGTATGCCACAAAAATAGAGTTTATCCAAGAGAACTTTATGAGGGATACAGTTAAAGGCTTTGCTTAAGTCACACAACACTGCAGCTGTAAACGTCCCCCGTTCGAAACCATGACTACGCCATTAACAAGTTCACGAGTTGGATCGATACATGATCTTGGATTTGATCAATACTTGATTGTCTCGAAATCTGAACTGATTTTCTGTGAAAGCACTGAATTTTTCAAAATATGTTTCAAGCCTATTTTTTTAGAATTTCCAAATGTTCGCTTACATGCTCTAATTCAAAGTAATATGGGAAATGTTAAAAAAAAGTTGGATGTTTAGAAGTGAGAAACAATAACGAAAATCAGCGTAATAGCATTTATGCTTCTGCTGACTAGTCATCGTTTAGCTTGTCAACAACATGAGCCATTTTTGTCTTAGATTTTTATTGGTGATGAGAAACGATGCTCTTATGTCAAAAGAATAGAAAAGAATGACTTGGATGTAAAAGAAAGGCATCTCGCCAAACAAAGGTTGGGTAAGTTGATGTAGTGCATCTGGTGGGACAAAGAATAAGTTGCTTCTGATGAATGTGATCATACTACTACTTCACTAATAACAATTCCGCCATTTTGATTTAGCAGTTAAAGAAAACAACTACCTGCTCTTACACTGTTGACATGACTAGGGACTAGGAGCTCTATTGCAAAATTATATATCCTTCTCTATAAGGTATTCTTGATTTTTTTCGTTCAAATAATCTTCGAGAAGTTTATTTTAATGAGGACGCTGTACTTATGACCTTCCAAACCATCCGATTTCTTCAGGTGTAGGATACAAAATCTGCCAGAGGCATTCATAAACAATGGAGTATAGTGATTAGTTCATGTACTTTGTTAAACTTAAATAAATTTTGAATTTTGTAGTTGTACAAGCTATAGTAGTTTGTAATATCAATATTGCCAAGTATTCAATTATTCATTAACAGTTCTGTGACTATCAGGAGAATATTAAAATTACCAGGCAAGTGACATAAATTGTATGTTGGAGATTGTATATGTTTTTACTTTAAGCATTCGCTTCTTGGAAGTTGTCAAGAGTTACCCCTATTTATAAAAAAACTGGTGTATTGATAATAACCTGCCTTTAAATGCTACCAAGTGTAGGGTTATGTTCTTTTGCCGCACGGTTAGCAGTAATGTCCTTGAGAGGCATGAATTTATTAAAGATCTGGGTATTCTATTTGATTCACAACATAGATTTTTGCATCACATGAAGGTCTGCATATCTGAGGCATAAAGAAACTTAGGGTTTATTATACGGAACTCCAAAGGATTTAAAGATCTTACCACGTTTGCCTATTATATACTGTTTTAGGTCCAAACTCGAAGATGGCTATGTTTGAAAAGGACCAGAGGAGATTTTTATTTGCAACATGTATCCTAGATGATTTTTATCCTGCTAGAGGTACAACACAGGACATATTTTATAATCGTTTTAAATTACAAAATATCATTTCTAGGCATCAAATGCATTCCATAATGTTCCTTCTTAAATTAATTCATTACGTTACTAAATTAGGTACTTTGCTAAATTATTTGAATTTTCGAGTGCCTGGCTTAACAGTTTATTTCTGATACCACAAGCGCCTGCGAATATTTTAGTTAAATCACCATTATTCCAAATGCAAAACAGTTATCATAATATTGAAGAAACTCTATTTATGTTATTGTGTACACTTCATGATATAAAGCAGCATTTTATGTAACCTCTTATTGTCCTATTCTTTTTCTATCTGATGGGTATATGTATTTTTCTTAAATTGAATAAATAAACAATAAATCTTCATATTCTTCATGCGCTGATGCTGCTTGTCTTTATACTTTCATCTAAAAACTTCAGAGGTATTTTGATTTCTGAATATAGCTTAATCGATTGTTCAGCTGCTTTACACCCTTATGCAGTATGCCTACACATGCAGCTGGTTATTTACGAATATGTTAGATAAATTATCGGTGTATGTTTTTCAGATGAATTACGCATTTAAATTACTTGGTTGTTCATGTATTTAGGATGAATCCAAGAATCTATACTTCTGTTTTGTCTTTTTGGTAGTTTAAATTCATTGGCAACTGTACATGGTCACGTTTTTTACTCATTTTGAGGATTATTTCCTTAATGATTGGCATTTAATTCTTACCTAAGAGTGGATGATTGAAATCAAACACAGGTGGTTGTGGAGGTGGAGGGCTAGGAACAGCTGCTGGAAGTAAATTTGGAGCTGCCTGTACTGGTGGAAGAAGAGGCGCTTTGAAAGAAGATCTGGGGTTAGCCCTAACCCGAGAATATCCTATGGATCCAGAACCCAAAGCATAAGCTCCTGAAATCAAATTGTAATAGTATTATTTTCAAGTAACTTCTTTCTACTTTCTGTTTTAGACGATTTGAAGACTGAAAAATAGTTCTTACGTTGTTTTATTTTGCGAAATATTTACTGAGTAAAGAAAACAAGAATATAAAATTTGTAATATAGTTAAAGAGTTACACAAATGACCAAAATTCACTTGACGCTAGATGTCTATCCAATAGAAATTGATAACTTTCACTGCATTTAAAAAAATATCTGCAAAATTTCTAATAAATTATTTATATTTAGATATAATTATGGTTTAATTTTAAAATACACATAAGTAGATATAGTCACGGCAAGAATTCAACCGGCTTACGTCATACGAACAAATGAATAATTATATTTTTATCAAAATATTTAAGAAACTGAAAAGAAAATAAAAATAGTTGTATGATGAAAGCTGAGACGTAAGTAGTCTGAATTCTTGCCGCAACTATAATTACATTGGAGTCTGACGGATAATTTGTTAATTTACGCAGGTTTTTTTTCTACAACAGTAAGAATCGATTCCAAACCTTTCAAAACTATTCAGTCAGTTCAGTTGTTAACATTTTTATAACCTTTAGTAACTTTATAAATCGTAGTGTAATTAAAATTACTATAATAGTTATGCGCATAAAGAAAACAATGATAAATCATAGTAAATTTATATAAATCATTTTTTCAGTGTATAAGCATCTTGTCTGTAGGAAATGCATATGTTGATTATTAAAACATTAAAAATAAACGTACCTCCTCCTAAATCAATAACCCCCAGGGCACCGGATCCTAGAAATACTGCCCCTCTATCTGCTGGTACGTTGGCAGCAACTGCATTTACGGGTGTAGCTGGTGGTGGTACCGGAGGAATAATTGCG
This sequence comes from Monochamus saltuarius, assembly GCA_025584915.1. Classification (NCBI taxonomy): domain Eukaryota; kingdom Metazoa; phylum Arthropoda; class Insecta; order Coleoptera; family Cerambycidae; genus Monochamus; species Monochamus saltuarius. Next base: position 54,998,815 of record CM046724.1, read on the forward strand.
GTAGCAAGTGACTGTGGTGGCACATTGTCCTGAGCTTCTTGAACAGGCTTGTCGATGTCATTGGATACGATGTAATTAATAGTTGCAATTTGTTGTAACTGCGGTCTACGTTGATGCTGAGGTAGATCTATGTTCAGGTCGATATCGGATTGTTGATACTGTTGTATTGGGAGAACATCATCTGCAGATGTACAAAAGATTGCTAATTATTGAACCAAATTAAGCAAATTTGTTTTGAAAACATGATATGTGATAATTTATTATTTGATAGTATTAATTATTTGGTAATACCTCTTCCCTTCGACTTAAATAAAAGTAATTTCAATATTGAATAATGATTCAAAAGTTGTAACCTAAACAATTTTTAATTAAAATTATTTGCATTTTTTCAAGAAATACATTTGGAGGGTTGTCTTTAAAATAGCTCCTATGGATGTCAAAATTACAGTAATATTAATAATTATAAATAAATAAATAAATAATAAATAAATGATTTATTGTCTAAACAGGAATAATTTCCCAATTACATAGACAATCCATAAAACATAAACAGTGCTTTGTTAACTTAATATCTATTTTGATTGAATCAGTGCTCCATTAGCCCAATAATCATTGATTTGATTCAATTGGAATGACAATTAAACCTCTATTCTCTATCCAACCAATGAACAAAATATTAAAATAATAAAGAGAAAAAAAAAAATAAAATTTCCGATGTTGAAACACAAATCAATCATGGCACATGTCGCACGTAAACACATATAGATAGATATATGTACAACACATAAATATAAGAAACTCAATAACAATATACTATATTGACCACATTTCATACAATATTTAATAGTCGTTTTAAATTGTTCTTAAAACTACCTATTCTGTCACTAAACACATCTATTCCACCACAAATCGCATTAACATGTTTACATGCACAAAATATCGGCGATTTAATTAATATATTAGTCCTAGGTTTTTGAAGATAAAATACAGTCTCATTTCTACTATTTACATTAAAATTTAATTGTGAGAGAATTTCAGGACTATCAACCATATAGTGAATTAACTTATAAATAAATATACAAGCAGAGTAACATCTTCTGGTTTCTAAGGTTGGCATGGAAAATCTAGATAGTAAAATATTGTTATCAAAACCTTGAGGAGGGTAGCTACCATCCATCCTGAACACTATATATTTCATAAACTTCCTCTGTACTCCTTCAAGTTGTTGGATATATATATCGTATTTTGGTGACCAGATGAGTGAACCATATTCAAGTCCTGATCTTACGTAGGCGTTATATAGCGTTATTAGAGCTATTTCAGTAGTGAAGTCATGACATGTACGGAAAATCAACCCCATCATTCTTTTTGCTGAAGAAACTGCTTTGGTAATATGTGGTGCAAAGCTAAGTTTTGTGTCAAATTGTATTCCAAGATCTTTAGTTTCATTACATTGTTGAAGTTGATTATTGTTAATTGAATAGTGGTGTTGGATACATGTAGTTTTAAGGGTATATATCATAAATTTACATTTCTGAATGTTTAGTGGTATTTTATTATTTTCATACCAAATATCTAAAAAGCTTAAATCATCTTGTAGTATTTTACAGTCTGCCTCAGTTGTTATAACTCGGAAAATTTTCAGATCATCTGCGAACAGTAGTATATTACTGGATATATTTCTGACTATATCATTTACAAAAATTGAGAAGAGTAGAGGCGCTAGATTGCTGCCTTGGGGTACTCCACTACTTGCAATAAAAGTTTTTGATTTATGACTTCTATACTCGACATATAGTTGCCTATTCTGAAGATAGGACCCAAATAGGTTCAGAAGTTTGTTATCAAAACCAACCAAATTCAGCTTATGCATTAAGATCGCGTGATTCACTCTGTCGAAGGCCTTCGAAAAGTCTGTGTATATTGTATCAACTTGAAGTTGTGCATCTAGTGCATTACTAATAAACTGCGTAAAATTAGTGAGGTTTGTAATTGTTGATCTTTTACTCATGAAACCATGTTGAACTGTAGTTATTAGACTTCTTATAGGTGCATACACTCTTTCATACAAACTCATTTCAAAGACCTTCGCAAAGTTAGATAACAGTGTAATCGGCCTATAGTTGTTTATTTCATTGATGGATCCTGACTTAAGTATTGGATTTAATTTAGATATTTTCCACTTCTCTGGAAAGCATCCTGTATTAAGAGAGATATTAAAAATAATTTGTAATGGCCTAGCAAACACGTATGCACAATCCTTAATTAAAAAACTGGGCAATCCATCATCCCCGCAAGTATCCTTTGGCTTAAGTTTTTTTAATGATTTCAGAATTTCATTTTCTGAAAATTGATCAATGGATATCAACGGGTTATTTTGTAATTCACCAATATCAAAATTCACCTGTGTTTGAGGCATATAAACACCTGCGAAAAACTCTGCAAACGCATCAACAATAGTACGCGGATTAGAAAATTCCTCACCGCTCAAATACATAATTCCCGGAATTCTGGATGTACCTCTTTTATTCTGAAAGAACTGCCAAAACTTAGCAGGATCTGAAGCAATTGCATTTTCAGAATTTTTTTTGTAGTCGTTATAGGCTTTAGATATTCTTGATTTAACAGTTTTTCTTATATTTTTATATTCCTGTATCAGGTTCTCAGAATCCGATAGTTTAATTTTTTTATAAAGCTTAGACTTCTGCTTGATTGCTTTAATTATCTCCCTATTAAACCAAGGAGGGTATTTCCTTTTAAAGTTATGTTTCAATGGTACACATTGTTGAACGATAGAATATACTTTCCCATAGAGTAAGTCTAAATATATATTTGAATTCAAACAGTTGAACAAAAATGACCAATCTACATGTTCTAACATTGAATATAATAGAGGAAAATTTGCTTTATGAAAGTTATATTTAACTGCTGTTTCATCAAAAGAAAATTCATCATTTCCCTTGCCATTGATACAATTATATTCAAGGCTGGATGGTAACCATCCTCAGGTACAAATGGCATTTCCTCATGAATGACATTACGACAATTATGAATTTAAATATTACTAGTATATTTATATCTACTAAAACTGCAAAGAAAATAGTACGTAACATGAAAACTAGACTAGAGTCATCATATCGTTCCAAAAACATAAAGACCCCTCTTCACGATGGGCCATCAGGCTGACCCACTATAATAGGCCATTGAATGCATCACCGGCCGTGGCTGCTGTCCACACACTGACCCATCAATCCCATCATGCAATGTAATCATGCTTGGTACAGTAATTTTTCTTTGATGTGTGTTTGAAAAACCGACATCTGTGCCACCATTGGCCAGGCCTGGCCATCATACGCCATTCTAACCAAGTGCTCTTTACACCATGACCCATTGCAGTAATGGCCCATCCTGAGGAGGTAAATAGAGAATCGGACCGAAATAAGCATTATTTATTTGTGCAGAAAAGCGTATTCAACCTGATGAAAATTTACGTTATATATAAAATATATGTGCACATTATGTAGCAATTAATTACAGTTACTGATAAATATATGTAATGTTAAAATGCAGAGACTATATTTTTTCAGACCACTAAAGAATTTTCTGCTTTTAGGATATTTAAAGTATTCAGTAACGAGAACATGAATAAAATTGGATAATTTTCTTGATGGACACAACTGGTAAATCAATAGTTTGTAAACTGTATAAACAACTTTCTAGTTATTTTATATGTGTTTCAAATAACACTTTTCATTTTACAACTTATGTATAAATCCCTACATTTTTCTATCACAGATAAATAGTTTGAGTAAGTGATTTTGTTGTGTCAGGATTTATTTCAATTTTGAAGATAAAATTTTCGTTATTATTTTATTTTGAGAAAAAATGGAATACATTAAACTGTATATGTAAAAATAAATGATGTCTCAATACTTTTCGAAAAATAAATAATTACCTATCCTTTATTAAATTTTACATTTTAGGCATGACTTTACTGAGGAAAACTGTTCATGCAACAGATACAAAAAGTTTTGATCACAATATGGTCAATTGAACCCTCTTGTGCCAAAAATATGCTCGAAATGGTCTAAACTACATTTTCACGAGAATTATTTATAGTTCTATGTAACCAGCTTCATATAGAAATTAGGCTTATGAAAATAGCAGTAAACCTAGAATTTTTACAGTTTACTTACAGATTAACTACCTATTTATGCCTTTAGGAAATTGAAAGAAACATAAATTGCTATTGCATAATTTTGCGTTAATCCACCTGTGTACAAACGATGCTAACACGCCAGCGTTTGAGACAAACTCATAGGTAGCGGAGGTCCCTGCAGCCCTAAAAGGATACGCGAGCTGCTATGCGCGACTTATTATTTCGACTCGACTGATTTTACTGTGATATTATTGTATTCTGTTTCCAGGTCCCTGTCCTTATTTAAATATTCGAAAAATTATACGCTGACCTTTTTTGTATAATAAAATGTCGCGTCAGTTTACGAGCGTTCACGTGATAGCACGTGACGTGACAATAATAAGGTTTCGGCTTAATTCTAGTTTGAAAGATTAATTTATCCGCTTAATATTTACCTACTCCAGGGGCGTAGAGATCGGTGTCTCTCAAGGGAAGAGATGCTCCTTTTCCATACGTTTCAACATTTACACCACCTATCTGAAGATTATTTCCTAAAGGGTAAGTTGTTTGAAATGATCCCCTCGCTCGCCTCGGATTACTCGCCTCCTCACATTTACTTAACGTAAATAGAGCTAGGGCAAATATCAAAACCTGAAAAAAAAAAAATTATGAGATACAGAAGATGGGCATCTAAGTGTTAGAAGAAGCGTTACAATTTTATATTTTTATCCACACTACGATAGCTTCATTTGCATACAAAGGGCTATATGAAAATATACAGGATTAACTATGACGAGTACAAATATTTTAAGAGGGGATAGGAAAAAAAAAAGAATTAACGGAATCACCCTTCAAAAAAATTAAAAACTTATTTATAAAGCCAACAATTAGATTTTTTTTTATATTATTTTAAATCCTTATTTAACGCCACCAATGCTTGTTGGTTGCATACCTACTCTACAAGCATGCAACAGTCGCTCATCAGTCAGTATCGCTGTCATGTCATAATTGAATTCCTGTGTTTACGTTGTAATTTTGTGTTCTTCAGTTTTTAGTGCCTTATTTTAATTTTTAAACGTTTTATAGTTATTAAATAAAGACACTTGTTGTGTGTGTAGATACTTTCCCACAATATAGTTTGCCGGTTTGGTTTTCTAGGTTATGGGACAAGACTGCCGCGGTTACATTAAAACTTGTCTATTATCTATCCTTTCGTTCGATTTTGTTATAATAAATAGGCATCTAATCTATCTAATTGTACCTACGGGAAGTGTGTTTTATCGGTAGTGAGTGGCTGTAATGAGCGAATATGTAGTTCTACCAGTTTATAACGAAATAATGGAAAACGAATGCAAAATACTGGAGCTAAGTGGATTAACTGTTACCTATCTATCAGGTATTACCTATTACCAATAAGAATGTTAATTTTTGTTTCTATATTTATAAATGCTGCAAAAAAACGACGATGGTAGTAGATATTGTTGATAGATGTAAGTTTTATCTATGGATCTAAGCCATCTCAGTCGGTTCTTATCATAGGCGCCGACTTTCCGTAGGAAAGAGGGTTTTGCCCCATTTTTTAAATATCAAGCTAAAATTCTGGAATAATTTTTTATTATATTTTAGTCCTTCCTGAGCACGTGGTTAAACTTTGTGTACTTAGTCATAGTTAACCATGTATAACAAAAGTGTTGTGCCAGAATCTGATGCAATCGCTATCTGTAGGATACTAGTGCTAAGTGTACATCACGGCGATAAATTTATAAACTTCTTGGGGAATTAAATTATAGTAATACTATATTAATAATAATCCACGATGTTTGCATAAAATAATTAGTACTATTTTAAACTATAACATCCCGATACAATTACAGTGTTCTGTAAAAATCCATTATTTGACCCTTTGAATATAATATTCTAAGCTTTGATCGGTGTTTTTTGATGTTTGGCGAGTATGCAGCTAATAATGCAAAATTCTAGGTTATGGTTCGGCTTTAGTGACTAATTTTTAGTTTTAAACGTTTTATAGTAATTAAATACAGGAATATATGTCAGGTACAGATATTTCCCTATAACATGGTTCGCCCTATGCTATGTAGCTACTGTTTGCTTTTTCTAAGAGTAAAACGGAGCTACGGCAATCGTACAAGGTTTTATAATTAAAGACTACCGAGGGTGCATTCAGAGTTTTCTGTTAGTAGGTATTTTTTACATTGAACTTCAGTTTATAAACAACAAAAAATTAACTATTCTAAAGATATAAAAAATATCTTTTGAAGCAATACCAATACTTACAAAACATTTTGGACACTATAGGTATGCAAAGTTTGCCTTTCTATTTTTGTCAATATTTAATTGAAATTGATCCGTATGAAATACAATCAAATCACAAAAGACAGAGGAACTGTAAACAAGTGATTGACATACAAATAAAAAGGTTATGTGATGGAGGAGAGGATCCAAAAATATAACACCCTATATATTATATTATATAATATATATATAAGGCGTGCACCTAATAAGTAGTTTCTAGCTAAAATAGCCGTAGAATAATATCTTGATCACACATTTAGCTATAGTTATCTCAGTAGGCGTTGACTTTAGTATAGGTATATGTAGGTTTGTCAAAATCATTTTATTTTCATTTCAAGAGCTCATATATAGTCTCCACCATTCTAAACACCTGTATAGTATAAAAGTTGTACAAACATGACAAAAAATTATCTAAATGAGTCTTAATTTGAAATCGCTTCGTGTATTAAAAGTAACCTAATTATCTTTCCTAGTGTCGGGAAAAATTTAATTTTAACAAATTCAGATTTTTCTCTTATTAAAGTCAATTTACTTATAATCTTTTAATTAATTACCTTCACACTTTGTTAAATATGATATAATTAGAAATACCATGAGCAATAAAAAATATTCCTTGAAGCTTATATAACATTTCATCTGTATTCAGTAAATCATAGTCAGATTATTATCAAAATAAATTGACTACATTTGCAAATGAAATGTATTTCTATAGTGTTTCTTAATCAAATGATGTATAATTTACGCATTTTAATTAAGATTATTAACGTAATTATTTAGATTACATAGGGGAACATATGTTTAATTAATTATGAAGTAGGTATGCTATTTAACGTTTGGAGAAGATAAATAATTAAGTATATCTTCCATAAAATAGAATTTTATTGAAACTTAAAGTGAAAGTGAATCTGAAAGTGCTGAAAGGCCTTAAATTTAGAAATATTGCCATCAAAGTTCAGCACGCCAATGATCTCATCTACCACCAGAAGATATTTAGAGATACGTACATTAGAAAATATTATTTTTCAAAATATCATTCTTTATTTCCCACTTCAAGGACAAATAATCTATATTTAAGAAAACACTACTAGCTAAATTTGAAAGATGGAAATACTTTATCAATTTTGATATACAGAGTGTTCCGCATAAGAACCGACACAGAGCAAACATACCTATATGTATATACAAAGTTACACACAGGCGAATATTTTGAAAAATCAAATGTCTGAATTACCTTAATTTGGAATAACCACATTTGGTACATGATTTAGGTTTATTATTGGTCTTTGACTATTTCAAGTAAATTGAAACATTACAAGGTGTTCACTGAAGCTGCGTCACCCCTAAAATTATACTAAACTTTTTTCCCTTTGATCGAATTTGGAAAAAATGATAGTATCCCTCGCATAATTTAATTTAAATCACTTTCACTCTCGTTAAATTTGGAAAAACCTTTAGGTTTTCAAGAAATGCATTAATTAAAACAAGAGTTTAATAGTGTTTGGTAGAAGAAAGCTAAAAGTCAGTAGTAGGCTTTGCCTTTATAATTTGACAGCTAGTATTAAAACTATTTATACATGCTGCTATTTATTGTTGAAAATGGCTGGAAAATATGCATTCAGTGAATAAAGTGACATGTTAATTGTGCTGGGTTTCTGTGAAGGAAACTGTAGAAGTGTGGAAGACTATCGTAGGAGATATGAAGACGTATTCGAGAGACAACAAAGTTTTTAAATAATATTCGAGAACGTCCTAGTGTAATAAGGGTACAAGATGAAGCTATTTTGCAAGCAGTTGAATATGAACCGCAAATAAGTACTAAATGCTTATCTCGAGAAACTGGATTATTAAGAACTTGTACACCGAATTCTTAAACGTAATCTACTACATCCATATTACTTTCAAAAATTGAAAGAACTGTTGTCTCAAGATTTGGATCAACGAGTGGCATTTTGCGAATATGTCAGGATATTAATTTTCACAAGAAAGTTCTTTTCACTAATGAGACTTGTTTTACTTGTAGAGGAATTACAAATGTTCGCAACATTCATGAATATTCTGATGTAAACCCTTAAGCAATAACTTTTAGACATTTTCAACTCGAGTTTAAGATAAATGTTTGGGCCGGTATTATTGATCGTTATTTGATAGGATCAGTTAGTTAGCCAAATCGATTAAATGGTGCAAGTTATTTGGAATTTCTGCAAAATATTCTCCCTGATTTAATCGAAGATTTACCGTTGCAAATTAGACTAGAGTTTTGGTGTATGCATGATGCAGCACCGCCGCATTTTAGTGCTACTATTAGAGATTTTTTGAATTTCTAAATAAATGTTTACAACAGAATGATCGTCAGACCTCCACAAATATGATTATTTCCTTTGTGGAACATTTAAGGATTTTATTTATGCCTTGTCAATTGAATCCCGAGGAGATTTGTGAAATGATATTACGAATATATGTATCATCATTTATCAGACAGAGTAAATTTCAATTTTCGACGAGTAAATTTATGTTTCAGAGAAAATGGTGACTATTTTAAAGAATTTGTTTATATTTAATTTTATCTTTTTTTATTTTATAGCTTTATTACTGTCAAATTTTAACTTTTTGATTTCTTCTAATAAACACTATTAAAACCTTGTTTCAATTGTATTTTTTGCCTGAAAAAGCTTTTTTAAAATTTAACAAGGATATAAAAGGGTTTTAAATTAAATTCTGCGCATAAAATTATAATTATTTCTAAATTCGATAAATAAAAAAAATTGTACAATTTTAGGGGTGACTCACCCTCAATGAACCCCTTGTGGTGTTTCAATTTACTTCAACTCATAGTCAAAGAAGACCAATAATAAACCTAAATCATGTACCAAGTTTAGTTATTCCAAGTTAAAGTAACGCAGAGATATTGTTTTTTTTTTCGAAATATTTGGCCCCATTTTGAAAGTTTGTGTGCAACTTTATATATAGGTATGTTACGTTAAATTGCAATATTTTGGGACCCTACATGCTTTGTGTCGGTTCTTAGCCGAACAACCTGTATTGTTGCCTAGCCAAGAAGTTTACTTCAAGATTATTATTACTTCAGTAGAAATAAGGAACTACGATATGGGCTCGTAAATACTATTAATCCGTTTAATAACTATCAATTTTTTCTGGGTATAAGCCACTGAAGGAATAAATTTAAGATTTATACTAAACATTAATGTACTTTACTTTTGTTTAATATGTCTACATTTGTTGAAAATTTGTGTCGTAAAACTGCTTTCAGTTTCATTCTGCTAAGACTTGGTAGGCGTCTAATAACTGCTATTAACCTTTAGCTAGTTATTTACTTTGTAGAAAATAAGTATAATAAATTTAATGAACGCTCAGTTTATGTAAATATTCAGGCCTTTGACATGCTTGCATAAAGTACTATATGCATAAAAAATATTACTCACTTCCGAGTGATGTAAACTGTACACTTTACTCAACTTTACTATTTGCCATTGTGTATTTTGTTCCTCTCTGCCGTTTATAGCTTATAATTTTTCCATATAATAACCTTGTCAGTTCATAAGCTTTCATGGCCGACTATAATTCTTGAGCTCATATTTCCGGGGTTTATTCTAAGTATACTTTCCATTTTACTGTGTCGCATGTGATATCTGTGAGAATCATATTAATGCGAATAAGTAAAGAAACTGTAGCTAGTAACAAAAAATCTTCCTGAAACCATTATATTGCATTAAATAATGTTTATATTCAGCTTTATGGTAAACGATTGCTTGATATACATTAGTATTTCCAGGGTATGGTGATAAAATAATATTCACAATATAAAACGGTACCTATATACAAAATATTTCAGTTATGGTGGGTCATAAATTATAAGCAAAAATAAAATGGAAGAAACTATTAGTTCTTGCCCTTTCACTTTGAGTAAATATTCATGGTTAACTACGACTAAGTACAAATATTTCAAGAGGAGATAGAGAAAAATATGAGTTAACGGAGTCGCCTTACAAAAAATCTCAAACTTATTTATAAAATTAAATTAAACCCCTATTTATCGCCTGTTATTCGGCACGTTTGGAGTTAGACAGTAGGCAACCAGCATCACTAAACGGTAAAATTCGTAGCCATAATTGAAGATATCCTGTGTTTATGTTGTGATGTTGTATTCTTTTTCAATTTTTGGTGTCTTTTTTACATTTTTTAAACGTTTTTATGGATATTAAATAAATAATGAATTTGTGTCGGGTACAGATATTTTCCTATAATATAGTTCATCGGTTTGTTTTTCTAGGTTATCGGATAAGAAAACTCTGGGTACATTCAAAGTTTTGTATTATCTATTAGTATTGCATTCGAAAGAATTTTTTAGAATAAATGGGCATTTTATTGTAAATACAATGAGTGCAAATGTAGTTTTGACAGTTTGAAACGAATGAACGAAAAACGAGCAAAATACTGCAGCTAACCGGACTAACTATTACCTATCAGGTTTTTTATTAATAAAAATGTTTATTTTTGTAGTTTTTACATTTGGAAACGCTGTAAAAAAAATTGCATGATAGTTGACAGATCTAAGCCATCTCGGACGATGCTTGCCGTAGACGCCAATTTTCCGAAGGAAGAGTGTCGTGCTCAATTTTGAAATATTGAGCTAGAATTTCGAAATATTTTTTTTTTATCTTTTTGTTCTCCTTGAGCACGTGGTTAAAATTTTTGCACTGAGTGACAGTTACCGCTGTATATTAATGGAGAACTTAGAAAATTAGTCTTCTATATCAAATATATAACAGTTGTAGGCTTACAGAAAAATATTTACTTATCTATAATAACTATAATTTCCAGGAAATTTAACCAACTAAGATGAAATAAACCATCAAATTCTGTAGTAATTTTATTATTATTCTCAGACAACTATTTATAATCTACACGATTTTAACTGTTGTCTTGCATAAGACATCTTGTTTGCGTACATGTAATTACTTGAAAATTTTATGTAGTCATGTTGTTCAACATTATATTACTGTAAAATATAACGACACTTTTAACTTAGTTAAAATCACGATTTTCATAAATGTAGGCAGGAAACCTTCAGTTCCAATTAATTATACACATATTCTCAATTTATAAGAATAAAAGATTTATCTTTCTATTAGGGATATGTGTTAGTATGTTTCAAACGATATTTTGAAAGTAACACAATAACATTACATTTTGTATAATAACTGTTTCACAGGGCTAGAGCTTATCTCTGAATATCGATCTCGTAAAATATGTGATGGCAATCCTGCTGGGGTCTACAATTCTACTGATACCGTCAAATATTTTCTAATATTGGGCGGCATTTAGATCGTGGATAGAACCAAAAGCTTTTAGAGCATTCACGGAAAGAACTCTATGCTATGAGAATATATAGCTCAATTTTTAATGTTTGTTTAGACAGATGGTTAAGTTTATAAGTATTATGGAGAATGCGTAGAAAGAAAAAATATACTTCATCTCACGTGGTAGAGACATATTTAGACCTTGGTTTGATAAATGTAACATAGATATTGAATAGAAGGCTAGTTGTTTATTTATATTGCAATAAAGTTCTGTTATTGCTCCGACATGCACAAATTTGTCATTCGAATTGGAGCGGAGTGTAAGACAACATTGTTCTTGGCATAAGTAAGTAGTAAAATACCAGACCATTTTTGTTTATTGTTATTGAGGTTAAAAAATTATTGCCTTAAATTTTCAGTTAAATGAGTAATAAATACAATATCCTTCGTCTTTTTCTAGTTACATATTTTTTTAATATTATTTCTTGTAATTTTACTTTAAAGGTATTAAGTTCAAATTAATTCTAAGATTTTCATAAAATTCTCATCAAATAAAGTTATTATGATGTTTTCACTATAATAGTATAATTAATAATGCAATTAAGTAGTCAAACGCTTTATTATATTAAATATTATGTGAGTTTATCTTCTAAAATTAAAATTACTGACAAACTTGAAGAAAACTCGTGCTAATGTAACCGTAGATATTTTTAAACATCTGTAACAAAAATTACTATGTCCATGATGTTGGTTTATGTAAAAAACTTATTTGCTTTGTATTGGATCTCACGCAACAAATCCATGACGTGCAATGCATACTTACATCATTTCTAGAAAACAAATTTTTTCTTAAACTGTTGTATCAACAAATTATAAAAGTTATATCATTATATTTGTTGATTTACATTTGTAAATCCGAAATTAACTAGATTTTCAAGAACAAAAAAATAATTGAAGCTGAAAAATAAAATAAATTAATGTAGCAATTGCATTATTTTCTATAATAATTAGGTATGTAGGTAATATAAAAGTGTAATAGGAAAACATAAAATTATAATGAGTACTACAAGAACGTAATTAACTATTATTTTTATTCTCATTACTCATTGCGTAGTGTTTTTAGATATTTCATAAAATTATGGGAATTTATGCTTTTCTATGTCAATCATCTTATGTGGAAAATATTTATCTAATCTCGTTTATGCTTTTATAATGGTATCTTTATTCTCAATGTCATCAGTTTTTTTAGTTTCTCTGTTACTAGCCATTTTACGTTTTCAACAAAGATTATAATTAGATTATAATATTTATTTATTTATTTATTTGCAATACACTGTCCAGACAGAATCCAATTATAGGACAGGAAAAAACAAACGAGTAATAACAAATATATACAAACAAAATAAAATCGGGTATACAAAATTTACATACATATTAAAATTAATGAAAAAATGCATTTTTAATATTTTCAACATTACAAAAAATAAATCTAAGGTATTATGCACTAAGAAATAATTGTAACACATAACAAACATTGGAGCATTATTAAGAGAATTAGTTCTGAATGTGGGAATATGAAACATAGAAGAACGAAAACGCGTTACTAAATTAGGTGGTGATAATTTAATATAACAAAGAAGTTCCGGAATCAACGAGATTATTCAATAACTTAAACAGAAAAACTGCGGAGTAATATTTGCGACGTAAAGACAAATCAAACATATTAAATTTGGATAACAACTGTTCATCCGAAAATCCAACTGGGGATATGATATACCCCATCATACCTAAACCATAAGTATTTAGCAAATCGTCTTTGGGGTCTTTCAATGTTTTTAAATGACATTCATAGTAAGGATTCCAAATAACAGAAGCATATTCAAGCTTAGATCTTACAAATGCATTATATAATACTATAAGCGTACCGTGCCCTTCAAACTGATGACTGTTCCGTATTATAAATCCTAAATTCTTGATAGCCTTGCATACCAAGCTGTCAATATGATCAGTAAAAGATAATTTAGATGAAAAACACACCCCCAGATCTTTATATTGCGTAACAGAGTTAAGTTTCTGGTTGTTTAATGTGTAATCAAATTTAATAGGAGCTAGTTTTCTAGTAAATATCATGGCATTACATTTGTTAATATTTAGATATAGATTATTATGTAAACACCATTGATTAATCACTGCAATATCGCGTTGGAGCAAAATACAGTCATCAAGAGATTCAATTGTCGTAAATAATTTCAAGTCATCAGCATACAGTAATGTGCGGCAAGATAGATCGCATGTGATGTCATTTATAAAAACGTTAAACAATAGGGACCAAGTACAGAACCTTGAGGCACTCCTGAAGTCGCTTCTATTTCGGCAGAACTGAAACCACGGCAATGTACTGACAGACGTCTATTATATAAGTAAGATTTAAAAAATCTCAAAAAATTTATATTTAGTCCAAAAGTAGATAATTTACGTAACAAAATACCGTGGTCCAGTCTGTCAAAAGCTTTGGAAAAGTCTGTATAAATGACATCAACTTGGCCTCCATTTTCAAGTTTTTCACAACAATATTATGTATTACCAGAAATATTGAAATTATTATTGCTTAGCTAACCATACTTTAAGGAAATATAGATAACATATCTTTAGATCAAATTATACATGAACTATAATAGCTTTGTATTGAAATTTATTCAAGAATTCAGTAACGCCATCTGCTATGTGAGAGGAACTGAGCTCGAACAATTGTGATTGTATTTGGACGATGTCATCAAACTAGACCATCTTTTACAAATACTCATTTAAATCTAAATAAATACTGTTAAGTGCATACAAGGGTTTTTCATTTTTTTTGATCACTACTAAAATATAATTCAAATTTAAAATCATGGGGTTGTGACATCCTATAGAAAATTTCAAATCCATCAAGTGATTTTACCATCAAAATTTAAGTCGAGTGTTGAGCATCGTAGAGCAAAATGTTATAGGAAAGACCCGTATAATTTTGTCACGCAAGTTAAGAACCAAAAATCTGGGACATTCGCTTGTTTTAATAAAGATTAAATTGCTAAGAAAAAAAAGCATCTATTTGTTTTTTATTCCATATCAAATGCACAAGAACAAATATGAAATATCTTAAAATACTTTTGCAAAAACCGAAATACCATAAATAAAGGAACTTCACACTGTATATTCTTGCATTGGATGAATTAAGTAGAATTTTACAAATGAACACTTATGACTTAAATTTTGCGGTTTGAAAAAAGACTATTTAAAAACCCATTACATAAGAGACATTTCCTATACTTATATAGAATTTCTAGACAAAAACTAACATGTTTCTTAAAAAAGGAAATTGCAGCAACGAACTGTAATGGTTGAGATCTGTATGTCACTTTTGAAATTATTGCCGTGCAACTATTTTTTCCATTTAGTTAACACATGAGAGAATACTGGCTGTTTCAAAACAGAGACCATGTACTTAAATGTAAAGTAAAATACAAAGTAGAATGATTGAAAAATGCTAATTTCCACAATAAAACCTTCATGGAAATCCTTCCTAGGCTTTCCTTATCATTTTTAAATAAATTTATATGGTTGAATACAGGGTGAATTTTAAGTGAGTTTCTCTTGTAACACGACATATACTTAAAAAAACTGAGTCAATTTCTTAATTAACATTTTTCGAAATTTTAAAAACAATCGAAATATGAGCCTATAAAGGTATTAACATGTCGCATTGGTTTCATATTTATCGCCTTATTCACGACTCTGTGCATGTTCTTAAAACATTTTTCCTCGAATTATTTCCGCAGCTGTTTTTTTTTATAATCGCATTTTACGGTTGGGATACAGAGAGAACTGTAGAAATTAATTTACAAATTTCAATATTCTTACTGTGCCTTCTACTTATATATTCCAATGTATTTTCTGCTGAAGACTAGAAGAGGGTCTAATTAGGAATTTAATTTTTTAATAAATTACCTCAAAATGCAAGAATTCTACACTCAAATTTGTTTAAAACAAAAATTAAAACAATTTTTTAAACCATGTTTTGTATACCTTTGCTGAATATTTTAATAATAATTTTAATAATATCGATAATTTAATCTATTGCCATTTGCTGTTTTCTGCTCCGACCATTTTATTAATTATTCTAATATAATCTCTTCGTACATCACTTCACTGGGAAAAAGATAAACATCCTGTTTTACCTTCGCTGAATACTTTAAAACTAATTTTAATAATATTGATCCATTGCTATCTGCTGCTTTCTGTTCAGATCATTTTATTCATTGTATTAATATAATTTATTCGTACATCATTTCTTAATATTTTAACTTTTTTTATTAATGTTTGTTTAATAATAATTGTTATTCTGTTTAATTTTTTATTATGTGTAGACTTTTACTATTTTATTATTGTCTACTTTATGTTGTTATTATTGTTTACTTTAAAATGTACGTATTTTTTCATAGAATTTGTTTTCATGTTTTCCTGTTTGATATGTATAAACATTTTGGTGTATGTAACACGAACATTAAATAGATAAACTCTTCCACTGTGTTAATTTTAGTCGTAAAAAGAGATAACTTTTTGAGGTACTTATTATTTCCATTTAATGCCAACCTTTCAACCGTTAAGCCAGAAGGCTAAACCTGTACTTTCGATTACGGTAAACATGTTACTTTTTAATCGTTGGATTTTGTTCAGTTTTATATTAAAGTACTGTTGAATACATGATCTCGGTATACAATCTTGCTTTAATAGGAGTGACAGTTGCTCTGATGTATCAAGAACCTAAGATAAAGCACAACTAAATGAGTAATGGTACTTCAAAAAGAAGATTCTGCATGTATCGTCTTTAATTTTTCCACAAACATGTTATAGGCACTTAACTTCAAATATTTGAAGAGATCACGTTCTCATACTAGACATATTTTACATAAACAAGTATTTCCGTATTAGACAACTACGGAATACAGGATTATTCAGAACTTACCTAAAAAAAAAAAATATCTGGCACACAGAATGGGGGATACCGCAATAGCTCTACAGGATGGTACTGCATGATGGCAGTCACACACACTCATCATTCTATCGCAGTGGCTGAGCCACTCAAAATCCTGGAACACTGCGGTAGCCCACATTCTGTGAGCTAGTGCCTCTTGGCCTGTACCCACCCTCAAACCGGCAGGCAACATTTCAAGCACTGGCAGTTTTTCAGGAGGCTGAGAGTTCAGACTTGGTCTGCTAACTGGAAGGACTGCTGGTAAATGGCATCATGCATGTCCACTAATACATTAAATTTATGCTGGAGTGTAATTTGACTTTTTTACTCATAATTTTATACACCCATATTTCGGTTGGTTTTTAGAAAACATTACTTGGAAGATTTGGTTAGTTTGTTGAGGTCCATGTCGTGTTAAAAGAAAAACCCTTACTTAAGATTCACCTTGTATAATGACAAGAAGCACATAGCAACTGCATTGTACAATTGTAGCCTTAGATATGTATTTGCAATAGCAATTTATTTGAGCAGTACCAACCTCTTTTTATTCATTATTATAGTACAGTTCCACCTGATTTACCTCACTAAATGGTGTATTACCAGAATATCTTAGCTACTTGTTACTGAATATATGTATGATGCAGGCGGATTACTAGTGAGACCTTGTAAGTCAGCGAATAAGTGCAATTTTAATTTGTTACGCTTTTTACAAAATTTGCAATAATTCACCATGAAACATTTCTGTCCGCAAAATGAAAACGTCAATAGTTTTGAAATCACATGACATCTTTCAATAAAATGAGTAAAAATTAATACCGAAATACTGATTACCTAGTTTACATCATATTTCCACAAATTTACTGAAAAGAACGTTAATAAATTGATATAAAATTTATAATAATATTTGTAGACATTCCCGATTTTTTTTTTTGGTTAAGAAAGTACGTTAATTGAAACTTAATTTTAAACAGTTGACATAACATATTGTTAGTCAGCCAGCAAAGACGTTTTTTTAACAACAGTGAACAAGTAATTTGATAATTTTGCAAGTAGCATTTTTACGATTGCACTACCCTGCACTTGTTGCAATTAAATGGATACATGCACTAAGATCTACTTAATTCATTTTTAAAGGCTGCTGAATCCAGCGCAGTACCCCGAAAAAAATATTAAGGAACCTTGATAATTAAAAATAAATTTATATTTTGTGTAATGTAATATTTAAATTATTTTTATCTTAAAGAAAAACAAAGCAATTTTAATAACAAATCATTTAGAATAGATCACACTGGATAATAAAACTAACACAGCAATCACAATCAGCGATATATGCTGCTATTTTGGAAAACGTAATCGGAGATAGTAGGTTAAATAAAGAAGGACACATAATGTACAAAAAACACCTAAGTCATATGCTACGCTGATGATATGGCATTAATTGCAAGGGGGGAAGTAAAATTACAATGAATAATTACAAGTCTGGCAGAAACAGCGAGTTGAATGAACTAAATATAAATCAAGACGAAAGTAAATTAATGAGAGATCGAACGCAACGAATAGGGAAACAACTGGTAGTAAATGTTAAACATGAGGACATGAATTTTGAGGAGGTAGAAGAATTAGAAGAATTAATTTACTTAGGAGCACTAATAACAAATAAATGTGAAGAGGATAAAGAGATTGATATGCATATTATGAGAACTAATAAAGCGGCATGTGCAATTAACCATCTGCAAACATAGAAATTAGTGTCGAGGGTAACGAAGTTCAGAATTTATAAGAGAGTAGAAAGACCTCCAGTCTTCTATGCTTATGAGACAGGAGTGCTCAATAATAATAACGTTAAAGAAAAAGTATTGAGATCGGAAAGGAAACTATTTAGAAGAATTTTAGGAAGTTGTAGAACCGAGGAAGAATATATGAGAAGACGTAACGAAGAAGTGTATGAAATTTATCAGGGGGGTCAAGAACAGAGTTCGTTGGTAGAATAATAACGAAATATTACAGTGGTTGGTCATTTGGAAAGGATGGCAAATACTAGGATAGTGAAGGACATTGCTAGGAAGGAACCAGATTATAACAGAGGAAAGGAAAGGCCAAGAAAAAGATGAAGGGAAGCTGTTTTAGCAGATTTGAGGGAGAAAAACATATTGAATTGGAAAGGAAATGTGAAAAATAGAAAAATGTGGAAGACTGCAACTAAGCTTTGCCTAAATGACCTGTGCTAAAGCTTGTATATATGTAGAAAAGTTAATGGTTCTTTCCATAGTTGGTTTCGCTTTTTCGTCTACCTTCTTTCACGTAATTTTTATCTAATATTGTTATATTTTCTTACATTTTAGTTTCTAAGTAATTTCCAGGACACTTAATATCCCGTAAATGGTTATTACAGAACGGGTGAAAAATATCATTAAATCCGGGACCGTTGTCAACCCTAATTGACGCCCTATTTTAACAGAAAATAATTGTGGTGGTGTCGATAGCAATGACCTCTGGAATCTGACATTCCTGACGACTTCAAATCGACGGAAAGTAATTTTTACTAAACCATTACTTTTTCATTATAACTTAATATATGATACCTAGATATACAAGATTGTATGATAAATTTAAATATTTCTCAACTATGCAAATGCAGCTGAACAGTAATTACCACATTAAAGAGAAACCAACCGTGGCATCTTTTGTTATGCTCAATATCACAACCGTACAGTGAGTAATTATTCATTGTGGAAATTTAAGCTACCAGACGTGTGCGATAAAAAAAGTGAACGTAATATTTAATTGCAGGAAATTAATAAACTGAATCATAAAATAATATCGGCTGCCTATTAGAAAACAACTTGAAATAATTGTTGAGCGGACTTTGAAAGTTTATAAATAAACTTTATTGAAAAATTAATGCAAATATGTAACAACTAAGACCATATTGTAGGTATGTATATAATACTCATATAGATAATTGAATTCAAGGATTTGTTCGGCTATAATACGATTAATGACAATATAAAGTTATAAGCTAATTATAGACGATTTCTTTTAATTTCTTCTGTAAAAAATTTTGACCTGTAAAATGTTAAATTGTTAAACCTGGTGTTTCATGGACAAAGAATTGCATCTAAAGATGCGTTTCAATAAGGCGAGTCGCGCTTGATCCATTTTCTGTCGCTTTTTGCCACAACTTCAAATATAAAGTGATTCGCGGAAAATACATGACGTTTAATACACCTACACTCATCGCAAGGAAATTGTTTCCAATATAGAATCCATTCTAATTTTAAAAAAGTGAACTATTATAATAAAAATCCAGATATGTTGTTAGTTTAGGGTCGGTATTCTGAGAAAGAAAAGCAATAAATATTAAACGTAACGAAATTTTTAAGTAAAATTATCAGTTATTAGCGAATTATTTATAGAAAATGATGGAAAAAGACATTCAGTGCACGCAAGCCGCATAAAATTCAGGAAGACTCCTTAGAAATTTGTTTTGAAATTCTACCACTGTTCTACCAATAATTTTAGACATGTAAGTAATGGATAATATAGAGCTCAGCAAATAACAGGAATGTTATCTCATGCCAACTGTATATTTAAAGGTACCCAAGTAAAACGAATATATAACGATAGAAATCTTTCAAAATACGTATTTTTTTAATTTAACACTGTTGATGTAAATATGGTTATAACATTATATTGCTTAGTACTGCATAAAAGATTGTTTACTTTTACAAGCATGTCAAAATCAATGTTAAAATGTGGAGTGCTTTTTAAAGAGTTTAAATAGTAAAAGTAGATAAACAAAACATCAACAATATTATTTTCATATTACTTTTGTTCTCCGTGTTTTGTTTTTCGAGGTTTATGTACCCAAAAACATCTCAAATTTGATAATTCTACGACGAGAAACACGGCGACCTTAATGAGAGCTATTTAAATGTAAATTCATAAATATTATGACAAACGTTTTACAAATATGCAGGGCATGTAGGTTTCATTAACGAATACCTATTTAGTAATCCAAAAATTATATAGCCTGAGGCCCACAAAACGTAAAAAATTTCAAAACAATAGTTACTTATTTATGTAGCCAAGAGTAAAATACTTTAGTAATAGTAAGCATTAAGATTATAAGGCTTTACGGCCGCGACATACAAACAGTTAGTTACGCCCACTGCGCGTACAAAATATTATTCATAGCAGTATTATGTCACATAATAGATAAAACAGGCATATTTCTGTCTAATAGTATTTTTCAATACTTATGCTTCATACAACTTGCTACCAAAATTTGTTATGTCTATTATTCTATTCAAATGCTAGCAATTTTGGGAAATCTGAATGAGAAAGTATCGACTATGTTTGTTTTTTAAATATTAAAACACCTATTTGAATTTTTGACAAATTATTTTCTTCAATGGTGTGGGTGATAAATGAGCAGTAATTAAATATAAATGACAATCCATTAGCATTTGCAAGGAGATTGTAACATTTAATAAAAGTTGTATTTATAATTAATAGATATACAGCTGTTTAATGAATAACAATTAAGTAGGTATAAAAAATACATCTCACAGTTATGACAAAGAAAAAGATAAATATTTGTTATACTTAATGTTAAGGAAACATATTTGTTAAAATTCCATAAGAAAGAATTCAATTCCAAGGTGAGATGTAATTTTGTCATAAAATTTTAAATTAATTAATTTAAACGTATTATTAATACTACTGGCGTTGTTGTTTATCATGAGAATTGAAATTTTTAAATATTTTGGTATAATTTAACATATACCCCTGTATATGAATAAGTAAAACAGCTCTTGTAAAACAAAAACAAAAATATATGATGAAATATGATCTTACAGGATTCAGCCGTTTGTTTGTGGTACAAAATATTCTATAATTTCCACTTCGTAAAACTAAGTGATTTTTGCAAATTCAAAAGAATACCATTAGAGTGGCGCATTTATGCAAAACTTCAAGGTCTTAAGTATACTTTGATTTGTTGCTTAATTTGCTATCTTTCTCATTAGGAGCACTTCTTCTATGTGAGAATATGTTAAATATGATCAAATAGATTTAAGATTCATTTTGTACTTGATTAAAATTCTTTCTTAAAGCGAGGCATAAAAATTTTGCAGAGGTACTCAATATTTCTCTATGAGAAACTTTTCTTAATTATATTTGGATGTATCTAACATAGAAAAGGCGCTACTAACGGGAATAATTCTATATCAAGCAAAAAATCAAAGTTGAAATTTTATCTTCTTCTGGAATTGTGGGGAGGGTAGCTTAAAGAGCTACACCATTTAGGCCCCATTGAACTCCTTGTACTACTTTTCATTGAGAGATCACCTGAGACGTTAACCAATCTATTAAAAAGCAGAAGGTGATGCTGCTCAGTGGGATCTATATAATACAGGCCATAAAAGGCCATCGTTCTCCCAGCGCCGATTCTCTTCTTTACGAGATAGCAGCTCACTCGCTGTCTTATCTTCCTGTTCGTAACCCGTACAAAGAAATATTTTTGGCTGTATTCTTGCAGGAGTACTCTAGAAACTCGCAAACTGACAGCAATTTGTTTCATCCCACCACTTCCTATACTATTTGTAGGTGTTCTATTTGATAATATCAACAAAGTTTGATCACAGAAGCATACTGGAAAGATTGTGTTAAAAAATATTGAGACCTGGTGCACTCCTGACTAGTTTGTCAGTTTCTTTATTGCCAATGCACCACTTGTTTCCCTTAATTCAGCATAGCGAAAGATCAGTAATGATTGACTACTGTCTGTGTAGATTTTGATAGTTTTGCTTACTGTATGTCAACGGGAAATATATTTGGCAGTTATGGTTATCACGTAAATTCCATTTGTACCATGCTAACATGCCTATTAACCTACATGCCTACTGATATCGGATATGTAGAAATCTGGAATAGATCCCACATCCTCCACCTTCCTTTCTGTTTGATCTTTCTGCGAAGATGATTACATCCGCACTCCTAATCTATGTAGGGTCTGTAACCCGCAAACTGGAGAGAATACTGTCGGTGCCTGTTTGCAGGAAGGACATTTTTCTGCCGACCCTATTCAACAGGCCACTCCTAACTTCTTCACATCCTGCATCTGGTTTTTTGTTTCATTCCCCAGGTTTCACCAACGGTCCTGCGGTACTACTTATAGGATGTGCAAGTCTCTTTTTATCTTCTTTCAAAATGAAGGTTCCATGTAAATCTTGCATCAAGTGTGACTTCAAAACTTTCCTTAATAAGATTTTCTGATTACATCCGCACTCCTAATCTATGTAGGGTCTGTAACCCGCAAACTGGAGAGAATACTGTCGGTGCCTGTTTGCAGGAAGGACATTTTTCTGCCGACCCTATTCAACAGGCCACTCCTAACTTCTTCACATCCTGCATCTGGTTTTTTGTTTCATTCCCCAGGTTTCACCAACGGTCCTGCGGTACTACTTATAGGATGTGCAAGTCTCTTTTTATCTTCTTTCAAAATGAAGGTTCCATGTAAATCTTGCATCAAGTGTGACTTCAAAACTTTCCTTAATAAGATTTTCTGTATGTCATAAAAAGGTACTTTACTAGTAAAAAAAATGTTTGTAAGTATATTTATGACCCAATAGTTTAATCTTCTGAAATATTATTGGGAATGTGGTCAAAGTTAAATAAAACTAATTTATTGATTAGTCTATGTTT
Source organism: Monochamus saltuarius (assembly GCA_025584915.1). Taxonomy (NCBI): domain Eukaryota; kingdom Metazoa; phylum Arthropoda; class Insecta; order Coleoptera; family Cerambycidae; genus Monochamus; species Monochamus saltuarius. The sequence goes on from CM046724.1 coordinate 55,022,306, forward strand.
CGGCTGTATTAAAACCTTCTTCAGAACAATCGAAGGAAAGTTTTCTGTGTAACATACAATAGTTAGAATAATATTGATTATTCTGAACGTTGTTATGTACTGAGTCTTCTGTAATATGTTACATTATCTATTTTATTTCCCATTTTATATGATTGTATTTTACACGGAAAACATTTCATGGATGATCCGGTTACAGTCCAATCATCGACTTGCCAATAAATTGATTTTCTTTAACTTTGACCTCATTCCCAAAAATATTTCTGAAGAAAAAGAAATAAAATTTCTGAACTTCCCAAGCTTACTGAATTTAACAGATTTAAAATCGTGGCAAATTTTGTTTCAGTAACAAGCAGCGCTTAATCCCAAAAGGTTTATTTTCAATATCAAAGTTTTTTCATTTACAAGAATCGTGTCATATCCGGAGATACCCTGTATGTTAATATTTCAGATATCTATAAATTTATTTTTAAAAGAAGGTCAAATGAGAAAATAATACTTAAACAGAAATATATGAATCTATCAAGGATGAATGTCGTATTTACATTTGTTGAAAATGATGATGCTATAACAAGAATATCTAGAGATATATACTTAATTTCTTTGTAAAAAAAATCTCAACTCTGTTATTTAAAACAAAGAGCGAAGTAGAACACTAAAATAAAAAGTACCACTTAAATGTAATATATTTAGAAATTAAGTGATCTCCTTCCATTTGCAAAGCTGTATATCAAATATAAATTAAAATAAATTGAAAAAATAGCATTTTGTTTTGAATTTTAGTTATCTATACTGCTGTCACAACATAAATCAGGAAGTACTTAACTGGAGACAACTAGTCTTAACTTAACAACTAAACGTAAAATCTAGTTAGTCACTGAATAATTATGAAATTATAGCATAGTTTCACGACAGGAAGGTAAATTTAATCACCTTTTAAAATATTTAAACAAATTTAGTTGGCGCTATGAACAATTTTCAATATCTCATCTTTAAGGTAACCCAAATATGGAAAGCGCATATTTTGCATATTAAGCATGTTATATGCATTTTTTATTGAGCGTAAAATTCATCAAATTGAAATAATTTAGAATTATATAGATATTTGGCAGGCATTTTTTCATTCTTTAAATTTTGGAATAGATCTAGAATGTATGGTTCATAAATTTTATGGTTTTGGTAATAAAGGATGAGAAATTACTATATGAGAGATTTATTAGCCCTGTTCGCAGAAGAGTCCTCAATGTATTTTATGCTTGCATAAGGTTAAAAATGCATTGCCTTAGTTGCAATGCGCATGAACTTGATGACTGGAAACCAGATTCTGGTTCTTGTACCAACAAGGCTATTATCTTAGATAATAAAAACCAATTCTTTGTAAATTATAATGAAAAAAGGATGTCAAATAATCCATTTTTATATTCGATTTCTCATTCTGCTTTTCAAGTAATCACGTCGATGGTATTTTGTGTATAAGTGAAATTGCAGTTTGTTTGTTGCTGTAACTGTTTTATTTTCTATTTTTAAGTAAAACAATACATTTGTATTTTTCAAATATTTTTTATTTTATTATTTATTCTCAATATTGTAACCTCTAAATTAGGTTATCGTTGAAACACGTCACGTAGACAAATAATCTTTATTGTCACTCTTGAAAATACAAGAAATAGGTATCCTTCAAGCCAATTTCACAACTGTCAACGCTTTACTTTGACGTTTGTCACTCGCGTTTGGCTGCTCAATATAAACTGACCGTGATGGCGGAATTGATCCGCTTATATAGATTTCTAAAGTTCTCGAAGTTTCTGCGATCTCGAGAACGTGTCAAGAAACAAATAGAATATAGCCTGGAATATTCCGGAAAATTAAATTTATTTAACGAAACTGAATTATAAAATATTAATGAATAAAAGAAAATTACCTAATTCAGGCAATAACGTGTAGATAATTAATATACGCTTTCTACGATTAACAGATGTGAGATAACACTGTACATCGTATTGTTTTGGAACGTTTACCCAACCCTCATACTGTTAGTTCACTTGCATGCCAGAAAAGTTAAGTGTGTTCTAATTCATTTCAAAATTGTAATTCAAATATGGTTGGCGGCCTTAAAAGAAATATTCTTTATTTCATTTCTAAATTTCAAACTGAAATTAAATTGAATCTCACACAAGGTTCGAAATGATTCAGCAACGTTAAAAATAGTGCTATGTTTCAAGAACTACGTATATACGTATTATACACGATACAAAATGGCGTAAACAATATATTGTAGAACAGAATTTGCGCAGTAATGTTAAAACAATGGCTGTCCACTTAAAATATTAAAGGAATTATATTATAAGATATTAAAGTTTCAGAAGACTCAAACAGCTCTTTGAAGTAGAAATATAATGCTACTTATTCCTTACCGTTGTTGCTGACTTTTAGTTTCTAATACTGGCAAAATTTGCAACTGAATCAATAATAATAATAATAATAATAATAATAATATCTCTACCCCTCATTCTAATCACAGGGATTAGCCCAGAAGTCGGAGACTTGTGCGGGAGAGGGGGCGGCATATTATTATTAAGCAGGCCGCATTTGCTCCCAGGAACGACTTACGTTGGTAGGCCCTAACCACTATTCAGTGCAGGAATGAGGGAAACCTGGAAAACCTCATTAATTAGGGGGGTGGTCAAATATCAACCGGCATCAATCTCTCACATTGACCCAAGCTAACATTATTCCACCCTACCATACCCACAGAGAGGGTGCCAATCCTCTCCACGAATATAACTTATATACGGTCTACCGGCAGCTGGGCTCGAACCAACTCCGTCTAGTCACCTCGATTCAAGTACTAACGCCTTAAACCGCGCGACCACTGACCGATCCAATATCAATATTCCGAATCAATATTATTCTTTAGTACCTATCAAATATACATATGATTTCATTAATAGAATGTGTAGAAAAATTGATTTATATTAACTTAATAACTTTACAATACAGTAAAAATCTATAAAAGTTAATAATAATTTCTTCCTTAAAAGATACAGGATGTTAAAGTTAACCTTTTCAAATTATTGTTTTTGGTAATAATTTCCTCAGATTTTCGCGTATTACTATGAACTTTTATAGAAGTAGGTACTGCTTGTTGTTAACCAAATCCTTAAGAATATTATTGTGAACGATGCATAAAAAAACAAACGTAGAAACAGGGAGGGATAGGGATTATTTTATAAATATGCCATTTTTACAAAAATAAACGTTTTTTATCAGTGTAAATTTATTTTTTAAGGAAAAAATAGGGATTTAAGAAACAGATTAGTTATTAACATGTTCGCGGCGTCGGTCACACAGCATTTTACTAATGGACGTACGTGTCCAGCGGTGGGTCACGATATGGGATAATCCGAATGGCATTTTAAAATGTACGTTTCTTTTGAATGCTTTTCATAATGAAGTTACGGCTACCTGAAATGTATATCATTACACATACAAAATCGTTTGGGGATCAGAGGAAATTAAATACTTAAAACCAGGCAGTTATATTACCCAAGAATTTACAACGCAAGTTCCAAGTAATACCTCAAAAATAACCTTTTTGTACCACTTCACAGTTTTTCTTAGAGTGGTGTAATAAGAAGACATCTGATCTGAGACGTCAACGCCTTTTTTAGCTTTATTATAGGCAATTTTGCAGGGGTTTGAAAATATCTTCTCCCTTAGGATTTTTACGTCCGATTGGAATAATTTGATCAATATGATCAGGATGCGATGATTGGGGTACAGTGGAACAATCCGAAGCTTGGCGATGATTGGGGGTAAAGTGGAACAATCCGACGCTTGTCGATGGTTGGGGGTATAGTAGAACAATACGACGCTTGGCGATGATTGGGGTAAAGTAAAACAATTCGACAGTTGGTAAAGGTAAATTTACATGGTTAGCGTCTTTTCCCTAAATTTTTGCGTATTTTTGCCTTGCTCTAGTTCGCTGTTAGCGGGTTAGGCGACGATTGTGTCTGGTGATGTTGGAGATATCTGAGGCGTATGGTATGTAGGTGGTGTACTAGTTACATGAGGCGGTGATGATTATGGTAAAGCATTATTGACATTTCAGGCTAAACCGAACTCATTTTCTATATTTACTTCACAATAAACGTACCCTGAAGCAGAAACCTAAAATGTGCTATTTTGTTCACGTGTCCACGGGTGGGTCACTTTCAAAATTTTGATAGGAATGAAAAAACATTATTAAACTGAAAAAATAACCTATTATTGGCACAAAAATAGGTTGAAATAACAACTAACAAAAAAGAAAATGCGTCCCATATAGTGGATTTCCTATTATCATACCGTCGCGATCGTGTTAAACAGATTTGCACTAATTCATGTACGTGCCTTATACAAGTCTACCAACACGTTTAGATGCTGCGGTATTTCTAAACTTTCTGCAAAATAATTTTTTTCACTTTGCTTGACAATTTGCCACTTACTCTTCGTTAAGATATATGGATTTAATATTTAAGTTTCATTTTTCCAAATTGATGAACTCGAAGAGAAAAAGACGTAACTATTCAGTGGCCACTACCCTCTTTCGATTTTAATCCATTGGAATGCAATTTTTGGGGATTTATGAAGCACGACATTTATTTCGAATCAATTGAGGATATTGTAAAATACAAATGCGGCAGAAAAAAAATTGTCAATAATCATCGGTTTTTCAAAATGTCAGATATTCTTTTTTACTAGTTTATGCATTTTGGAGGCAGGTGGACATGTGGAGCAATGAAAATGTCGAATTAGTGAATTAAAATTACAGTTTTAAATTCAATTTTAGTAAAAATCTTCTGTTTAATAACTATTATGTGTCTTAAATCCCTGTTTTTCTTTAATAAAGAAATTTACATTGACAAAAAACATTTATTTAAGTATGTAAAAATTGTAGATCTGGCTTGTCTTATGTTCAGGCACATCAAATAAATTAGAACACTTTAAAACAAGTTAAACTTTACAAATTGTTTCTTTGTAATTTGAAATGTAAAAATATTATTAATCCTTTTCCAATCCCGTTTCTATATTTGTCTTATGTCTCGTTTACAATAATACCTTTGAGGATTTGTAGTCTATTCTATTTGCGCTTGCTTTATCTGATTTTTTTAAGGTATTGCTATTGATGATAGGCTAGTCATATTTGATATTGTTTAGAGATGTTATATATTTGTTTATATGATATTCATTGACAGTTAATCAGTTTGACGTTGTCGATATTTCATTTTGACATTCAATTTCAAATAATTTTAATTTATTGGTATAATCATCTTTATAGTTAGATATTTGACTCAAGTTAAAGGAGGCCACCTGATGAAGCAATCCTAATAAAATGCAGAAATAAGTGAGATCTCATCTATTGTGGTTGAATTTCGAGTTCCCACTCCAGAGGTTAGTAAATATATTAAATTCTTTAGATAATTATTGAATAGAGTTTTGTCTGTGGATGTTCATTAGCATACCTAGATGTTTGGTATCAGAGAACATACATATGACTTCATTGATAGGAATTGTAGGAGATTTGATACATATTAGCTTAAAATACCTTTCTTTAACAGTACAAAAATTTATATATTTGTTTATTCTACTTCTTTGTATTGATAATACATATAAGAAATTACCTCTTTTATAGCAAATAAAGCGATATAATTTTAATATCACTATTATTATCCACTGACATCTGATTTATCTTGAAAACAAGTTAATGCGATGAAATGGTTGTGACAACCTCAAATATGTCCTTGAATTGTATAAAAAAAACTGAAAGGGTCCAGAATGTTTGTTATAATTTATTATTACAGCTGTTAAAACGCCTTAGATAGACGTTCGTTGAAGCATTACAACGAATATTTAAATATAACTTTATGAGTAATGAGAGATTTTTGTCATTGACCGATTACTTTGAATTACTAAATATTCTTTTGTCATTGAGTATGCTTATTTAATATTAAGTATTTACGGAATATTTAAAACAAAACCAGGGTTAATAATGTAACTAAAAAGTCTACGATTTGGTGGAGATATGTGGATGCAATTGCATCTTAAAATATTGATGAAGTAATACTACCATATTGATATTAAAGAAATTGAACTATTAGAAAGTTAAACAATACGTCACGTTCATTCAAAAAATCCTTTAAATATTTTCTTCTTCACATGATATCATCGCTTAATGGTTATTTTAGAAACAATACAAATAAAAGCTATTTATTATAAAATAGTATAATATTGCAAAATGTTTTTAAAGGATGTCCGTAATATGAGTGCCTTTATTTTGCTGTACGCTAAATTATACCAAACAAAATATATTTGACTTAACAATTTTTCTTCTCTGATCAAAGGTAACAGAATTATGACGGAAAATAGGTCTTAAATATGTGGCAACGTCGCTCACATACCATCTCAGGATTGTTACGTATTTGTACATAACAATTACAAATAGATACCTACACCTAAAGAATTAAAGCCCTTTTGGCAACACATAATAAAATGTGAAATATTAACAAATGTTCAAAAATGACTTATGGTATTTGCGAGAAGTGTTTACCGTAAAACACAAACGTTTCGTAACTAGAAAATTTGCCCATATTTGCCATAAATTAGTGTGTCATGTAACTGGTTATGGTTACTATGAATTGTTTCATTTTCACAAGTATCGAGTAGCACAAAAAGAAAAACGAAACGCACTAGCCACAATACTATTATAACTAATTACATTACAATGTTGTCGAACCTTACAGTTTTAAGGGTTGTATTTTAATTTTGAAAGATATTTACAGACAAACTATTAGTTTTAGATATTTTGTTTTGCTTTTGGTCAGATAGCCGTTAAAATTATGCCACTCATATTCTGGTTACCTTGTATATATTAACAGCTTCTGTAGTTTTCATTATTCTGTTACTCAGTCAGTAGTCAGTCAGTGCATTCTGTCAGTAGTGATTAATTCATAAATAGGAATATGTAAAACACAGAGAAGGTAAATGAAAACTAAAATATCGAGCATTATTACAAAAAATCATTAACCGAATCAAAATATCTCGTTGCATTGTGAGTAGTACTGTCAAAATTGATTAAAACCATCGATCCTAAAGGGTTTTAAATCTTAGAAACCCGAAAGCTTAAGTCAAGCTGAAAAATATCTATATTAGTAATTAGTAATTTAAAATGTCTCTCAAAAAAAATTTCAATAAATTCAGCAGAATTGCTACGTTTCTTAGAATATCCTTCGTTTATGTACTTGCTTAGATGTAGACAATTATTTATAATAAATTATTGCGTAGCTTCAACAATAATAATTAACCTCCAAATTCAATTAATCTTATAACAAACATTATTGTCAGGTTTGTAACTTCTTTCGGTGCTATACAATATAATAGATGTTTCCTCTGCCATTAGGTCTCTTCAATATTCTTTTTAACACACCAGTATGGACCACAAAAAATCCCATAGTGTCCAGTAATTGCTGACAGATTAATTCTTTAGTTATTAAAACGATATTAATACCTTATTCATGTGAGCTTTGCATGCCTTGCCCTTCGACAAAACGTTGACTTAGATCTTGTTTCACTCAATTTAGATCTTTCTTCCACTGATAATGTTTCTCTTTCTAATTCTTTTAACTTGGTGTTCTATATGTTTTGAACAAATTTTACAGCAGGTGTTCTTGATGCTTCACGTTTCTCTAGTCCACTGATCTTCTCATCATGGGTTAACTTTATCTTTTTCAAGAATTCTCCATTGTCAATTTCTAAATTTTTATTAAAGCTGTCTAATTTTACGAGTATTACTGCTTTCTTAAACAAATGTTGATACTGATTTTCGAAGTTGTTAAACCGTGATATAGTCAACTGGTCAGTAACAAAATATTACCGTGCCCATCCTCATTTTCGTTTCGTGTTGTTGGTATTACGGCTGTACGGTTGAAACTGCTCTTCGAATAACGGTGATTTTATCTAACCGACATTGCATCAAGTGCATGCCACGCTTTCAAACGTTGAAAGGAGAATACTGATTCTTGAAGATGCCGACAGTGGAGAGTGGTGGTCAGTGATTAGATCGTGTCAATAATTGTTTTTATCGAGGTACCTGTGTGACGGACAAGTGGTTGAGCTTCCATAATTTGGTGTGATTCGGGCTGAAATCTTTATGTTGCGGCGAGTTTACTTATAAAAACATTGGTACATAATTAAATCTAAATTGAATTTTGTTCGTTGTTCACATATACAGATTCAGAACTTCTCTAAAAATTTTTTTTTAACTTGCAAATACAATTTTGTAAAAATAAAATAAATAAAATCAGTTCAAAAATGATTTAAAATACACTTCCGCACGGCACTGGAAACTGGTCCACTGTAAAACCTGATAAGGCCTGAATCGGCGACCGGAAAGAAATAAATGACATTTTACGACACCTATCAGATATTTAGCAAATTTAACTGCTTTTGCCGGTATTGTCACTAATTATTAATAATTAACTTGTGATTTTAATTAGTAAAATAATGACATGTCTGATGTTACAACAATATTTTGGGCCGGTCTTACCCAGTTTCTACAAACTAATACAAATGTGTCTGCTTCTTGTTTGTTTTGAACTTGCATGTTATTGGCAGCAAGTATGATACGTCATCAATAGTGTCCATTTCGGTGCAATATATTTAATTTTTTAAATATCGCCACAAAAATAGATCTCAATGATTTAAAGTCAGGATCTTGGCGGCCATGGTACCGGCGCTTCTCGTCCAATCCCTTGGTATTAATGCTTGCTACTGCTGTATCAAATTGAATAATAATAATAATAATATCTCTACCCCTCATTCTAATCACAGGAATTAGCCCAGAAGTCGGAGACTTGTGCGGGAGAGGGGGCGGCATATTATTATTAAGCAGGCCGCATTTGCGCCCAGGAACGACTTACGTTGGTAGGCCCTAACCACTATTCAGTGCAGGAATGAGGAAAACCTCATTAATTAGGGGGGTGGTCAAATATCAACCGGCATCAATCTCTCACATTGACCCAAGCTAACATTATTCCACCCTACCATACCCACAGAGAGGGTGCCAATCCTCTCCACGAATATAGCTTATATACGGTCTACCGGCAGCTGGGCTCGAACCAACTCCGTCTAGTCACCTCGATTCAAGTACTAACGCCTTAAACCGCGCGACCACTGACCGATCAAATAAATAAATATAAACAATGAAATGCTGCTCCTGTTGCTTTTTATTCAATATTTTATTTATTTGAAACATGTATATAAGCCGCAAGATACCTTATATAATTCAACGTCCATAGAATAAATAGATTTTCAAGTAATAAAAACTATGGCGAGCCTAACGGTGATGACAGACATATGTGTTTGTGTCGCCTCGGTAGCCGATTCGGCACAATTTACGAGAATGACACACACAATGGTTTTCATAACTAACGGCGCATGGTTATATTGGCTAAGACTTATAAAAAAAGCACACAACCGCTCGGCTGCCGAGACGGCACAAGCCCCTATATCCGTAATCGTTCTAAAGTAGCAGGTACTTAAATTAAAAATTTTTATAAATAAATTTCTATTTTGTAATATTTCGTTTTCTGTATTCAGTACCAGTACGACTACTTTATAATTACATTGTGGGGGCATTTAAAAAATGCTATAAACACGAGTTGCACTAAAAATACTCATGGCTAATAGCTCTCACTACCGTTCTAATTACTGTTTAATGTAGAATGTCATATTGATTTGTACAATCTCGAGCACGCACTTGGCAAGTCAGGTTTTCAGCTGGAGGCGTTCACTTTTATTCTGCTGCGAGGTGTTCAGTTTTATGAAATCATGCCGATGTATTACACATGAGTGTGTCATTGTTTACTTTTCAAAGTCGGAAGAGAAATTCGCGTACTTCCAGTTTTTTCATGCTCGCAAGAAGAGAAAGAGACTTTATATCTCAATTACATAAATTTAATATCTCTTTATCAATCTGATCTATATTTTACGTAATATAGCGAGAGCCATGTGTGGAACGAGCTGCTGTGTTCACTTCCGGAGAAATATGTCAACTTTTCACTTTGAGTTATTGAAGTTTATTAAATCATTAATGGTAATTGCTATTTTACGGCAATAGGTGTCATCTGTGTTTGCAATTGTGTAGCGACATGTGTAGAACAACTTGCTACCGATAATTATTTACATAAAGATATATTAGTTATAGATTGCCAATGTTAGTTTGTACAAGTAATTATTACTCAGTAGTAACAGAAAATGCATTGAAAATAATTTACTATGAATAGGATAAATTAAACTACTACGTGGGATAAAAAGAGCCTATACAGAGGAACTACTAGAGGAAATCCAATAAAATTATAAAAATTAGGAAAGAATGCCATATTGGAACACTGGAAAGAATATTTTAAAAAATTGTTGAATGGAGACGAAAACGACAGCGAAGAATCAGAAGTAAATTGGGAAGTACGGATAAGTAACATACAGGAGCGAACAGAAGGTATCCCAACATTGATCTAAGTAAAAGACATTATACATACACCGAAAATAACAAAAATACTGGAGAGGATAAAATAGCAGCTGAATGGTTCAAATATGGTGAAGAAGATGTATCCAAATGTTTTTGATAACGCGACGGGAACTGCAGGGTATCGACAAATGATTTGAATGTAATATCAGCAGTTTTAAATTTAGTTGAAGAGCAGCCAACTATTTCGACAAGAACTATTTCATGGCAGTTGGAGATATCCATAAGCAAATCTGGATAATATTACAGGAGATCTCACTCAAAAACATAAGAATTTCTAAAACAGTCAATACAACCGTTTATTTATGATGTCCAATACTAGGAAATTATTTAAATTTGGCAACGTCGCATCAGGCTAGATCGTCAGTAACAGGCTTTAAATAACGATTTCAAAATATTTTTTTCAGCGTAAACATGTATTTAAAAATCGCGTATTTGTATTGTACTCAATTTTCTCTATGTTCCCTTGGAATTATTGACATTATGACAGAATTACACTGTATCATAATGTAAAAGTAATAAATATAATAACATCGCAAGTATGCCTTAATTTTGATGTCAAACTTTTATAGGAAATAACATACAAATGTCAAATAAGCTACAAGTTAATTCTGACTCATTAAATTTTGAAAATGACCATTTAACTGTCATCATCTGAAGTATCGGTAATAAATTAGGTTCACATTTTTGGATATTGATTATTATAAAAGCTATAAAGCCACAAACAAAATTGTTTGAAAGTCAGGCTTTTGTAAAATATTGCGAATAAGGAATTCCAGGAATCAACTACTCTGCGGGCTAATACTCCGACCAGAATTGAATTACACTTGGAAAACCGATAGCAAATAGCTATTAGTCATTCGTAAGCAGCCCACCAGACATATACGAGCTTATTAGCTCTCATCAGTATGCCATAGGCGAGGTAACCGACGAATAAACTTAGCAGCTTTAATTCTGTCTATCCTGTTAGTAGGGACCATGAATAACGTGGAGTAGCAAAGCTACAACTAGCGGCCATTCGCCACTCCATGCCGTACTGACAAGCCACAGACACGAAGGCTTCCATAACGCAGTAGAAACCATTGACAGTTAGCGACATCTATCGCGATTCATCGATACGATATGTCAGAAACTCTTCCTTTTCATCATCTAACAATGCATTAGCAACATGCAACATCCATTTTGAAACAATTAATCTACTAAATCGCGAGGTTTAAAGTGCATAAAATTGATAACACTCGTGAATCAATAAGTCGAAGCGTTTAGTCGAATCTTTGAAACGTTACCTATCACTAAATGAAGTAGAGAACCGTATTTCTATACTTTAAATTCAAATATCTAAAACATAAGACATGAAATGAAAAACACTGCCAAATCTGACTCAATAGTTTATAAACCTAAATATAATAAAACATGATCTTGAATCATTATCGATCTTAATGTATTCTTGCAATAAATAATAATTCGCACCATTTTCATTTCAAAATAACATGATTTAAAATTTCTATATGAAATTTTCATTAGATTTTCTATTTTCATACTCCAAAGATTTTGTTTCAACAAATCATTAATTCATGGTTTTCTTAAATAATAGCTATACATCATATTTATCGTTTTAATATTATTCTTTGTTGAACATTAGTTTTCCCTTAGAAGGGAGATAGATTTAAGAAAATGTATGGATAGCGTATTTAGTATTAACTAGTAATATGCAAGTAGGTACTGGTTATATTTTTACAGCCAATATACACGTTGTCTTATTAGAAAAATTTTGTTTCAGTTTTATTCAAATCTATGAGCTGGGTGTGTGTAAGGTGCCAATGTTGGAACTTGTCACCGTGACAATACTGTTTTATGCATGAAATAAGTTGCACAATTTCACATTATAATAGTGTGTCGTTTGTTATACATCACATTAACAGCTAATGGACCTGAAATTTAATGAGACATGACTACGACAAATTATTGATTTTGTCCTATTTTGTCATTAATAATATTTTCTTTGATATAATCTCTGCATAATGTGGCTTAAGCTGTCAACTGATATTAATATTTGAAAATCGACCTTAAAAGGTATTGGGTAATAAACGTATACGAACACCACAAAATAATTGTTTTTACATAGTCTAAGGTTTAGCTTGGATTTTTTCAAAACATTTAAAATTACAAATATAGAACCTTTGTACCTAAGCAAATAAAGAACGTATGCATATTTTAATATTAAACAATATAGTTACTGCTGTATTTGTAATTAGCAGATGAATCACATGATATCTTAAGGTAGGTATTCTAACTTGTTTTGTTAATCCTCATCTTTATTTACAGACATTAAAAATAACGTCTATAAGAAACGTAATATTTGTGACAATGTATCCTTATAAATTCTTTAAAAAATATTTTAATGGAGTGTTTTGGAAAGTTTTAACTAATATATCAATATGTAACAGCAGCATGTGGTTTAATATATCCACTAATTGCTTGGGTTTCTACACAAATGTATTGAAAATTCAATTTCTTCTTATGCTTATAAATTATCCTTACATTTTATCCAAAATATAGAGAAATATCATAGAACTTCATAAATCTGCGTGCCTTAGATCTTGATAAAAAAAAATGTGAAAATTTTATATTTTTTCTACAAGAAATAGTAATAGTTTTATATTTATTTATTTATTTATTTATTTATTTCACAATTATGCCTGTTGACAATCAGAAATTGTATAGCATTAGTCACAAATAGAGATACAAAAAAAGAAATGGAGGAGAGAAAGAGAAACAAACAATAACTTAACCTAAGCAAAATATTCAGACAGTGAATATAAACAGCGATTAATTAAATATTTTTTTAAGTTTCGCTTAAAAAGAGTCTCCGTTTTGCACGTTTTTAGTTCCTCAGGTAATCGGTTAAATATCTTAACTCCTAAATAATTTGCTCCCTTACCGGAGATATGAAGTCTAATATAAGGTACCCGTATCTCATTTTTTTGTCGCGTGTTAAAAGAATGGTAATCACTGTTTAGGCAAAACTTATCTCTACAATTAAAAATATACAGACACATTTCAAAAATGAACAAAGACGTCACAGTTAAAATTTTAAAATTAACAAACACATTTCTGCATGAATGTTGTTGCGTAATGCCGGCCATACAACGTAAAATACGTTTTTGCAGCACAAAGATAGCCTGAAAACTAGTTGAATTCCCCCAAAAACATATACCATAACGGAGCCTACTTTCTACCTGGGCATAATACAGATTCATCAATTGTCCTATCGTCAAGATCTCCTTTAAGTTATTAAATAAATAATATTTAGTGGCCAAGGTTGACGCTAACTGCTTACAGTGTGGCTCCCATGTAAGGCATTCGTCTATTCTTATGCCCAAAAGTTTACACAGTCTCCCACACTTCGTATACTACCACCGTTCACCGACACTGATAAGTCGTTACATTTTCTTTGTTGAGTATGAAATCTGAGTAGCTGAGTCTTTTCAACATTGAAAAATAAACTGTTTCCGTTAAGCCAGTAGCAAAGTTGCTCTAAAGTTTCATCACATTTTCTATTAAGTTCCTGTCATCTTTATCGGAAATAATCAGAGCCAAATCATCAGCATACATTGTAAAAAATACATTACTTAAAACCGCCTGTATGGAGTTTATATATATAATAAACAATACGGGACCCATCACGGAACCCTGTGGGACACCCATGTCGACTGTTAAATTGTTAGAAATTATTCCACGAATACAGTTTTCCTGAATTGTCTGTATAGAGACGTACTGATTACGACCTTTGAGAAAATTAGATATCCAATTTAACGGCTGGTCACGTACACCATAATTATATAATTTTTCTAATAGTGTGTCATGTTGGACGCAATCGAATGCCCTGCTGAGGTCACAGAATATCCCAGCAGGGCACTCACTTGCCTCAAAATGTTGAATTATCTCGTTATAAAAGAATGCATAGCCGTTATCGTCGAATACCCCAATCGAAAACCATACTGCTGTCTGTTCAAAATCCGGCACCTATCTAGAAATGGCATCAACCGGGATAAAAATGCATACTCGAAAATCTTAGACATAGCACACACCACAGTAACAGGTCGATAATTTTTCAAGCACTGAGAATCTCCCTTCTTAAACACTGGGATAACTTTCCCTAACTTTAAAGAGCTAGGAAAAACTCCACTACTGAAAGAAATGTTTACCAAATAAGTAATTGGATTTATTATCAAATGAACAACTCTTTTAATCAAAAACATTGGTATATCGTCTGCCCCGGATGATTTTTTATTTTTCAGTTTATTTCTCAGAAGACATAATAATTCATTTTCACAAAACGGTTCTAGGAAGAGACTATGATTCTCTTTATTATTTTCAGTACCTAAGACGACCTTGTTACCGAGAAGTGTTTTATTAACAATATCCTTGGGAGCATTAACAAAATACCGGTTAAAAGTTGAAACTATCGTAGCAGGCGAATTAATTACATTTCCATCAACCCGTATAGAATATTCAGTATTAAATTTTCTTTTTTTATTTGTTAGTTCTGCTACCACAGACCACGCTGCCCGCTCTGGGACCTCGGAATTATTTATTTTGCTCTGGTAAAACTCCTTTTTTGTTTGTTTGACCAAATCACTATGTTTTTTTTTCTCTAATCTATATATAGGAAGTAAATCAGGATGGCTTCGTGAAAAAAAGTGTAGCTGTTTGAGCTTCTGGCTATATAGATACTTTTATATTATTATTTACCCAATTTTTACTTCTTACTATTTAAATGGATTCTACGCTCCGGAAAATAAATCTGAAAATAGTAACGAAATATATCGTAAAAATAGTCGAAAGCCTCATTCATATCAGTTATGCAATAAAGCTCCCCCCAAGTTTCATTTGATAAAGCAGTTTCAAAACTTATCAACTCATTTTCATCAAAATTGCGCCCCAGTCTAAATTGATGATCTGATACACCCAAAGAAGAATTACAATCATCTAATTCTAAATATATAGATCTGTGATCAGAAAAGAAATTGTCTAAAACACAGCACAGTCCGCTATTTTCAAAGTTAAGAAAAACCTGATCAATAATGGTACACGATGTTTGTGTAACTCGTGTAGGCCATTTTACAATTGGAATAAGGTTAAAACAACTTAGATTTTCACATAAACTTAAAAATCGAGAGTTACTGCCACGATCTAAATTAAAGTCTCCACAAACGATAATATCTATGTTAGGTCTGTATACAATGCTCAACACTTCGGAGATCTTTTTAAAGAAAGTAGGTATATGCCCCGACGGGGATCTATAGCAATTTATTATAATAGTATACTTTGTTTGCCGCTTCCATGATACAATGCAATACTCAAAATCTGATTCGATGCATTCCACATCTACACACATTTTTTTTACATTTAAATTATCTTTGGCCCATATAGCTACACCACCGCATCTCTTTACAGGACGACAAAAAAAATCTACTAATTTAAAGCCATTAAAGAGTACGGAATTGATCATACTAATACATATACCTGTTTCTACTACACATAAAAAATCTAAACCTAAATATTTATTAATATCTTCATGAAGAAAATTAATCTTGTCCTGACATAACGTGTTAACGTTCAACACTAACAAGTTTGGATTAAATATCATTCGTTGGGAATCTGTCTTTTTTGGCGTAGCCGTAAAAACCGGCTGACGCAGGTTCCAAAGGGCCACAAGTCCGGGTTCATAGCTGTAGGAAGTCCTCTTCGAGAACCGATATCTTAAATGACGAATAGAGCTCCGGATGCTTAGCCGTTAGTTCTTCACAGAGAACTTGTTTAAGATGAGGTTTCAGCATTGAAGTTAAGTCTGTACTAGTAGTTCGCGGATCCAACCTGTAGACATGTAACTCAACCAAACGGGGTACGCCTTTTACCTCCTTCGAATCCTTATTTTTCCCCACTATAATGGGCGATGTCCTCTTTCTTCTGGTAACCACTTTGTTCCACTTCTCTGTTGGTGCATTATTATTCAGACTATTTTCCTTGTTGGAAACTAAATTAATATATTTATCCATAGCTATATTACTCTCTGCATGCAAAATTGCATTCGAAACGTCCCTCTGTGTAATTTGTTTACTTTTTAGGGCACTGTCAACAACGTTTTTACTACTCCCAGGTATCGACTCCTGGTCGTCTTGTTTACTGTTTTTATTGGCTACTTTTTTGTTAATTGGTTTTATGTTTGATTGTGATTCTTGTTTTTGCTTACAAGAACAGATATTTTTTGAACTATTTAATACACTTTGCTGATTTAATAACTCCAAGTTACTATTTAACAACAAAATTTTTTCTTGTAGTCCTTGGATAATAGCATCCTTCTGCTTAATAATATATTCAAATATATGCATATCTACCTTCTTTTCTTTACCAGCCACTTCAGACATGGCGTCGAAGAAGGCATTGTCATTTTCGTGATTATTTTCACAACATATAACGGCACTATTTTCCATCATTTTTATATTCAAGAGCTTCGCACAACTCACATGAAAACTATTACCACAATTCAAACACTTTAGGCCATTTACAGGCTTAGCTTTACATCTTTTACATAGAGAACTATTAACACCGCTGTTCACCGCGGCAGCCATTAGTTTTATATGTAACACTTTGTAATAAATTGTTATTAAATACAATACATATAATTTAAGATATATTTATACTTATATTTGGAAGTGAGAAAAAAACGTTTCATCCAGTTTAAATGTTATTTTATTTATTGAAAATGTACAAGATCCGGTAAAGAATAAACCATATTTCTACCCATATAAAAATAGTTACATTGTTTAAATATGTAATATGTTGTTTATTTATTTATTTATTTTTAGAAAATTTACAAGATATTTGGTAAAGAATAAACTATATTTCTTCTCATATGAAATAAGAGATCTGTCACAATGAAAATTTATTTTACTAAAAAATTATGAACACCTTTTTTGCTATTTTTTTTAAATTTTATAACTTGTACCTAATTTAAATAAAACTAGATTTAGGGGAAGTTTGGAGTAGTCGATCATGAATCTAAACTTATTAGAGTTCTTTAAACCTCAAAATGTATAAATATTGATATATGTCGTGACCTCGGTAAATGGTCGCTGCCAGTAATAGAATTAAAGTGCACATCCCTAGCTTCAACTGGGATTCTTTGAAAGCAAAAGCAAAAACTTTTGCGTTGTCACCATTGAAGATGCCAACAGTGAAGAGTTGCGAAACATTTGGAAGTATGGTATGCGACCAGTTAGAGAGGCGGCTACGGGACATCTCGGAAGACTACCATTATTCGAGGAACGGTTACGATAGTAGCAGTCGTAATACCGACAACAGGAGCCGAAATCAATATATGGACAGGCCCAGAGATACCGACTGTGGGTCTGCCCCTACAGAACCTAGCCCGAGAACTACAAGGGCAAGTCACAGAAACCCAACTGAAGCTAGGGATGTACAATTTACTTCTGTTACTGGCAGCGACTAGTTACCGAACTCACTGCATAACAACCCGAAAAATCACTATATATCAAATAATAGCACCATTCTGTATAAATATTGATAAAGATTGATTTCAATGTTCTCTTACAGTTATCAATTACAAAGTCAAGTATTTGGAGGTAATGTAGTCCACTTAAACTTCACCTGCTTACTAATTTGTAACGAAATCAAATATATCTTTTGATTTAGATCACCACCATTAAAAAGCCAACGTTTACTAAGATGTGGTCTTGCAAAGGTGAATTTACACAGAAGGTGTAGACTTTTGACAGTAAGTTGGCCTAAATTATAGAAAATGTTTGAATTGCTTGCATAAACGTGTCTTCAGTTAAAACTGTGAACAAAGAGTTGTGCTTAAGACCACTGATTTTTTACTGTTTATTGAGACCGTCTAAAAAAAATCTGAGTAAGGTAGAAAGAATTTCTCTGCACTGTGTCAATTATACTAGTTTTTTTCAGGGTATGTAACAGTTTCTAGGCTGACCGTTATAAGAAAAAAGCATCATTTTCATCTGTAATATGCCATCATAATATCTCCTGAATTTTACACCTCAGCTGCATATTTAGAAAATTGTATACGTCATTATAAACATTGTTATACCCGGCAGAATTCTTCAACGCTTAAATTGATGTCACATATTAAATATTTTTCAGGGTGTATGATACACAGTGATAAGGTGCAATTCACGGTCTTTCATGTCTAGTGCAAAAAGTTAAAGGATATGATTCAATTTCAGCATTATAGTATAGCACTACGCTAATAAGAACTTCCATTTGCTGGGTGGATCTTTAGATAGGATTCTGTGTCCCTGAAGCTCCAGCCTTAAATATTGTAATAGAGTACACTATAATTGCAAAAAATCATTCCAAAAATGAAAAAGAAAATATTTTTTAAGTTATATGAACAGCTTTTAAGTTCAGTAGTGTAAAAAATACTCAGTTCCTTCAATCTACGCTAAGAAAATTGATCGAACTTATGAAATAAAGTAACTTTATTCTATTTAATTATTCGATTATTCAGTGGTTTATCCAATTCTGTAAATATTACAAAAATCATCATGGTTTATTAAAAATACTAAAGGTCATGTTTTAGAAGGACATTGAATAGTTGTGGTTTGGAAATAACACTAATAATAATATGGAAACTCCCATATTTATAATTTTATTTATAAGTATATTTGCTATTCTTCTTAAGTGCTGAACTTGTCACGTTATTAAATGTTTAATTTAATTAAGCTAGAGATCGATTAGGAAATCTGCGTACCTTGCATCTCTTTGTAATATAAATGGTAAACAAAAAATTCGAGGTCGTAAACTTGTAGGCTAATTGGATTTTTATTGGGTGACAGGTTATAAACAACGAAATTTGCGAATATATACAGGTTGGTACAGAATTATATAGATTTTATATTATTAAAATAGAAGATTGATGAAAAGTGTATTATCTATGCATGTGTTCTGCAGGATTTGTAATACGGCACACCTGCGTTTTAGACATCAAAAGTGTTTTAACAGTGATTTAAAGAATTAATGTTACTACACACGGTTGAAAAGAAAGTTTTAACAAAAATCTGATTACATTCTGTAATGATTACGACTGTATAAAGTAAATAATATATTATGCATTACAAAATTTTCCACACGTAGATAAACAAAAATCAGGTAGCTAATATATCAAATTTTTATATTCCAACACATATTTTACATGTATACAAAGTAGAAATGCCCGATCAGAAACATTTTTTTCTAATCAAAGCTTGTTTTGTAATTTTATACCCAATGTCATCCTCGTCTATATATGGCAGTGACATTTTCAATTACTTTTTAGGTTGCAAAAGTAATCCAGTTATATCTAGAGTTCAAAATTATCTTGCCAATGATGGAATGAGACAATTTAGATTAGAATTACATTTCTTTGAGATATTTTGAAATATCTATTTATTTTTTAACTGTAGCCTACAAATGAACCTGGCATGTGTGTTTCAAATTTTGATGTTAATATATTACGAATTTCATACAAAATATTATCAAACTTATAAAAAGCAACGAGATTAAGATTGGCTGTTCAATAAACCAATTTGAAGTGACAGTTCACAACAGCAACTCCTCTCTGTCACTCTATTACTAATAGAAATATGTGAATGGTGGTATGATAATTTAGTTGTGCTCCCTACTAACAGATGGCATTAATGTAACTCACTTTTGCATATTAGGTGCACAAGTAATTAATGATTTTTTACAAAACTAAGTCATTTTATGGCAATATGAAGGTAGTAAGTTTCCATTATATAAAATTATAAAGTACTTTAGTCTTGTTTTTTTATTCCGACAGCGAACTGTTCCAGAACGATCCAAAATAACAGATAATTTTTATTAATAAGAACTACTAGGGAATGACGAACTGATAATGCAAATAGATAACTATATAGAGCTGTTCTAGAATCATTCAAACTCGAAACCAAAACAAGCCTTTTATTAGTATCATAACACGTCTGGAAAACAATGCGATTATGATACGTCGGTTGAGGACAAAGCTTTCTTAATTTAAGAGAACGTTTATTTCGATTATGTATCGATTCAATGCCTACACAATACAACATATTTTAGTTGTATTACGCATAGTCAGTTAAAAATAGTATTATAGAAAATGTCAAGAAGATTGCGATATGTCTATCTTAGTAGCCATTCTCTTGTTATAAATTTGATAATTTGATTTTGTAAAATATTTGAAGAACTATCAGTTACAATTTCAAGTTTCTTATGTTGCTGGATAATGGTTTAAATAAGATGTATCTTAATATATCTTGCTATTTTAAGAAACTGTTCGTCCCAATATCATTCATAATTTAAAAAATAAACAAATTATGCCTTGGTGACTTTTGGTCAAATTAAAAACCAAATTATGTCCAATTATTATAATAAAAATTACAAAGACAGGGAGGGGGCGTAATTATAAACAATTGGAGTAATTAAATACAGGATGTTAACGATAAGTTTGGCCAGAATTGACGGACATTCTATCGATAAAAATAACTGGGGTTTGTTATATAACAAATTTTTAATCAAAGCTTAATAAGGGAGTTACCCCTTTTTGTTTTGATAAATTATGTCATAAAATGTTGTTGCTAGGGAACTGCAACTGTCCATGATAATGAAAATAGTTAAAAGTGTCACTTACATTATAGTTTTATCGTTACAATTTCTATATTTATTGTTCATTGTTTTAAATTCTAATAACGTTAAGTATGTTTAATAATCTTAATTATCTCAAGATCTGTCAATGTTACAAACACATTAATGGAATTTTTTTTGACAGAAATTGATCGGAAATTCTAAAATATCTTGACATTTTAGAAATGTCAATGCCATACTTATTTTTCTTAAGAAAATATACCCTGTTCATGAAGTAACTACGCCACTGGAGTACATAAATTTTAAATTTATGAGTGCACAGATAAATAGTTTAAGTGAAAAATATCACCGTCCAAATATTGATAAATAATCTTTTCCCCCATTTAAGCTATGAATAAAAAAAAGAAAAAAATTCTAAAATTGTAAAACTCACTAATTCCTTTATTAAGCTGTAAATGAAAAATTATTATATAACAAATTCTAACTATTTTTACCGGTAAAAGATATGTTGATAAAGTTTTTCTAAACTTACCGATAACACCTTGTATATCAGTAAATATATATTTCTGGTTTTGAAATATTTTTAAATACCCAACGTAATTGATTTTCCCTGTACGCGTCGTAAAATTTTAAATTAAAAATAAAATTCTAAAAAGTACTAAATAATCAGATCTTAATTTTATATTAATAAATAAAATTGAGCAGTGCAGAAAATAATTATAAATAATGTAAGCATCATCGTAATCATAAAGAACAAATATTATAGTAGTGTTGCTTTGACTTATAAATATCTTTTATTATATTTGTAAATATCGTAAATATTTACAACAAAATTTTAGTTTTTTGAATTTCATGGTTCTTAAAATATATGATACAAAATTTTGTTACCGCAAAATATGGAAATAGAATCAAATTGGTTGTAGATACTTCATTCATCTCTGCTGGTATAAAAAATAATAAGTTCTTATCAGATAAAATTGTACTTAGGCACATTCGAAGCCAATGATTGTTCACATTCGAAATAACTGATGAAAATCATTAATTAGAAAAGTTTGTATTTCAACGCGCACTTATTATATGTAGTAGATAATTAAGTAAATTGCAGGTAATCCAAATTAAAGTAATTAAATTATATACTTATACCACCACACCAAAAACAATATCCAGTAAAGTAAGCACCCAAACACATAATTATCCACAAGCGCTCATCACCACTTAATAATATAAAATATTTCCATACCGGTTTCATAACTTTAAACATACACTTGTCAATACTTCATAGAAATAGTCAATTACAAATAGCTAGGAGCTTTATATACCCCCCTTCACTGTTTTACAATTATCCATATAATACACATCTACTGAACTGAACGCTGTAAACTACAACTTAAGTATATATACGAGAGCGCATTTCATGCATCCAAAATTTTCAGCTCGAAACTGAAATGTCGAGGTGAGCGTCAAATTCATTGCATGTTTATAAAGAGAAAAAGTGACTGAGGCCATATTTTCCCTCAAACAGTTTTTTCGTTACTGTCTATTTTTTCTAAATCCTTTGATTTAAAATTTGTAAAAGCAATTGCATTAAATATTCCATATTACCAAGGTTCTCTTCAACTTATGAAAAGTAATTACAATAGTAAATCTCACCTTGTCTCCTTTTATTTTATAAAAATATAAAAAATGTTAAAATTAGATTTTTAAAGACAGATAAATAAGTACCTAAATATGTTTTTTTATCGACAAATATTTTAATTTCTGCAAACTGCACCTTATGACACGACATGCTTCAATTATTTAATCAAACATTTCTAAATAGTATGTTGTTACATTAGGCTACTGTCTTAAAATTTGCAAGTATTAGGAACACTATTAATTAGCAAATTGTTTACCTACTTTTTATCTCTGTAATGATCTGCAATCTATATCAAAGAAATTTAATTGCATACTCTATTGTTTAATCTAATTCTGATGATTCATTTTTTTTCTAAGGTTGATGCGAAGATAAGGTAGTCGGTATTTAGCAAATAGTTCAAACTGAATAAAAATGCTTGTAATTAATTACCATTATTTTAATTTTACAAGGTAAATAATGAATTTATAAAGAATTCAGTAAATTTATAGAGGGATTCCGGAATATGCCTTTATTTTGCTGTGTAAAAAATTGTACCAAATATTATATAGTAATAATGTATCATATTTGCAATTTGTATAGCAATTGCATAAATTTGTACAACATATTTACAAATAGGCACCCCTAAAAATAAATACTTACTGTGAATGGTTTTATTAAAGCTTCTTTCATAACACAGAATAAAATGTGAAATAGTTACAACTGTTCTAAACGTCTCGTAGCCACAGAGTTTTGCTCAGATTCGCGATAAATTAACAAGTCATGCAAGTCATGGTTACTATAAATTGTTCCATTTTTGTATGTACACTCACAAGTATCAAAGAAACACTAGAGAAAAACGAAAACGCTTTAGCCATAATACTACTATGATTAATATTACTTATAGGTTAACAGCAGCAGCTGTTACATTGCAATGTTGGTGAACGTTATACTACACTACAGTTATAAGGAATTTCTGGGAAACTTCAATTGTTTACTTCATTAATATCTATTTATACAAAAAACAAATAATGAAATTAATTATACCTTAGTTTGGAGTTTTGTAACACAGTTTTGTATTTAGTTGCAGTTGTACTTTAATTTTTGAAATATATTTGTAGAAAAACTATTTGTTTGACATTTTTTTCATAATAGTTTTTTTGGTGCTTTTGGTATATATAGAAACCCTTAAAATTAGGGCACACATATTCCCCTGTACACCCTGTATATAGTAAAATATTAGCAACGTCCCAGTACTTAATTTTTGCTTATATGTTCACCCCAAATTCCGGGTACTCAAAGATCTTGCCCCAGTTAATATTAATTAGATCTCTTTTTATAATTTCTATTGTCTCTCGGGAAGTCTTGGTCTTCTTTCTTCTTCTCTCTCCTGAATCCTGTTCTTTTTAGGTATATTGAACATACCAGTTCACTAACGTATCTGCTTCTAAACGGGATGGGACATTCACTAGCGCTTTACAATGGGTATATGACTGTTAGGAAAGGTTGTCCTTCCTTTAACAAGATGATAATCGGCAAAATAGCAAGAGGATGACGAAGTATAATATCAAGAGGGCAACTGGCATAACATAAGAAACGACGAACAACGAGAGATAATATCAAGAGGCCGTCCGCTGATTATGTACCTGATGTGACAGACAAACACAAAAGACCCAAACACTTACTTCTTGACTCGGGGTGACTGCCCCAACACTAAACACTCGCTCTTCCCCGCTACCTCTTTTTTCAGGTACATCCATGACCAGAAATCAAGAGACACTCACAAAACAAAACCCTGACGTACCTTTAAACTTACACCGGCCCGCAAATGCTGAGGGCTCGATACCAACCAAAGGCTGAAGATCCGATACATCCTTAGCTACAAAGATAGACCCCAGGGCGCAATGGTTAGACCCGAGGGTCACACTCAGCCGACGAAGAAAGAAGCCTGATACCAGAGGAGCACCAGAAGAGGCCCCCCTTGCCAGCGGGGATCATTCCAGGACAAGAGGAGGGCCCAGCGCCTAAACCGGCCACATTTTGTGTTCGGGGTAGACGATGGATGGGGCCCACCTTCACGAAGGTCTACCAGGTCTACAGCGATGAGGCAGGACAAAGAGGGATAGTCCCTCTCGATTCCCAATCATTTAGACCACCAACACCGCCAAAAATATCGGCGCTGACAATGAGATAAATTCCTGGAAATCTGCATTTAAAGTTTGTAAATGTATAATTGACTCTATAATCTCGGGTATGTATTAAAAAGTGGGCCATACTTTAAGGCTAGCTTTCTTGGCTAAAAATAAGATGATTTAAGTTCTAACCTTAGTACAACTTTTCTTCCTTAAAAAGTTATAGCTACGAGATTTTTTTAAATACTTTCTCGGGTCTATAACTTTTTAAGATATCACATTTTACTAGATGTTGACTTTTATGTATAGGGTCTTTCTGTGAATAAGTGCTTACCTTCAAAGAAGTTGTAGATTACGTGAACAATTTTTATAAATCAGCTCTGTTTAAAGCATCATCTGCTTCAAAAAATTGATGAAGAATGACTAAGGGAAACTTGTATTGTTTGAAAATGCCTTATTCAAATCAAGAATAAGCAAATATCGTCTCAATGTATGCGGAATGCAAATATGACTTGTCGTTTGTGTGTGAGTAAACTTCCAAAGACAACAATCAAATTCCATGATGCAAAACCCTGCTTCATGACTGTGGAATACTGATCTAAAATAAGAAAATATACAGCAGGTCAGGTGTCATTGTCATTGGGTCATTGTTGCTGCAGCTAATGATCTTAACAAATGTCTGGAGTAATTTCCACTTCCGCTTAGAAACAAGATGATGAGGTTTTGGAAATACCTTCGAGCCATTTTTGCAGGGAAATAGTTAATTTTTATTATTGCTTCTAAAAAGTGTTTAAAAGTAAATATTTTTTCGGCCACGGATTGTTACGAGAGGATATTATTGAAATGGTTACGTGCAATTTACATAACAGAAAGGTTTTACAAATTTTCTGTTTACTTGAAATTGAGTGAGCGACTCAGTCGTAGCGAAGCTTTTGCGAAGTCACCACTGAAGATGCCTGCAGTGAAGAGCGGTGAAACGTTTGGAAGCATGAGATGCGACCTGTTACAGAGGCGGCTACGAGACCTCTTGGAAGGCCACCATTATCCGAGGAACGGTTCCGACCGTAGTAGTCGTAATCCCAACAACATGAGCGGAAATCAATATATGAGCGGGCCCAGAGCCCAAGAACAACCAGATCAGATCAAATAATCTAATCTTATCGAGGTCACGGCATAACAGCCCAGAAAGTCACTATATGTCAAATTATATAGATAGCTTAATGAAAATAATTTATTTGTATGTTGCTCTGTTTCCTATTTAAACAAACGTTTTATTTCAGAAACATCTAGTATATCAAATTAGTTGCCCTTTATTCAATTGATGAGAATTTAAGGACAATTTGATATGCTGAAATATAATTGTTCCATGTTTAAATTAAGATGAAAATGTCTACAAAATTTGTCAAAATGAAGAAAAAGCAGTAAAAATATAGGATCATTTTTACATTACAATTTGTGAACAAATAAATGTAGACATGCTGTATATACTATGCTCAAATTTGGTCCGCAACATCTTTTTAATATTTTACTGTGAGTTTTCAGTGATTTTTTTTGCCATAGACTCTATTTAGAATAGCTTTAGACGGTGGTATTATGATGACTTGGCAATCTATACACCGCTATGATTTTTATTCGAAGCTGGTGTTCCTCAATAAATGCCAAGAATATTAAATTTAAAGTATTATATTTACAGTAAAAAAAATGTATAAACCGAAAATCTTACACTGAAAAAAGCAATTAATAACGTAACTGTATATTTTATTCGAGTTTGTTAAAATTTTGAAAAGCTATTAGGTTTCGTGTGCTACATATATTTAATTCGACTAAATGAAATTGATCCCCAAATATCCTTTTATAGAAACCTTCTACGGTTTAAACCACTAGCAAAAGGCACAATGGGAATGACAATCGAAGGTAGATTGTCACGAAACTAGAATAATATTCCACTCAAATGTCGAAAAAAATGCATTCATTTTAATTCTATTACCAGTGAGACGATTCAGAATACCCTTTCATAAAAGTCCTGTCACTTTTAGTCTTTGTAGTGATACTACAACTCAGCTTTAATGATGAATTAAAATCAGCATCTTTGTACTACGTTCGATAAACATACAGAGCTTCTACAGTAAAATGACACTTGGGTTTGTCATTTCTTATTTAATTATAATTGTACTTTTGTAGTAATCTACTATCAGCAATTTTTCCAGTTTCAAATAATTTTAGACTAAATTTATTGCTGAAGAAGAAAAATTTTCAATTAAAAAGCTATAGCAAACTACAGAACATAATAAATATGTTGAAGTGAAATTTCAAGAAACAACTATACGAGAAAAATTCTTACCTGTATTTAAGTATATAGTCCATTGAAATGTTACATTATTTTGGCCTTAGCGTGCATTTTTTAGAGGACGCAATTTTATTGTTTGGATGTGAGGGGGGAGTCAAAAAAAGCTTAACTTGAAGTTTGTGAGGTCACAACCCTCGAGGTTTGGCCGCCATCTTGGAAAAGGGGGTTATGGCGTCCAAAAGAAAATTTGTCCAAAAATTTTGATTGTTTTCCTTTAATATCTTTGTTATTTTTGATTTTACAACAAAAAGTTACTGGACTAAAATTGTAGAGGAATCAATTTGCAATAAAAAATGTTTTCAAAAAATTTTGTATGACCAATAGTTTACCTGATAAATGGTAAAAACAGTGTAACCCCCTTTTTCCAATATGGCGGCCGAAGTTGGAGGGTTGCGAGCTTCTTTTGATCCCTCCCCCCGCACATCTAAACAATAAAACTGCGTCCTCTAAAAAATGCAACCCCAAATGTAACATTTCAATGGACTATAGCGAAAATTAGTGTTCACAACAGCGTTGTAAACCCCAAACTAATGAATATAATAAAAAAAGGATATAATAAAAATTCTTCGTTGAAAATCACTCTACAATAATGCTCTGATGTCATTTTATCCTAAATAAAAAAATAAATAAATTATGGCGTCCAAAAGAAAACTTGTCCAAAAATGTTGATGGTTTTTCTTTAATATCTTTGTTATTTTTGATTTTACAACAAAAAGTTACTGAACTAAAATTGTAGAGGATTCAATTTTTTTACAAAATTTTTGTATGACGAATAGTTTATCTGATAAATGCTAAAAACAATTTAACCCCCTTTTCCAAGATGGCGGCCAAACCTCGAGGGTTGTAACCCCACAAACTTCAAGTTTTTTTTGACTCCTCCCTCACATCCAAACAATAAAACTGTGTCCTGTAAAAAATGCAACCCCAAATGTAACATTTCAAAACAAGATACTTAATTTTGAACTTCATTCAAGTAAGTATATGTATTAATTCAGTAATAAAATATATTTGATATAGATATTTATATATCCTAATTAATATTTTGTAGTAAATGTCTACTGTAAAACTTAAAATGCGGCTATAATTAGTGCAAAATAATAATATGGATCATGATATTAATACAAGACTTGTAGTGATATTACCAAAATTATAGTCACAATAACAAACAATACAAGTTGTATTAACGTTGTGTTCAGGTGGACCGCTAGGTTCAGCATGTGACTACAAGAGGTTACATGTTGAATAACTCTACTCGTCTACTCAGGATCCCTGCTGCAGGATCAGTCATCGGTTGCCTCGTTTCCAATGGTATACTGAGGAGAGCTGACAAGCTCAAAAGCGGTATGTGTCTGGTGTGCCGCTAATGAATGACTAATATTTTTGCTGTAAGTCTTTCCTTATATAAATAATTTAATACTACTGAATGGATAGTATTTAATTATTTATTATAAGTGGGTAAAGTATAGATGTAACATTTTTATTTTTCTAAAGAAAACAATTTGCTGTTATTTAACTGCATGCTATTTTCTGGCTTAGACAGCGCAATTTTGTCGTTAGTTTCATGAATATGTATGCACGAAGACTTACAACTAAGTGAATATGGACGCTTATAACCTGCGTTCTATTTAAATAACAGGGAATCCATCTAGAGCACTTTCGCTGCTAGACTCTACCCAAAGAATAATAATTTCTGCATGCGCAGCCGATACAAAGCTAAATTTAATCGGAAGTAATATACTTTTTTTTATTTCAGCATGTGCATATCAAAGACGCAGCTAAATAAATCGGGTGTGGCTGCTATAGAAAAAAGGAAACGAGTAAATATTTCACATTCTCCGTCGTGTTAATACATGGGGAAGGCTCCTAGAATAACTGTATCATATTATAAAAAATGGATTTGTAAAAGTTTCCTAGTTCGTTGAACTTGTGCTAAATACGTTAATTGATACACTTCCTCAAGTTTTCTGAAGTATCTACAAATATTTTTACAGACTAACTAGTTTTAGTGAAAAGTATGAAAATAGTAATATTGCGGAGTAAGTGTTATTAATAGCTTACACCGAACAACAACACGCTTGATTTGTTTCCTTATATACTAAATTAGGGACTAATAACACTGCGAAATTACTTTTAATTAAGTTATTAACTAAATGTCAATGAGAACGAAAATGAAAATTTATACATTTCTACACTATTTGAAAGCCCAATTTAATTAAAATAAATAACTTCAGTTATTTGTTCAACTTAAGTATTAAGCTTTTAATTGATAGCAAAAAGGAATAATACAATGCTTATGGTTTATTATCTTTCACTTTTAAGTCTGTTTATTTTTTTATTTAATATGTTTTTTTATTGTATTTTGCATAATATGTTTTTTATTATAACCTCTTATTACATTTTACAAACTTTTCCATCCTATACAAGGTGTTTCAAAAAGACATGACAATATTATTAGGGCTAATAGAACATTGAAAAATAGCCACTAATTTTTGAGATAAAGGACGTGTAACATAATTTAGAAAAATCAAATTTAATTTGTTTAATGACCAACACATTTGACACATGTACGTTTTTGATGGTGCCGAACTCGCTGGTGTTTTTTTTTTTTGTACAAAGTAGAGAGCGCTAGCTGCTGGTAGTTCCTCTAATATTTTATTCTATAACCTTTTTTAAGTTCAATGTTGAATTTAATTTTACACAAAAAAGATGCTCCTAGTAAATTTGTTAAAAATGCACCGTTTTCGAGGAAAATTGTGAAATAAAAAAGGTCACAGGTCTAGTTAAGTCCATCCGTGAACACACTGTATACACGCACGTCTTTATAACAAATCATATGTTTTCTAAAATCTATTTTATTTTCCACTAGACTGCATCCAGAGCAATTGAGTGGACAAGTAATCTCGTATAATCTACTCTCAATTAGTCATCAGTTGTCATTTACGCTCGGGATCGACTACTTGTTGGATATTAATTTTTTAAATTTATTTTCTCAAGAGTTAAGAACAATATATGAGAAGCTTTGGATCGTTATTCAATGCTCTAACTATAGAATAATTGAATATGGGGTCTGTGGGCATACAATGTACTTAATGTTTACATGCATTATGAAAATGGTTAAATTTATACCTAAATCAAAAGTTTCCAAAATGAATTGCTTCATCAGATATCTATACGTCCTTTTTGATATCACTGCCCCCTATTTTACAATTAAGATGAAATAAAATTAAACCATAATTTCCTGGAATATTTTTCCATGCTTTTAGAAGTTTTACACAATTTACACAAATATGTACATATTACAAAATATATATTTTTACTCTATTTGGTATACAGACACACTTTTAAAGTGCAGCACAAAAATAGCAATCTTATACACAATATTAGAGCGACAAACAGAAACAAACATGAATTTGGTAATTACATTCCAGACTACTTGAGAGCAGTCAGCCGAAAACGGTATTTTATATAATACCAAAAAATATCATTTGAATTATGGAGTGTCAAATAGAAATAAACGAGTATTTTCGACATATTCTATCTTTTGAGTTTTCATTGCTGTTCACGTAGAAAACGCCATTGGGAAATGTATAGCATGGAAATGATTTTCTCGTTTCAAAGAGAACCATTGTAACATAAAGTGCAAGAAAACCAACTGATGTTCATGAACATTGATTTAATTCTTTAATTCATGATGACCAGAGAACCATTGTAACGTAAAAGGTTCTGCACGTGCAGGAAACCATCTGATATTCATGAACATCGATTGAATTCTTTAATTTGTGATGACCATATTCAACTAACACAGAAGTTGACCAATATGATTGACTGTGTAGTAAACCATAGTACGACATTTGCATTATAAGGATAAAGTTGAAAAATTGAATATAAGAGAAGGTTGTATCAATCTGTCACTATTTGAACTTTTTTGCTGATTTGTCAACAATACCGATTATTTTTGTAGCAGAATGTTACTGGTGCCAAAAAATGGTGACATCTCTAACAGAAGGACAACATCACGAGCAAAATCTGATGCGAAAGGCTTTGTTTGTTATGCATTATTTACGAAAAATGTTACTATCACTATTGAGGTCTTGTTTCACAGATTTTTATCTTTTCCTTTCTCTGTTGAACAACCTGCCAAAAAGCTGCTCTAAGTCGACAACGTTCTTAAAAAATGGGTTAATTAATGCTATATTTCTAAACCATTCATTTTTTCAAGTGTAGTAAAAAAATGCAAGATCGTTGGGATACAAACCCAAACAATGGATGAGTACATTTCTGTTAAATTGTTATTTTGTTTATTAAAATGAAAGTTTCACACCTCTACTTTAAAACCAATAAGATGCCTTTATTTTGCCTCGTTACCATGGCAACCAGAAAAACTTCCGGAAATTTTCTCGTGGCGAGGCGATAATTAAGTGGACATTTTTTGACAGTTGATAAGGTAAACAAAATGTAATGGATATACAATACAATACAACAACAATACCTTGGCCGAGTCAAATTAATTTAAAATGTCAGGTTTGATTTATACTTGGGATGTGAAATTTTCTTACCGAATACCACACGATTAATTCCTGGAAATTTAAGCTCTTGTGATATTATAAGTGAACTTTTTTTAAAATTTACTTGAAACGGTACAAACTAATGTGTCAACCCAATAGATGTTATCTATGAGAAAATTATAGAAGTGAGTCTCGGGTATAGTAAATCTTTATCATTATACAATCTTATTGTTGAAGTACATACAAAAATTAGAAATTTTTATTTTATTTCACGGGTATTGTAAGGTACGATATCTCGATAGATATCAATATCAGATCTAATTGCATTGAATATTTCACATAACTGTTGTATCTAATAAGTAAATAAGTAATTTAATACTTTCTGATTTACTTTACCTTTGGCGGATAATTTAATATAATATTATATAATTAGTTAAGGATGATGTAGTATTAATATTTGATGAACACAGGTAATTAGCCACGCAATTATTATGTAACAAGCGATTAAAACTATGTTCTGAAAATTTGGAATTCTAATTTTACAGCTTAATTGCTGAAAGTAATATTGTTAAATTAATTATAACTATTTTTATATCTCTAGAATTTTCACCCAACAATCATTATTACATGAAACAAGAATAAATTAAATTTTTTATTAAGTTTCACTTTGCACACTAAATAGTGTTGTGAAAAGCATAACATTTTACGAAGATATTTCAAACTTTTCACTGTTTCAGGATTTGACGAAGAATTAAGCAGCAGAGGAACACTAGGTCCATCTAAGTGTAGTAGTTTTGATATTCTGTCAAATTAACTTAATTAATGATAGAGATAATGTAACTTTAACGTTTACGCATACCTTCTGCTTCATGAAAGTAGTAATGACACCTGGTA
This sequence comes from Monochamus saltuarius, assembly GCA_025584915.1. NCBI lineage: Eukaryota > Metazoa > Arthropoda > Insecta > Coleoptera > Cerambycidae > Monochamus > Monochamus saltuarius. The sequence continues at coordinate 55,055,016 of CM046724.1, forward strand.
GATTGAACAAAGCGAATTTCTTAATATACGGCTATATAAATTAATATATACCTATAATTAAATATTAGATGCATATACTTAATCGATCTTTGTGATGAAAAAAATTTTGTATTATATTGACTAATATGTATTTTGGCGCTGAATTTCAGAGGATTTTTTCTTATGCTTTACCTTTTTGTAATTAGGAAGTACAACAATTTTATTTGAATTTTACTTGGATACTTTCGATTTGGATGTTAAAGTAAGTACACTGTTTATAACATAATGATAATAGTTATTTATGCAACAAGTACAAAAAGTAAATGTTTGTTGCATGCGACGTGAAATTGTCCAAATTGTACAAGTTCCATACAATATTTTTTCTACGTTCATGCAAAAACCAAAAAATGTTTTATTTAGATGACATTAACTGTAGAAAAATATGACGTCAATTTGAACGTTTATGTTTGTCATGACGACAAAACGCTGTAGTAGAATGACAGATGAATGCAATACACATTTTACTGTACTAGTGCAATAAAGAACCACTTTTTCCACTAAATATAGTTCAATAAAGTTTTGTTTTTGCATGAACGTAAAAAATTTTTTATAAAATTAATTTATATTAACGCGCAGTAGCAGAGCTACTTCTGGAAGCCATTTGCTATTCTGTGCCGTAGAAACCATTGACCGCGACTTCTATCGCGAAACGGCGATAACGTTATTTTACAAATACGGAATTCCAGAAAACAATTACTCTGCGGGTAAATGCCCGGACCAGCATTGAGTTACACCTGAAAAAACCCTAAAAATAGTTAAAGTCATTCGTCGGCAACCCGCCAGACATATACCGGCTTCGAGCTTATTAGCCTTCATTAGTGTGCTATAGGTGAGGTGAGTTATTAATAGGTCTGTCAGTGGTCGCGCAGTTTAAAGCATCGTCAGTACTTGAATCGATGTGGCTAGACCGGTGTGGGTTCGAGTACCGCAGCCGGTAGACCGTATATCAGCTATATTCGTGGAGAGGATTGCCTGCGGATATGATAGGGTGGAAGAATGTTAGCTTGGGGCAATATGAGAGATTGATACCGGTTGACATTTGACTACCCCCCTAATTAATGAGGTTTTCCAAGTTTCCGTAATTCCTGCACTGAATGGTGGTTAGAACCCACCAACGTAAGTCGTTCCTCGTTACAAAATGCGGCCTGCTTAATAATCATATGCCGCCCCCTATCCAGCACAAGTCTTCGATTTCTGGACTAATCCTGGTGATTAGAATGAAGGGTAGAGATATTATTATATTATTATTACAAACAGTTTATTGTTTTAGTATCTGTGCATCCCAAGGTATAATGTATAGGATGAACTTCTATTGATGTATCTACACATAAGTATAATAGCAAATTTTTTTGACAATGTAGATATTAAGAAACCATAATTGGCCAATTTCCAAGCTGGTTACCATATCGCCAGTTTTGGTTTTCTTAGGTTTATGGAAACATTTTTTGGGAAGATCTCCAAAATTTGAAAGTATGTTTCTGGTTGGCATTTCGTTAAAATTATTACTTTTCCTGAATTTCTATTGCTTCTTTGTAGAGACCAACATTTTATCTCAGGAACTATAACTTTGGTATTGTCCAGGTATACTGAAAATAATTTATTTTCCCTGAAATTTGTAATTGCTAACTTATTTTGCTATTTACGAACATTTTTATTCATAATAATAGATAATAGAAAACTTTGAATGAACCTGTGGATGTCTTGTCCGATAACTTCGAAAAACAAGCCGACGAACTATAATATAGGAAATGTCTGAATCCGACACGAAATTATTGATTTAATTACTATATACGTCTAAAAGCAAAAAAATGTTACCAAAAATGAAAGAAAATACAAAATCACAACATAGACACACAGGATTTCAATTGTGACAACGAATTTTACCATTGCCAGTGTTGCTGGTTGTCGTCAAACGTGTGAAATAAATAACAACGCGCTGGACGGGCCGCCATAGTCGGCAATAAACAGGGGTTTAATAAAGTTGGAAATGTTTTGAAGAATGATTCGGTTAATTCTAATTTTTCTCTATACCTTTTTAAAATATTTGTACTTAGTCATAGTTAACCCTTTATAGTTCTTATAGGTGGTCTTAAGATAAACTGTTCTTATTCATCTTTCTTAAAGTGTTATAGAATATATTTACATTGCTTCATTAAGATGTGGCCTCTTTTATGAGTGTAAGTATCCTTCTATGTATTGAAGTTGAGTGAACAATCTTCACACAACATGTTGTAAGATATCTCTTCTATTAACAGTTACAAAACCACTCCGATTAATAATATGCATCCGAAAAACAAGTCTCTGTTGTAGGTCTGTTTACAGCGTGACCACACTTCTTTTATTAGTAAAAAAATATTTACTATCTTATTGTATTCTACTCAATAAAACAACAAAACTATATATTATGTATAAGACATGAAACTTTTATTTAGATATTATTCTACTTGAGATCCAACAATAGTTTTAATCAGTACTATAGGTACTATGGTACTCAGTAGCTACGTCACTTCACGTCAATACAGAAACTAAAATTATTAAATGAGTAAATGCGAAGTGGTAATTTAATTGAGTTTTTTTACAGTGTAATCACTTAATTACATTATCTTAATAACAATAATAAAAATTACTATAATATCTAATGCTTGCTACAAACTATGCGTGAATTTGCGATTTGCGATGCGTGGTTTGTAAGGAATTCGTGCATGGTGTGTAAGTTTTTTATGAATAGATTTTTAACGAACAAGACCCTATACAATATTCACGAATTCCTCGCATATCATGAACTGCGCATGAGGAATCGCGAATTCACGCATAGCCTGTACCAAGCCTAACATATTGTTACTGTTTTTTAATTGTTACATACAGAATATTAAATACTCTGCATGCTCTATAAACAGAAAAATTGCCATATAATTATTTATTTCGGTTATATTCATCTTGTATACTATCGACATGTTTTTGTTGAATTATAATCATAAAAAATAATATCTTTTATTAAATCGGGTAAATTCTAATCAAACATTTTTGTATAACCATTATAAACATATTTATTGAAGTGCTGCATAAAAGTGTTATAAGTGCTTATACAATAAATTTATAACAAAGTATTGTTATATGGCAGTTATTACACACTTTTTTTATAATCTGATGCCCTTTTACACTTATAGAACACTTGTTAATATTGCGGATAAGCCTTACAACCATTTTTACAACATTCTTCATATTAAAATAATTAATCAAATACTCGTATTTTGCCCAGGTTATGCCTGATTTATGATGTAGTTAGACTGAAGTAACAAACTAAGCATTTCTGAGACCTTTAGGCAAACATTAAATCATCTAGCCGTTATCACGGCATATAATACTCACACTTTAATTTTCTTGTACTCTATAAATATGATGTATTTCATTACGTCTATAAAATTTACTTTTGTGAGCAAGCAATTTGCCTGACTAATAATAAAAAGTGTAATAAACTACTGTGATTAAATACAAGGTTTTATGTACTCAACTTTCGAATCTGTGTGAAATTATTTACCTTGATGATTACGCGAAATTTGGAGTTCCATGAACGTTCTGTTCTCAAAAATATGTATTTACCCGAAGAGTAACTGTGTTTAAACCTTATTAATGTTTGTGAAATAATTAATTAATAATTTTAATACATTTTGTTTTGTTTTACACAAGAAGTGCATGACATGTTGTCATGTTCCCAAAACATACAACAAAAAGCGATTATAGATAGTTATTAGAATCTGTATAGAGTGATGAGAGATGATAGTACATAAAAAATGATTACAAACTCTAGTAACTTCTTAAATGCACCGATTTGCAGTTATACATGGTGATTCAGATAATGGCATTAATTTTTACCCGACCTTTCAAAAGATAAACAGATTACCCAAAATCATAACAATCGGTAACACGAGGCTACTGGTATGCTATAAATTTTGTATTGAAGAGTTCGAATATTGAAGCTATAGAAGTCCAACAACGTTGCCACTCAGGATCATATACATATAATAAGAGCATGTTCGGTACTGAAGTGGTAGATTTTTTGTGCTAATAACAAATTCACTTGTTTACAATCTAAAATATATGAATTTTGTATATTCTTTTAGGTGCCTTTAACACTTATTGCAGTTTTAAGGTATTCATTAAGCGTTTTGTCAAGTTCTGACGTTGACGTAAAATTCATTCTTCATGCCCAATGCGAGTTCAAAAGCTCCGCAAAATTTTAAACAGTAAATAATTTTGGATACAACATTAATAACATACCTATTTTTGACACTTTTTTATTATGTTCTTGAAAGCAGAATCAAGTTGAGCTTGTAAAGGTGTAAATCGCATTTGGTTAGGAATATTAATCAAAATCAAATCCATTACTCATGATCACTAGGTACCGAATAACACAGACGCACATGTCTATTAAAATATTTCCACGGCTCTGTTCTGCAGAGGGCAACCCCGGTCTTTCACTACTTTAGATATATATTTTGGCAAATAGCAAATTTTATAAACTACACTGGCGACATAAAAACACGAAATTTACCAACCTCCACAACGCAAAAATGATAACTGTTGGATGAAGAAGAGATAGAAGTCGGATCGCGTGCATTTGTTAGAGACGGCGTGTTTGCCGGTATAGGAAAACGTACACGAGCGATGTTCGATTTATTTCGCCGGAAACGTATTAAACTGGAATTTGAACTGTCAACTCTTTAGCTGTGCCGCGTGTGCTGATCCTATTCTATGCGATGTCGGTATGCATTATAAAATTTTCATGATTTCGTATTGATTACACCAGGCGTTTATACAAATGCAAACTTAATTATATAGTCTGTTTGGAAATGAAAGAGAGTAATAAAACCCCGGAATAAGAACCGGCCATGGGCGTGGTAATATTTTGTTTCAGGTAATTATCAGGTAACACTAATGCTAACAGGTAATGGGTGTACATTACAATATTTTACTGGATACATCATAGGGCAGGAGCAGGAGGAGTATTGTGACAGATCAATCCAGTCTTAGAGCTGAATATACGATGACGTGCTAGTGCAGCAGAGTAAAATTCGACTTGCGTTTAGTGACTATTGTGCCAGTGGATACAATATTGTTTGGGTAAAATATCGAGCTTATCAGATTACGTAGGTACCTGCTAAACGCGTGAAAAGATGTGCGCTGTCTCAGAATGAGAAGATTATTAGATTAAATGCATTTAATGCATTGAAATACCAAAATCCTTCCAATAGTGGTGGAAAAGTGTTCCAAAATGACAGGGAATGGAAAATCGATTATCTACAGACTTTTAATGGAAACAAAAATGAGCTGATACTGTAAATCCCCAAAATCATCTACAGGAGGTCAAAAGTCGTTACAGATGATTTCTTCAAAAAAGTCATTGGCAGAACTCATTTTATTTTAAAAGAAATACCAACGTTAAACAACATTTTAAGTGAACTTTCAGAGGACAACGATTTGCCAAAAATCAGTACAAGCAAATTATGAACCGTCTTACGAGAGTTGAATTTTTGCTGGGAAAAGCAGAACAAGAAGTCAGTTCTTATTGATAAAGATAAAATATTAGCTTAAAATACCTTTCTTAAATGATACATATTAGTTAAAAATACCTTTCTTAAACAGTAAAAAAATGTTACAAAAGCTAATAATAAGGAATATATAGGTAGATATTGTGGGTGTAATTCAACGCAGGTTGGGGCTTTTGTCCACTGAGTAGTTAGTTTCACACAATATTGTTAATACGTGAAAATATACGAAAAAATAAAATTATTTGTTGGCGAAGATCCTACTTAAGATCAATTAGAAAATTCCGTGACGAAGGGAGGAATATTTATTATCTAGACAAAACTTGGGTCAACGAGGGATATACTGTAACAAAAGTATGGCAAGATAAAAATATAAAAAGTTTTCGACAAGCATTTTTGGATGGACTTTCAACAGGGTTCAAGCACCTTCAGGTAAAGGGCGAATATTAATAGTGAAACATATAGGTAGTGCCAGTGGTTTTGCAGATGCTGCGGTTTGCTTTTATTTGAATCTAAAAATACAGGTGGCTATCACGAATACCTGAACGCAGATGTTTTCGAAGTATTTTACACAGATGTTGGATCTTATTCCTCCGGGGTCTGTAATTGTCATGGATAATGCCAGTAACCATTCACGGCAGACTGAGCGGACGCCTACGACTGCTTGGAGGAAAGCTGATATAATTCAATGGTTATCCTGAAAAAACATTTCTTTTGAAACAAGTATGGTGAAATAGGAACTTTTGACCGTTGTCAATCTTAATAAAGATCAGAAAAATTATGTTATCGATGAAATAGCAACAAATCGCCAAATAAACGTACTACGGTTACCACCTTATCACTGTGAACTTAACCCAATCGAATTAGTCTGGGCGCAGGTAAGAGGAGATGTAGCGCGAATTAATACGTTTAAATTAAGTGACGTGAAAATTTTGTTAAAAAATTCCTTGAAACGAGTAACTGCAGATAACTGGTAAAGATGTATTACATCATGTACAAAAAAAGAGGAGAAAATGTGGGAACTCGATAATTTAATTGACGTTATTGTGGAACCTATCGTTATTAATCTAGGAGACGAAGATAATTCATCAGTATATTCAGAGGATGAATTTTAATATACCTACTTTTTTATTTTCTTTATTGTACATTTATACAACACTACATTTACTCACCATAATGTGAATTTTCAAAATACATATATTTTTGTGTGGAATAAAAGTCAATTCATTAAATTTAAATAAATATTTTGATAATTTTATTTGGATTACTAAAAACCCTCTTTACCCGGTTATGATGCTTAAAGTAGTTTCATGTCTTGTAATGCTGTTTTTATATTGTTTACTTATAAGAGAAATGGGCCGAGAAATTGAAGCGGCATAGACAAAGACGGATTGTCGGGGATTAAATTTTAGCTACCTTCAACAATTTAGTACGGTTCGAGCACACAAAGTTTTTTTAAAAGTGCACTTTATCTATAATACCGCTAATACATAATATAAATATATTGATCAGTACTACATTTATTTACGATTTGCAAACATAATAAGCTTTTATTACTCTCTTTCATTTCTAAACACACTATAGTTTGTTTCTGTTAATATTTAGCAGCTCTGCAGCTCTCCAGCGCTTGTCATTGAGTAGCCATTAAAAACAAGGTTACTGACCTAAATACGGTCAAAACTCGGATTGCCGGATTATTTATCACTGAATATGTATATTTCGGACTTTTTTTTGTTGATAACATGAGGATTTTTTTTATTACTGTCTATATTTAAATACAAGAAACGTTTAAGCCTCTCTTAGTAATTTAACCTATTGAGTATTGGATTTTTTTCACTGTTTATGTAATGAAATGTGAATGGTTCATTTCGATTCGTTGGAGTTTTGTAATTTCAATATTAAATATTTTTTTATGTTGAAACTTAAATATGTTAATTGCATACTTCAAACATAATTTATAGCATTAATTATATATTACATTAAGCAGGTACTATACGAAAAGTTAAACTACCGCCAGCGGTCAGTAACAGTCTGAAAAGGGGGTTTAAATAATGAGTTGAAAATATTTTTTTTTTCGGCGCAAATATCAATTAAAAAAATTTTTAAATCTCGTATTCATATTATACGCACTTTTACCTATCCTCTATTAAAAGTAATGACAATATGACTGAATCACCCTAAAAGGTACAACTAAAAGTAGTTTTTACGACGTAACTCTTTGTTGGAAAAAGAAAACATAATGAAATTGGCAGGGGTTCCTTAGAGCATTTAGTTTTGTATGTAGTATCACGTAGCATACATTACGGGACACCCTGTATAATATGTATTCAATAGGTTACACTTCAAATAAAAGTTGTTTTATATATGAAACGAATGTGTGCAGCTTTTAAAGATACGGTCTTATTATAATTAAAGAAAACAATAAATAAGGAAGTAACTATAATAATTAAGTAACGTACCAAAATATTACAATTAATTACTCTTGATAGGATCAGTCTTATATCTTATTTTATGTAAGAAACCTCGGCATATAAGCGTATCACTTCATATATAATTAAGTAATACAGTTTTACCATAAAATTAGTTAGGTGGAGAAAAAACAATGTTTTCAAGAGCTTTCATGGTTAAATTCAATGCCGTGACCAAGCGCATATCAGAGTAGCGAACAGTGAGCTGTTTTTAAGCAAGAAAATTTCCATATAATGCTGTTGGTTCATAAATCTTCCGTCGGATTTACATATTTAATAGGGAAAACCGATCAGCTTATAACAAACCATAACTGTAACATTATTTTTGTTTTTCAAAACATGTAACCAGTTATTTTAGCACGTCTAATTCTAAGAAAAACCTGTTAAACCATACGTTTTATAAAAAACAAAAGAGGTAACGAGATCTTGTAATATATGTTAAATTATACCGACTTTTTTATATTATCTCCTTTCACCATATCATCACCTTAAATTATCGCCTTAATTTTTTTATTTTATGTAGCAACCCTCACTTAATATACAGAGTGTCATAAATTAGTAGGTCAAGCCTTCAACCACATATTCTTTGGACCAAAATAATAAGGCTTTTCTTATCTCACTTTTTATTTTGCAACTTCATTTTCTAAACACAGGGTGTCAAAATAAAAATTTCAAAAATGATTTTTATTGATAACTCTGGTGGTTTTAGAGATATTTTTTTTGAAATTTAGCACATCTTTTTATCTTAAGTCGGCACACTTTCTGTAATTTTGGTCTAAAATATCAAAGCATGAACGGAGAGGCGGGGGATTGTAGCGCCCACAGATCTACCAATTTTTTTTTTAGTACGCCTATTTCAGAATATTTTGTTATAAAGAGCGTCTTTTTATTCTATTTATTACATCTCTTATATGAGGCTAGGCTTACAAGATATGGCACAACTAGCAGTAAATAATAAAAAAACCAAAAGTTTAACTCAGTCAAATTAATGAGTACCACCTTCACCCACCTGGAGCTATTTTAATTAGATATTAACGAATATTCTGGAAAATATGTGGTTTCAGCATAAAGTGCTCTATACCTTTTGTAATTCGTTCCCTTAGCTGATGTTCAATTAGTATGAGAACCATATAAACGAAATCTAAAAAAAAAACAGAAATTTAAGTCCAACTGATTGAGGTTAGAGGAACGGGATGGCCATTTAACATATGTCCTCTACCAATTCATAGGAAAGATTTCATTTAAATGGTTCTGAACATTTTGACTAGAAATGTCCCATTATTATGATACAAAAAAAAAAAACGAAATGACTAACGGCTTGAACTTTGTAACACCCTATATAATCTCATGGATATGTATATTATCTTAATGAGAATAAATATGTATTTAAATAATTTTACTTGTTTGGAAATTATTAAGTCATAATTTAGTTTTACATGCCTTACATGTTTTTGTTATAACATTAATGTAGGAAATTCTTGGGATATATTATTATATTTTGAAATATTGGCTGTCATCGAGAATACGTTGCTGATATAGATGCGATTGTGAACCGTAGTTATAAATAGGATTTTCCTAACTGAATATTTGCAATTGGTAATACTTTCACCTACTTGCAATTTTGTCCGATATGTCCTTACCCGTATGCATATTTCTCTCTACAGAATACAAAACTATTCAATTGCTCGCATTTTAATGGGATGTGTATAACCAATCAGTATCAATAAACTGCACTTGTTCTAATGAATATTAGTGATTACTTTTGTTGGACATCAACAACTTTATTACACTACATGAATATAGTCGCTTCAAGGGTACTTTACTGTCCACAATGTGAAAGTGAAAAATTGAGTCGATCTCTGTGTTTGCTGGTATTCTATTCCTTACTCGATAATGCACTGCTAAAAGTTTTCGAGTGATTTGTTGTGAATCTGTGGATTTATTTGTCAGTAATAGATAATTTTGAAGTAGCTGTACCATTGATAATACACTTAATATCAAGTAAATGGACTCTGATACCTATACAAACCAAATAAATATTGGATATTTGAAGTATATAGTATTGATGGCATATTTGCACATATTATATTTGATTTATAATGTAGTTAGAGTAAAATGACACACTTAGCATTTGCTAGTACCTTTAGGCCAATACTGAATCATCTAGCAGATCGTTAGCACAGCATGTATTAATATTACCCACACTTTAATTTCCTTTATATTATGATACCTACATTTTATTACGTCTAGAAAATGTAATTTTGCGAACAGGTAATAATGTATGCAACTAGGTACCTAATAGATATTAAAAAGTGTAATAGACTACTGTGATTAAATACAAGGTTTTATGTACTCAACTTTCAAATCTTTGTGAAATTATTTACTTGGATGATTGTGTGAGGTTAGAAGTACCATAAACGCATTTGAAAATTATTGTTTATCTAAATAGTAAATATCAATAAACTCCATATGAAACAAATGTTTTTTTCAGTTTTCGGTGTAGGTTCGAATCCCACTGTAGTACCATGGATGTTTGTGCTCGTCGAGAGATGTACAATAAGTCTCTCTAACGGCTCTCAAAAAAAAAACACTGACGTTTGTGAAAATCATTGTCAAAACTATTATTTAAAGAGTGTTCTTAGTGTTAAGAAAAAATGCCAATAACCTCAAACATAAATTTAGTAACAACTACTTATTACAAGATTTACAACAAATTTATCAACAGCTAAAAAAATTACAATAATTGTTCAAAGTGCATTCCTCCAGCCTCAATACAATTTTGGTATCGACAAACTAGTGTATTAACCGCAGCTGCTATTTGAACAGGATTGTTTTTTATGTCATCACAAGCATGTCTTATCCTTTGGATCAATTCCTCACGGGTATGTACTGACGTATCATACACAATTGCTTTTAGATGGCCCCGAACAAAATAATCCAGAAGATTCAGATCTAGCGAGCGCGGAGGCCAAACCACTGGTCCTTCGCAAGGAATCCACATATTTGGGTGGTTGTTGGGTTGCCGTCCAATCCATCGACGAGGATAATTCTCATCCAACCACTGCCGTACTTGCCTTCCGTAATGTGCAGGGGCACCATCCAACTGCATCCAGTTTCCTTGGCGTAAATTTAAGAGGACATCGTCACTGAGTTTTGTTTTCATGGGTTGCTATAATGTTAAATGAAACTTACGCGGCTGGTACGCTACACTGTCACCAATTTCTTTGAATATCTCAGAAACAAGACCAAACGTGGAAAAAAAGCAAGAAACGAAAAAGTTTCGAAATTAATCAGGTCAAAGTGGTGTAGCATACAAAATACACTTCTAAGAGGAGTAGGTAGTTCAAAGTTAAGAAGCTTATGTAAGATCATATTAAGAAGTGTTTGTGTTCCGAATTTCACTTAAGTCGGATAAGTGGTTCAAAAGTTATGAGAGAAAAGCGAGAAAGAAATTCTTACTTCAACGCCCTCTATCTCGGAAATGATGCGTTTTAGGAAATAAGTTTACGTCACATCACAAATGAACATTATTTTAACTTGTTCTATCGATTCCTGAAGTTATCAAGATTAAACCTGAATCACCCTGTATATATTTTTATTTTTAATGTTAATTCTATTTTTTAATTTGCTTGTTATTTTTAATAGCATATCATTTTTTTCCTCTTTTATTTTATTATATTGTAAACACTAATAAAGACCTTTTATTATTATTATTATTATTATTATTATTATTATTATTATTATTATTATTATTATTATTATTATTAATTTGATTAACTTATTTTTTAATTAATTACTTTTTTAACAGTTTTAATGGATAAGATTGATCACTGTACTTCAGATTTTTAGGTTTGACTTAAAGATAACAGGTCTTTAGATTTTTAGTAAACAATAGGTAAGATAGATTCATTGGAAATGATGCTCCATTTTTTGCTTATTACTGATATAATACTGTTGTGGACATTCTAGAATGAATGAATGAATGAATATGATACGTCTCCAATTTAATTGCATGAACAATAAGGATATTCCGATAGTCCTATTTTGTATTTATGTTTTGAGAATAAACCATGGTTTGTCCTCATACGATGTCTTATGTCTTAATAAATTGATGATTCGAAACTGATTCATACAATTTTTAGTTCTGGATTGTCAGTTGAACTTGTTTCTACGAATAACCAGTACGATTGTACTCAAACTTATTGTGCCACGTCTCCTTCAGGTTGGCCATGTACAAAGTATTCAGATCTGTGAGAGGCATTTTGCTAGCATATTTACAATTTCGTTTGCTTCTACTCCGCAATGCCATTTTATCCATACAATTTCTACACTTTTGTGACTTTTTAGCATTTTGCTATGTAATGACAGAATTTTTGCTTGAATGTTGTCAATTTTGTCAATCAGTTTAGTGCGTAATTTGTCTACTATGCTTTTTCAATCTGTGAAAATGACTACATTGGGATTTTCTAATGAGTTTGCGTATTCCATCGCTTGTAAGATAGCGTATTGTTCTGCAGTATAAATGGAAGCTGTATCGGGAAGTCTGAATAATTTGCTAAATTTTATATTCGAAAGATAAAAAGCGCACCCGGTTTGATGTTTTATTATGGAGCCGTCTGTAAAAATGTGTTCTGAATTTGGCCATTTACTATATAGATCAAATGTGAATGTTCTGTTCGGGAAATGAGAATCTATTTTCATGTAACTAGTTTCAACTGTAGTTAATAAATCGTCGAGTTTTGTTGCAAAATATGAATTTTGTTTGTCAATGAAAAGATATGGAAGGTTGATAGTTTTTATGTAGGAAATGACTAGAACCGGAGATTTCTCGGAGAAAGATCCAATGTCATTAATTCATGTAGGTATGCTTTTTCAGTCGCGTCAAATTAGCATGAAAAAGTGAAAACGGACAACTTTTTGCGGAGAAGTCCGATTGAGATGCGGTTTCCTGCAAAATGTTCAGGGAATTGTTTATAACAAAAGGTACATCTAACCTCTAATTTGTTAATTAACGAGGTTGCAACAATCAAACAATAAACAATTATATTTGCAAAAATCTTGTGCCGATGGTTTGCCTTAATAAGCCAGAAATCCTGGAAAAAATTCCGGTTCTCTAGTGATTTCGGGGATTAGCCCAGTTACAACAATTTAGCAATAAATAATAAAGCTAACACCAAGGTGATAAAGAGGGACCTCGAAAATCCCCGAGAGAACATTTTCCAGACATTTTCGTTGAATGGTGTGTGACATTTGCCATATGTTCAACAAAAATGGGTCATTTGTTAAATAAACAATTAAAAATTTGCGAGCGTACGGAGGTTAGATGTACCTTTTGTTATAAACAATTCCCTGAACATTTTGCAAAAAAACCACATCTCAATCGGACCTCTCCGCAAAAAGTTGCAAGTGATATGCTAATTTGACGCGACTATTTATAATATTTCTTAAATATTGTCTTCTTAACTCCAAAGGGGGCTCGCAGGATTTAACTTCAACTGCTGAAATTGGTGTACTGTTTAGTAGACCAAAACAATAGCGCAGACATTTGTTTTTTAAAATTTCAATTCTTTTCATATGAGTTTCTGTTGCAGAGGCATATACCTAGGATACTGCCGTAATCTATCATTGATCTTACTAATGATTTGTAACAGAGAATTGCAATGTTGAAGTCGGCTCCCCAAGAGCTCTTTGTGAAGACTTTATGATGTTCATTAAATTTTGTGTTCTTTTTATACTTGCTGGATTTGGTTTCTCCACAGAAGCTCTTTATCTAATAATATACCCAGGTATTTTACTACGTTTTTTACAGGGATTTCATATGGACCTAATTTGATTCCTGGTCGGAGTTGAATTCTTTTACGACTAAACAAACATGCGGTTGACTTATTTTCGGGAATGGTTAATCCGTTGGTATCACACCAATTTTTAATTTTTTTCATTGTTTCCAATATTTGAACGATACATTGGTTAACTGTTTTATTTTGAACATAAATGTCGTCGGCGAATTGGATTACTTTTACGTTATGATCGAATTCTTCCCTGAGGTAATCCGATGAAGGAGTACCCAGGTTCGGTTATTTGATCTCCAATTTTAAGATGTATTCGTCTGTTTGTGTACATATTTATAAGATTCTTTATTATTCTTGATGGTATGTCGATTTTAGACATTTTGGGTGCAAAAGCATCCAATATTATAATGTCGTAGGCTCCTTTTATGTCAAGGAAAACTGCTACTGTGAAGAGATTTTTTGTGAATGCGATTTGTATGTCTTTTACTGGAGTAGCTAGAGCTTCTTGTGCCGATCGTCCTCGTCTGAATCCATATTGATGCTGTGGCATCATATTTTTGTTTTCCAACCAGTGTTCCAGTCGATTTTTTATGAGACGTCCATATGTCTTCATAATGCATGATGCAAGAGCTATGGGTCTATAGGAATTTTCTTCTTGAAGAGTTTGCCCTGGCTTTAGGAGTGGTAAAACTAAATAGTCGTACCAATTTGAAGGTATCGGTTCTTCATGTGTCCATATAGAATTTAATATTTTTCGAAAATTTCTATTATTACTACTATTACTTATTACTATTGTCTGGTAGGTTGTAGAGCAATCAGTATGTGATGTTGTCTTTTCCTGGTGATGTATTGTTGGTTTGTTTGAGAACCCTATTTAATTCGAAAATTGAAAATGGCTTTAGAAGATCAACACCTATTTGTGATTCAATGCCTGCATCAACCTAAATTTTTGGAGTTACCCATGATGGAGTTAGTTTTTCGAAATTTTTCCACCCATATGGCCTCATAATTAATTAGTACCCTGTTTTCTGATTTCCTAATTTTGAAACGGTTTAATTTTGACCAAACTTCTTTTATTGATACATGTTTGTTAAGACTTCCTCAATACTCTTTTCATTTCTGTTTCCAATTTTTTATAATTTAATAGGTTGCTCATATTTGGATTGTCTTTGTATGTCCTATATGCATATTTCCTTTTATTAACTGCCTTTTCACATGCTTCGTCCCACCATGGTGTACTTATGTGTGTTTTGTTTTTGTTGGTAGATGGTTTCCTGTTAGGAATCGCTTTTTCTGTCGTCATGTTAATATGTTGTAAGAGTTGGGTATAATTTCCAGCCCTGGTTGTTTCCATATACAGTTCAAACAATTTCCAGTCCGCTTTGTTTATTTGCCGAAATTAATAAACGCTTTTTATCAGTAAGTTGATTTAAAGCGCATTATTTTTATCCAAGGAAGTATGGCTCATTCTATACTAAACATCATGTATATGTATAGTTTTACTTATTTCAGGTTCAAAGTTGTTGAAACTATCTGCTCTCCATCTTAGTTTACCAAATGTTTCAATTGGATAATTGCGGTAAATGTACAATAAATCTACTCAACTGTAAGGTCTTTGAGATTTGGTTATTTAAAATTCAGTCTATATACTCGTATTAGGTATAATTTGTTACGTGCAACCGATGTAATTATGCTCCATAATTCAATTTGGACGTATAATTTCATTTCCTTTTTCAGTCATATCATAATGTCACCTACGTATAATGTAGACGAATACGAACATGTGCCGGATTTTTATGCAAGTTCGTATGCAATTCTAAAGCCGATGGCCACTTTACAACCCACTGCTTGCAGTGGTGGTACCTCACGGTCATATTTCAAATTAAAATAATAAGACTGTGCAACTAACTTTCCAAGTTTTATGCTAAATTTAACACACTTTAATAATTAGTAAATTACAATCATTGTCGTATTATCGTGTTGCAATCTGCGTTGAAACTGGAGTAGTTTAGATAGAGACATATTTTAAAGCATTGTAATTTGTGTATTTATGGCAAAATGCAACATAAATGAATTTAATTAAGTCTATTGTTGTTAAAACAGCGAATAAAAATGAGAATGTTTAAATAGTATTTTGATAAAATTATTCAAATCCTACTACAAATATGAAACAATTTAATATCTTCGATCCATAGCCCGTAACTTTTTTGTTTTCACCGCTTTATAAATTTGAACAGCACCATGTTTAAGAGTATCAAAGATTATTTAAAAAAGTATAGGTACTTAGTACTTTTTTCTAAATTCAAAATAAAAGAAGATATACAGGGTGTCTGGAAATTATGCGAAAACTATTAACAAAGAAAATATTTTAATTTTAGTTTTCTTTAGATAACTTTTTTATTTGTGATTTGATTTTTTCCAAACCTTTCCTATGTATTACTAGTGTTCTTGTAGATTTATGTTCCAAATATGATGTAAATATTTTTTGTTTTCACCGCTTTATAAACTTGAACAGCACCATGTTAAAGAGTATCAAGGATTATTTAAAAAAGTATCTCTTGTTGCGATACAATAAAATGAACCGTTTCTGAGAAAAACTGCTTCAAACATTTTCATGCGAGATACTTTTTTAAATAATTTTTGATACTCTTTAACCTGGTGCTGTTCAAATTTATAAAGCGGTGAAAACAAAATAGTTGTTGGCACTGGAGTACTTGCATCATATGTAGAACATAAATCTACAAGGGCACTAGTAATACATAGGAAAGATTTGGAAAAAAATTAAATCACAAATAAAAAATTTATCTAAAAAAAATTCTTTTGACACCCTGTATCTCCGTCAATATTGAGTTTTCGAAAAATTAATAATTGCGGTAAATGTACAATAAATCTACTCAACTGTAATGTCTTTGAGATTTGGTGATCTAAAACTCAGTCTATATACTAGACAATATTGAGTTTTCGAAAAATTGTTATAGGACTTTGTGACCCTAATTTTTTGTGAGGAATTGCCTCCTGAGGTCTTGACGCATAATTTCCGGACACCTCTGTATAGAGAGTAGAGTAGAGATTATACTTCTTTATAAATACGGTTATTATGTACATGCTGTCTCATACGGCGACGGCAGTATAGAATATTTCAGAGACTACTTTGATTTGAATTTTAAATATATAGGCTTTGAGGTGTTCGTAGGTGCTTTAAATAACATAATGCCATGCTTGTAGCACTTACGATTATACCGGAAGGCGTCATCTACTTGTTTATTTTAAATGGAACACCGGGTATATTTTACATATTTAGATTATATGATCGGTCAGTGGTCGCGCGGTTTACGGCGTTAGTACTTGAATCGAGGTGACTAGACGGAGTTGGTTCGAGCCCAGCTGCCGGTAGACCGTATATAAGCTATATTCGTGGAGAGGATTGGCACCTCTCTGTGGGTATGGTAGGGTGGAATAATGTTAGCTTGGGTCAATGTGAGAGATTGATGCCGGTTGATATTTGACCACCCCCCTAATTAATGAGGTTTTCCAGGTTTTCCTCATTCCTGCACTGAATGGTGGTTGGGGCCTACCAACGTAAGTCGTTCCTGGGCGCAAATTATTATTATTATTATTATTATTATTATTATTATTATTATTATTATTATTATTATTATTATTATTATTATTATTATGAGTAATTTAGGGGGACTTTTGTTAAGCTTCTTTATATCTATCTCTAATGGACTGTCACCGTAAGACAGCCTGTATAATAAGCTGACTTTCACCATAGGCTTTTTGCATCTAAATACAATCAGCTGGCATGTTTAATAACAATAACAAAAGGTGTGTAAGTAAAATATCCGTATGTCTAACTAACAAGCACAGAAATGAAAACAAGATACCTAAAATGTTTCTTAGACCGTGCCTAGGTTTTGGTGATCGACTGGTACACAATATTTCACTTCTATTTACAACTGTCGAATAATTAAAAACTAAATTTATTGTGTTTTCAGTTGTTGAGAATAATTGATAAATGTATAATATTTTTGCTCCATGTTCTGTTTAAAACCAGCTTCATATCTACTCAATAACTGATTGTATTATAGTAGATGATGAATTACAATAAATTTCTTGTTTCTATTAACAAAAAGTTATCTAGCACACACGTCGATTCCTAACATTTTCCTTATACAAATTTGTATTTAAAACGTTTTACGTCATGCGGGCCACTCCATTTCCGAATACTAAATGATTCCCAAATTCAAAGTGGTGGCCTTAATATGATGACTAAAAGTCTCGTAGATCACAAAAAATAGGTAATTTAGTTTCACAAATATTCATCGGAATAAAAAGGTTGTGGGGCTTTCTTTTCACAGTATAGAGGATCGTTTTCTATTGTGGTCATATTGGGGCTAAGCATTGAGTAACCAGTGACCACTAGATGCAGACATTACTTAATAACATTAATTAAACACTATTCACTCAGTAGCGTTAAATTATTTACATAGGGAAAGAAAGACATATCAGTCATTCATTAGCGGCACACCAGACGTATACCATTTTCGAGCTTCATGTATGCCATAGGTGAAGCAACCGACGACTAACCCTGGCTGTCCGCATTCTGTCATAACTGACAGAAGGACATGAGTACACGAGACGTAGCACATGTGGCCACTGGATACACAGTGCTGAACCTGAATAGGCTGGTTGCTCAATTTAATACTTTGCTTCCTAAAACCTGCCTTTGCCAATATCGCAGTTGCTGATGGCAATACATGTCAGAACTCTCAATAGTATTCACATTATATTCGCTTCTGTTGTGGCCGAATTGGGGCTTAGCATTGAGTAGCTAGTGACCACTAGATATAGATACTGTTATGACATAACTGTTAGGATTGGTCGTCGGTTGCTTCACCTATGACATACTGATGTGAGTTAACAAGCTCGAATCTGGCGGCATCGCTGACGACTAACCATGTAATTCAATGCTGGTCGGGGAATTAGTACTCTACTCCGAAAGAAAACTATACTAATATCAAGATTAATACCCTTATTCCAGCGCCTTAGTTTCACTATCCCTCAAGTATAGTAATAGTTTATTGCAAAATTTACTTATTCTTGTCTTGTATAATAAAATTATATATTCTTTATTTAAGAATAAAAATTACTTGAAATTAAGAAAACTTCTATACTTTATGAAATAAAGTTATGTTTTTTTATATAGATAATATGAATTACTTGCGTCAACAATTGTTATGCTGAACAAAATAAAGTTGATTTCTTTATTTGAAGGTTTAAGTGACTTTAAGGAATTACTGTAAATATTTGGAATAATATTATATAATTTTGAATAAAGTAAATAATAACATTGCATTAAGGAACTGAACTACATAGCTAGTATTTCAGTATTCATGCTATATTGTATTTATTTCTAGAGTAGTTACTACTCTACCCAATTATAATAAATAATTAAATACTATCCATTCAGTAGTATTAAACTATTTATATAAGGAAAGAAAGACTTACAGCAAAAATATTAGTCATTCATTAGCGGCACACCAGACACATGCCGCTTTTGAGCTTGTCAGCTCTCCTCAGTATACCATTGGAAGCGAGGCAACCGATGACTTATCCGGCAGCAGGGAACCTGAGTAGACGTTGTGCAACATGTAACCTCTTGCGGTCACATGCTGAACCAGGCGGTCCACCTGCTCACACAACTTTAATACGATTTGAATTGCTTGTTATTGTGACTCTATAATTTTGCTAATACCACTACAAGTCTTGTATTAATATAATATATAAATATTATTATTTTGCACTATAGCCGCATTTTAAATTTTACAGTAGACATTTACTACAAAATATTAATAATTTTAATACGTGCAAATCTATAAACCGATAGTTTAAAAGAGAATAACCTATTCTGCAATTAGTAATATTTTATTCATATTGAAACAAAATATTGCTCATTAAGTAAATCTTAAATTTAGTGTCATTTTAAGAAAGAAGAGTGTTGAATGAAATATAAGAATGCTTAAATGTTACGGATATATAAATATCTATATCAAGTAGATTTTATTACTGAATTAATACATATACTTAGTTGAATGAAGTTCATAACTAAGTATATTGTTAAAGACAGATTAGAATTTTTCTTGTGTAGTTGTTTCTTGAAATTTGACTTCAACATATTTATTATTAACACTAAATAAGTTTATTACGTTCTGTAATTTGCTATAGTTTTTTAATTGAAAATTTTTCTTCCTCAGCAATAAATTTGGTCTAAAATTATTTAAAACTGAAAATATTGCTGGTAGTAGATTACTACAAAAGTACAATTATAATTAAATAAGAAATGACAAACCCAAGTGTCAATTTACTGTAGACGATCTGTATGTTTATCGAATGTAGTACAAGGATGCTGATTTTAATTCATCATTAAAGCTGAGTTGTAGTCTCACTACAAAGACTAAAAGTGACAGGACTTTTATGAAAGGGTAATCTAAATCGTCACACTGGTAATAGAATTAAAATGAATGCATTTTTTTCGACATTTGAGTGGGATTATATTATTCTAGCTTCGTGACGATCTACCTTCGATTGTCATTCCCATTGTGCCTTTCGCTAGTGGTTTAAACCGTAGAAGGTTTCTATAAAAGGATATTTGGGGATCAATTTCATTTAGTCGAATTAAATATAATGGGAATATGTAGGACACGAAACCTAATAGCTTTTCAAAATGTTAACAAACTAGAATAAAGTATATAGTTACGTAATTTAATACTTTCTTCAATGTAAGATTTTGGGTTTATAACATTTTTTTGCTGTAAATAGAATACTTTAAATATAATAATTTTGGCATTTAATGAGGAACACCAGCTTCGAATAAAAATCATAGCGGCTATTCTAAATAGAGTCTATGATAAAAAAAATCACTGAACACTGTAAAATATTAAAAATAACTTGCGGACCAAATTTGAGCACAGTATCTACAGCATGTCTACTTTTAGTTGGTCACAAATTGCAAAAAGCTTTATTTTTCAAAATAATTTAACAAATATTTTTGCTTTTAAATGACATACGAAAACCGCTTCTTCTGATTCTACCACACTTCTACACGCGCCTTAAGACGGCGATCCAAGACCTGTTATTGTACTCTCAAATTACAATAAAAACGTTTAGCGACTCCTCAAAACCCTTACGAAATCTCAAAAACGAGTAAAATGCTTTATAATTTGGTACCAATATTGCTTGTATAGTTGTTTTATGAGATTTGTTTCGAAAACGTATTTGAAGCTGTTATAAAATACCAAATTGCTAGTTGCGTTACATTGAATTTCGAAGATATCAAAAATCTTAAAAGCCATGTAGGATCAGAAGAAGACGTTTCCGTCATTTAAAACAAAATATATTTGTTAGATTATGTTGAAGAATTAAATTTTTACAGATTTCTACACAAATGAAACACACTATATAAGATTAATTTATTTTTCGAAACATTTCAATAACTAGATAATTGTAAGCTTATACTTTACAATTTTAAATAAATCACTTTTGTTAATTAATTATAATCTTGGTAAAAGTAATTCAGTTTCAAGGGTAACGGGAATGTTCTGATATATTTAAATATTTTAATTAATATTAAACATGAATCTGTAATTATATGCTGCTATAACGACAAGAAAGAAGATATGGCGACATTTAAATTGCTGTATTTCTTTAGGAGATCAGAATATTTTCGTATGCACTGATCTGAAAAATATGTTATTTGGATACTTACAGTTTTTCTGTTGCGTTCAAATACTAAACTGCATTGTGCAAACGTTAAAATAACTAATCGTTAAGTAATAATTAAAACTAATTCAAATATAATAATAAAAAATAGGCAGTCGATAGAAAAACACATGAGTGGTAATAATTAAGTTTGCTATACACATTTTTTAATTAATCAAAAAGAAAGTTGGGGAGGGCGGGTTATCGCCATATCTTTTTAGGTCATGCAAAACTCTATTATCGCACCTCTTCTTTTAATTTATGATAAATCTCATTCAGAAGAAATTTTCCCTAGTTTCTAGAAAAAATAAAATATAATACTAATACATATAAAAACGGCGACAAGAATCTAGTGTTCAACTATCGACAAATTTCCATATTGTGTGTACTGGACACAATTTCCGAAGTAGTCGCAACAAATGAATTATTTTTTAAATTCAAAAGTGTCATACTTGTCGAACAGCATAGTTTTTTAATCTTTGTACTAGAAATTTTAGCGGCCATGGGCACTAGTCGATGCAGTGTTTGCTGATTTGTCTAAGGCATTTGATACGGTTAACCGTCTAACATTACTTGCGAAACTACAAAATTTCGGCATACACGGCAATTTACTTTCATAGATGGATCAGATTATATTTAACTAAAAGTTGTCACTGTGGAAATAAATATCTGTATCAAATTATATAAATCTCACTTCAGGCATTCCACAGGGATCCCATATTAGACCTTTATTGTTCTCATTGTTTATAAATGAAATTTATTTATTATTCAGACAGATATTTTCCCTTTACGCCGTTGATCTTAAAATTGATAAAGTAATATCTACAGTAGATGTCTATATATTTCGAGAATATTTTAATAATCTAGCGATTTGATAATATTGTTAAAAAGACCTATCATTCTTTAGGTCTCACTGTACGTGCCTTTCAACACGTTAACACTAAGTGTCAAATAAATAAATAAAATGACATAAACAACAATTATAATTATATCAATCACTATTTTTATTAGGTTACTTTGATTGAAATATGAAGTCACATTTTTTAAAATGTTCGTAACTTCTAAACAAAAACGAATCGGACCTATGTTCATATAAGGAAAAATGTTTGACGTTAACATAACTACCATCTGCCAAAGTTTGTCATAGGGCTTGTAGAACACCATCCTATGCACATTTACATAAGTAGATTAGAAAAAAACATTTTCCCGTTATAAAATGATAAAACTTAATGCATGAAAATACATAAGGTATACTATTTTGTAGATACTGAATAATAACAATTCTGTGCTAGATCACACTCCTTGTTTATATCGACACCAATAATACTAATTATGTAGATAATTCATCTATTTGCCAACTTCAAAAGGTATACAATTTATTTGTCTCTACTATTGATATATTCCTCTGTTAAATGTTTAGCAACACATACATTTTTATAATTCTGTACATAACTTATAGGATTAGATATAGATATGCACTAGTTTTCTTTCATCTTTTCTCTCTCTTGTTTTCAATGATTGAAGCTTCTTGTTATCTGTGAAATCCTGTAATAATTGGAATGCTAACCCATTGTATTTGAACGTTCTTTAAATAAATAAATAAATAATTACCAGCCTCCAATAATTTAGTATTTTAGGAATAACTAGAAAGAGGTTAATTACAAAAATACATGATTTTTATTTAGACACAAATAAGTTGAATTTGTAGATATTTATTGTAACTAAAATATCAATGCTGAAGTTAGTATGCCACTACACTTTGGCTTTTTTTATTCTTCAGTTAAGCAATCAGCATAGTGTTAGATTTTCTATGTGACAAGTTTACGTAGTTACCTAATTTTCGTCTTTATAAGTAATCTAAGATTTACAACTAAATTTTATACTTATTGCAGTGAATACATGACTGAAATTGTCGATAAAGTAAATTTAAACACTGTACACGTAAAGGTATATGTGACACTGATAGTGAACTATGATTGTGAGTAGTAACTTGCACATGCACTACTTTCAATGACATAATTACTAGGCAACATGAGATACCAGTTATTTAGTTCTTAGACTGGCTGATATTAAGTTTAAAGTAATTCATTATTGGCCAACTTAGAAGGGAATATGTTGATGTACTCTTTAATTTTCAATTTGCATGTTCATAATATCTTTAAGCTATTAATAAATAGTTAAAATGTAAAAAAGATCTCTATTCTAATTTGTGATCAAGTATATAAATAACATTAAATTACATATTACATATATTGTAATTATTATAGTACATAGGAAATAATGAATTGAAGTAGTAATATATGTACGATTATAATTTTGAAACTAAGTAGTATGTCCCTTGTAATGAGAATTTGATTTTTGTGGTAATTCGATATATTCTCATCTAATTATTGTACGAACAGAAATAAGGCAGACAAAAGAACCAACAGAAATCATTGATTACACGTTACGGAAAGCATCAAGAAGGCAGAAAAGAATACCAATACTCGTATAATGAGAAAATTAATTGGGCTAGTTAACAAAAAAAAAAACAGAAGCATTCTCAAAATTCTAGAAAGTGTATTTTACCTTTGCCATTGAGAAGAGACCAAGGAAAAAACGAAATAACTGGTTTCTTACATATGAAAACCCAATAGCACTGTCAAATAAATATCCCAACTGCAAGTTCATTTAAAACAGTTAAACAAGTGACTAAAATCATTTAGAACTAAAGGAAATGTGTACAAATACGAGTAAAATAAAAACTAAAATGTCTTCATTATGTAGATATGTTGAACATTGAAGTAATACAAGTTAATGATGATGCTGCTTCTGTGGTTTAAGACAAATTCATTCTATTTGTACTACCGCTGAAAAAGTTATTCAATAATATGATCTAGAAATGTAACATTATTATTAAATTTTAATTGATATTAAAATGAAATTATTCATCTATTATAAGATTATTACCCATTATCTAGGCGTCAGAGATTAACAACCAGCGAATAACTGCTTTTGAAGTTTCTTTTGATCACTTGTTTTTACCTATAAGGAGAGAAAAATTTAAAATGGGCACCAAAATTTCATGTGCAACATATTGTGTAAAATAAGAGGCAGGTTTTTCTTAAATATTTCCTGTTTAATAAATTTTAGGAAAAAAATATAATTCAAAAAAATTTCTAGAGGATTAGTTTTTTATTGAAACTATAGTTTTTAAGATATTATTGTGCAAACTGCGGTGTAACTAGCATTGGTTTATACATAATACAGTCTGTATTTCAAAAAAGCAGTGGCTTAAAATTTGTGTAACCTTCGTAACAGAATACCATATATAGAAATGGAAGGTTTTTCATTTTTGGAACCAATGCGATGGGGTTGGAAAAGCACTATCAATAGTTTACCGCCATTAGCATTACTCGATTTAGAAAATTTTCTAACTATTAAACTATCAGATGAGGAGAATGGAGAGGCAGAAAAAACTGGGGGCACTTAAACTGAAAGAAAATATAGAAACTGGAGAAAAAACAGAAAATGGAGACTGCTACCAACGCCACGCCACCTTGATGAGCATCCCAAACGTAAAAAATTGAGATTAATTGAATAAAGAACAGAATAGTTTATGTAATATAAATTTGAATAAACAATTTAAATATTCCACTAGATTACGTTCAGTTTTCCCATCATCCATTTTATGACATCGTTTCTTTATATATTTTATCTCTTCCAAACTATCGGTCTTGTATTGACGTGATGCTTGAGATAGAGCGTCGGGTTCGAGCACTCGTTCACATATAGTTATAGCTTGGAAACTATTGGCAGAATTAAAAAAACTGTCGAGATATATGTTATTCAGAATTTAGCAAGCAATATTTTTGTATTCCATATTTTTTTCCTAAAATTGATTGACTGACCGGAAATATTTGCGAAATATGCTAATATCTCAGTAGTTTAAACAATATCTTGCACATCTACTTTTGGTGCTTGTTTTTAATTTCCTTCTTCTTAAGAAGGACAAAAAACGATACAAAAAAGAAATTTGCAGTTGTTGACATTTAGCCACCTCAATGGTTAATTTTATCCAGTTGATCGATTTTATCGAAACTGTTTTGATTATAATAGCATAACAGCATGTCATATGTTTATCGAAAGATTTAACTAAATCCCTTAGCAAAAGTCAATCAAATGTCTCATATTAGCAGCAAGTAGCAACCATGCTCAATATAGATGGTTAAATCGTAATTATATTTAATTTGATCAACTGACATTGCATTGTGAAGACCAAGGAAAATGTCTTCTTATGTCACTTTTTCCGTTTCTATGTTTACATAACAATATTTCTTGCGAATTTATTTATACGGTAATAAAATGAAATACCAGAAATTATCAGCTATTGCATGAGTTACGTAAATGACATATGGCAAATACCTTCAGAAAAATCAGTCCCAAATACTAAAATAATGGTAAAGGCAGTCTCATTAAGGCATAAAAATTGTAGCAATTAAAAATCTGATTTATGAGATCTGCCAACTCTTAATTCGTTAATATTCAGATCAGACTTGTTCAGGAATGCGGCATTTAATGTAATAAACTTTAAGTCGAATTCATTTAGTAATTAAAAGATACAGTAATTATTTTATATTTATTTTATTAGCGCGTGTAATATTCGTATTAGAAAACAAGTAGGTATACAAGAAAAAGTACTCTGAAATAAAAATCACTCGGTTGTAATATGTTTTGATTTCATTTTTAGCATGAAGAGAGTGATTGATATTACAATAATTAGTAAATCCCAATTAATTATTATAAACGCTGGCTGCAGTGGCGTACTTTGTAAACATTTTTAATTTTGCAGTTTAATTTCATCATCAAATATGACAGCATGTCCTTTGCAAATATTAAGTAAATACAATAAATTTAATGAAAATGGAAAAATTGTATTAAAGACATCTTATTCTTGAAAAAGAGTTTTCTGCAAAGATAAATAGTTTCACATATTCTCATGCCATTTAGTCTTCTAACCGTTCTACTGTAACTAATATAGCTCAGTTTACTCAATACACTGCACATTATATAGACAACAAAGGTCAAGTTGATGTAGTATATACAGATTTCTCGAAGGTGTTTGACAAAGTGGATCATACCTTACTCATTGATAAATTAAAGCTAAATGGGTTGAACGAGAGCATAATCTACTCATTAGATAATATTTATTTCAGCGTAAACTATATGTTTCTTATAATGTATTCAAATTTGATAATCTTATAGCCATATAAGGACTAAGGAGTATCTCAAGGATCAAATTTGGGACCACTTCTTTTCAGTATGTATATTTATTACTGATTTCTCTTCTTCTCTGAAATGTTACTCTATATTTTTTGCTGATGACTTGAAGCTATTTTCTAATGTGATCAGTGTTGACGATTATCTGTTACTGCAGAAACAGGTGGATCATGTAGGTAGATGGTGCACGGGGAATGAGATCTATCTTTTACTCTCAAAAAGCAACAAGCTACAAAAAGAGGTGTAACCAACAAGATGTTAGGTATCGAAGTCGATTTATTTTAAACATAACTGTAGATGTAAATATTCTTATGGCATAAACTTATTTAGTGTTAATTATGACATTGTTCACTTATCGATAAGTATGTGTAAATAATTGTTAAAGTGTAGGGTTAGAAGATCGACAAATGTGTCTTAGAAGCGCTGTTTAAAAATGACCATTTTAGTTAAGCAATATTTAAATAGTAGCAACAATAATCATAACATCTAGAACTTTTTTTATTATTAATAAATTAATTAAAAAACATAAAATCAACTCCTTCAAAACAGTTTTTCAACTTCTCCAAGTTTTGAGTAAAAATATCATTAAATTAAATTAAAATAAATTAAATTAAATTGGTGTGTGAAACAACTAAGTACTAATGTTATAAGTTGAAGTAGATTTAATTTCAAATACGTCAGCAGTTCAAGAGAAATCGCAATATTTATTTTAAAGAGTATCATTATTATTGCAAACGATTGTACATATCTGAGAGAAAATAATGAGATTATTATTATTTAAACGCATACTGGTGTTCTACATGTTTTAGTTTTTAGATATCGGAAATATGATTATTTCGAGACGACCTTACGATATAGGTTTTTAGTTAAAAAAAATGCTAAATTCATGTCTGAAATGGGGAATATTAGCATAAAAATAGCCTCTGAAATTGTCAAACCGGTGAGCTAATTATTTTAATTTGATCTGTTCATAATACTCTATTCAAATAGGTAACTACATATAACCTATATGAATAGAGTTAGGTATTTGTGTTTCGTTTTTTATGTTAATAACATTCTTGTAAATGAATGGCTATGGAAATTTGAATATAAACTACTTTCAAATTCACACTGACATAACTTGTTAAAGTGGGCATTCATATGAATTTTAACATCTGGCAAATTAAAATGAAAAGTATCAAAACATGGTTTACAAATTTTGAACGATGAGCAATTTTAAATTACAGATATTAATGAAAGTAAAAGTCAAATACTTTATACACCGGTGTTCTGAAACGATATACTTATAGTGCAGTTTTATTGGGTGGAAATAAACTCATTTCATTATCTTGTTACGCATTCATGGAGAATAACATTGAGGATATTTATATTGTATTTTACTTGTTAAGTAGGTGTTTTATACAACCCTAAAAACCTTGCTATTGAAAACATAAAACTTGTTTATTTGGTATGGCTGGATTCGGTTTTCTATAAGCTTTTCAACGAGCCCCCTCATATGTTTCCATTTGAAAAAAGGTAGGGGCAGCTGGAAGGTAGGGAGTTGCAGAAAAATTAATTATTATAGATAGATAGGAAAAAACAAGATCAGTTAACTTGTTTCGACGTTTTAAGAAAAATTAAGTCATTAGATATGAATTTTATTCCGTACTTCTGGCCATCCCTGTATGGTTCTGTCTCTCTCAGTAAGACCTTATTTTCACACGGGGGTAATTGGTCAAAATCGTAGAAAATACTAAATATCAATATTACTATTTTTCAAAACTAGCATTTTGATTTAAAATTAGGTTGATCAAATCTGTAGTAGTCTTCTAGAAACACAGAGAAAATATAATTTCTCCTTTGGCAGCTGATGCATCTTTACAAATTTTAAACATTATTCCTTTAGGAAACACTTTTTATATTTGTTATCTAAAGTAATTCATGTCCTTTTTTTGTATTAAGCATCTGTTCATAAGATACATTTGAAATATTTTCAAAGAAGTATTTATAAATTAAATAAAGCATAATCTTGAATATGATAAATTTCGATAAATAATAAACATAATTACTTTAGAATGTATAACGAAATAATTTAAACATGTAGGTTAATTTGAATATCTTTGATGTACCTTGAAATTTGAAATTTATGTAACATTGGAGCAAATGCCAACATGGACTAACGGCTAACATCTGACATCTGAAAAATAGGAACAATTTTTCTTCAGATTTCTTATACTACGTAACTGTTGACTTAAATATGATTTGTTCCCACTAATTATAACTATAGATGTTTCTGAAAATGATTAATATAATTATGTAGTTTAAAGCAGGTGCGCCTAGTGTTTTTGTAATAAATATCTATAACGAAAGCTGATACTATTATGGTTCGTTCCGTTATTATAGGGAACAGATAGAATTTGTAAATTTGTAAATCGTAACATTAAGACGCCGCTCCTAGAGAAAGTTGATAGACAGTCCTATGGCTTATTTTAATTTCTTCCTGCCAAATGGGTTGAGCTTACAAAACATTCAGCTTACGTCACTGGAACTGATGTCTATTTATATAAGCTGTTAAGTATATAATTTTTCGAAATAATGCGAACTCTTATTACAATTTATTCAATTATGTACTAATCTAGTGTTATAAAAATTATTTTAACAATTTACATCTGCAGTTCTGGAATTGTGGGGAGAGTAGCTAAAAGATCTATAGCACATAGACCCCACTGGGTATTTTGTACTTCCTCCTAATTGGAGGTCAACCCACCTCAGTCGGTAATCTATCTATTAGAGAGAAAAAAGTGGTAACATTGCTCAGGAGGATCTCTCTAATATAGACCATGATTCTCCCAACATGATTTCTCTTGTTGACGAAACGTTGTTCACGTTGAAATATTGAATTTTCTTCCTGTTTGCAACATCTACACTTCACACTTCCTCATATAGTAAAGCTGTTTCCTTAATCAACAGTGCCCAGTTTAAATACCTGCCACCAGGATACCTCCTCCTTAGCAAACTGAAAGATATTTATTTCAGCCCACCGTTTCCTAAACTCTTTTTGGGTGTTCTCCTTAATAATATCAACAAATGCTCACAACGGGAACATACTGGAGGAACCAGGTCCAAAAACATTAAAATCAGCACTTTATTATTACACCGCTCCAATAACCCAGCATGCAGATACGCTGTTGGTGAGTAAGGTCACTAACAGTGCGTTCCCATGCGGCTTTAATCATTATCTTACGATTACGTAAGATCAGTAGTGATTGTCTACTATCTGGATATATTCTGATAGTTTCGTCCATTGTGTGGCTAGATCAAATAACATGAACACCTTCAGGAGCAGACTTTGCATGTTCGTGCTTGTCCGTGCAGGCATAATGTGAGCGATCTTTTAAAAACACCGTATAACATGTAAACAGATACAGCATTTTATTTAAAAAGAGTTTAAATGGTTTCTGGATTAGTTTGGTCTAATGAAATAACTACTAGAAAAATGTAATGCTTCAATTAAACGTTTTCACGCCACTTATATGTAATTGTTATGGTATGATTTCCACACCGACTGAAATTAACTAATACCTTGCATCGATCGTAATCAATATTGTGATTTCAATCAACAGTGCAATAAATGCTTACTATATTCTAGCGTGTTTTATTTATTGTTTCATGCGATAGTTCTTAGACTCACTAAAGCAAATCGTCAGTAGACAAACACATTATTTATATATGTTTCAAATTTTAATACTGGGAAAACTACATGCTAATGCCTCTTATTTAATGACTGTCTCTATAATTTTCCGTGATTTCTTAGTTTATGTACCATTTTCTCATTTGTGATATAATTTCATAAAGATTGTCAATTCACATTTGTTAAGTTGTATGAAATATACCGAGTGATTATAAAACATGTATGTAGAAATGAAAAAGACATAAGAATCGTGATCTTAAGTCAAAAATTTCCCGTGGGTATAACTTAAAAACGATTAGAAAAAAAATCTCATGCAAAAAAGAGGCTTCCAAAAACTGTCTAGCTGCACAATGTTTTTCTTAACTATTTATTATACTATTTCGATAAATACAAAAAACAGATAGATAAATGTTTTCATGTACATTTAAAATATGTGTCAAAATGTGACGTGGATTATAAATGTTATTAATACATTATACTTGTTGTAATAACATGAAAGTTAACAAGAAAATAATAACAATAATAAAAAACGTATTTAATTAATAATAATTCAGCACTATAACATACATACATAATATAATACAATATGTGAATCATTAGGTCTGTTCCAACAGCCGATGATAACTGGTTCAGAACTGTCAGAAATGTTTGACCAGCTCCGTCTTACGTCGCATTCTTGCTGTTGTTGGAACAAACCCATTATTAAATGGTGATTTGCATAAGGCATGCAGCCTTCACTCTTACACTTAGCCAAAATTGTGGTTCTAAAATTTCTTCCAAGACAGAAGTTTGCATTTTTTTAAATTCAACATTTATCATATACTAATGGCAATACTAAAATTTTTGGCAATATTCAAAACGAGTTCATGTATTTTTAATATGTTCTTTTTTATTAAAGAAAGTTTGAAGACAGTTAAAATATAACCAATCTAAGTGTAACTTGTTGACGAAGTAAATATGAAGACTGAAAACATAGATAAACAAAAATTGGATTGCAACAATAAAAAAGCCTTTCGTAAATTTATTATATGACATATAAATCTTACTAGTGCCTATTTAATGTGCATAATCAAATTTAACAGATATTGCTGAATATAAAAGAAGAACATTTTTGTAGCACATTAATCTATAAATATTGTCCGTGTCCCCTTTTGTCTTATTTATTAATTTAGGAATTTCATTTGCTAATTCTTGTGGTAATGTATATAGATATATAATTTGCGCTAATAATTGAATAAATTAAATTACACGGATTTGATAACCTTCAGGTGTTTTAAAAAATGGCACACTTTTTCTCGTTCCGCCACGAGACACCAGACATATTTCTCAATAAAAAGGTGGAGAAGGTATTAGAAATTCTTGAGCCTGTACCCACCTTTAACAAAAAAGTATAAAAACTATAATTGAGATTATTTTCGTAACGTAATATTCTCTGAAAAGAAAAAGATTAATTCTACAATTATATAAAATATGTCCTGAACCCAGAGGTAGAAATGGTTTAAGTTTGTTACGTATGAATCAGAAAATGCTTAGTGAAAAAAAAAACTGTAGATGTAAAACTATATGTTTTTAAATAGCTTCAAAACTAAATATTGATCGAAATAAAACTTAGCATAGATTTTGTAAGCTAAACAAGCTATCTTTTAAATTCTAGTAACCTGTACTATTTTAGAGAAAATATACAGTTGTATTTTCACTATTAATACCTACACATACATACAGAGCGACCGGAAATTACACGAAAAGTTCGGGTGTGATTACTCGAAAAAATAATGTACCAAGTTCATGTTTTTCGAAAAGTTAATATTACATCAAAAAATACGATCATTTTTAGACAAATTATCAGTCTTTAGGGAAATACTTCAAAAAAAATTAGACAAAAAAATTATGATCACTTCTTCACCTAGCACTTGCCTTTTTACCATTTAGGGCGCTGCAATTTTAGAATTATTTTACCTCAAACTGCATATCTACAAAAATAATAAGTGTGCCGAATCAGAAATCAGAAAAAATAACTCCGCGATTAAGTAGTATAATGCGGATTTTCCAGACACCCGTAGACATATTTGTGTCATATTATATTGCTTCCCGATTGTTAATTTCTTTATTGAAACTTGTAGGTATATATTATTAATATTGAAGAAGAAGAAGAAGAAGAAGAAGAAGAAGAAGAAGAAGAAGGAGAAGAAAAAAGAACTGGAGAAGACGAAGAAGAAGAAAAAGAAATGAGTTGATAGCGAGTTCCTGTATCGGTGGTATTCGGTTGTATTATGATAGCGGCAAAACGTCAACTAAGGCTGTAAAACCTAAAATATCGTTAGATAAATAATTGTTATGTTTGATACACTCGGTACACCATAAAGTTTTCTAATCCGAAGCAGTATCACATTTTGTTTAAATTATGACTACCTAATCATTGATGCTTCCTGAAGTTCCTAATAACAGTCCATCAGTTTAAAAGTATGTGTTAGGTTGGAAACCTTTATTTGCGGCTTCTGTAAATACTATTACAACACTAACGAGAAACACTTCTACCGTAATATAGATTATCTTAGCACAACTTTCTTATTGGTGGGTTTTCTTTTTATCCTTTTCCAAATGTTGATGCATTTACTAGAAGTGACACATTAACTACTATGTTTGAGAAATGAATAAGACAAAACAAAATTTTCTAAAAAATTCGCAAAGCATTACTTATTACAGTACCAGCATAAATAATAATATAGATTATTATTTGTAATATTGTTATGGTACAATGACCATGATTATTAAACAGTGGCAGAATATTACTGCTACTGCAATTTACAACATTATTGTCATTATTTGCATCAATTGGGGTAACGACTATTTGATTACAGTGCAAGCTTTAAGTTCTATTTGTGATTTAAATTTGATTGCTAACACATTCAACAAATTATCCTTTATGAAATCTACTTCAGCATCATTTAAAGTTGCACAGGCAGTTCTCCTCCCAATAATAATGGTTACTTTGAAGATGTTATATTAATTCATCTGAATTCTCTCATCAAATGAAATAAAATATATACCTTTGATACCAAAAATGCCTGAGATAAAACTTCATGGATCATTCAAATGATTTGATCAATTTTATACTAAAATTCTCCTACATTGTAAACCTATCTTTTATACTAGAACTTTGCTACATTTTAAATCTATCTACATTTACCTTATTCTTCACCATAGCTTATATTTTCAAATTGTTGTTTTTTGGGAGACACTTTTGTTTCCTTAACCTTGTGTACTAACGTGTCTATAAGGACCAAACATGTATACTCGTATACATACAGTGATTCGTATTTCTTGAGTATTACAGATGGTATCGTGTTGTTAGTGTATACTTACATTGTCAGATATTTCTTTTCTTTTTTTAAATATGTCGCTAATGGACTGTTCTTCTAAATGTTTTGTTCCGCAAATTATAAGTTCTGTGTGCGATGGTGATGATAAAGTGTTTAGATCTTAGATTACCATATAGTTTCGTCTTACTTAACAAAGACAATTCCATAATCAAGTTAACATCTGGATGCACTTCAATGATTTTGTCCTGAAGTTTGTCTTGAAATCTTTCTGTTCTGTAGCATATATTCTTGATGAGTTCAAATAATACATGTATTGTCAATATATCTAAACCAAAGCTTTGGCTTTAGAGTTTCAGTTCAAATAAAAACCGTATGAAATCAAAGTCTGTAACGTTACGGACAATTATCAGAAGATTTTGTCTCCAAGCCTACAGTTTCTTTTGAAGAAGACAATGATATGTGTCTAAAAACATCAAGATGTAGCTCTTAATGGGTAATCATTCATAATCCTCTTTTTCGTTCATAACATCCATACGTAATAAGTATAATGAGCAAAACAATATTACCTGATATACATTATTTTCAGAATTTTTGCCAGTTACCATTGGAATATGGACCAGAAGAAAATAGGTCTACAACAGGCTCAAAATTCCTACAGAACAACAATAACAAAATATTGCTAAAAATTTCCGAATAAATTGATTAAATTAACTCTACTTTAAAAATGTACAGTTCAGTTATAATACAAAACTAGTGCTACAGGATTAAAATCGCCAGAACTGTAGAAAAGTAGAAAATTTCATGTTTTGTTCGGATTTTTGACAATTTGCATTCGGCGCTCGAGGTGGAAAACTTATATTATTCATTGGGCCAACATCATAAACAACTCGATAAAAAATCGGAAGTATCGGATCTGACGCAAGATCTGATAAGATTCTGATGTCCGAGTATATGGTTATTGAAGTATTATATTCAATCATATTAATTTTATTAAATAAAGCGCTTCTAAATGCGTAACAAATATATTTTGATTAAGTTACCTTTTTCTACAGTCAACAAAATATTGTCATAACAAAAAGACTGGTTTAATAAATTGATTCAAAGAGATACAACGAAATGCTTTAATTAGCAATTATTAAGATAAAAACGTTAAACGCTGTGCAATTAGTTAACAAATTTCTTCATTTTTCCAGTCCAGCGTAATTGACTGCGATTTTATTGCAGGTGCATTTGAAATTTGCAACATAATCCTCCTGTTCTCTAGTCGGTATTTGTGGTGCCGTCTAGCGCACCTGTTTTTGCTAGTGAAAGGGATCGAGGATATATTTATTGAACTCATTCATGCTAACTTTGAATGTCACAGTCAGAAACTAACACTTATTTTATAGGATCGTGTTACATAACTTTACTGTTGACTTGTAGACTGGAACAAATCGGAGGAAGATTTATTTCAATATTGATTTATTTTTCTATACAAACTTTATAATAGACGATATAGTAAAAAGTCTGTTACCAAGGTGTACTAAAAAATCACAATACTGCATTAATTGACCGATTTTGAAATTGAAAAGCTATGTAAGTCGTTTCGAAATGGTCATTGTGCCCACATGAGTGCTGCATTCAATAAGTACTTATTGCAGAATTTCGAAGTACGAGGGTTGATCAAATATAAACAGGAATTTGTTTTTATTAAATTTATTGTCACAAAGAGAATTTTAAGCACAGTCTCGTCTTCCTGTTCGAAACCCCTACAAATATGTGTTTCACACATCCTCATATAATACAGGTGTTTATTTAGCCAACAGTGTCCAGTTTGAAGACCTGTCACTAAACGAAGGTTCATCTTGGTCATAGCCGGGTATTTTTTGCCTTTATCCTTGTTGGGGTACTCTAGGAGCCCTTTAGCAAATTGCCAGCTATTTGTCTCATTCCACAGTCTTCTAATTTTTTTTGTGGATATTCTCCTTAATAATTTCAACGAAAGCTGACAGCGGAAGCATACTGGAGGAACCAGGTCCAATAATACTGAAACCCGATGTACTCCAAGCCAACTTATCAGCTGTTTTATTGCCATAGCACCGCTCATGTCTTTTTACCCAGCACAGAGATATGCTGTTGTCGGTTGAGTCCACTTCCAGTGTTTGATGGCACTCCCATGCTGATCTCAACTTATGATTACGTAAGATCAGTCTATCTAGACTTTTATTATTATATTTTCCTGTCAGATTGGAAGCTTTTAATTGTCACCAGAGAAAAATAAAGTTAGTCGTGGCTGTTACCAATTGTGCAGAAACGCTTAACTGGTCACCGATTACACGAATATTCGTCTTATTGATGCTTCTCCGGGGTCAACGTGCATGACACTCGGTTTCCACTGATTATCATCCATTTAAAAATTTGTTATAACTGACAAAACAAAATTTTAAGTAGACTTGGGACTTAAAGGTTTTATGATCTTCCATGATAACAATTTAATAATGCATTGCTCAACACATGCGTGTACCTGTTGCTCAGGTATAATGCTACTGATGGAGAATTGGAGAGCTGCGTCAAAAGATTCCTTCTCTTTTCACAACCTCATATAATATATTCAGTAAGTATTAAAATACATATGCCTGTGCAGTGGATACATTCTAGTGGAATAATATGATTATTTCAATTTGAAAATTTGTAGAAAATTTCAGTTCAACCTATTTAAGTTAAATTTAATATATTGCATGTAAGTAAATACAAGTAGCTGCTCATAGAAATATTATTTTTTACCGAGTGATACTAAATAGAAAATTCTAGAATATACATAATATAAGAAATTGGTTTAAATTTTCTAGGTTTCTGTTAATAAAAGTATATAAAACATAATTGTAATTATATAAATGCATAATTTGATACCAAATAACTCAGATCATAGCTATTTAAATCGTTTTGATCTTTCTCAGACATATTTAAGAGAAATTCATCCATCTCATATTTCTATGTTTTAAAGAGCAAATTCTAATTAACTGAATTAGTATTTATTTACAGGTAAATATACGTTTTCCAGTTAATTACTAGAAAGCTATTTAGAAATAGAACCATTCAATATAAATAATAAATTGATCGATTAGGTACCTACTTTAACCTCTAAATTCAAATTGAAGTCAAGGTTATTTCATTGTTAGGAAATTAGTAGAAAGACGTTATTCTTCCTCCTACTAGAATTTTAACCACAATTTGTCTCGAAATGCGTTGTTACAAATCACGTTGTTAAGCAATTTGTTAATGACAAATTGATTGATACACTTTTTTCAATCATTTAAAAATTAGAAGAAGGTTCAGAAGGATTGGATTATACTCTTTACATTTTTTGCTAATAATGTATGCACTGATTTTTGTTTAAGGAAATATTTTAAGTTGGAATCATATTTGACAGGTTTATGAAGATTGTACTATATGACCGCACTGACATGTAGTATCTATGGCAAGTATAAAACATTTGGATATTTCTTACATTATTTTTGATTTGCTTCACTAACATACTGTTATAATAACACTGTCAGTAATGCAACGACATTTTATTAAGGTTTTCTTGACATTTTGAGGGAAAATAGCATTTTTCTTCAGAAATAACTTTCAAATTGAAGATTAGTCGTCCAGTTTCCTAATCTTTAATTTAAGAATAACTTCTGAAGGGAGTTACTTTCTCTCGAAACTTCAAGAAACCCAAATTAATAAGGCGTTTAGCTTATTTAACAATGATTATTACGATGGAAGCATGCAAACTATGAATATTGTACATTTTATGTCACTATAAAACAGAAATAAACCGAACAAAATAGTATTTGACAATATTTCGATTGGAATACGTGTAATGAAAATGAAAAGTGACATCCAACTATCAAGATATACTTGTTTTTTAAGGTTTTATGGACAAAGTCTTTTGGTATGTTTGAGTTACAATTAAACATTACAGGGTGATTCATTAAGAATGGGCAATCTCTGAACTGGAGATACTACCTACCTACCAAAATATGACGATTGAGCCAAATATCCGAATGTTGCTGGTTTAAAAAATATAGGGTGTTCAATGCTAGAATTTTATTGTGAAATATCTAACATTGAAACCTATCGGAGTATTTTAAAAAAATGGCACAATTATGTTCTTTGGCACGGCAAATAAGAATTTTTAACTAATTTTGGCGTCACTAGTAGAGGACGCCACTTATGGCACAGCATGTTTCTTTTAAATGGCAGAACTTTTTTGCTGTTTAGTGTATCTATCTGTCTATTGAAACAATCGATTCTCCTACCTGTTGTATCTAAAAAAGGTATACCTTGTTGAAGTCGTTAGGAGTAACAGTTTTCGAAATAATCCTATTTGAAATATTCAGTGCACCGATTGAAAACTGTTATCGTTTCAGGTAAAGTGCCTTTTCTACTGAAAATACAGCAAAATTTTACTTGAAAAAGTTGTTCAGAACGGTAAATTATTTGACACCATTTTTCAACAAAGCACAAAGATTTTATCAAAGCAACACAGATGGATACACTAAACAGCAAATAAGTTCTGCCATTTAAAAGAAACATGCTGTGCCATAAGTGGCGCCCTCTACTAGTGACGTCAAAATTAGTTAAAAATTCTTATTTGTCGTGCCAAAAAACATAATTGTGCCAATTTTTTTTTAATACTCCGAAAGGTTTCAAAGTCATTGAGATATTTCAAAATAAAATTCTAGCATTGAACGCCCTGTATTTTTGAAACCAGCTACATCCGGATGAGAATTTGGCTCAATCGACTTTGTTTGGTCACCAGTATCTCCAGCTCCGAAATTTCCCAACCTTTCACAGACACCCTGTATAATATAGTTAGTCAAACTTACGAGTAAAAACAATAGAAGGCGATACTCTTTTAAAATCCATATCACTCTTGTTTATACTGTAAATAAGGATGACATGAATTTTAAAAGAATATGGTCATATATTGTATTGACTCCAAAGTTTGACTAAATAATTTTGGAACATTTTTTGTAAGACCGAAGGCTTAGAAAATTAAAATTGTGTATTTGTACTATACTCATTTTCCCACATCTTTGCTTCAAATGTATGACATAATGGCTGAATTACCCTGTATATAAAAATATGAATATCCTTCATCATATATTCACCCTACACCCTGTATTTTTTAAACCAGCAACATTCGGATAAGGCATATTTGGCTCAATTGCCATATTTTGGTGTCTAGTATCTCCAGTTCAGAGATTGCCCATTCTTAATGAATCACCCTGTAGAATCAAAAGCGATATTACCATAATTTTAAAAGAGTGTTCTAACGAAATATACAGAGTATCCAATTAAAAATGCATCTTAATAACATGAAAGAAGTGGACCAACTACAGTGTTTTAAGTGAAATCGAGAATAAATGTCCATTTATCTCAAAAATAAATTCACATATGCCACGAATAACTGTTTTAATATAGAAGTTTTATTACTTAATTATATGTTTATATCTGTCTTGCTATGACAAAATTATTAATATTATTCAATGCTAATTACATATAATGACGCAAATAAATGATTTCCGAGAATAAGCAACAATTATTTACAATTATTCAATTATACACGGTGTCTACGGTATAAGTAGGTAATATGTTAGAAACCGTAAAATAGAAGAAAGGAATGAACGCGTAAGCTATTTCCATACCAAATTTGTACGCCTAAAAATTCATGAAAACTAATCTAAAGTGTTTTTGTTTGATTTGGCAACAGCGAGTATGTGGTTACTAGTATGTATATATGTAAAATTGTACTCGTATATAGTAAAAAAACGGTTTTACTTGTACATAAGTATTCTAAATGTTCACCACTAACATTCTAAAGGCATTTATGAATCCACTAGCATAAATTCGTTGACGAAGTTACTCTTCGTGAACTCTTCGTCTTGTTTAAAGTGAATAAATGTCACAAAATACCTGTCATTACTCAATACGAACGTCAAACGTATAACTTTTGTGTTTCCAAAATGTGCTGTTGAGTTTCTGAGCGCCTCATTCCTGATGATAGAACCTTTACAAGCTTGGAGGCGACCTTGCGAAATGAAGATGCATTTTTGTTCGGAATAAATAAATAATTGACCGAAAGGTAAGAAACAATGTTCATACAGCTAGACAGTATTTCGAGCAAAATCAACGAATTTTAAAGACCAATGAGTATCATGAATACAAAATTCACAATTTGGCATAGACTTTATAAATCATGGACCGGCCCTAGAAAGAGGTCCGGTGTCCTGATGTGTACAAGAGGATGAAGCTAGTCCGGGAAAAACCAGATGTTCTATGACAGAAAAATATATAAACATAACCTGACAAAACCTTTCCTGTTAATATTAATGATTTGTGTTCCTTTTGTGATTTAGTTGTGTTTATTATCTATATTTTTTAAATACTCATATACCATGGTGGAGTCGCTCTGTCACCGGAAATGTCATACGTCTGTCATTTTCGGTTTTTGTTTTTTTCGGACATTGATCTGTGGGTTTTTGCCCGGAGTAGCTCTATCTCTGTCGAACATATCTGAGCATCAACGATTTGTATAGGCAGAAAACGGTTTTGGGCGCGTCCATGATTTATAAGGTCTATGCAATTTGGAGTATTTGCCATAGCGTCACATCGAATACAGATAGTCTTCTATAGCTCAAATTGTAGTAAATGTAAAAACTGTTGATGAGAATCTTTTTCGGCATGTTCTTTGGACGGACGAAAGTCGGTTTGTCAGTAATGGTTTGCCAAATAGGCGCAACAAAAGCTACTGGTCCATTGAAAATCCCCACATTGTAAATAAAATCCAGAACCAAGGCCATTTTAGATTAAATATATGGTGTGGCATCATCGCTAGGCATTTAATTGGGCCTTATTTTTATGACATACATTGAACAGCCTTAGTTACCTAAATTTCCTACAAGAAGAACTACTTCATCTCTTCTCTTTGCAGCTCCTCGGTGCCAAAGATCCTATATCTTAGTCTTCTTATGCCTATCAAATTCAAATGCCTTCTGAGTCTGCAGTGGCCTGTCAGGACCCCACCATTTGGTTCAGGGACTTTCGACTAAGGCTCAGCAGCCACATTGTTCTAGAAGGGCCTGTCTACATCCTCCATTCCTTCTCTAATTCCCTCCTAGTGTTTGATAGGCCCAGTTATTAAGGGCCCTATTCATACTACCTCGCGTAATTAACAAAAAGGGTTCGGGTCACTGTCCCGGTGCCCCAGCTCCAAGAAGAGCTAGCAAGTAAGCCGTCTCATTACCCGGGATACCCTTATGGCTAGGAACCCAGACCAACTCCACCTCTCTTTGTCCGTCCACGGTCCAGGGCATCTCCACACTCCTGAATAAGACTAGATCCTGTCCTTGGAGAACTAAGGGCCCTGAGTGCAGCCTGACTATCAGAGCATATGAGCTAAGGAGAAACCTATGGTTTCAGCACAACGTAGTTCCAGTTCACAAGTTCAGAATTGTGCAGCTATATTTAGATAACACTTTCCCAGAGAAGTGGATTGGGATTAATGGACCTATTCAGTGATCCGGAAAGTCACCAGATCTAACATCCTTCGATTTTTATGGGTTTTTAAAAAATAAGGTTTAAAAACTCCCGAAATGTTAATAAACGCAGCCCACAAAGAAGTCAGGCGAAGATTGGATATGTGTGTTGAAATGAGAGGAGATCATATAGATAATATATTGTAATATGTATTGTGTATGTAGGCGCAAGGGCGTTTGCCTCATTTTGTAGTTATTGCAATCATCACTTTATGTTTTAACTGTATTAAATAATTATCGAGTTTAATC
Source organism: Monochamus saltuarius (assembly GCA_025584915.1). NCBI lineage: Eukaryota > Metazoa > Arthropoda > Insecta > Coleoptera > Cerambycidae > Monochamus > Monochamus saltuarius. The sequence goes on from CM046724.1 coordinate 55,096,685, forward strand.
CTTGTATTTATTCTTAATGACATTTATAGACTTTAAACAACGAACTCAATTATTTGTCAACGACTACTTGATCCATCTACCGTTAATGTGATTTTTAGGTGGTATTTCTATTAAGACTCTTTAGGACGATATTGCTTAAAACCTTTAAACGGGAAGTGGTACAGACAATTTTTTCTAATAAAAGATTTTTTAACAGGAAAAAAATTGCGTTTGTTTGTCTGGAAAAAATACAATTGCTGACATCATTAGTCGCTTCTGTCAAATCCCAGAGATAATACTTTCGATTAGAAATAGAGCTTACTTCATCCCATTTAACACCATTCGTCCCAAATTTTATTAATTTTTTTTGTATCCTCACAATACTATCCAGTTAACAGTCGCCCAGGTACGCACTTCTTTATAATCTAAGCATTTTTTACGCGAAATCTATTAGACTTCTCAAAATTTTTAGGATAAGTTCTGAAGCACCCTATAACTGTATAACTTATTTTATACTTTAAATATGTACCATAACGTATTACACGTATAGTATTTATACTACATAAACCCTGTATAGTTCTATTTCCACTGTAACTGAGAGTATTTTGTTTGTTCCAATTAGCGATATTTCAATGAATAAGTCGAAGGAAAATACAGTCATTTTATTGTTGACCGTATGAAGCGATTCATGCAGGTCGTGGTGGTGATTCGTGACCTATAAGGAGAGGAAAGCGTTGCTGAAAGGGAATTATTCTGGGATTTATTATCGAGGATATTAAGTCCACGCTGTGCAACATGCATTCTCTGCGACAACTGCTCGTTTCGCAAAGCAGAAATCGATACATTGCGAACGCACAGAATGTTCTACTCTCAATTCTCGCGATTATTACGTTAAGTGTGGAGTAATTGTTACTGTTCACTTCATGTCTACTGTGCTTATCGTACCAAACGGTTGTGATAAAATTTAATATTCCACTGGGTACGTGCCTGCAAATCAAATAATGACATTACCTTACGTTGTTTATTGCATAGATGTCTGTTATGAATTTATAGAGCTGAGTTGTAAAATAATAGGTAGGTAATTATCGCTATCAATCAGCTAAAGTAAAACAAAACTGTTGAGATATAAATTAAGTTAATATCGAATGATCTAGGGGTCAGATTTGAACTGGGTCAACAAACCATAGAAGTTGAATTCAGCTGTCAGTTTGAACACCTGTATGTTTGCAAATCATATAATTGATACATTGTTATATACTGGCATAGGTACGAGCTATTAGATTTGTTTTAATTTATTTATTTTCATCAGTATGCTTATCCAAGCGACAAATTACTGACTACAGAAGGTGTTTTTCCTGATTCATGTCGAATTAAAAGTATTTGAAACGTCAATACATTGTTAATAATATCCTATGTGACAACAATTAGATTTCATATCAGCATATAACATACATGCTGTTTATTCAAGCAACAAATGATGGTTAACGTTGCTATGACGTTTATGGACTTTATGGTTAGTGGTTTAACACTGCCAGGGTGATCACGTGAAATCATTAGATTTCTGACTGTAACTTTGCCATACATGCAGGAAACCGACTCTACATGCTGATATTTTGGACGAAGTATTTGTAGAAATGTGGAAAGTGTAAAAGTATTTACAAGTATTTGAAAGGAAAACAATCTAGAATTATTTGGTCAAATGTACACCAACATAAGGAATGTATGAAATCTAGTTTTAAATTTAAACGAGAGCAGGAAAATCTATGATCACGTGACTAGTGAACACTTGTTGCAGTTGTGTTTATTACGTTTCATACGACGAGTCTTAATTCGCGCTCATAGTGTTAATGATTGAAAGTAAATCAAATTGTATAATTTCATGTATAATAGTGAATATTTGTACCTATGATGTATTTCCCTTTGAGTAAGATATCATTGAAAGCCGATATCATTAAACTAATAATAATGGAAAAGACCAAAACAAAAAATATGGTTAAATGTAAGAAAACTGAGGAATACATAAAGCTACTTAGCTGTACAAGTCTATATGATACAAATACAAGTGCACCTATAAAGATATCATGCAGATGTGATGAATTTTAATGTTTTTTATGTTAAGTACAGAATACCTTTACAGACTAGAGTTGTTTTGTACATATGTATGTAGTAACTTGTACAAACTCGTATACGAGTATCCACTTATTTTATTATTGAGCTTATTTATACAATTTTCTTGTAATTTATTCTCAATATAAAATTATAATATTTATATAAAACTATCCAGAAATCAGTCAGTTCGTCTGTCCACTATTATATGAACCTAAAAAAAGAAAGTTCAGTATTAGTAGCTATATACATAGTGTAACTAATTCCATACGCCAAACTTTACCTAGTAGTCTGACGTACACAACTATGACACCCGAAATTCTCACCTAATTAGAAATAACCGTTTGAGATTATGTATATCTGAAGCTAATTCGCTCAATATCAATTACTTTAACTTATTGCCAGGTACTTTTAAAAACATGAATGCTGCTTCTTTTAAATATAAATTCAGTCATTGTTTCTACTCTGCTGATGAATTTGTGGAACATTTTAGATCTCTGTGACAGCTCACTTCAGCATTTTACTGGTACTTTTGTACACTGAATGTTTTAAATTTTTGTATTTCTTAAGTTACTTTTTATTTTTATTCTTAGGATTTTTTTATTGTGTCTTGTGAACTATCATAATTTTTGCTCTACATTGTAACTATTTTTGACTTGCTACAAATATATTTATTTTATGTAACATAATCAAATAACAACAATAAACAATAGTAATATGACACTTCAAAATAAGAAATTTACAATAGTCATTACCACTCTTACCAATTAAAATATAGCGTTGATCTCAATGTCATTGATTTAAGATTCCTAGTATATAAAGAACCTTATAAACTTAAATTCATTATTCACTGGAATATATACTTAGTGTTTTATTCAATTTTTTTGTTAGAATTATATTTTTATGTGCCTAAATAAAAACAATAAAACATAGAATTTTTCATTAACCTCATTCATAAATCCATAGAGTTATCCCAAGAGTTGCTTTATTATCTCTAAATCATAGATGCTACACATATGTATATCGACTTTGGAAATCATATTCTTTGAAATAAATCTGAATCTATCGAACAGAGGATTAAGTAGTTTAGGTGATTGTAAGTAGAAAGGGCAGTTCAAACATTAATATCCAAAAGCTGAAATATGGTGAATTTTTATTATAAAACCATATGCAGTGATTTTTTTCAGCAGCATTATCAAATAATACATATCACATTTTTCCTAACCTAAACTTTCCATAACTAAATTTTCTTTATAGTTAAAGAAAAACTCTTTGAGGAAACTGTGAAAACACTTTTTTCAGCAAAATATCTGGGAGTTGTTCTGGATAAAGAGATCAATTGGAAGTCTCGTATGGAAAAAGTTATCCACAAGGCCAGAATGTCGGTATGGGCGTGTCGACGCATTTGTGGAAAGTCCTGGGGCGTAGATCCTAAACAACTATATTGGCTGTATGTGATGGTTATCAGACCCATGATCACTTACGGCTCTATAGTTTGGTGGTCCAAAGGTTTTCAAAGGATAGCCAAAGTAAAATCTCAGGTTTACAGAGACAAACTACTAGTGCAATCAGTCCACCTCCCATATACTTTTGGATAGAGACGCCAGGTGGCAGTATACAGATTGAACAAGCGGCTACATGTATGTCGAAGGCTAACATAGTAACACAGTAGAGTGCTGGAAAACAAAGAAGGCGATAAAAAAAGATGTTATGAATACAAAAATCAACTGTAGATTGCCTTTTGGAATTCTCTTTCCTCAAAGCAAAGGGAGCGGGGTGAAACTGACCTCCTGAAGGCAGATAGTTGCTGGTACACCGATGACTCCAAGACTCCAAAGGGTGTTAGGGTTGGAGTGTATAGTTGCGTAAAAAAACTATGCTATTAGTAAACTTGGGCAAGTATGCAATTATATTTCAGGCAGAAATCTATGCCATCGAACCGTATGCATGGAGGCTGGAGCAGCTTTAAAAGCACTCGGATCCTACCGGTGTAATTCAAGAACGGTATGGAATTGTCAAAAAGATCTGGAGCGGTTGGGAACAAGTAACCTTGGTTTGGATATCTGGCCATGCAGGTATCCAGGGAAACGAGGCAACGGACTCGTTAGTAAGGCAAGGTGTTTCTTCCAGTTTTATAAGTCCAAAACCCGCTCTTGGTTTAGCTTCGGCTACTGCCAAAGCAGTCATCTCGACGTGGGCGGAGGAAAAAGTATGGGAGTACTGGCGAGATTTGCCAAGATTAGATCACTCGAAGACGTTCATAGGGGGCGCATCGACAAAGAGAGCTAAAAATTTGCTTGAGTTAAACAGGCTTGACCTAAAGACTCTGATTGGCCTATATACTGGGCACTGCCGGTTAAGGAGTCGCATGCTCAAGTTGGGTCTGGCTGAGGAGGCCGAGTGCCAGTTGTGTTTGGAGAGTGACGAATTGATAGAATACATATTATGTTACTGTCCAACTGGAGAACAGACCAGATTTTCTGTATTTGGCAAAATGCATCTCTTCCAGAAGATATGAACAGAATATCACACAATAAGTTTATTGGCTTCATAAAGAGGATAAACCTGTTGGGTGAAGCCACAATAGACCATAGGGCCGCAGTGGAGGGCTAGTTTTTGGCCCACTCACTTAGAACTTAGAATAAAAATAATTAGCATTACATTTGTTCTAAATTTCACCATCTCGAAAACGATGAACATTTAGAAATATGTATATTTGGGCAAATCTAATTTATTTTGACTCTACAACCACCCCTTCCAAAGATGTCAGTAATACCTAAGACACTCTGTATTTGTAACTAATTATAAATTTATATATGTTAATTTTTAGGAAGTTAAGTCACTAAAATCTAGTGGAAAGCAGTTAGGTAGGTATCTGCTAAAATTAAGAATAGTTTAATTCATTATTTCTATGCCTGTCACAAATTTAGACGTTTTTTTATAAATATTAATTTGCATTTACAATACATATTTTTTATTGTTTTAAGTTGACAGTTCTTGGCCATTTTTTTGTCAGGCCTGTATAAATATTTCAGAAACAAATTATCCGAATGTTTATGGTGCCATTTCCACATTTGTTTCATCATATTTGCTTAAATTAGGTTAGCAAAAACAATGTGATTGAAATATGATTTCTTAGATTTTATTGTAGAAATTCTTATCCTAAGTAAATATACTTAAGAACAAATTTTTGTACGTAAATATTCTTTGTTGGTTGCAATATTAGTGAAAAGGTATCAATCTAACATTAACGAATTATGTATAAATCCAATTAGTACCTTATTATTCCAAAGTATTGATTTATTTGTACATATAATAAGTAAATTAATTAAATTGATTTAATTTTGAATGCAAAAAAGCAGAAAAGTCAGTTTTAATAAATTCTCTTGAATATCAAAAATAGGTAGGTACAGGGTGTTCTACAAGTTCTATGCGTTTTTACTTAGTTACAAAATATGTAATTTCATATTTCAAAAAAGTATCCTGATAAATAAATGATGTTTGCTATAACAATTATTATTTGTGTTTAAAGTTTAAACATTAGTTAACCTTTATTAACCAAATTAACAAATCTTAAGACTGTAAAAATTGTTCAAAATATTCACCCTCTGCTCGAATGCAAGCGTTACATCGGTGAACTAGAGATTCCATCACTCAACGGATGATCATTTCTTATTTGGTTAGCTGCATCCTGAATTCTTTCAAGTACTGCTGTCTGTTAGTGATGTTAGCATGGTAGACAAGCTGCTTATATGAAACAGCCTGTTTATATGTACATCAACATAAATAAAAATCCAAAAGATTTAGATCTGGGTAACGCGGTGGCCATGCTATTGGACCTTGTTAACATATCCATTTATTTGGAAAATCATTCAACCAAGCAGTTACGTGTCTCCCTCTATGGGGTGGTGCACCATAGTGCTTATACCACATATTTTGAACAATATTAATCTTTACGTCATCAATGAAATGTTTTCTAAGAAAGTTCTATGCAGATCCGCATTTAAAGTGCAGATTTTGTAACGCTCAGATATGGTCATTATGATTATTATTTTTGCCGTCCCTAGTCATCATTTTGTGCATGTTGTTGAAGTAATGAACGATAAAATTCTAATCGCTGAGGAGCATCTCCAGCATGTAACGCTTCTTTATTTTGGCGATGAAAAAGGTGTAACATTTCTTTGTTCAACACATACCATACAAAATTCGATAATAAATGAAGATTACTTGCTGTACACTGAACACTAATTGAAGTGTTGGCAATGACTGCATATATTAGTGTCAAATGAATAAACAAAATGACAAAAATAATATTTGTTATAACAAACATCATTTTTATTTAGCAGGCTACTTTGAAATACGAATTTATTTGTTTTAAATTCTTGTAATTTCAAAATAAAAACGAATCGGACCTACGTTCATATAAAGATGTTTGACATTAACGCATTTACCATCAGACAAAGTCTGTTGTAGAGCTTGTATAACGCCCTGTATGGTACCTCATATTTTAATATATTTGCTACTGTTACAGTAGTTATCTTGGTCTTAGTAACAATACTTATTAACAATTCTTAATAAGTTGAAGGATTTCATTTTAATTTAATTACCGCAAAGATAATAACCGGATTTATCTCCTGAGAAAGGTCGTAATATAAATTGTATATAACGTACAACTTGATTTTTTATTGTTATATTGCTGCATATTAATTGAATATATTCTTGAAACTGGAGCAATGATACGTGATTGTACACTGAACTTGTAAGATAATCGATACCTACCTGTGCAGTAGGATTATTAAAAAAAATGTACATGACATCGGGCTAAAAACATCCTCCTCTCAAAAATATAACACTGATATTTTCAACTGATTTCTCACCACAAAAGATCCGCAGTTAAATACAGGCTGTATAGAGAGAAAGCCATTATATGTAAAGCGAAAAACAGTTTTACGCAACATTTTTAAAAAAAAAGAAAAAAAAAGGAAAAAGAAAAACGTGGCGCCAACGAGATATATTTTGACATTCATAAAAATGACACATATTTTACTCTGTACATAAAAGAGATATCTTACTTCAATCTGTGGGAATAAACACCATTTATTAAATTTCACTGAAGGTAGCTGAGTTTTTAAAACTGCCAAAACCAAAAACGTAGTTTTCACGTAACCCCCCACTTCGCTAAAATCATATATTTTTTAAATGTGCTATATTGTGCTAGTTGTTCTGAACATTGTGCCGTTTAAAAAATTTTTATATCTGCCTCCGTTCTCCGGAAAATCCGGAAAAACCGAAATTTTCTAGCGCCCCATTTTATCACAATCCGATTTTTTTTCGATGTGCTGAATTGTGCTAGTTGTTCTGAAATTGTGCCGTTTAAAAAAATTTGATATCTGTCTTCGTTTTCCGGAAAATGGAAAAAATCGGAAATTATGACGTGACCTTAATGTGCCGCCTACTTTGCGAAAATAGTGTTTTTCTTTAATGTGCTGAATTGTTCTAGTTGTTCCGAATATTGTACCGTTTAAAGAAATTTGGTATGTGACTCCGTTCTCCAGAAAAACCGGAATTTTGGAAACTTAGCCCCCCATTTTTCTCAAAAATTAAAAAACAGGATTGTGCTCAATTGTGCTAGTTGTCCTGAACATTGTGCGTTTAAAGAAATTCGATATCTACCTCCGTTCTCCGGAAAATCCAGAAAAACTTGAAATTTTGACACGACGTTATTGCACCTCCCATTTTGCCTGAAAATTAAAAAGGGAGATTGTGCTGCATCTGCCTCCGTTCTCCGGAGGTGATATCAAATTCTTTTAACAGCACAATGTTTGAACAACTAGCACAATATACATTAAAAAAATACGATTTTTGCGAAGTGGGGGGCTACGTGAAAAACACGAATTTTTCATTCTCTAGGAAAATGGCTGTTAGTTTTCTTGAAAATTTTACGGCACAATGTAGCACAAATCAGGCACAATTCAGCACAACTTTTATTTTTTAATTTATCAAAAAATGGGGGGCTAAGTTCACGCACATCGGAATACGCCATTTTGATTCTATTAAAAATTAAAAATCGAACAAATGGTGCGTCCACAAACTTGATTTATAAAAAAATAACAAAGAAATAAATACTTCTCAAATGCCAGTCCGATAAGAATAGCATCCTCCACATTGCCTCTTTCACTATTTTAGCTATCATTTCATTAGCGATGAAAATTTTGACACGAAATTATAGGGTCAGATACCTAGTACTCGATGAGATCTTTAAAACGAGGTATGGGAACACCCCTCACTCCTATTCAAAATCAGGGGGTCGTGCTTCCACCAGGAGGGGGTTGAAATTATGGGGATGAAAAAAGCAGACAAGTAGTTCCCCTTCGAATTAGAAGTCGACGGGTCCAAGCGTTTTTCCACATTTTCATATTAAAGCCGAAGATCGAGGTGCAGTTTTCGTTGACCCACCCTGTATATCTATAATATGATTTAATATTTTTTGTGCTTTATAAAATATGTAAATAACAATGAGTTATGGTGTTATTTTTTCCATTCATAATTTTTTTAATGTCTTGAACCTTGGCTTGATCCCTCCGACCCCTGTATCGATGGTTTATTAATAGACTACTATTTCATGTGTATTCTACATATTCATGTGTCTGTATGTTATAAAGTTAATAATGGTAGAAAAAATGTAAAAGGGTCTACTTTCCCGAAGTATATGTTTTGGTTAGCCTTGAAACAACTTTACACCAGAACTCTGGATACAACAATAATTTTAATTTTTTTTATAGGTAGGCAGGGCTCATTAGTTGAATTAATGTAATACAAATACTTCTAAAATTTTGGCTTGTTTACCTTGTATCAAATCAATGAAATTGTTGTCTAAAAAATTGTTTTCGGAAAACAGGTGAACATTAATTTACAGTTACAATATGGTTATGTTAATTCGATACTTTAAAAGAAGTAAAAGCTATTTTGCCCTCAATAGAGCGTGGTGAATATTTTTTTTATTAGAGTTATTATTATATGTATGTGTACACGCACGCAGGATTTTTTCTTGTAATAGTTTCAAAATATCTGAAAAAAAATATTGTGTTACCTTTACTAGAAAACCCCGCCTTCCATGTTATGATATGACAAGTGCTACATGGCATATCTGCTCCTCCTACTTCATATACGAGTAGGTATCAGCATTACCATTTCATTTTCAGGATATGTGATGATTCAGGGGGATATTATTTTCAGTACATATTGCCGGGAGTTCTATTAATATTTTATATAAAAGAGTTGCTATAAACATATGTTTATTTCTAATATAAATCGTGGCTGTTGGTAGCTCGTACATAACCATTTATGAAAGATAATGAACTATTATAAGTTATAATTAATTTTAAAATCATAGTAAATGGAATTGAAAGCTCTACTGCTACTTAATACTTTTAAAAACTCTGGCTAAATATTTTAGGAATCGTACGTTGATCACTGATTTTTAGGAAACAATATTAATATTTGTAACTTTATATTTTATTCACATTGAACATGATTCATAACACTGGAAAACTAATTAGCATATTTTGAAGACAAAGCAGATACTCAAAAAGCTTATCTTATAAATAACCGCCGAGAAGAGCTAAAGTAATCTTTTTATCGAAAATGTGATCACTTGAGAACTGAAAATAAATATGGTGGACATTATAAGAAGATATGATAACAGGTTGGGAATTTTTGTTTTGTTAGCCCATTTCCGACACTCGCAACAGATAAAAGGATGCGGTTTTTTAGTAGTTTTACTACTTTTAAAATGCCGCAATGAGAGTTTTCATAAACCTTTTCGTTTATGAGATATATGGCAAAATAATAATAAAAAACATCCAAAATGCAATATTCTCTTTCTTTTTATCCTCCTATGTTTTGTGACTATATTTAAAATCTTCACCAGAGGGAAAATTTACAGTTTCTAAATATTTTTTGAATATTAAATAATTTTCAACAGATTTTTTTAAATAATTTTGTCGATTAATTTTTTAATTAATAATTTGTCGTATGTTTGTCTTTTTTTATCGTGTTTGTTTTCAAATGATAAATGATAAATTCATTATTAGTTAAATAAGCGATATTATTCAAAATTCCTGAAACAGGTCGATTTTTGATTTTAATTTACTGTTTTTTCAAACAATAATTTAATGTACAGCGTGATTTACCTTCAAGTAATGACGTCATCACCGGTTCGTTTTAATGGAACCCCCATATTTTCCCCATTTCCGGATTTGTCTTGCTGAGCTGATTCCAAAAATCACAAGTTGCTTCAAATTGATACAGGGTGGACACAATACCAAAATAACAAGTTATTTACAAATGAATAAAAGTATGAACAATTAAATGGAATTATGTGTTGTTATTACTACTTTGATAAACTATTAAAAACACCCCAAACAGGTTAGTGATCTTTGCACGCATAGGCAGACTATCTTAAGTCTCATCCATGAAATAGCTGAAGACGACGTTGACGGGATATGATGCAGCAAAATAATCGATATAACAATTTCTTTGTTTTTCGAACAAGACAATGTTTTATTTGAACGGGCATGTTAATCGGCAAAACATCTAACTAAGAATACCATACGTAACGACCACAAATGGTCAATGTGTGGGCTGGTATTGTGAGAAATACAATTGTTGGTCCATATTTTTTTGATGAAAATTTGACAGGAGCATTGTATCTGAATAGTAACGTATAACTTTCTAATAAACTTTTATAAACACGTTTGGTATTTGAATAATGTTTACCCTTTTGTAAAAGTTTTTATACAATTTTAGGTATTAATAATATTGTGTAAACCTAACTACTCTAGTTGGGGGGGCTTTAGTCCACAGAGTAGTTAGTTTCACACAAAATTATTACTACCTAAAATATATAAAAACGTTTGGTATTATTGTCCATCCTTAACCAATTTTCCTGAACCACCTTTAATTTCAACTAAATTTTTTCTTAACCAATTATAAATTTATATATGTTGTTTTTAAGGTAAGTTACTAAAATCTAGTGGAAAGCAGTTGTTGTTGTTGTTAATAGCGGTGCGGATTGCTCGCAGCACTCAGGTCTGAAGACCCATTGTACATGCCGCTGATTATAGGGCTCAGAACAGGATCGTTCTGAGCGCAAAGGCGAGCACCACTAGCTCTGCTGGAATCTCTCTAATACCTTGATGAGACAGAATAGCCTCCCAAGATATTTGTGTCTTTTACCATTAAACAGTTTGGACCTCGCGACATTGCTCTAAGCCAATACCATGTAGGTGCTTATTCAGATGTCCGTGGCCTGCTTGGAGACCTGTGACAATCCTGATGTTGCTTATTAAAGCATAATGAGGTTTCGGTTTGCGTCAGCCCATGGCCCCCCTATAAGTAGCCTGGCCTGACGCAAACCGGATCCCACCGACCAATCTTCAGTTGATTGCTTTTTGATCCAGTTATCAATGGACCTTGCGAGATGGCATTGTGGTAACCCCAAAACTGGTTCAGGTCCCACAAATTGACTGCTCGAGCCTTGTCTGGCCAACATGCCAGCCTTCTTATTACCTATCAGACCACTTTGAAACGAACCCCAGGTCAGCTTAACACGATCGTCCCTTTCCAAGAGAGATAGAACTCTGATACATTTCAGGATCACACGAGAAGTGATCTTGAAGGACAGGAGCGCTCGTAAAGCTGCCTGGCTGTCTGTGCATACTTGAATATGCTGATTTACATATCTCCTCCTGATATTCTCTTGAACACAGGCAGAGATAGAAAATACTTCAGTCTGAAAAACTGTGGCGTGTTTCCCCAAGGAGTGAAATAAATTCACTCTTGGTCGTACTCTATAGATCCTCGCTCCTGAGCCCTGGTCTGTCATGGACCCATCCGTGAACCAGACGAGCCCTTTTGAGACATGAGCGTCAGGAATAACAAGCCAGGCTTCTCTAGTTGGAAATTCTACATTTATTTGAAAGTCATATGTACGGGATATCTTGTCGCTGGGTACAGAAATAATCTCATCCCCATCTACTACCCTTGGAAACTGGAAAGCAGTTAGTAGGTATCTGTTAAAAGAAAAGTGCAATTCATTATTTCTATGAAAGTCACAAATTTAGACCTTTTTTTATAAATACTAATTTGCATTTACAATACATATTTTTTTATTATTATATGCTGACTCTTCTTGGACATTTCTTACGTCAGGCCTGTATAGATATGGCAACAACAAATTATTCAAATTTTTATGTTGCCATTTCCCACATATGTTTCATCATATTTGCTTAAAATAGGTTAAAAAAAAAACATCTGATTAAAATATGATTTCTTAGTTTTCATTGTAGAAATGTGTATCATAAGTAACGAAAATAATCGATATAACAATTTCTTTGTTTTTCGAACAAGACAATGTTTTATTTGAACGGGCATGTTAATCGGCAAAACATCTGTTATTGATCTCAGGAAAATCCACACTGGATGCAAGAATACCATACGCAAAGACCACAAGAAGGTCAATGTCTAGGCTGGTACTGTGAGAAATACAATTATTGGTCCATATTTTTTTAATGAAAATTTAACAGGAACATTGTATCTGAATTTAGTAACGTATACCTAACTTTCTAGTAAATTTGTATAAGCATCATTGATATTGTTGTACGAATTTGAAGCAATTTGTAATACAGTTCTGGAATCAGCTCAGTAAGGGAAATGGAAAAAATGAGGTGTTTCGTTTAAAAGACCGGTGATGATGTCATTACTGAAGGTAGGTCACCTCTATATCAAGTTTCTAGGGAAAATATCCTGTAGTTTCCAAGATACCCTAAAATTACAACGAAATGGAAATACTCCGCACCATAATAAATAGGTACTGGTCAGAGTTATATAATAAATATTTACTACTACTAAGTCATCTTCTTCCCTCCTGTTGTATCGTAATTAATTTTTATGACATCCTGAACACTGAAAAATAATCTGTCTACAAGAAACATTTTTTTAATAACCGACAGCAGACAATTTATTGAAATGCGGCCCAGCGATATGTGTATACGCAGTACAGAGTTTCCTTTCCTGCAATATATCAGTATAAGGTTCCGTAACAGAAGACTGCAAGTTGCGCAACGGACAATATATAACATCGCGTATTTAAGCCGATTTTTAAGCACTGGGTGTGTCGCTGAGGTAACGGCAAACATTAATAATTCAGCTTACTCACGGCAGAAAGTGAAAACAATTTGCATATCAAAGTTTAACATTTAACAACCTTCTACATCTTCCTTATTTCAGCCAACACCATGTGCTGCCCTGTAGCAAGTGTCGGCAATACAAAAGTAGAAACTTTTCAGAATATTATTTATATTTCTGATTATAATTGGGTGTTTTCGTAACAAATCGATTGATTGCCCCGGAAGAGTCAATTAAGATCGCCATAGGAAATATGTTACATTAAAAATAATATTTTACTGTGCAATAACAATTTATTAGCGTCATAAATTTCAAAAAATCAAATCTAATTTCTGTATTTCTAATATGCGGAAGGGGCCAATTCTTCATGGTGAAGGAAATCCTTACTACATGCAGATAATGTGCTTATAATTACAAGAGATAGTAGAAAAGGTAACAACGGAGGAAGTGAGACCTGAAATAAACTGACAGAAAAATAAGCTTTTGAAAATAGGAGAGCAAAAAAATATATAAATTTCAAGTTGAGGACACTGAATGGATAGTTGGAATTCGAAGAACTAAATGAATATGTATATTGGGGGGCGCTGATAATAACTGAATGTGTTGAAGGACAAGACAAGTTTGGCAGCAATGTACCACTTAATGAAAACAAGGAATTTGTTCAGAGAAATAAAATTTAGAATCTACAAAACAATCTTAAGCCTGAAGGTGCTATGTAGTAGTGAAACCTGGACCATTAATAAGAAGTCAAGAGAAAACCGTTTGAAGTGAGAAAGGAAATCCTAAAAAGATTCCTAAACGCAAGCAAGATGGATAATGGTTATTGTTGTATGCTTATTATTAAGAAATTAGCACTAAAGTTCAGTTTTGAAGGCAAATATAGCAAATTGCCGTTTGCCCTTGCCACATACGTGTGCACAACAGTTACCATTTAGCCATGGATAATATCAACATCATAAGGCCTTTTATAAGTATTACTCCATATTAAATATACTCTCTCAGGAAACAACATGGGGTCACTTTCGCCGAATATTAAAATTATCGTAAGTTTACAGTAACAAATTACAAACACTTATATATGCTATGTAAGGGGAAATAACAAGAAAATGTATGTAATGGACCAGGCATCAAAAATAGCTGATATCCAGAAAAGTGCAGTGGCTAGAGCGTCTAGAATGAATCGAATGACAATGGCAAAAATAGAGGGGAGTAAAACTAAAAAAAAAAAATAGAAGTAAACCAAGGAAACGATGATAGAGATCGTTGCAATACATCTAAGAAAGAAAAATGTAACAGAAAGAAAGGAAACAAACAGAAGGGAGTGGAGAAAAATAACGCAAATCTTGACTTAAATCGCATGTAAACAGCTTTATATAATATGCGAATTTAATTTTTGATAAGCAATAGAAAGATTATTGGTATATCCATATGAATGATGCGGGAAAAGAAAGACAATTTTCATTAAGAAATGTCAATGTGTCTCAAGAAAATGTATTGCTTGTTCAGACAGTAAAACACTGCTAAATAATAGAGAACATATTTTCTAAAACTTAAGTCATTCACCATCCCTTAAAAATGGGATGTGATACAGATGTTAATAAATTGTACTTTAAAAACAAGACATAATACAACTTTTAATCAATTATTCAAAAACAGTTAAAAGTGTAGATTTCAGACGTCTTACAATTAAAATGTAATCAAAACGATCGAAATTATTGAAGTTTTATAAAGGAAGAAGTGTTACTACTATTAAATCTATTATTAAATAGAATTTTCTCTTATTGACCACTGTGCGTCTCTTCCGTGTTTCTGAGAAGTAGGTCTTAGATCTGATATATACATATAATAGAATTTTATACAAATTTTTCTTCAAGAATTAAATATTGTCAAATGGTTTTATATATTGACATTTTCATAATAAAGCAATTGTAACTGTTGAAAGATGAGAGCAAAGCGACATGTATATTGTTTAATGATGATGTGTCTAATATTGTAACCCAATGGCAGTATAAAATGCAATGACAAAGTATAAGTTCTGAAATTCACTTATTTACCCAAAACCATTAATACTGTATAGTGGTTCACGACAGATTGTGTTATTTGGTTCTGATTCTGTAATGATTAAGACAAGGTATACTCGAATCAATAATTCAGACGTCTTACGTCACGGCTGACGTTACACATTTGTTTTTATTGTCAACGTAGTTTTCGATATTTGATCGTGTTAAAAACAATGTTTTATTGCAATTTAGTGCAATATCTGATGCAAACTTTTAGTGTAGTATATAGTTTTATTACTATCAGTTGCAGTTCCTTAAATATTTTGATGAAAATATAATGAATTGTTCATTTGTTCGTATGACGTAAGTCGTCTGAATTCTTGTGGCGAGTATAACTATAGTGATAGCAGAATTAAGTCTTTGACCTGTTATTTTCTGTGGAGAAAAGTTGAAAAATTAGTTGAAAACTTTTGAATCTAGAAGTATCTGGATGGATTATGTATTTTACCTTATAATATTCCATTAACCATTAGAACTATAAATAAATTATTGATGTTATGTATGCTAGGCATCAGTACAATCCTATAAATGTATATAAATAAATAAAAACTGTCTTACATAATTGGTTAATTACATAGGAAATTAATCTTTATTTCTTTTTAATTGAACTAATTATATCTAAATGAAGGTCACTGTGCCTGTTCTCTGCATTGGGTTTCTAAATATTTATTACATTTTTGTAAGTCATCAGCCTCTTGGAACAAAGGAAGTGCAGAAGTGCAACTCTTTTTGTTTGCTAGGCGTGGTGAAATTCTATATGTGCATAATCCGGGAACCAGTTTTCTATTCTCATTTGATGAAAAAAAGTTTGGAATTTTTATAAGAATGCTTTTAATTGTACAACAATTAAAGGTTTGAAAGCGTGATATCTGAGTTTTTGTTTAAATACAGTGTGATTCAACAAAAATTTTCCCCCAATTTTTCTTCGTTTTCATACAAAAACTAAAGGAAAGGATCTGTCAAACTTCTCCTTGAGGGTGACATATTTTGTGGACTCATTTTTAAGGGGCATTTAAATATATTTTCAACATCATCCACATTTATAATTTGGGATGTTCAGTCCAGGCAAATTAAAGGTGAAAATATCAGATCATTAAATACACCTACATGCCCACCACCTACCTTCATGTAGTACTAGAGGCATTGTTCAAAATGCCCTCTAACATTATCAACCATTTTTAGGAGAGTAATAAGGTTACACTGATGTATGATGCGTTGACGCAACTAATGTAATGATTTAGGCTGTGTGGCATAAGTGGCGCCCTCTACTAGTCAGGTCAAAATTAGAAACATATTTGAATTTCTCGTCCGGAAAAGTCTCTGATTTACAAATTTGATGTAAATATTTGGATTTCTTAAGAAGTTATTAACAAATAATATCGATAATAAAATTTTAAATTAAACACCCTGTAGCTCCGTTAATACTGAGTTTTAGAAAAATTGTTATAGGACTTTATGACCCTGATTTTTTGTGAGGAATCACCTCCTGAAGTCTTGACGCATAATTTCCGGACATAGTGTATATTGTAGTAAAATGCTTACATCTAACTTTATTACATAAAGGACAATAATTAATTTGTTATAAGAAGAATAACATTAAGAAGTATCCGTAATGTACATAAAATACAGTGTGTGATATGTTTAATGCGGAATAAAATACAGATTCCTCGTAACGTGCTTAAACAATTTGACATAAAATTGTGCGGCATTTGTCAATGTCAGCGTGATACACGGTCTGAAAATTGTTTGACAAAATAATCAAAGGCGCAACACAACAAAACAACTAGTTATTTGTTAAAAGTACAGCAACAGTACTTCATGAAAAAGGTGTGCAGGGCAGCTTTGACTTTCACTATTATTGTCTATCAACCATTTACTATTTGTATAGCTTTTTGAATCACTTTGGTAAGTTTAACTGAAAACTGGATTATATTCAATGTGATTTGTTAGAGCGCTGTCGTTATTTTCTCGAAAAAAAAATCAAGAGACAGGCAACTGTCCTGCCATCTGCACGCTATTGTAGAGCTACAATATGATAGATTTTACGTATAATTCCTTCAGTGGTATTTTCATTCCACAACTTTATTATTCGGCTTACTTCTGACAAACTGAACTGGTCTTACGTTTACAAAGATCTGTTTGCAGATTTTTTCTAGTTGCATCGCGGGCATCTCCAGCAGGTTTAAATACTCTGCTGGTAAACAGGTCAGTCATAATCTTACAGTACTTTTCCTGTAAAAGTGTGTGCAAAACGTTCCACATAATCTTTACTGGTGCTTCTTTGAATTCAGTCCCATTTTTCTGCCTCATATTGATCGCTCAATATTGCCAGTTCTTCTACGCTATGCTCATTCAACTTGTATTTTCGTTCACAGCAACACTTCATAAATAATCCCCATGTGTATTTGAGGCCGTTTGTGGTATTTTGAATTAGCGCTTTAATAGATTTAAAATTCGCATTGCCAAAACGTGACATTTTGAAGTTTATTTGAAATATGAAGATTTCAAATCATCAAGATGAAGAAATGTAAATGGCTGTTTAGAACTGTCACAAAATTTTCTATAAAATGCAGTTTTTATTAAATTACCCAATAGCTATTGAAAATATAGAATGTTGCTTCTTTTATAGAAGAAGGAAAGCTTTGAAGGATTTATAAGCCCTAAACTATGTTTATAACTACAAAAAATATTTGAAATGAAATAAAATATTCCACTTATTTGAGACCAGTTCTAATTGAAACTCTTGATTCCTGATGTTTCCTCTAACATAACAAATGTCTAATTATTAAAC
Source organism: Monochamus saltuarius (assembly GCA_025584915.1). NCBI lineage: Eukaryota > Metazoa > Arthropoda > Insecta > Coleoptera > Cerambycidae > Monochamus > Monochamus saltuarius. The sequence goes on from CM046724.1 coordinate 55,114,808, forward strand.
CGTTGAATATTCAAATTGTTTTGTTTTCAACTGCCTGAATTTATCAGATTTTAGAGTTTACCAGAATTACTGTAATTAACTTGAATTGGCTTAATACCTACTTACAAAAAATAAAATATAGATGCATGTAGATAAGAGTATGATTGATCGATCGATCGTATATGCCCACATCAGAAGTATCCCAAAACCAGTTTCGGTTTAAAATTTTCCACACCTCCCGAAAAAGGTGCGTAATATCGACACTAATAACTATTATTAATTAACTTGTTGCAGCCTTGTCATTACAGATCAAGTTTTGTAAGTTTTAACATTTACAAGAGATTGATAATTAGCTACTTTATTCAGTTTTTTTTTTATTGGGCCTAAAGGTAACATTTAATCTTCTACTGATACTGCTTTAACATTTCATTAAAGTAGTTTAAATTTTAATATGATGTAAATCATTGTATTCAATTGGAAGATAACTACTATATTTTCTTCGGTGTCAGTTACAGGTAAAATCGATCATAAAATACTTTGTTGATTTATATTTGCCCTAATTTGGATGTTTAGATACATATAAATTATATTAATTACGAGTTGTACAGAATATGAGTAGAGCTACAAGCAGGTCAGGTGGTCTGGTGGTATTTTTCTATGTTATTATTCGAAATATAAAAAATATGTGTCAGAGAATGATAGGTATTGCATTTTCGAGATGTAAAATTACTTTTATTTTTTAAATGTATATTTTTAAGCCTCTGCAAAGACCGTCAGCTGACCTTTTGAAAAATATATTATATACTATACCTATCTTTTACGATTTTTGAGATATTACACATATTTATTGTTAATTTGTAACACCATATTCCATACATCTTATGAAATATATGTTTTTAAAGATTTTAAATGAAAGATATAGAAATAAGCATATTTAATTAGGTATGAGCATTTAATATAATATAAGGATAAGAAAAATTTACTAAAAGGAGATCAACTTTGCATTGAAAAAGAAGGAGGTCATACTAAACCATTATTATAAATTTATTTCTTCTGTTTGTTATATTTTTCATTTCAAATTTTAGAAAAGATATATTTTATGAGTTATATGATGTAATTCGACGAAGCATATTAATAATACACGTGAAATATTTTGAAAACTGTAAACGATAAGCATCATATATAATACATTTCCGAAAAGTTCAGTTGACGGTCTTTCCGTGATATAAGCTCTAAAAGTATTTAAAAGTTCATACGACTTTTATTATATTTTTTTATTTCGAATAATAATATCAGATAAAAGGCGGGTCAATTTTTCTGTCACCACCCTGTACTTCAAATGAGTTTTTATTATTGAAAGTGTGTCAAAAAAAACATTTTAATAAAAATTAGCAATCCTTGAAATAAAAATAATAAATTTATTAATTTATTTAACAGTATTATATAAACATAGCTGTAGTAGGAAAAATATTATTCATTTTGTTTTTAAATATTTGAATACAGTAAATTTTTTAAAATAAATTATTATGATGAAATAATAGAGGTCATTACAAGAAGTTGTTTAGTGGAACAAAACAAGATAAAAAGTTATAAAACATTAAGGAACAGCGAAATAGGTAATGAACTATACCCGAGAGTAGATAGTGATGTAATTACAGCACTTAGATGAATGCGGGAGGCAAGGGTTACAGGGGCCAAGATTCCATAGGCGTACTACTTGAGAAGGGTTCAAAGAACATAAAATTACCAAAAATAATTTGACGTTGAACCTAGCACCTTAATATTTACTTTAAAAAGTTTATATTTTATCATAAAATATCGTCCTTTTAGACGGTAATGACCTACCACTACCAACATACTTACCTGATGCGCACTCCGCGGATATCACACTGTAATATATGTTACACTATTTACATACACACTATACACTACTGGTTATTTATCCATATTTCGTCAGTATAGTATTCTCTTCAATTCAGATTTCGACCTTCTAATATTTGTCTTAAGTAGTAAATATCAATATGTTAAGCACAAACATAATTCAGCGGAAAATTTAACAGAATATATTTAGAAGTTACACATAACAGTACAGTAAAAAAAATATGGAAAACACGGGAGCACCACAGCAGGTGCTATTTTTAAATATAGAAAAACATAAAAATGTTAAAATTTTAGCTATACTCGCGTCAAAAATTCAGACGTCTTACGTCACAGCTGACGTTACACATTTGTTTTTATTGTCAACGTAATTTTAGATATTTGATCACGTTAAAAACAATAATTTTTTGTAATTTAGTGCAATATATAATGCAAACTTTTAGTGTAGTATATAGTTTTATTACTATCAGCTGCAGTTTCTTAGCTATTTTGATGAAAATATAATGAATTATTCATTTGTTCGTATGACGTAAGTCGTCTGAATTCTTGTCGCGAGTATATACATTTTTCTTCACCAAAATTTAGTAAATCTAAAACTTGTTATAATTTGGCGTCACGCTAATATAATCATGGGTGGATTTTCTTTTTTCTATTAAGTCAGCTTTTATTAAACTGTTGTCCAGATTCCCATCACAACAGAACCGTATTAGAAATTAATATTTGATTCTAAAAAAAGAAAAAATAATTACTTGTTGAACGTTGTTTAATTTTCAACCAAAAGCTATTGCTTGTAGCAAAGTAGATAAGAAATATTCTAAGAAACACAAAAGATTCATATCTTTCTTCTTCAAAATGTTTGGAGAAGTAAATAAAAGAACAATTTGTTTTTTTATGACAACGAGTATATCAAAATACCAGATCTCTTCTGGGAGTCAAATAAATGAATTGCTTTGTTCTGTTCAGTGGCAGTATTTTTTTCACTTACGCAACACTCTCCTTTAGAAATCCTTCCTTAAGAGTTTTGTAATACAAAATAGTTGTTATATGCTCTACTTATCCATTATTTGTGTCATTCGAATTTGAACTGATAACTTCATATATCTTTAATCAGTCACGTATAACGAAGTCAATTTTTTTATTTAACCTGATACTAAAAAGTACTTCGATATGTAATGTACCATCAAGTGTTTTAGACAAAATTAAACTTCTAATAATAGATGGAAAGGGTATTTGCTGTTTTGTTTATTTTTTCGAAAGTTTTCGAGAAGCTTATATAATGTTATTTTTAAGGAGTACGTATCTAATCATTATTACAATTGAAATTTGTTAACTCATGTTCGTCCGGATTGAAAGCAAACTTAATTTATTTTTGTACGTAACAAATTTGGGTGCAGATTATATTACTGATCTAAAAAATAATAATAGTTTTTTGAAGTTATGAAAGTAGGCTGTTCTGGATTCCTCCAAAGGAGTGATAGAGAATGCGGAAATAAACAATTATTTCCATTAAACAACTTGTCGTCTAAAGCATCCTGTGTTTTAGAAAAATAATCTAGATTTATTAATTATTCTTTGTCGTTCTTTATTGCACGATTTACAATACTCACACACTACTGCTAATAAACCACGTATATTTTGATCTCGAGCCCTAATTCCCTCATACAAGTTCTTTAGCATTCGATGTTCCTCACTTGTAAGTTTGATTGAGCTTGAATTACTCGTATTATCCATTCTTAAGACCACAACACAAAATCACTGATAAATTAATTACAATCACAATTAAATTATTGGAAAGATATACCCAAAATTTTCCCACGCGCATATCCATGGTAGCGCTACAAATGGACTGGTGGATCAGTCAATTCGTCATAATAGAAAAAGAGCGTTCTGACGTGGCGCATATGGGTATGCTCTGTCAGATACACAGAACATTCAGTTCAATCACTTTACTATTTTGAAGCTAGACTGTATATATGTTGCTAACTTGTAGAGAAACCCGTCAAATCTCAGCTTTAGCAGCTCATATTGTCGCCCTTCTTGCATAAGGGTGTTTTTATTTAAAATAAGATTTTACGTATCCAGCTGCTTTGTCTGACGAAGTGGTATATCTCAAAAAACAGCGCAAGAGGTATTTTGATGTAATCATATCTTGAGCAGTATAAATGAGATGCCTATTTCTAAAATAGACTAACTCCACTTTAACCGACATTGTGCTGGTAGTATCATCTATTTGTGAGAGGTCTAATAAAGGGAAAGAATATGACGAAAATGTTTCAAAACTAGCTAGATTATTCCTACTTATTATTATTATTATTATTTTTCTTCCAGTAAACACCTTCCGAGGCTCCGACACATTCGGAGATGTTCTGAGAGTCAAGCAATGACCACTCTCACTCCGTGGAGTCAGTAATCATTGCGCCTGTAAATCGTGTGTTCTGAGCAGACGTAGCGAACCAAGGACGATTGGCTTCTGCATTCTGCCGGCTAAGATCTCTGCCGAATTTCGACAAGCCGGTATGATCTTTAAGTCAGAAAGCAACGTATGTCTCATTCCACCCAGGACGCCTATAATTAGCACCACAATCTTATTATTATTATTATTATTATTATTATTATTATTATTATTATTATTAAATGTCCATCATTATTTTCCACAAGTGCGTGACAACATCGGATCCATTCACGAACTCGCTGGAAAATATCCGGATTTGTCCTTATTTCATGGGCAGCGGCAAAATCCATTCTCGTAGGACTTTTCCACCTCCATCCAATGGATTTAACTCTGGTTTACGAACTGACCAACGACGTGGACCGTTCCTGCCTATCCAGCAATTTTCAAAAATATCATTTGGAAACTACCCGTTGACTTGTGTATGCCGGGGCTGCGTCGTGCAAAAACCAAATATTTTCTCTTATGTCCAGAGGTATATTTTCGAGAACTTCTGGTAGAATGTTCTCCAAAACACTTAAATATGCCTGTCCCGTCAATCTGGCTGACAATCTGATCTCACACCAAAAATTAATCGAAAAACGATGTTGAACATTTGACCATTGTATGGTAAGTGGACTTTTATCTGTCCAGTTATGAATATTATGAAAATTGAAAACACAATTTGGATGGATGGAGGTTCAAGCATCTACAATCTTCTTCGGCTTGATGTGCTATACCATGCGTGCCAAAAAATATGGTCCACCGTATCACATCGATTTGTCGATCTACAGATTTTCAGAATGAGGGACAACACTACCAGAATCAGGGAAATGTGGAGAGACTTTAACAAACGTCGTTCTGTTAGGCAGCCGCCGTTGGGGGACGATCGAAATAAATTGCTCATGCTCTCGCGGAATTGCGGTACGTTTCTCCATAAATTAACAACACATCGGCATACCCACGTATGCTAAACATTTTAACAAACAAAGAAAAATTGGATAAAGGAAATAGCGGTACGCAAAAACAGTTTCGACAAGCGGCAAACAAATTAACACTTCGCAGTTCAGATACCAACTGACCTGTACTTCTGGCCGGTCCTTGAGTACATTCTCGCGCTGTTGCCACATTCCTCGATTTCGACTTTATCGAATTTTATTAATTAATGTAAAAATTGTTTTATCAAAATTAAACATAAATACATTGAAAGAAGTGATAAACATTGAATTTTATGGACATTTAATGAACAAAATTATGGTGAGATTCCTTAATTAAATGAATTTTTAGACATGGAATTGAAAATTTTTCTCTCAAAAATGGTTGAGTTTAGGGCCCATGCTACATAAGCTTTTTTTTTGTTTATTTTCATGTTTACTATCGCCTGTTAAATTTATGCTAGTCAAACCCCTAACACCAGAGAGGTTGCTAAAATTGCTTGTTTTTTACGGCCTCTATTATACTTTCGAAGGAACGAAGAAATACTCAGTATGAGCATAAATCTGGAATGCAGCTACGATTAAAAATAAATATGGACCAACATTATTGTATGCAACAAATTATTTCTTCCTGCATAGTAATAAAAAACTTTTGTGAAAGCAACTAACGAACTTATTTAAGAATTTCAAGTAGTAGATTCTGTCTAAAAGTCACGGAAGGACAATTCAGCTGTCCTTTGATTTACAAGGAAATATTTTCAATAGTTTTTTTTAAATAATAGTTTAATAATGCATTTGCAGAATCATTAATACACTTATAATTTCTGTTGACCTGCTGGTTAAATGTGACAGTCCCATTTTTATAAAAACGTAATTATTTCGTCAAGGATGCCGATTTCTAACAGTTTCTCATGTACAGAAAGTGCATTTGTTATAGCGGTTGCATTTTTATTCGTGTCTGATTTTAATTAATAATGTAGCAAACGCCTACTGGATTCTAGAACGGTTTTAATTTTCATGTAAATGTAATTTAACATAAGCGACTTAACTTATTTCTGCATTTAAGGAGCATTTCTGTTGGTTTTGTGGTTGAAAATGCAAATTTTTCTAATATTGCGTTCACTTTTTGTTATTGTCATTATCATTTATTGGCGGGCATACACGATACGGTTTATCGGAAGGCAGGCAAACCGTAACCTTAGTAGTTGTATTGGCCGGAAGACTCATCCTGAATTTTCGGCCTCCCGAAAAACTACCAACGCTTGACATTTTGCCTACCAGTTCGCCTTCTCGTATGCAAGTCGACCCGTGTATGTGTGAGTAACGGGTATAGACCGAGAATTAGAACGACGGGAAGCAGTCTGTTTAACAAATTCCGTAGTCTTATAATACGGAAATACATATTTATGTAAAAAAGACTGGCATGAGAACGTAGTTTCTTCAAATTTCCTCTAGTGGTCATTCGCTACTCCTTGCCGGACTAAAAAACTACAGGCAAGAAGCGTTCTACATCGCCGTAGAAATCTTTGAAAGCTAGTGACTTCTATCGCGAAGCGGTGATTACGATATACCCCGACTAGCATTGAATTACACCTGAAAAACCTCTAGCGACAGCTAAAACCATTCGTTGGCAATTCCCCAGACATATACGAGTTTCGAGCTTATTAGATGTTTTAAGTGGATGGGTCAATGGTCGCGCGGTTTAAGGCGCCAGTACTTGAATCGAGGTGACTGGATCGCTATGGGTTCGAACCCCGCAGCCGGTAGACCGTATATAAGCTATATTCGTGGAGAGATTGGCACCCTCTCTGCGGGTATGGTAGGGTGGAAGAATATTGGTTTGGGTCAATGTGAGAGATTGACACCGGTTAACATTTGACTACCTCCCTAATTAATAAGGTTTTCCAGGTTTCCCTCATTCCTGCACTGAATGGTGGTTAAGGCCTACCAACGTAAGTCGTTCCTGAGCGCAAATGCGATCTGCTTAATAATAATATGCTGCCCCCTCTCCCGCACAAGTCTCCCGACTTCTGGGCTAATCCTCGTAATTAGAATGAGGGTAGGGATATTACTATTATTATTAAGTCTGTCTAACCCGACAGTAGCCACCATGAGTAACCCACAGTAGCAAAGCTACCTCTAGCGGCCATTCGTTACTTTATGCCGGACTAAAAAGCTACAGGCAAGAATTGTTCTACATCGCCGTAGAAAGAGGTCGCTAGCTTTCAATGACTTATGGCATAAGAAACCGGTATATATCTGGGGGAGTCGCCGACGATTGACTTTGGCTGTTGCTAGAGGTTATTCATATGTAATTAAATGCTGATCGGGGCGTTAGCCCGCAGAGTAGTTTGCCTAATGTTGGTGGAAAAATTAAAGACTGATGCTGTATCTTCTTTTTGAAGTAATGGAGAAATATGTTTAAGTAATCCCGTATATGAATTTTCGTCCATACGCAGATAATCATGAGGCTCTAGTAGTATACTTTTTAACTAATGTTTTACCAATTAGAACGTTTCAGCTTTATTTTGGTTCTGTATCATAAAAATCATAAAATATATAACATCAGAAATCTTTACATTAGGCACTCAAAAATAGTCGGAGTATGAAAGAGCTGATAAAGCGCATGAATTTCTGTTTCATAGTGAATGTTCATGAGAGCCAAACCATTAAGTCTGTTTTCACTTGTAGTGTTTCGTAGATAGTTTTTCAGTCTCCTTAGGCTGGTGAAAGACCTTTCTGGGGTAGCAGTGGATACAGGAATGGTAGCCAAGATTTGTAGTAATGTGTAAATATTATGATATAGGTTTTTATCGCACATATCTAGGCATTCCAAACTAGATTTTGGGGTAGACGAGATACTTGTCATCACTGTTTTTCATACTTCAAGTTCTGCTTTAACCACTGATATGTTGCTTTCGGTATACCACCATTTTCTTCCAGTAAAACCTTTGCGTCTTCATAGAGATGAAGATATTCGACGTCAGTGTTGTTTCTCAGGAGTTGTAAGACATTAATAACATCAGTACGCGGTGTAGAACTAACTACATCTATCGGCCGTTCGCTACTCCATGCCGGACTGAAAATGTCCGGGCACGAAGCGTTCTACATGCAGTAGACACCATTGAAAGCTGTCGACCTTTATCGCGATCGGCGAGAAACGATATTTTGCAAACACGGAATTCCAGGAAACAACTACTCTGCGGGCTAATGCCCCGACCAGCATTGAATTACACCTAAAAATCTCTAGCAACAGCTAGAGTCATTCGTCAGACGACCACCAGACATATACCGGTTTCGAGCTTATTAGCTCTCATCAGTATGCCATAGGTGAGGTATCCGACGAATAATCCTAGCTGCTTTCGTCTGTCTAACCCGACAGAAGGGACCATGAGTACGCGGTGTAGAACTAACTACATCTATCGGCCGTTCGCTACTCCATGCCGGACTGAAAATGTCCGGGCACGAAGCGTTCTACATGCAGTAGACACCATTGAAAGCTGTCGACCTTTATCGCGATCGGCGAGAAACGATATTTTGCAAACACGGAATTCCAGGAAACAACTACTCTGCGGGCTAATGCCCCGACCAGCATTGAATTACACCTGGAAAACCTATAGCAACAGCTAGAGTCATTCGTCAGACGACCACCAGACATATACCGGTTTCGAGCTTATTAGCTCTCATCAGTATGCCATAGGTGAGGTATCCGACGAATAATCCTAGCTGCTTTCGTCTGTCTAACCCGACAGAAGGGACCATGAGTACGCGGTGTAGAACTAACTACATCTATCGGCCGTTCGCTACTCCATGTCGGGGCATTAGCCCGCAGAGTAGTTGTTTCCTGGAATTCCGTGTTTGCAAAATATCGTTTCTCGCCGATCGCGATAAAGGTCGACAGCTTTCAATGGTGTCTACTGCATGTAGAACGCTTCGTGCCCGGACATTTTCAGTCCGGCATGGAGTAGCGAACGGCCGATAGATGTAGTTAGTTCTACACCGCGTACTCATGGTCCCTTCTGTCGGGTTAGACAGACGAAAGCAGCTAGGATTATTCGTCGGATACCTCACCTATGGCATACTGATGAGAGCTAATAAGCTCGAAACCGGTATATGTCTGGTGGTCGTCTGACGAATGACTCTAGCTGTTGCTATAGGAAAAAATGCTGGTCGGGGCATTAGCCCGCAGAGTAGTTGTTTCCTGGAATTCCGTGTTTGCAAAATATCGTTTCTCGCCGATCGCGATAAAGGTCGACAGCTTTCAATGGTGTCTACTGCATGTAGAACGCTTCGTGCCCGGACATTTTCAGTCCGGCATGGAGTAGCGAACGGCCGATAGATGTAGTTAGTTCTACACCGCGTACTCATGGTCCCTTCTGTCGGGTTAGACAGACGAAAGCAGCTAGGATTATTCGTCGGATACCTCACCTATGGCATACTGATGAGAGCTAATAAGCTCGAAACCGGTATATGTCTGGTGGTCGTCTGACGAATGACTCTAGCTGTTGCTATAGGTTTTCCAGGTGTAATTCAATGCTGGTCGGGGCATTAGCCCGCAGAGTAGTTGTTTCCTGGAATTCCGTGTTTGCATTAATAATATCATCTACATGTTTGAATGCCGTGATGAGATCGATGTCAGTTCTTTGTAATTGTTTTGATAGCGACAACGTATAGCTCATAACTTTTTGAAGAATCACTAAACACATCCGAAGATCGAAGCGTACTTAGCAATTGGGCGGCTTGTTGCGATGTTTCCTTATTGTGATTAAATTGGAGTTCTTGGAGAGCATTCATAATCGCTGAATAGATTTCCCTGAATCTTATAATAGCTTCTAGCTAGGCGCTACTATATATATTCAAATGTAATAATTTAACTCTCTTTCACTCCTCGTATTTTTCGCTATAATATTAGGTAATATCTTGCTTATTTATAACAAAAAATCATATTTTCTTCTATCATGTTTTATAATAGAGTCTTCAGAAATTTACACTATAAATTGTATAATTGTAATTGTAATAATTGTATAATTTGTATACGGCATTATATAGTTTATCACATCCCGCAAAATTATTTCTAAAAATTATTAAAACTAGTGGCGACCATTACTATGGGGCAGGTGAGGCAGTGCCTCAGTAAAAATTTGGAAGTAACAAAATAGAATCACTAACTGCTTACTTTAATCAAATCAAATCAATTTATTACATCCAGTAACATTAGAATATATTGGCTATGTAATATCTATCTAGCACAATAAATAAACAAGGACGTATCTGAGGCACGCCTTACACCAATAAACATATAGGTAAGAAAGATGTGGAGATGTCGTTGGTAGCCAATTGTAAGAGTCTAATAAACTTTGCAATTTTATTCGGTCGTTTCATGATTTCTATTCCTATAAAATTGCACTGCAATTTAAATTTTATTGTCGTTTCAGTTAATTTATAGATGTGTATACTGTAACTGTGTAATGTAAAATGGCAATGCTCAGGTCCTCAAGCACCACCAAAGAAGAGAAAAACGTGAGGAATATGCTAACGATATTATTAATTATTCAATAAAAACAAATATTCCGATTTAAAAAATGGTCGTGAGATTTATTAATATTTCATAATAAAATTACTCGTTGTTAATTAATTTGAAAGTGTGAGAAAATCGTCAAATAGTTAAAAAATTCTTACTTTAATTTATTCGTCTAATAAAGTAGAGCAATTTTAAGTAATCTTGTATTTATATTTTCTATTTTACCTATAGATAATGATTAAGGAAAGAATTTCCAAAATAATGTAAATTCTGTAGCTCATATTTGGAACACTCCCAGCCTGCATGTCTTATTAGTTTAAATAGTTACAAGCCACCACTGATTAACAATTGATGTAAATTATTATATCATTTGTTTGAGCGCCTCGATGCGATTCCTTGTCCTTGAAACGCAGGCCTTAAAGAAAAGAACATTTTTAAGGCTGAATTTCTACGATTATTTTTAGGCAATATAATGTATAAAGAAGGGCTAATACTTGCTTAATTGTATTTAGCATGTCTAACATTTTAGTTAGCATAAGTAAATTATGTTATGGATATTGAATCAGATGCAACTCAGACTAGGCAACACACAATACCCTTATAAACTTGGGTCACAGCTTAAATCTTGGGTAATGTTTCGTAGATATCTACTAATCTGATTTCCACGAAAAAATATTTGCGTAAATATTATATAACTTTTTATTTTATTTTTATTTGGGAGCGATGACAATAACTCGTGTCATACCACTTACAACGTAATTTGCTATAAGTAGTAATACACAGAACTTCTTACGTATAATTACGTATATAATGTAATCAAAATGTATTTTCAAATGAATTAATATATATTTTTTATTAGTATAAGTACCATCAGGTCTGATTGCTATATAGGTATATGTTCTTCTTTTATTAAATTTAGTGTTGAATATATTATAATTTAAGAATAATATGTAAGAAAAAGGTACATATTTCGTTTTGATCTTTACCATGTTTCTTTTTTTTTACTTTCTCTAGAATTACCTTTTCTTTTGAGTACAGTAATAATGTATAGTGTTCATTTGTCTTTATTTTTTTCTTTCTCGTACTTGTAAGTCAACTTGGATTGTATTATAAATGAAATAGGTATTAGATAGATATTTTAAAAAAAATATTTATTGTACACATAAAAAAATTAAAACCCGATTAAATGGGAAAATTACACATCCAGTTACAAAATTATATTTATGAAATAAATAATAAATAAGAAAATAAATATGTAATAAATAATAAATATATATTATTCTAAGTATCACCAAAACCATATAAGACTCAAGTTTCGTTTTCTGATGGTACTGGCCGTAACTTAGTAACGTTGGCAGATAAAGTTGGTTTATCTTCAGTGTTGCTGTTGCTGATGTTTATGTAAATTGGTTTTAAAGTAGACGTTACTAGCATAGTAGCATTAGGTGTCACTGGTTCAAAGGTAGAAAAGTCTGAATCTTCACAGTTTCTTCCGTGTGTACCTTCTCTGCATAAGCATCTGTAACTTCCGTCTTCTTTTATTAAAGATATGCATTTAGCTCCGTTTTTGCATATGTTGGGATTTTTTTCGCAGTAGTTCAATTCTGAAATGTAAGTTTTATAAATATTTTATTTTACATTTGTTCAGGTAGCTACTTAATTTTCTGCAGTTAATATTCGAACTGAAACTTAATACCAGTTGACTAAATTTAATTTACTTTAAAAATACAAATAAATTAATACGGACCTTCATCGCAGAGCATTCCACCCCACCCTTTCTTGCAATTACATTCCCATGGACGATTGCATGATCCATGGACACAACCTGGGTAGGCAAAGCACTTTTCACAATTCTTGCCCCACCATCCTACTTTGCACCTATGCCATGAAAAATAGTTATTTGTACGTTTATACAGGGTGTTCAGTTAAGAATGGGCCATGCTTTAAGGCTAGCTTCCTTGGACAAAAATAATGTATACTTTGAGGAAGTAATGTTTTCATTTAATTCCTCCATGATAATTCTTTTATACTTCATTTCCTTATAATTTAGTTATAGTACCTAGAATACCAGATATGTAAACATACCCATATCACCCCAGACTACGGGAGATACTATGCCCTTAGGCAACTGGCTTTAATCATCCCTATATCTCTCTTGGTACAAAAATAACTATTATTTATACGCCAGCTTGTTTCAAAAGAAATAATAATTTTTAAAAAATTTACATGTTTTAAAAATATCTTAATTAAACAAAACAGTGTGATTTATTAAGAATGGGCAATCTCTGAACTGGAGATACTATACACCAAAATATGGCGATTGAGCCAAATATGCCTTATCCGAATGTTGCTAGTTTAAAAAATACAGGGTGTTCAATGCTAGAGTTGTATTTTGAATTATCTCAGCAATTTTGAAACCTGTCGGAGTATTAAAAAAAATTGGCACAATTATGTTTTTTGGCACGGCAAATAAGAATTTTTGAACTAGTTTTGACGCCATTAGTAGAGGGCGCCACTTATGGCACAGTGTATCCATCTGTCTATTGAAACAATGGATTCTCCTCCCTGTTGTATCTAAAAAAGTTATACCTTGTTGAAGTCGTTAGAAGTAACAGTTTTCGAAATAATCCTATTTGAAATATTCAGTGCACCGATTGAAAACTGTTATCGTTTCAGGTAAAGTGCCTTTTCTACTGAAAATACAGCAAAATTTTACTTGAAAAAGTTGTTCAGAATGGTAAATTATGGGGACACGCAAAATTTCAAGAAGATCTGCCTGCTTTGATAAAATCTTTGTGCTTTGTTGAAAAATTGTTTCAAAATAAAACCTCACCGATCTTCTTGAAATTTTGCACTTCCCCATAATTTACTGTTCTGAAAAACTTTTTCAAGTAAAATTTTGCTTTATTTTCAGTAGAAAAGGCACTTTACCTGAAACGATAACAGTTTTCAATCGGTGCACTGAATATTTCAAATAGGATTATTTCGAAAACTGTTACTCCTAACGACTTCAACAAGGTATACCTTTTTTAGATACAATAGGTAGGAGAATCGATTGTTTCAATAGACAGATGGATACACTAAACAACAAAAAAGTTCTGCCATTTAAAAGAAACATGCTGTGCCATAAGTGGCGCCCTCTACTAGTGACGTCAAAATTAGTTAAAAATTCTTATTTGCCGTGCCAAAAAACATAATTGTGCCAATTTTTTTTAATACTCCTACAGGTTTCAAAGTTATTGAGATATTTCACTAAAATTCTAGCATTGAACACCCTATTTTAAACCAGCAACTTGTCAGATAAGGTAAGTTGATTTGCAATCACCATATTTTGCTGTGTAGTATCTCCAGTTTAGAGATTGCCCATTCTTAATGAATCACCCTGTATAGTGGCACAGAAGCTCGGAACGCTCTGTACATTTAACGCAAAAATCAATCAGATATTCGTTTTTATCTCACAAAAAACCTCGTTTTCTAAAATATGAGTACAATTACCCAACAAATAAGGAAATTATCGTAAAAAAATAAGAATGTGCTTTCTCAGACCTCTAACTTCTTAAGGAAGCAACATTGTATTAAGGTAAGTTGATTTGAATTACATTATTTTTGTCCAAAGAAGCTATCCTTAAATCGCCCATTATTTACTGTATACTCAGTATAGGATAATTTATTGGGAAATACGTCTGTGACTATTATAATAATCAATTTGGAACATATTAAACAATAGCTAACATTTTTTTAAAACAAAGCATTATCATATACTTATTATTAATTTATTATAGGTACGGCAATACTTCATACAATGTTGCTTTAGTGACTTATGTATTCATGGATTTATACAAATTTGATAGCTCTCCAAAATTTGTAAGAACTATTCCAAATCTAGTCAACGCTTTGGTCACAATATTTAATGTTGCGGTCAACGTTGGATATAAAGAAACGAATTGATATAAGCAAATATTCGTTACGTAATGTATAAATTATGTGACTTTCTCAAGAGACAAAATTAGGGATATGTTAAGAAAAAATCGCAAGTCAATAAGTTGATTGCTTTTAAAAATAAATGAACAAAATTTTTTAAAAATCTTCTTTAAAGGTTGTCCTAATATTGGGGGATGCAGGCGCATGCTGTTCTGATGAATTAGTCAATTTAACAATTGATAATGTTGAAGATGTGAAATCCGCTCTAATTATAAGAAATCCCAATACTAAAACAAAGATCACGTTCTTTTGCTGTGCTGGGAGACAATTATTTAATTTTAAATTTAAATTATGTCGGATTGGTAGAACATCGATTATTTCTCAGATATGTTAGTATCATCGAATGGTGGTCGTTATTCATAAAATCAGTGCCGTAGTGCCGTCTTGCAAGAAGTGGCAAAATTTTTGAAGCTGGACAATTGAAAAGAGTACAGTGGATAAGCATTACACCGAAGATTAATTTAATTAATTTTAATAAAAAAAAAATTATGTAAATATTATTGAATAAATTTTGTATAGTAAATTAAAACTTGATTAACACCTTTAATCTAAAGATTAAAAGTGTCAACTTAAGCTCTTAGAATTAAAAGTGATTACTTTTGTTACTGAGATACCATTTTTCTTCCCAGTAAGGAAAATGCCAATCTTAGAGACTGACAATCAAGAAATATAATGCCTTGTGACGGTTGGAGAAAAAATTATTTTTAGATGATGCTACGGAATAATAGTGATATTGAGTTTGAAAGATTTATCCTGTTAATAAGAGAAGTAAGAGTAATGTAAACACTTGGCACTCTCTCTAATATACAAGGGCCATTTTAATCAGTACAGTCGAATATCTCGAGTTTCGTGAGTGATACAAAAAAAATGACTTAGACAAAAGTTGCTTAAAAAACTGGGGGCCAATTAGCTGTGCATTCAGATATGACGTTGACATTGATTTAGAAGGTCATTAGAAGGTCAAAATCAAATTTTTAAATAGAAACCCATATTTTTGAAACCGGATTCGAGAGGAGCAAGAAATCGTCTGAAGCCACTTTAAAAAAAATGTTTGCTTGTTAATTTTAGATCGTAATTACAAGGTGAAATACCGGGAAGGCTGAAGTCAATCCTGTAGCTTGAAATCGCACTTAGGCTAACTTCCCGTGATGATAACATGATCCAGAATGATGTTATCCAGTTAACTACCTGGCTTAGCAAAGCAAATTTTTTTAAAGTGGCTTCAGACGTAAGATTTCTTGCTCTTTTCGAATCCGGTTGCAAAAATATGGGTTTCTATTTAAAAATTTGATTTTGACCTTCAAATTACCTTCAAAATCAATGTCAAAGTCAGATCTGAATGCACAGCTAGTTGGCCCCCAATTTTTTGAGCAACTTTTGTCCGAGTCATTTTTTCGTAACACTCACGAAACTCGAGATATTCGATTGTACTGATTAAAATGGCCCACCTTGTATAAACTTAGTTTTTATTAGGTATTGATTTAATTGATTGTTTATAATTTATATTTATTTTAACAGATTATAAACACTTTAAACATTGTCGTTTCAAAATTAATGTAATTTACAAAAATTTGTACAATTTACAAGTTTGAAGAACATTTATTATTCTATATCTATGTTTTATAACTTATCCGAACAAATTTTAACCATATAAGCACTTTTAAATAGAAAACTAATTAAAAATAATCATTGATAATATATTAGACCCTAACATCTCATGTTGGATACAGAGAGTCCAAACATTTTGTGAATACTTGTTCAAGAAAATGTGAAAAATTCCCGTTTACCAGTCGAGTTTTTGGCTACAGATGAAGTT
Source organism: Monochamus saltuarius (assembly GCA_025584915.1). NCBI lineage: Eukaryota > Metazoa > Arthropoda > Insecta > Coleoptera > Cerambycidae > Monochamus > Monochamus saltuarius. The sequence goes on from CM046724.1 coordinate 55,131,346, forward strand.
ATTTTTGTACGTATAAACAATTTTCATAATATTTTAATAAACGTTCAAACTAGTGCGAGGAAATTGGATTCGACCAAGAGGCCAAGCTTGCTTGCAAGTGAATGAAGACGACTTCGAATAGTTTTTGTAAAAATAAATAATTGTAGTAGCTATGTTATAAATTTCCACAATATTTTACTTGGAGTTTTATTATATCTTATATATATGATTAAAAATATGATTAAAAATATCGATTAAGTTATGAAACACCCCGTATAGATAATTATGTATAAAAACTTGTCATTCCGTATAAATAGTACTTAGCGTATTGTCTGCGTAATTTTGTGACAGTTCATTTCACTTCCGATAAATACTTGCAAAAGTAGAGAATGTAAACAGAATCGATAGAGGCTATGCATTTTTTATTTAACACTCACCTACATTCGCCAGGTTTCCTGCAATAGCCTCGATCTTTATGGCACGTCTTTGAACAGATCGCTAAAAATAAACAGTAAATGTTTAATAAGCAAAGCGTGCACTGTTACTGTGAATTTTTTATGTAACTGAAAATGCTGTTAGTCACCGTTCCAAGTTTTACAAATACATGGTATTTTGTGTGAATAATTTATGTAATCGCTATAGGTTTGCCCTGAATTAGAAATTAGAGACAATTAAATACTTCTTGGAAAAAAATATTGACTGAACATTACTGACTTTAGCTTTAAATTTGGAAACTACTCTATCATTTTTATTATCTATTATCTCGAAACTGGTAAAAACTGCTATATCATTGTACCTACTGAAAGTAATACAGTGCCTTCATAAATGATTATAAACCACGTGACCAGGACTGTGATTCTCGTAGAACGACTCGTATACAAATAGATTTCTCGTTTGAGAATCTCGATCCTGATCACGTGGCTTGTAATCATTTATGAAGGCACTGTAGATGTTATGTAATATCTACAATTATTTTTATTGTTTCTTTTTGTATATTTTTTATATATGGTTGACTTCTAAAGTGGTACACCTATGGATTGTTAAGCTGGGGGCACGTTGCTCTGACGCTACACTACGCTACGCCATGCGACGCCATTCGACGTGTTGCGAGTCCCGACTTGTTAGATTTTCGTCATGTCGCATAGCGTAACGTGGTGTCGCGTGGTAACAGTGCATCTGAATTTCATGTCAAACACATAAAATGACAGACAAAATTGATGAAATTTTGTTAATGTTAGAGGACAAATCATTATTTTTGGTGTCTCAACACTGAACGAATGACTTATTCCACGATAAAATAAGGAATTATTGTTTTGTTGGGAATGGTTATGCCGTGGCCTATGTAAATAATGGCGGCAAAGCCTTAGCGAAGTAGCTGTTGAAGATGACTCTGAAAAACGATGAAACTTTTGGCAACACTATATCTGACCAATTAGAAAGGCTGCTAGGCAACATCTCTGACGACTATTATTATCTGAGATGTGGTTTCAACCGTAGCCAAATATTTCGAATAAAATTCATATCTCTTAATTACTTTAATACACCAAGGTCAAAAGCAGAAACAAAATAAATAGGAGATAATACAATAAATCTAGAAACACTAAAAACAGAAAACAAAATATTAAAACATACTAACAAATATAGTAGGTAATTAAATTAATTAGAATATGTAAAAGTACAAAGACGTTAAATAGAAGAAAAATATAAAAATTGAGGATAACAGATAATAAAAGATTAAAGCAAAAAAATGTTTAAAAATCGTCAAAATTACTATTAAAATATTCGTCAAAATTATAAAAAGCATATTTGCATAAACATAATTTAACTCTTGTTTTAAATAACCCCCCCTACGTGTTCTGTGTCGGCTATTATGCGGAACACCCTGTACATTTGAACACACGCTTGCAAAAACATGAATTGGTTTAATCCATCATAATCTAATAATTGCGAATATTTTAATTCTATGAAATTTTATACCTACAGCAAATACAAAAATATTGAATCTAAAATGTATTCCCTTTCAGCGGCATTTGCCCTTGTTGATATTGAAATGATTAATAAATATTTTTTTGTGGATTATAGGAATGAATAATTTACTGCTTTGTTAAATATCGATATTAACAAATAATTAATTATTTGACCTTATTTCATATTAAAAAGGTAAGAGGTTAACCGTATAACAAACTGAAACCTGCCTACGTAATTTTGTTATAAATGGCATCAGTCTACGTTCGTGATATTAAAAATATTATTCTATGTGTGTAATCGCAACAGCACAAAAAAAATCGAAATTTTGCCGCCATTACATATTGTGAAAAAATATTGATTGACTTAATTTTCCTTATTTATTTGACATCTGTTTCTTAACTGAAATGGTATAATAATACTTTGTATTCAGGGGTGGGCCAAAGGAAAAAAACACTTTATGGTGAAATAATAAAAGACAAGTGTTCAGTTATTTAGGATATGTCAGGAACGACTCACTTGTCTTTAACTAATTTTCATAGTTTTAAATAGCATTTTTAATGTAATGGGGCCGTTTAGCATTTCTTTATAAAATTATAACATTTCTGTATAACCTTTAAAATAATTTAAGGACATGGACTCGCGTAAACCGCTATTTGACGTCTCTTATAGCATGCCCGGCTGCGCTCGCTACCGCTTACTTGCATTTAGAATACGAAGCGTAGGAGGACCGTCAGCATCGTTAGGATTGCGGTTTTTATTTCAATTATTGAAAATTTAAATACGGAAGTTGTTATTAGAGACATTAAAACAAAACAATCAATCGTTAGATATTGTAATGACCAACTACAACAATAAAATGCTCACAAAATTATACAATATTAGTTTAACCCGTAATCGCAATACTCAAAACTTGTGGCAAAAAGCAATGTAGCGCGGCATATTTCTTGCTTCCAAAATAAATAAATATATGTTGTATAATAAGATTAAAGATAAAACCAATTTAATAAAAATATATAATATACTCATGTAGAACTTATTCTTGGTTTTTAGTGAAATTTAAATTTTTAGGTAGAAACCTACACCTACGTATCTTTAAAACTAAACATATCCACGTATTAAGTAGGCACCTCATTAGTCTTTTAATATCGAAATTATAGATTGCTTAATTTGTTATTTTAGAAGCTATTGATATTGGTATGAAATTTAAATTTGATTATAAGATTGATACTGATTATTTATAGTTATTGTGTGAAACTGGGGTTTTCTTTTACTCAGAAGACAGTTGTAAATTTATCTTTTAATTTTAACATAAGCTACACTGCATTGTCTCCACAGCTTTCTCCTGAAGATCTTAAACAGAATAATTTTATTTTATATTTTCATATAAAATGTTTAAAATCAAAAAGAATAAATTGAGAATTTATTTGCACACTGTATAATTAGTAACCAAAGTTAAAATTAACTAAAATTTAAAAAGGTTGGCTAATAATACACAACAAATGTTTTGTTGTATATACGAAACATTATCTTTTATTAACTAAATCATTCCATTTTGTTATTAATTTTGTAACATAATAAATACATAATTTTTTGTTGCTTAATTACCTATCTACATTATTTGAAAAACCTAACTGCTATTAACTAATTCGTTTTAGAACTTACCATTGCATTTTTACACCTATCATTTCAGCAGCTACCGAGAAGCTGTAAGAGATAATGACGTCACGCTTCGCAAAGGTTTAATTCCAATTAAACTTCGTATATTTCGAAAACTACTTATCAGATCCACTTCAAATTTTGAGACAGGCAAATAATGTAATTTGAGGTTTGATTAGCTGACTATTGAATTAACTCTTGTATTTATTTATTGCTTTATTGTTTTATTATTACGAGTTAAATTATTGATTCATAAAAGATAAACATACTATATATTGACTTATGTTAAAGGTTTCTCCTGCTTCTCAATTAACTCTAATTTTCTTGAAATGAAGAATTCAGGAAATATTATAATCTTAAAATCGTTAATTACCTTGACATTCTACTTTCTATATACCTAATTGTATGCAGTGATTTAAATACCATGTTTAACATTACTTCGCTATGGAACCAAGAGAGATGGAGATTTATGATTGATACTTACGAGTTTGACATAATATTCCTGTGAATCCCGGTAGGCATTTACACTCCAGCGGTTTCTCACAGTAACCATGAATGCATCCTGGTAAGACTTGGCAGTCCTTGCATGTTTTTCCAGACCAACCTAACCGACATTTGCAATCTCCAGGACTATCGCAATATCCTCTCGTCGCGTGGCAGTCTGATCTACAAATTGCTGAAGAAACGTAATTATTTAACAATATATTTTTTCTACATATACATATATTTTTAAAAATGAAGTTATATGACACGAGGATAGGCAGTAAACTGCGAACCACAAGCCGTTGATATGGTTGACTAAGAAAAAGAGTATTTTATCGTTCGAAATGTGTAAGAAAGTGTAAGTTATGTCATGGAGTCCTACCAATTTCCAAAATTTAATAAATGTGCCAGAATGTAATTTGTTTTTACTATTTTCATAGGAGAGTAAAGATAATAAATGTAATAATAATAATAAATTTAAATGGTGAAACTTATAAAACCAATGTTAGAGAACTTTAGAAACAAAATTGCAGAATGTGTAAGTTGGAGGTTCCTTGCATATTTTTCCAATATCAACAAAAAGTACTTTGACTACTTTGAAAATTTACATGACGATAGACTTGTCAAAATATGGTCAGTTGGCAGTTTTTCTGAAAGTGTTTCTACAAGATATCAAGCAAAGAATGTAAGTGTATTAGAAAGATCGATAACGTACAAGATACTGGCTCATATTTACTGGTTTCCACATCTGATACCAAGATGAATGTTTCACATACGTTCACTATTGTGTAGGAGGGTTTTTTATTAATGTTCTGGGACATTGATTTTATAAGCTTCCTATATATCTAACGCCCTAGGCGTCTGTAGAAAGTACATTTCGCTACGTATAGAACAAGTTGCCATTCTTTTTTTGAAATACGAATCAGAAATGTACTGCAAGCTGTTGTAGTATTAATACAATAAGGAAAGTACCATTAAAATTTGATTTGTTTTTGAATCGATCAAATGACACGGTGGTAGGTGGTAGTTTTCAGCAATAGCAGACAGTTACATTGAAAACTCTGAAATAAATTGAATATAACAAGGATAATTCATTAGGAATCTTCTACAACTTCTACTTCCAAACGAGCAGTTTTTCAGACATTGTGATTTCCAACATTATAGTTTTTTGTTACTTCGTTTGCAGTTTGATTTTACACAAACAATATAGGTGTGAAGAAAATGATGGCCTTATTAGTATAGATATATCTGTCTTCCATATTAACCTTTCCTTTTCCATTTGAAGTTGATAAAGTTATATATTAAATACTAAATGCATATGCGTTCTGTGACAATGTAAAGTATATATCTAGCTTATATTGAATTTATATTTATTTATTCAAAGATTCTTTATGTTAACGTTACAGACAAACAGGCAATTTCAACGATAGCGGTAAAAGGAAAAATTTAAAGAATGTTTCAAGTCATTTCATTGCAATAAATAGCCATGAATAAAAAAAAAATAGAAATGAATGTCAAGTTTTTTTCCAGCTTATTTTTTATTCGTTGATGTGGTAATACTTACGCTCTGAGCAGAACAATCCATCCCACCCTTCGTGACAGATACATTCGAAGCTGACGTTGCAAAAGCCGTGTTGGCATCCAGGAAGTGGAATGCACTTGTTGCATTTGTCACCATAATAGCCCAACTTGCACAAGCATTCACCTGGTCTGTTGCAGTAGCCTTGCAGGGGATCACATCCTGACCTGCATTTCGGTACGTCGCAGAGATCTCCAGTCCACCCAGGAAGGCATTTCACTTCTCCGTCGTCTGTGCACACGTAGTGGGAATGTTCGTTCTGGGACGTCGGTATTTCACATGCCTAAACAAAAAATAGTCGAGATATAGTGTGTTGAGTTATTAGATTGTTTTAGTCATAACTATGGTATTTCATGGAGTGTGTAGAAGTAAAAGAATTAGATATATATGGTGTCCCGAAATTAATGGGACACAGAGCAAGAGTAGATTCCTTACATCAAAATAATGCGACTAAGCCAAACTTACCTTTGTCCATTTGTGGCTAATAAAAATATTGTTTAAATATATAATGGCATGAATTCTACTTTCGAATAAAAAAGAAAAATGTACAATACATGTAAGTAGTAAATATTGAAGTGAACAACAAAATTTTTCTTCATATATGTATCGAAAAAAACATTTTAAATTTGGAAACACTTATCATTGCTGCTAAATTGATTACAAAATTTTAGAAGATATAAAAAATAACCCTAATAATAGTTAACATCAAAATGAAATCATAAAATCAGGGGCGCCGACTACGTGGGTGCTCTGGGGCTTGAGCACCCACAGAAAACTGTGTGTGGGTGCTGCGCACCCATAGAAAAATTAATGGGGATATGGTAAAAGGTATGTTAGGAATCCACTTCTAGGAAGAAAATAATTAATAATATATTTTTTATTTTTTTTATATTTCTTTGGAATAATATTCTACTTTCAATTTTATTGGAAATAATATATATTTTTTCAAAATATACGAATAGTACGTAATGCGCGCAATCTGAAATTATTTTATTGTTGCCTGTAGAACTGTACATCGTAGGCACTACCAATAATAAAGAAGCATTTTTGACGAAAAATATAAATGCATAAAAATTATACAGGGTGTCTGTTGGAAATCTCAAAGCTGGAGATTGAGTCGATTGAGCCAAATATGCCTTATCCGAATGTTGCTGGTTTCAAAAATACAGGGCATTCAATGCTACAATTTTAGTTTGAAATTTCTTAATAACTTTGAAACCTGTGAGAGTATTAATAAAAAAATTCGCACGATTATATTTTTTGGCACGGCAAATAAGAATTTTCAACTAATTTTGACGTCACTAGTACCTATAAGGCGCCACTTATGGCACAGAATGTTTCTTTTAAATAGCAGAACTTTTTTGCTGCTTAGTGTATCCATCTGTCTATTGAAACAATCAATTCTCTTATCTGTTATATCTGGCAAATATTCAGTGCAGCGATTGAAAACTATTATCGTTTCAGGTAAAGTGCGTTTTCTACTGAAAATATAGCAAAATATTACTTGAAAAAGTTGTTCAGAACGGTAAATTATGGAGACATGCAAAATTTCAAAAAGATCGACCTGCTTTGATAACATTTTTGTGCTTTATTGAAAAATGGTTTCAAAATCAAACCTCGCCGATCTTCTTCTGTCCCCATAATTTACCGTTCTAAATAATTTCTTCAAGAAACATTTTGCTGTATTTTCAGTAGAAAAGGCACTTTACCTGAAACGATTACAGTTTTCAATCGCTGCACTGAATATTTCAAATAGGATTATTTCGAAAACTGTTACTCCTAACGACTTCAACAGGGTATACCTTTTTCAGATACAACAGGTAGGAGAATCGATTGTTTCTATAGTCAGATGGATACACTAAACAGCAAAAGAGTTCTGCCATTTAAAAGAAATGCGATGTGCCATAAGTGGCGCTGTCTACTAGTGACGTCAAAATTAATTAAAAATTCTTATTTTCCATACCAAAAAACATAATTGTGCTATTTTTTTTAATACTCCGACAAGTTTCAAAGTTATTGAGATTTCAAAATAAAATTCTAGCATTGAACGCCCTGTATTTTTGAAACCAGCAACATTGGGATAAGGCATATTTGGCTGAATCGACTTTTTTTGGTCACCAATATCTCCACCTCCGAGATTTTTCAACCTTTCACAGTATAGTGGACTTTTCATTACCTAAGCAAATAACAGTTTTAAATGTTGATGATTTAAATCTGCTCAGTGAGCACCCACTGAGAATTTGGTAAGTCGGCGCCTCTGCGTAAAATTAGCATTTTGTAGGACAGAGGCGTAAAATGAACTTCATGGCAGGACGTAAATGATACTACTCATCCATTACAGTAGACACGAAATACGAAACATATACCTACTATTTTAACGAAACTGCACTTAAAAGAATCAAGAGGGGTTTACATTAGGACAACTATAATCGGTATTTAAAATAGTACAAAGTGGTTTATTTTATAAACCACCAGTCAACATAAAGAGATATGCGAGCCGTAGTAAATTCTTTACATAAAATTAGTGTTCTGCATACCTCTTAAAGCATACTCGAATTACACAGCATCTGCTTCAGCATATACGCTTGTGCAACAAGCCACAGAATATTCGATTTCTATTGGTAATGACAATACTGTGATGGATCCACCTAGTCCATCTACACAGCAATCATGGGTGTGCGCGTGATAAAGATCGAGTATATCTTTCCGTTGATTTACTTGTGATTTCAACTAATTTATTAGTGATTTTGTGTTTATGTTCTGAAGAATGGAATAATTCAAGCTCTAAAGCATGTTCTCAAAATCGTAAGCGCCTTAATCTAACAAGTGAAAGGTATTGGATGATAAAAGACGTGTATGAAAAAAGTGATTTAGTTGAAATATGTAGCTCATTAACACGAGTGTTTGTAAGTAGTGTAGGTATATCATGGAATAAAGACTGGCAAAAGAAAACATATACAACTGCAAAATGGAAAAAAGTCTAAATTCGCTGAAAGAAGCAGAGGTTGATGATGACACAAAATACGCGATTTGTAGAACAATGATTCATGGAGTGTATTTTAAAAATGAGCTTCCCAAAATAAAAGAAAATGAAGGCTGCTATCTCACAGGGTGACACTTTGCATAGAATATGTAGACGGGCGCTTTTGTAAATTAAGTCTGACATTAAATTCCGTTTTATACAACGAAATTGATAAAGTACGCTCTCTACAATTTTGATACTCGGGTATAGCATGCAACCAAACACAATTATACAATACAAATTTACTTAATGCGCTTGGATCCATTGTCCTGTTTTCTCCAATATAGTTAGATGGAATGTAGATGTTAAAGATTAGAAAAGTTTTCTTCATACCCTAGCTTCTATGTCACTGGACATTAAGAATATGTGTTGTATTTGCAAAAAAGACTGCTTTATTGACTGAAATAACACTTATCCAGTTTAATATTAAACATTTGCAGCTTTTCAGTAAATGAAATATAGATATAACTCGAAAAAACTGACACACGCCGTATATAGGGTGTCATGACTTCAAAAGGTTTTTAGATTTCATAAACCACTTGTTTGAATGTTGTTTCAAAAGTATCTACCAACAAGCAAAATATAGAAAAGGCAGATGACTGAAATATTTTAAATTAAATTAATATTCGACTAATCATATCAAATGTCATCAATATTTTAGAAAAGAGTTATGTAAAGAAATTAATTGAAAACATTTTATTCGAAACTTTTTAAGGTAAAAATCGTTTTTATTAAAAAAGACATGTTCTTGAAGTTTGGCCCATTCACTCCAAGTAGGGATAATATAGTAACTGAGCATTATTTTTTTTATATTAATGCATTCGAAAGAGATTACCCTGTGATAAGTGATGTCAAAAAAACTCTTTTGTATTTCCCAACATTATTTTTTGCAAGGCGTATTTACTCATTACAATAGTTGTACTTATATGGCGAGGCTGCAAATTATTTTTAAATCGTTTAACCTTTTTAGAGATCCTTTCCCTTTCAATTACAATAAACGTTTTTCAACGCTATGCCAATATATCTAGATATTTCAGTCAAATATAGTACGATCTTATTGATCAAAATTTAAACAGAAACAGATATACCGTGTAACGCTGTGAACAATTTTTAACCATTGGCTAATTTATACATATAAAGAATTAACAAAGTTCAGTGATTTGTTGCTCGAAATCATCTACCGATAAAATATATATTTTGTATTTAGTTTTTTTGCTTCTTGGTCAGGTTTTTCATTATTTAATTAATTTTTTAAAGGATCAACACTTTGAAATTGCCTAAAAATTTGAATTTCATAGGTACAATATGTGCGTAAACCCTTTTATAAGTTTACTTAATCTAAACTACGAGCATTACTTCATATGGTAAAGCAAGGAGAGTTGGGCCTATGGATCACCGGCAATATTTTTTCCCATAGCAACAATGCCCTATTTGGTTAGGTAAACATAGACATAGTGGTCAGTTGTACTTGGTGAATGCTACAGTTGTGAAATTTAGTGTTATTTTTAGAAGCTATAAAAGAAAATTATTTTTAGTGATACGCAAAATTTTTCAAAGAATGTTTTGATCACAAATTAAATTTGTTTAGGGTACGATTTAGTACCCTAAACAGTTCTTGAACTGAAATGGTCATGCATGGGTTCACATAACCTAAAACACTTGTTTGCGACGCTCTCTATCGTAAGTGTTATCTAATCCATCTTTCCTGCCCGTTTAGGAGAGATATACCAGCAAACAAGGATAGGTGGTCCAAAATGTCTTGAATTGGACATATTTAAAGCTGAGAAAACCACCACCAAACCCAACCGGAAAACACAGAAAAGAAGCAACTTCACAGAACTCGAAATAACAGGAATAGGAAATCACGCCATTAAGCTTTGAATCAAGTGTCACCTGTACTTCAAGTAATTCAAGATGTACGAACAGTAAGACCAATATTGGAAGTAGTTTCAACTTCACCAGTCTATAGTAAAAAGAGGTAAAAACAAAGAAATTAATACTGCCAAAAGTACAGAGCTAATGAACAAATGATATGGTTTTAAATGATTCTTTTGATGGAGATGAATATTTTAGTTATTTGGAGAAAGAACACATTGGATGTATCAAAAACAAACAAAAAGGAAAGATGACTGAACTAGGTGTTTATTGTGTCTAAGATAGTTACATGAAAGCTGCACCAATGCAATGAAGGAAGAGTAACAGCATTTTGAGGATCGTCTATGTTATTCAAGATGGTCCATTTAATTGAACTCAGGTAGGATAGAAGGACCAATCTAGAGATTCAGTTTTCTAAATGTTTTGAAGATACATATTTCTAGTTTTAAACTTTACCAAAGTACTATCAAAGTATACAGGGTGTCCCAAAAGCCCTATAACATTTTTTAGAAAACTCCAAATTGGCGGGATTACAGAGCGCACCGATTTTATTTTAATTTTATACACGTATCACTAGTGTTCCTTTGTATCCATGTCCTTAATTTGATGCACACCCTCCAACGCCAAGGGACCTAAACTGGCCTTCAAATAACGACGACAACGAGAACTTTGACGATCTTTAATTCGTTTGCCTAAATTTATAAAAATATTCAAACAAAAAAAGATCGTTGATACAAAGGAACACTAGTGATACATGAACAGAATTATAAAAAAATCGGTACACTTACAAAAAAGTTAATAGACGAAATTCATAAAAAAATTGCGGACAATGTAGAGTTCATCCTGTGTATTTTTTTACATTCTTATATCTATTTAAACAAAGATATTTTCTGTTTTATGAAAGGTGACCCTCGTTTGGTCCTAAAGCAGACTAGCTTACATTTTTAAGATTTATCGTGTCCTAATATTTGTATTTCATTTTTCACCTCTTCATCACCTTGTATGAATCTATTGACATTTATGTTTGCAATTCATACGAATGAAGTCATTAGCCTGTCCAACCTATATTTATTTAACTGTTTTATTACAGTTTTAAAGAAAATAAAAAAACACATAAATTAAGATCAGTGAGTTAACATCCATTTTGGACAGATGTAATAAGTTAAACATGTTTTGTTTAAAGTTACCACTGTTGTCCTTTACCTACAAACTTTTGGATATGTTTTGCAAAAGATTATCCAATATTTTACGTCACACTTTGTATTATATTCTTACATATACACATTTTCTTTTTACACAACGCTGTCTGCCAGTACAATATATTAGGTTGGAGAAAACTAACACGTTATACTTACCATGCCGCAGAATTACCGGAAGAGAAATTGTTTACATAAAACTTACGTATAGGGAATATAAATCGCACCACTTTCTTTAATTTAAATATTAATATGAGCCAGAGAAAAAATATAAATCATGCCAATAACCTCATTGCTAATGTCAGCGAAGTTTCTAGTATTGGAGTTCAATGTCTTGGTTCCGCATATGAATTATTCATTCACTTCAAAGATTCGAAAACATTATTAATAAACTGTGTAATGTTAATGTTACCAGTTGCATAAGATAAACAAATTCAATGCAAAGGTTAATGGACTATTTTACAAACAGCTCATTTGGCTTTTAAATTTACTTGTTGAACACTAATTATTGGTTCCTTTCCAGTTTAATATTTTTTTTAAGTATCCTTAATACACTGAAAGAAATACTACCTGCTTACGATTTTGTCGAGGAATAATCATATAAGTTCGTTGTATAATATAGGGTTGTAAATTTTAATATAATTATAATAGTTTTTACTATACTTTGTAATAAATGCCTTTTTATAAAATGCGGGTATATTTATAGATTATCACCAAAACTACAGAGACACAATTGTATTATTATTACACAGTATTAAAGCCGTTTCATTATTTATATATTTACACATAAATAAGGGTTGTGTGTCACATATGTGTCCCATATTAGCTTTCTTCTTGTAGCAGTTGGAAACGGTTTAAAGCTGTCAAAAATGTCCATCCAACTACATCTTGTATTAAATTTACTGCTAATTTGTTCTCAACTTAACTGGTTGAATACTTCTAACTTTCCACATAACAAACAAACAAACCTACTATATAATAAAGTGCCTTGTTTACAGGTCACGTTTTTTTTTGTTCTTTTACAGATGCATATGTTTTATCTCTACTGTCAATAAATATGCACTAAATAAAATTTGTTTCTCTTTATACTGTAATAATCCCCCTTATAGAATTATAAACTTGAACACATATTCAAGTAAAATTTAAAAATTTAAATAGTATCTTTCGCATGTTCAAATAGTGAATATACCAAAAACAATATTCAAAAATTTCTGTACTGTGCCTCAATACTTACAGTAACAGAGTAGTAAAATTTAGGTACTATCAATGTGTAATTTTCTATAGAGTTCACTAGTAATTTTTAAAATATCTAAGACATTTTTTTATAAAATACTAGGTAGTGGGAGCTACACAAATGCTGGTAAGCTTTTGTAGTCTTTGTGTTTGTAAACATTTAGTAAACAGTAATAATAATAAATTTATTTTCCTCTTGACAAAGCTACATTTGTATAGGAATAGTCAAGAAGTACATAAACTTTAGTACCTACATATAGTAAAAATGAAAAAAAAAAACGAGAATACGAGAACAATCAAGAAAAGTGTTCTATATCCACAAATTACGTTGACTGATAAAATGTATGAAATTCTTCCTTAATTATAAAAACGTTTATCTAAAACAAATAATTTCAGTTGTTTTTTAAAAGAGATAACATTTTTATTTTGTCTAATATTTAATGGTAATTTATTAAATATATTTAAACCTAAGATTATTGGTAAATTACTTGTCGCTTTATATTAAAAATATGGAATAAAAACTGTTCCTTCTGTCTCGTGTTTAAACCGTGCACATTATCATTTAAAATAAAGTTATATTTATTCTTAAAGACGAACATATATAACTCGAAAATCAAAACACATGTTAAAGGTAAAATATTGTATTCTTTAAAAACTTTCTTACAAAGGTGTCTACTGGAAACACCGGCGATACACCTCGCGATCTATTTTTGCGTTATAAAAACATCCGATGATCGAGTAGAGTAGCCCCAAAAACATATACCGTATGTTAATCTAGAAGAAATCTGAGCGTGATATATTAAAATTAATTGATCTAATGTCAAAATGGTATGCAAGTTTCTAAACATATAGCAGAGCGATTTTATCGTTGACACTAATTGGGCGCAGTCTTTGTGCCATGTTAAACACTCGTCCATGGCACTTCTCAAATAATTAACATTTCTACTGAAATTTAAGTAACTACTACTACTACTATTTATTTTGATATCCAGTTTTGCACATTGTTTTTGTCTGTTGTGAAATCTAATTATTTGTTAAGATGAAGGGTACTGGCCGTGCACCAATCACCTAAAATATTTAATGCAGTGTTACCTTAGATTTTAGTAGCTTATCACCGGAATTCTCAATGACCGTGGATGTATCGTCTGCATATGAAATAGGAAACGCATTCGAAATCAAAGTGTCAAGCTCATTAGTGTATAGCAGAAATAAGATGGGACCCAACACGGATCCTTGCGGAACCCCCACGTTAATTTCTCCGTATTCTGATTATTTACGCCCGAATTGTCTGTATAGGTGAAGTTGACATACTGTTTCCGACTTCTTAAAAAGGAAGCAACCCAGTCATGTGCCAGTACAACAATGCATGTAGTATTTGAAAACATTTCTGTTGTAGTAAAATAATGTTTGGAGATTATTACTGCAAAATTGTAGACATAATAAATAGTATATGACATATAACTACAATTTCTGTTTGAAGCTCTAATCACAAGTTGTAGTACATAGATCTACAATAATTATTGTATAGCAGATTACCATATTTGTTTAGGTTATTTTTTATTATAAGTATACAATAAAAGTTGTCGTATAATATGGAAATTTTAAAATAAATAAATGTAAAATACATTTTTAATCTGAAAGTATATAATTGAAAAAAGGTATACATGATAGTTTGTAAATAGCTGGACCAAAATTTTAATGTTGGAATCTACTATACAAATAGTTTGTGTTTACAACGTCGTACTTAATATTTTTGGTTCCATTTTTAACTTTTAAAATATTTCATAATCGATACATTATTAAGATGATTATGTTTCTTGCACCCTGAACTCTCCTTATTTTGAACAAAAATGAGAAGTATTTTTGAACATATATAATAAAACTGAGTGCATAGTTGCCAAATAGAAGAAACAAAGAATATTTTCAAAATATTTTCATTAATGCTGGACGATTCAGAAGCACTTTTTAAATATAACATCATGTATATTTTTACATATTTGAATTAATCGCCAAATTTTTTAGTAAATTTGATGGATACTTTATTATTTTAAAGTAAACATTTTTCAAATTTGAAAAAATTCAAATGGAATATCAAATTTTTTATGGCATTAATGAACTCTATGTTAAAGAAATAGGGAAAATGTCGTATAGGTGTCTAAAATTAGCAGTTTGAAATTTATCTTATCAAATTCTATAATTTTTCATCATATTTAAATAAAACTGTATAACTGTTGTTGTATAACATTTCATTCTAAAACAAAAATTAGCAACGTCATTAGGTCAGGTGGTGACATGTATAACTATGAACTCCCAAGACCAATGTTGCAAAAAAAAAATAAATAAAAAATTAGTTTTTTGAAACATATTTTGTCATTACATCCGTAGATATATCTCCAAATATGTAGTTATTCATGTTTAGTAACAACTTACGCAATTAATAGGATAAAAACAGTAACAGCCTAAACGGTATTGTTTTCATAAAAGTTGTAATGGAGACAAACCTGCTTTTTCCATTTAGGCACATATCTTGCGGTCGAAACACAGGATATAAAGAACATCAACACAAACAACAACAAAAATACTTTATACATTGTTTAACGTTAATCCATGAAGCAATTTTTTCAACGTTACACCAGTACAACTAGTAACTTGGTGGACTCATCGGCCGTGAACTTGAAAGTATATGAAGAAATGAGAAATGCTGACCTTCTTTCAATCTCTGCGGCTAACGGTAATTTCTTTGTGACGTCTTCATCCTGATATGCAGTTGGATTTACACATAAAATGAAACGGGAATATTATTTTTTTATATAAGTAAGGTGTGGTACATTAGTGAGTCGTAATTAATTAGATATTTTAATTTTTCTTGTATTTATATTTTAAAATTTGTTTAGAAGAAGAGGACTGATTTCTCGAAAAATATATTTCATTATACATTATTTATGAATTACGTGAATCTCTTAAATTATATTTCAAACAATTTTTGTGTGGCAGACATATATTCCGTAGTTTATGGAGTGAGAACTATTAAAATCTATGTGGAGTGTGACAAATATTCAATCTATAGACATCGCGAAATAGTTATTTATGTACCAAGGGTGATACAGAGATTATGCCCGCAGGCGACAGATTGCAGAAAGTAAGTCGCCTAAGGGCATAATCATCCTAGTATCTCTCGTGGTGCATAACAACGCTTTATATTTCGCTTCATACGAAATAAAAACTATAAAAGGTTATAGCTTTGACGTTTCTTGATTTGTGGTTACGACTGATGCTAGATATTTTTAAACATATCCATAACGATCCAAGCGTTATTATTTTGGGATTTTCATGGCAGCAGGCGTGATATGTGTCCAAAGATTTATGTGTTGTAGAAAATTAATCAATCGCATCGCTCACTTATTCAGCTTTTTACAATGCATTAACTGGCTTAAAGCGAGTACTTGGTGGAATATCCAAACTGCAGCAGTAGGTGCTACAAATTTTCTCATGCAAGAAGTACATCTGTCAAAATGCTATATTCAAATCGAGAATTAGCAGACATGGTATAAATGTAATGGCAGTGCGAATGTGATATACAGCAACCGATTCACAAAACAGTACAAAACTTCAGTAGGGTAAATTTAACCAGTGAAAGTTAAGGAGAAGGAAAACTGTAAAGAAATACATTTATTTCGGAAACTCTGCAGATACAAAAATTTTATTCATAAATACATGTTTATTTGGAGCTTAAAACTAGAGTCTTTACTTATATTATATGTTCATTATTTTTCTATTTAAGGTATATATAAAAGAATACTATGTATACAAATTATATGTTGGTTAGATAGGTGAGATATGTAAATGATACTGCAGGAAACAACTACTCCGCGGACTAATGCCCCGACCGGCATTGAATTACTCCTGCAGTATCTGTGTGAACAGCCAAGAACCCTTGTCGGACACACCACCAGACATAGACCAGTTTCGGGCTTGTTAGCCCTCATCAGTATGCCATAGGTGAGATGACCGACAATTGAACTGGCTGTTCCTTCATATGTATGTCCACATATAAATTGAGTGCAGGTGAGATATATGTTGGTTGTATATTTTGTATTTTCTATTTTCATTGTTGCTCTGTTACCTAAATTTACATTGTTTATAGGTAGTAATAAGTACTATATCAGTCAGGTGTTCAAACACACTAACAACAATGATGATTAGTACATGATCAGTAAATCAGTTATCGAGCGTTTTAATCTTTCACATTGCGTGTCTTTTTAATTTAGTAGGAGAATTTATTAGGCAAATGTTCATAATAAAGACAATGGTGGCAGGGATTGGTTTATTATACGTAATCGGATATGCCTTTTGTGTCTATCTACTTGGATTGAGTAATCAAAAAAGTACTGCATTATATTTGAATCATCATTGTTAATACATACAATCACTATTATGATAAGAAAATTTGTAACTAGCATAACTTATGGTAACTGCGATTGTTTTATGATTATGGCTTAACATATTACTAATTTTTAAATAAAATTGAAACGTGGTTTCATATCTAGCCAATAAATTAGTTTTCTATAGATTTTTCTAACACTTCCACTAAGGGATCATATACAAGTTGTCTAGCGTGTCTTCCGAAAACAAAGTCTATATGATTGAATGTATCAATATTGATTTTTCTCATGCCGTATCTACTTCCACTTGGCAGGTTCCTCCATAGGTTTCTGGCATCCTAGAACATTAAAAAAAAAAATTAAAATTGTTATTATACATAATTATCTTACTATGTGACATACATAACTCATTACTATCTGATAGTCTGATTATAACATACAGGGTTAAATATGACTAAGTACAACAATTTTAACCACGTGCTCAGACAGGCCTAAAAGATAATAAAAAAGTTATTCCAGAATTTCAGCTCGATATTTAAAAAATGGGGCAAAACCTTTTTTTCCTACGGAAAGTTGGCGCCTATGATAAGTATCGACTGAGATGGCTTATTTATGGCTTAGATCCATTGTTGACTTTACATCTGTCAACAATATACTATTACCATGCGGTCGTTTGCAGCGCTTCTAAATAATAATATAATAATAATAGCTCCAATCTCCAGTATTTTGCATTCGTTTTTCATTATTTGGTTACAAATTGGTAAAACTACATTTTTACTCACTACGATAAACACACTTCCCGTATGTACAGTTACATAAAATGCTATGTATTATAACAAAATCGAAGAAAGGAATGAGTAGGTAGGTTCTAATGCATAACAGAAAACTTTTAATACCCGCGGCAGTCTTGTCCTATAACCTAGAAAAACAAACCGGCGAACTACATTGTGGGAAAATATCTGTACCCGACACATATTCCTTTATTTATTAACTATAAAACGTTTAAAATTGAAATAAGGCATTAAAAACTGAAGAAGAACACAAAACTACAACGTAATCACAGGAATTAAATTATAACATGACAGCGAACCGACTCGACTGGACCGATTGCCGACGGTTGCTTGCTGGTTGCATACTCTGATTCTTGCATTGGCGGCGTTAAATAAGGATTTAATATAATATCGAAAAAAGTTTGGAAATTTTTTGAAAGGAAATTCTGTTAATTCTTATTTTTTTCTATCCCCTCTTAAAATATTTGTACTTAGTCATAGTTAACCCTGTATTGCAAACACGGAATTCCAGGAAACAACTACTCTGCGAGCTAATGCTCCGACCGGCATTGAATTAGAGCTGGAAAGCTTCTAAAGTCACTCGTCAGCAGCCCACAAGGCATACCGGTTTCGAGCTTATTAGCCCTCATCAGTATGCCATAGATAAAGCAATTGACGAGTAACCTTAGCTATTTTAAGTCTGTCTAACCCAACAGCTTTACTACTTCGCTATACTCATGGCACCTGAGTATCACGAAGTAGTAATGCTGTATCTAGCGACCATTCGCTGTTCCATGCCATGGGTGGTCATTTCGGGATGAAGTAGCGAATATCTGCTAGATGTAGCTTTACTTATTCGCGATTTTTAATTATAACAGTTCGTCAGTGGTGACCAAAATTAGATTAAAAATGAATAACGTGATTCTTTAATGATGAACAAAGAAAACTAAATATGTTGTCAGTGATGCCATCGTCGGATGTCTTACATGTTCATCTGGCAACTGTAAAAACTACGTTACTTTTATATTTTCATGCCTTTTTCCCTTGTAATCAACTCAAAGCCAACAATGGATATCTACTAATGGTATTCTGTCTGTAATCATTTATTTATGGCATTGTTATGTTCAACTAGGTATTCCTGCCTACCACTGAATATAAAAAATGTTAACAATTTTGTTTTTCGTAAATCACAAACATCTCACATTAAGAATAGTAATTTTTTTATATAAAACGATAAAATTCTATTTTATGTTCAACCGAAAAAGATTAAATAGCGAGGGAATTAGTTTTGGGAGACGATAATGGATTTTTATCGTCGTGTGTGAAACAATGTTTTTTTCTATTATGAACGCGTTTAGTATGAAGCAAAATTTAGAAACTATTTGAATTGATTTTAAATTAAAAAATCTTTTGCATAGATTTGGTTAGTCTGGTTCGAAGAATCAATACCATCCGATATTCAGGCTGAGGTGTCAAGTTATTATCATCAAAATCACAATTGACATATGAAAAATAATATAAACAACCTCAAAAGTGAAAGAACGCAGAGCATATCAAGGATCTAAGTGAGAATGTATTGTTAGCATATTTTTCAGAGTAAGGATGAAGTAAGAAGCTGCTTAAAATAACATAGTATTAATTGAAGTTTTATTTGTAGATACAGCAAGCTCATAACTTTCCTAAAACAATCAACTAGCTGTTACAAACCAAAAAAACATTAACCTGGAAGGTGCGATAAAGTTTCTGCAAACTACTGCAGATGACGAATATCTCCTTGTCAAGGTAAAACTCAGAGTAACCTTTAAAATAGGTAAATGCATTTATATTACTCGTTAGCTATAATGGGTGTACAATGTACATGGATCATGGCATTCGGTTATGTTGTACAGTTTGAAAATATTGACGGTCGGTTATCTGTAATGCTTGTTTCTCTTCTTGACACCAAAACCAAGAAAGACCGGCTGTTCTGTATTACGAACAAGAAATCTGGAATCTTGAATATCATACGAAAATATATCTGCCAACATGTGATGTAAAGCACGTGCCACATAACAAATTTTTCTTCAACTATCGACAGAAGAAGTGCACTATTCAACCTGCAGAATCCAGAAATACTGAAAATTGTTTCAGCTATTCTACTATGATGGTTGCAAATTCTGACGTAAACCTGGTAATAGTAAAGTTGTTGGATGCGTACTTAACGGCGTGGAAAATCAGACCATTGGCGCCAATACATCGATGTTTTCACAAATGGTAGGTAATGATTTAAATTAGTGGTTATAAGTACTATCTTCATCCTTGGTGTTAAAGTATCATTTTATCTACTCTTATAGTTACAGTACTTTTTTGTGGACGATTTTTAGTAGATGAAACGTAACCTTAGCATTAGCTACTCGTATAGAAAAAAGTAGATAACTAGTAGCAGTTTTGAAACGTTAACTCGATGTATTCAATGTTAGTAAAATTATCTAATTTCTCAGTTTGAGATATTTGTTACTTAGACAAAACAAAATTTGTAAAATCAATTCCTTGACTGATCCAATATGCGCAAAGGGTTGTTGGTTATTTTTTTATATTTCAGTGGCAAGAATACGCAATTAAAAGATGTTCATCATATAAAAATTGCTTACTGCTTCTGGAGTAGCCCAATCCTGAGCACTAAACATGAGGTAGACGGGAACATGGATCTTTTTGATGTCGTATATTGGTGGAGTTAGCCTGCCGTAATATTTAAAGTTGAGATGTTTATAATCGTATTTACGGAAGTTGCCTAATACGAGATCTGCAGCATGGTTTAAAATTTTTATAGATGTTCCACCCGGCAGTTGGTTGAAATATACTGGAATACTTTCCTAAAAAAAACAACATATTAAATAATTCTTACATAATAGTGCTATTGTTATGTTCTAATGATTAATTTAAACAATTATACAGAGTTTCACATCAATGTATCAGGAATTAATGATTTTAATAAATTTTAATTTATAAAGACTCTATACAAGGTTGTTTCAAAATGCTTCTTTACAAGTTTATATCGAATAACTTTTTCGAAATATTTTGAGAACGGATTAACATATTATTTTGAAATTTCATTTTCCTGTTGTTTAGATTCAATGTTCATTTTGATACAGAAACGCATTTTTACATGTACTTTTGCAAGAAGGCCTTTTGGAATAATTTGACTAATTATTTCGTTTTGATGAGAAGATTTGCTTCAATCTTTTTAAATATAATTATGTCTTTCCCTGAACGGTAGATACATTTCTTGAAACTATATGGAACAGGGAACATTATTGATTAATGCAATAAGTTTGCATAAAACCTGTTTTTCAAACAATTCAATGTTCTGATTTATTTTTTTTGGGGGATTGTTTAGAACGATTTGTGCAAACATCTTTGCCAGCTGTAGAGGAATTTGAGAGAGAAAACTGATATTTCATTACAGGACAAATAAGGTTGAATCCACAAATGCTAAGGAAAGTTTAACAAGCATCGGGTCAGACAAAGAGGAGCTGTCTTTAAACAATTTTCAATCAGTTTGTGATAATTTAATGTATTCTTTGCTATCATTAACTATGTTTGTTATTAATAAATAACTTTTAATTGTATTTCTAGAGTAGCATGAGCTTATAAACTGTACTTTTATACAAGTTTATCAAGTTTTTGAAATCAAAGAATAGATGTAGATGTAAAAATGTTCAGAGAATTCAGTAATGTTCTTATACAGTAAGCACTTTCCAAATTTACTTTAACTTTGATGTAAAAAAGGTAAGTAAATTTTTCAATCATGCTTAATTTAACAACACACTCCTTATAAAATTATCAAAATCAAATAATAACTACATAAGTTATAAAAGAGAAATGATTCTCAACAGCAATTTTAGCAGCGAAGCGTTACAGGATGAAATTTTCTTTAAATTTTATTATTATTTTGTTCTATATGGCCCACCAAGACTATTTTCAACCATTCTGAGTCACTCTAAATTGGCTAAACAATGTTCAGTTTTGGAAGAATTATGTAAATAAAATCTAATTTTTATGTCTTAAGATAATATAAAAATAGAACTGCGCTATTCAGGAAAAATTTGTCTACTTTTCTTCTTTCAGTGTGATAAAAGAGTGAAAACTGGAATGAGAATTTGAAATAGGAACCGTATTTGATTTCTTCTTATATCTTTTGTCATATTATACTTTCATAAAAAAAATATTAAAAATTCTATAATAAATTTTAATATACTATTAAAGAGTTAATATTCAAATACAGTTACATTACCGGTCCCAGATCTGTATTTGGTCCATAAAAGAGATTATATAGTTGCATACAAAATTGCATCATAGGAGGTGATTCCGTACACATTGGCACAACCAGTCGTCTCAGTTCTTGGGCATGAGACACCAATCTCTCCATTTTCAGTTTGCGAACAGTATCCTAAAAAAAATATTAAGAGATTTTATCATTATTTGGTAATGTAGAAAAACATTTAATAATACAGTTAATTACTCAATAGGTTTGTTAATTAGATCTACTAAAAGCACGTATTTTTTGCTTAAAATCGGGTTATTGCAAAAAAGAGTCCACATAGGACATCGCATCATACTATGAACAAACATGATATGTCCGCTATTCATTTTAGCTTTTTGCATCAACAAACATGACACAAGTGGTGAACATACGCTATTTCTACGAAATATGAAATGTAAGCATGGACCTATTTTTAAATTCAGCAGTTTGGATGGATACATTCATTAATGTACTCTCATTGGTTTGTTTAAAAAACTTTGATTTAAGATTGGTTAGATGGGATCCACCACATCAGACTGCTGAATTTAAAAACAGGTCCCATGGTATACATTCGCGCAAACCAAGCAGATTTGCATATTGGTGGAACATTTGCTATTCTGGATAATTCGTGGTAATGTGTTTGTGATCGATGCAAAATGGAAACTAATATTTTCGAAGGAATAATATTACCATCTAAAGTCCTCTATCCATTGAGAAAAGTTTCCATCAAATGGACAAAAATGAAAGATGCGCGTAAAATTTGTAGAAGAAGCTTATCAAGAAGAATATTGCAGCTCAATATATCTTTGGTCAACTGCTACTGATTAAATATTAAGAATTTTTTTATTTCTGAAATACAAACTTGTTTTAATAACAATAATTATTACACCTTCATCTTAGACTAGGTATGCAGAAAACATCAATTGTTTAAAAACGTCTATAATATAATTTTTATTTTTAAAGTAAAATCAATATTAGAAATGACTTATACGATTATTTTTAATGGTTAAAATAAAACAAAATGTATTTTAAATAGTAGTAAAACTTTATTCGAGTGTACTATGTACTATGTATTACCTACGATTTGTCTTTATATTCTAGTAATATCTACAATATTACTAAACTGTTTTGACACAATTTGTACCTATGTGAGCTATAATTGTGTAAATTTTTAACAGTATTTTGCCGTGTAGACATGGATAATAAGATCGCTGGTTAAAAATCTTAAATATACATATTTGTTAAATATTAATAAGAGTAATTATTATTTTATAAGAAAAGAGGTTAGTAAAACTTTTATTTTAAGTCTGTACTAGTGATTGAAATAAATGTTCAATATACTACTTGACAGAGAAAGGTAAAGACCCATTAAATGCCATTTTATTTTGATAACTCTTTGTATGTTTACTTTAATTTTCATGTTTATCTGTTCAGTTTTTTTGGAGTTTGCATAAGTCGTACTTTGATAACGTAGCATTTTGTTTCAAAATTTCTGCTCACATTTGTGTGGCAAGTGTCGTGAAGCTTTATACAGCTGATTATACTTAGATTTGAGAAGAGGCGGATTTTTGGGTTGCGCCAAGCAAGTTTGTCGGTGAGAGAAATTTCTAGAAGGAACAGATCCGTACGTACCACAGTACGGTGTTACCAAGTGTGGATTTAGGAAGGCCGTGAGAAACCACAGAGCTTGAGAAAAACATGGAATGAAATATGGCTCCACCATTTTCTGGATGTGGATGAGTATTCCATACCACAACGTCTACTATGTGATGGACATGACGCTCACTGTCAAATTGTAGATCGCGTCTTTCACCACGTCGCATTCTCAACTTTGCATGACCATTGGGCCCAGCCAGAAACTGGATTCCTTAAGCTTAATATCGCTGAAAACCAGCATGGGTTTCTTCCCAACAGACCGATTAATACAAATATGTTGGAATTCAATACTAATGTCAATACAGCTTTTCAAAGTGGACTCCAGGTGGATGGGGTATACACGGATTTAAAAAAGCGATTGATAAGGTGGATCACCACGTGTTATTGTGTAAACTACATCAACTCGGTTTTACTAACAGCGCACTAATATTTTTTAAGTCTTTGTTCCGTTAAATTTAATAATAAAATGTCCGATAAGTTTACAGCGATATCAGGTATGCCTCAAGATTCCAATCTGGCACCTTTATTGTTTTTCATATTTATTAATGATTTGCCTAGTTATTTGTCTTGTAATTATCAACTGTTTACCGATGACTTGAAGATATATAGGACAGTTGAAGATAGTGCCATTTATTGTGATGTTGATAATTTGTATAAATGGACGGTCAATAATAATTTAATGTTAAATATTAGTAAATGTTTTGTCATGAGCCTGACGAGAAATGTAAATACTATTAATGTTGACTACATTGTGCACGGGGAGACCTTGAGGCAAGTCAAATTACTGATCTTGGGATAAGTTACGATACCAAATTAAGTTAAAAGTCACATATTATTAGAATTACCGCCGAAGCTTTTAAATTATTGGGGTTTATTATTAGACAGAGTAAAATTTTTGATAATAGTGTGGCCTTTAAAAAACTGTACTTTAGTTTAGTGAGACCTAAATTGGAATACGGGTCGGTCATTTGGTTTTCCCAAGCGATTGCGCATACGATGGGCGTTGAAAAAGTACAGAATAAATTTCTGCGATATATTGATTTTCGTACGCATAATGAGTATCCTGATTATCAAACCATCAGAACGGCACCTTTGAGAAATGAATTTCAGATTCACAGCCTGTACGATAGAAGGAATCTAAATGCTATGCTTTTTGTTATAAATTAGTTAATAATCTTGTAGATTCTAAGAAACTTGTGAATCTATTGCCCTTTTATTCACCTTTTGGATTTACTCGTTATGTAACAGTTTTCTCCATGTCTTTGTTGCCAAATATTTCACCATTTTTAAAAATGCTCAAACTGATAAATCAATATTATTACCTTCTCGATCTGGATTTCTCCTATATGCCGAATAAGTTTAAAAAGACAATATCTAAGCATTTTTTTCTTGCTAACTAAATTACTTTACTTCAACGTGTGAACTGACTGACTTATATTATGTTATATTATGTTAATTGTACTTATTATATTCTTCTGAATCGTCACGATTGTATGTGCTATGTTGAGATGTTATTGTTAGTAATCCCAACTGTTGTAATTAGGCAGTAATGCCTGTTAGGGTTGTTGTTTAATAAATAAATAAATAAATAAATATCACTTGATTCCATTCTAGGTCCCACTGAATCCCCTCTTTACACCATTGTAAGCCGTTAGATCGACGTTGACAAATGTACGCATACCGACCATATTATATGGATACCGAAAATCCTCCCAAATTTTTCAAACCACTGGTTTGCAACAATCCGGCTGCTGCTAAATCGATCTTTGAGAGCTAAAACTCACAATCGACGATCTTCACGCTTTGTGGTTCCTATACGACGGCCGATGCATTTGGCTCTGTGTCCGCGGCCTTTCTGAGTCCACACCTGTTAACATCGTAGTATGGTACGTAAGGATCTGTTGCTCCTTCTAGAAATGGCTTTCATCAACAAACCTGTTTCTTGCAACCCAACAATCATATCCTTCTCAATGTCGCTAAGCTGGGAAATCTACCCAAGTCTAAGTAGATACTCTAGTAATAATCAGCTGTAAAAAATGTCGTTTGCAACAAACATCACACTTACAACACAAATATGAACAGACATTTTTAAAACAAAATGTTATGTTTTCCGAGTACGACCTATTCAAACTCCAAAAAACTTAACCGATAACCTGAAAATTTTATCATTTTTTACTTTCACCGAGATAAGAAAACATGCAAAAAATGATCACAATAAAATGATAATGATTTCTCTATAACGTAGTGTATGTTTCTAACAATTTCATATTAGGTTTGTTCCAAGAGTCAGTTTGAGACTGTTTCAAACTATCACCGATATGCGACCAATTATGTTTCTACTATACTTTCAGCGATATCAAAGCAATATTCGCCTGGTCAAACAATCCCTGACAGTTTGAAACCAATTTTTTGCGCTCTAAGAACAAAGCTATTATAAATATATTTTTTAATAGGCAGGATTATTAAAAAAACGACAATTATTCCATCTTACGTATTCTAGATATATACACATAGGTACACACCATAATTATGGTGGTATTTTCCATTTCATTAAAATATTTTAGGTATTTTATTTATTGTACTAACAGTGCATGCAATGCTATTATATTATTTTTATTAAAAAAATAATTTAAAGATATTCGCAGCAATACGTTTTTATTTTAAGCGTTGCCTAGAAATCTCCTCTAGATGATAGAATATTCCAGTAGGGACTGTAAATGTTTTGACGGCAAAGAGAAACAATTTTTATGAAATATGGGATCTAGTTTCTTAGAAAATATATGAATTTTAATTCAAAAGTACAAAGTACTTATGCATATTCGATATTAGTAGTATTTCTAAAAATTAGTAAATTACATGCAAAGTTCAAACTATAAGAAACAATTATTATAAATAACAATAGAAAATGTATATAGGAGTATTTACTGCATTTAATTTCTTTCAACATTCGTGCAGTACGCATTTATAATGAAAGAAAAGGTGATGCTAATTATTGCGAATGACACAATAATACTGAAATATCTAAACACCATATCCTTGGCATGTTTTCTGTTTTAAATTTTAATATTAATATATTGAAATAGAAAACTAGTTCTTCAATTTTTCCAACAGTCAAGGTGCAAAATAACTTGGTTCAGTGCAGTATTTGTTATAATCATATTTACATTTATTGAATAATAGTAATAGTAGGGCGGTAGTGAATTAATTAATTTATGAATATGTACGAGACATGTTTCAGTGTTTACGTTTTTAACTAATAAAAATAGGCATAAATTTAATACACTTACTTTCATGGCTCAGGCAACCTAAGAACAGTTTTTTATTTGCCAAATTTAATTTAGAGTAAACAGTTTCCCGTTACATAGTTATTTACGGTGTTTGACTTAATTCTAATTTATGGCAATGATCATATATTTTTTTAGCACTAGTTTTATAACCATTCTTCCATTATAAAAAATATTTAAATAAATTAATATTAATATACTTTCCTATACAGTTTTTTTCATCGTACCTTTAATTTTAATTAGAGACAGCTTATGAAAAATAAAGTAATTTTTCTTAAAACATGTTTAAATGGAAACAAATTAAAATGCAGTTAAAAATTTAATTCGAGTTGTCGCACGTTCCCTCTTACTCATGAGGTTATCAGATCAGAAATTATGTTAGTTGAATAGTTTTCATTTTGCACTGCATAACTTAACTTTGTGTTATTTTTGAATTAGTCAGTTTATCACCTTATGATTTGTGAGTTCCGGAAAAGCTTTCACAGCAAACACTGCTAACTAGTAAGTACGTATGCCCGAGTTCCAAAATAGTAGAGAGTGATTCATTCACAGCACTTGATACACACATGAGTTACTGAAGGTAAGGGTATGTTCCATAGCCGTCCCACTTGAGAAGGGTTCAAAGAACACAACATCACCAAAAATAAGTTGACATTGAGTGAACACTTTAACAATTTACTTTAAAAAGTTTATACTGCCTCGTAGAATGCTGTCCTTTTAGATGGCGATAACTTGATGCACTACGCGAACGTCACACTTTAATACAATATACTATTAATTACACTTATCTATATTTCGTTAGTGTAATATATTTTTCGATTCAGATGTCGAGTTTCTAATATTTGTCTTAAATAGTTTCTTCGCCATATTACTATTTTGTCTTTTTTTATCAACATACTTTTTCACCTTTCTATACATTCTAGGCAAAGTTTTATCCTGTGAGATAGTAACCTAAATTTGTTTGAACTGTATTGTCGGAAGCCGATTTTTAAAATACCAGGAAATTGTTCTACAAATCGCGTATTATTATCAACCCTCTATCTTCTTCCTTCCGCGAGTTTACACCATTTTCAGCCTAGCAGTTGTTCTTCTTCTTTGCCACTCTTTATTGCACGATATACACTACTTACGCACTATTGTTAATGAACTAGGTTTGTATTTCAACTGCATCACTTGCACTTATATTTTGGTCACGAGCCCTAATTCCTACATACAATTTTTTTTATTATTCGACACTCCTCATTAGATTAGGACATTTAAGATTTTGAGAATATGCTGCAGAGCTTGAATGATTCTTGATTCTTAAGAACACAAACACAAAATAATAAGTTAATTACAATCCCAATTAAATTAGCGGAAAAATGTGCCCGAAATTTTCTCACGCGCACACCCATGGTAGCGCTACAAATGTAACAGGTGGATCCGTCAATTTGTTATAATTATAATGATAATAATATATCTACCCCTCATTCTAATCACGAGGATTAGCCCAGAAGTCGTAGACTTGTGCGAGAGAGGAAGTGGCATATTGTTATTAAGCAGGCCGCATTTGCCAATAACCAATGGAAATCGAGCATTCTGATGTGGCACACGCGTATTTGCTGCAGTAGAAGCTATGTAATCGAGTATACTCTGCCAGATATGGCAACATACAGAATCCAATTCCAGTTTTATACGGAAAATATACGGACAGCATGTATTTGTCTTTATGTTGACTGCAATAATTTGTGAGCGAGTTTACAACACGAATCACTCTCTACTATTTTGAAACCTGACTATAAGCATGTTATTAACTTCTGAAGAAACCCGTCAAAATTCAGCTTTAGGAGCTCACATTGTCGCCTTCCTTGCATAAGGGCGCATCTCAGTTTTTATTTAAAATAACATTTTTACGTAATCACTATCACTTGAGGGTTGTTGTCAACAGGATGGTGCTTCACCATATTTTTATCGCGAGGTGAAGCAACTCTTATCAATTTCTTATCCAAATAGCTATACTATGCATAATAAACCAGTTTCATAGCCTTCATGAAGCTCAGATATAAATCTGTTGTTTTTTATTTGTGAGGGTAAGCCATTAGTGTAAAAACTAGGCGTATGATGATATATCCTGTATATAAAAAACACCTTTCCGCTTCATTATAGCATTTTATTGATAACATGTACTTACAAGAATGAAGTCTCCATAGGGAGCTGCTAGCCTGTAGGGCGAGATCATATTTGATAGCGTATATGCAGGAGACATAAGCACAAACATATGAATGATATTCCTTGCTTCTTCGGGAAATTCTGCACCATACATCAGTCCTATAGAAGTTCCCAACGAATGTCCAATGAAAGTGATTTTGCTGTCGTAACCCGTGTGTTTCAATATTGTTCGGAAAATAGATGGTAAATCGAATAGAACCACTTCGTCCATACTAAATGAAAAATAAATACATTATACAACAAGGATTATTGTAGAAAAATTATTTTTCATTGGTAAAGCTATATGCATTTTATTTGGAATTTGTACAGATATAATTGAAACTCAGGAAATGATTATTGATTGTATGTATAAATTAATATTTCTTACCTATGATCCCAGTAAGCTTCATCGTAGACAGTTAGATTGACGTGTTCCTCAGAATATTGATTTCCTCTGTAATTTCCTAGCCAAACATCATATCCCGCATCCGCCAGGATCATAGCTAAATAACAAGTTTTATATATAAGGATAATCTAATTCAGATTGTCACATAATTTGATTTGCGTGCATAATTTCCACAACTTATCTACACAAATTTGGAAATAGATACTTCATGAAGAATGGAGTTAATATCGTAAAAAAATGTAAAATCCTTATAGTTTACTAGAAAAAAGTATTGAAATTGTAGTATTTTTAACTTCACATCGTTGGGCTACTGTTTTTAACGTTTTTGCGTTAGTGTTTACATTAATTTTTAAAGTGTTAAAATGGCTTACGTGTATAGTAACTCGGTGTTGATGGATGTTGTTTAAATTTATTGTGAAGCAAAACAAAACGCTTGAGCAGCTCCTAGCCTGTACACAGAACGATTTCCCGGTAGACGTTTGCCAAATACAGCTACTTTTACCGCGATAGTGCAACATGGGCGTGACAAGGGAAATTTGCATCCGAATCGTGGAAGAGATGGAGGTCCAGGGCGTCCACAGCGTATTGTAGCAACTGAGGAACACATTGTAGAGATTGCTGCAGGGAAGCAACTAATAAGTACCAGGCAAATCGCTCAACAAGTACAAGGAATGTCCCAATCAATAGTGTGGCGTATCATATACGAGGCTCAATTATGCCAATAACTTGCGAATTCAAAACGGACAAGAAACAGAAACATCTGTATTAGTTCGTAGAAACTGGATAAGACGGCCCAATTGTATTTACACATTGGTGGACAAAATTTTGAACAGTTAATTAAAGTCACAAATTAATTTTATTAATTAATAACAACAATAACGGTAAAATCAATTTGCTCATATAAAATATGTGTTATAATTTTTTTATTTCCGTAGGAAATTCTTTAAATTTTTTGTCCTATCATTTCTTATTACCCTTTGCCGCCGACTGTATGCTTTGACTTTCGCAAGGTCAGGTATTAAAGTAGACCAAATTGCAGTACCGTGCATACATGTATTATTGAATCATTTTCAAACTGTCCTTTTTGATTTTTTTTACAAAATTGTATTTGCAAGAGCTTCTCTGTACATTCAAAAAATTTGTTGGTAGGTTCTGAATCATCCTGTGTAATTGTAAGTTATATATATAATACATGTTTTTCCTTTGCATATGAAAAAGATTTTCAAATTATGGCAAAATAGTCTAGATATATATAAACTAAAACGTACCAAAGAATAAATGTACAAAAGCTGCAATAAGAATAGATATACTTTTTAACACTATTAGAAGAAAAGACAAATTTCTCTAGATAAACTATTTCTGAAATCTTCAAATCATTGGTACATTGATGCTGTATTTTTCTCAATTTGAAGATTGAAATTTCAGATCTCTCAGTATTTTGCAGTGTTACATGTTGCTACACTTCTGAATAAAGATAAATTTAAGATGATGACGAGTTCAGTAAAGCGATACATACCTGTCCGAAGATTCAAACTTTTAATAAATAAATTAGCTCCAATGTGTACTATTACATACCAGATTTTTTTAAATTACTGTTGTATTAATAAAAACATGTAACAGGAAATCATTGGAGTAATAACATTCTTCAAAAAAATTGCAATTTGTAACCGCAAGTCACTGTAATCTTAAGTATTCCTTAGTACATGCGGTGAGTACATGAAGGCGGAAAATTGAATGTCTACAATCAATATGTAATTAATGTTTCGTGATATCGAAGGTCACTATTTTTTTATTACTTCTCAGAATGTTAACTATGATCTGTATTATTACTTTCTTTGGCAATGACATAGCACAGCTATTATTTGTATTAATTTTGAAACATTTGAGATGCTGCGTACTTCAGTTATTTATATGGTCAACTTTATAAGAGAAGGGATGGAATACCTTTATGATTGACATTAAAACTTCTACAAACACTTGTGCTAGACGTAAAGATTCTTACCTAAAGAGTTTTTGCCTAATCCAACAAAATTGGCAGATGTTGCTACCAGTCCGTGCTGCAAGTATACTGGATAGTGTTTTGCTTTAGGATTCTTCGTATTGTCCCTCGGTATTCTGAACATAGTTAATATGTAGCCATCAGGTGTCTGAACTTTGTATTCTAACACGGGATATCCATGACGTTTGATAATTTCCGGCTAAAAAAGGGATTTTAAAGAAAATAATTGACAAAATGTATTATTTGATTATTATAAATGATCGTTTAATATCATATATTGAATATTACGACTAAAGCCTATGAAACACTTGGATTTATTATTATGAACATGTCCACGTTTAAATCTGCTGAACTTATTTATATAACTTTAGTTAGGTCGAAATTGGAAATGCCTTTGTTGTTTGGTGTCCAAATTATGTAACATATATTGATAGTTTTGAATGGGTTCAACATTGTTTTTTTTTAAATTCGTCTCTATTAGAACTGACGGAATTTATCCTCAAACTAGCATTTCTCAGGAGGGTTTAGAGAAGTTTTTTGTTGAATCTTTGGAAGGCAAATGTAGTGTTGCTTATTTAGTGTTTTTATTTGGCGATTTAATAAATAAACTTAATTACTAGAATACTTATAACAACTTAAAGGCATCGGTTAATATATTTCAGTGTTTTCTTGCAAGCTTGAAACAAGTACTTAGCATTATGATTCTTTTTTAATCTGATGCTATTTCTAGTGTTAATTACTTATTATTATTGTTTTGTGCATCTTAATTGTAAGTATTACTTCCTTTTTGGTTTCTGTATTTTGCATCTTTATTACTATTCTTCTAACATATTGTGTTTTTTTGTTATTTTTGCTGTATATAATCTTTTCTCTGTATTTCTTTTTGTTATATGTGATTATCATTCTACAATTGGGCATTCGCCTGTCGAATGGTGTAAAGTAACATAAACATAATAAATTGATTAGACAAATTTGAATAAGTATCTGAATAATTTTCTGATTGGTTGTCACTTAGTTAGTTTAGGCCGAGGTTTAGGCTTATTGACGTGTTGAGAGATAGTACAGGCAATAATCTAAAAGTACATACTATACAGAGTGGAGTAAACGCATAACGCAAACAAACAAAAAAAGTTTTTGTTCGTGCATGGAATAGTAACAGAAAATTGCCTTGTCTTAAAATATGCTTGTCTGCAAACATTGTGACATCTAGGTTAACGTTAAGTAGTACCCCAGGTTCTTGTTTTTCCAAAACAATGGTGTTGAATTTACAATTTTAAGAAAATTTCAAAATTGCTATAATAAAAATATTTCTTGCTTCTTATCTCCAAACTGCTTCCTCTGATACCTAATCTTATGCAGTTTCCATGACCTGCATGTAACATGGAAGAACCGTATGTTGTTTACAGTCTTCAAGTCTTCAGCAACAATACTTGTTAGCTTCTCTTTGCAAGAATTTGTGGTTAGGTCTGTTATTTGAATTCAATATAACGCGTAACTTGAAAATTAACAGGTTTCGGATAACACCTTGCTTTTAGACGATACATTGCAAGCATACACTATAAGATATTTATTTTTATTTGAAACGATATCAGTTCACGGCCAGTTATGTTAAATTTCAATGTTTTAAAATTTTTACTTGAAGTGGTAATTGCGATAAAAAAACGAATGATTTTAGATGATGTTGTAAGCTAACTTGAGTAAGAATGTGGATCCGGCTTCTGATTAGATATATCTTCAGAAATACAACCTGTTGTAATAGCTTTCATAATAACCAGAAGGTATTCGTATTGATGTCTTTCTTATTTTCTCTTGAAAGTAAAATGATAGGAATACTTTCAAATTTTGCCATAGGTAAGCGCAAGAGATTACAACAACTATTTCCCTACTGGACCGGAAAAATAGTGAGGGCGCATCATTTGTCCATCCAAATATTGTAGAAGGTAGACGTGGGGGCTATTCAGTAGATATAACATATTTTTGAAATGTTTCTTCTAAAAACTATGTCACATGCAATACGTAATATAGAGGTTTTGTAGGTATTGTTGAAAAATTTCGGCACAGTAACGATTGTCTTGTTCAAATAGTGCTAACTATTTCAGATGTAATTAGCAAATAAACCATTGCATAGATCATACAGACACATTTAACAATGGTTAAATATACTACGACTCAACCATATTGCAATATTAAACTTAATTTAAAAAAATATTATAAAAAAAAAACAAATATAAATATATTTGCGAGAAAAAACACATTTTTAAAAGGCTGGAACATTTCAAATTTTAGAAAAAAATCATTTAAAAAAAACTGTATCTAGTTGTGGTGCACATTTTTGCAACTATTTTATTTTTATATAAGTAAACTCTTCACTTTACCTTAGTATATACCCTTATAGAATGAACCGAGAACAGGCCCCGTTTATTAAGTAAACCCAATAATAATATACTCTAAAGAAGATAGTTACTTTTTTTCCTAAAACCAGTTACAAAAGTAAGGGTGGATTTGTTATATAAAAAAACAGATCGGGTAGTCTTAGTATAGTTATTGTCGTTGTCGTCAAAAAATTCGTCCTAAGTCAAGTAACAATCCGCAAAACCATTATAGATCAAATAAAGATGACAACGATCGGCGTTAAAATTCTGTTAGGTCATCAATTAACGATTAATAATTGGAAATCCAATTTTTTTTCTTTAATTTACTTTTCTGACTGGTGCTCAGTCTTAAAATGTAGGTGATAGACAATAATCATCAGATATGAATCTTGTTTATTTTATTTGGAAAGTAGTAAACTTCAATAATAGTTTTCATTGTGTATGATTCTTTGCATCAGTATAATAACTTGATCGTAGCAAAAATGATAGAGTTCATTGAAAATATATTGCAGTAGCAGTAACAACCAGTTTTGTAGACAATGCTTGTTGGTCTCTCAGGCCCAGTATGTATCTAATGGCTATTAGATGTAGCTGTGCTGCATTTTGCGTAAGCAGTTTGGTAGATATTATTTCGCAAATCAGTTACAGATCTTTAGATAACCCAAACAAAATCGACGGTGCATCTCTCAAAGCAATAATAGTTATTTATGCAACAAGTATAAAAAGTAAATGTTTATTGCACGCGACGTGAAATTGTCCAACGAGGCCGTCAGGTCGAGTAGGACAACACGTCGAGTGCAATAAGCACTTTTGGTACGAGTTGCATACAATATTTTTTCTACGTTAATGCAAAAACCAAAAAATGATATTTAGACACTACGTCTAGGAAAATGTGACATTGGTTTGAACGTTTATGTTTGTCATGATGACAAAACGCTGTAGTAGAATGACAGATGAATGCAATAAACATTTTATTGCAATAAAGAACCACTTTTTCCACTAAATATAGTTCAATAAAGTTTAGTTTTTTGCATGAACCTAGAAAAACATTATTTATTTACTTATTTGATCTACATTGTCCACTCAACTACAAAACAAGAGTGTGCATAAAGTAAAAATAGCTGAATTTATGTTGAAGAAACACAATAATAAAACAAACAAAAATCATCTAATAAAAACTATTCTATTTAGGATCATGAAGGCTACAATAAAAAATATTTATGTTCTTATTATATCTATTTATAGATGGAACGTTTTTTATTTGATAGGTTCAGGCAATGCATATTTTAATACATCCGGACAATTGTTGTATTCTATAATCATAGTGTATGCCATTCTATGCATCGATATAAAAATCTGCTACAAAATTAAAAATGCTACTGCAGTACTTGCTACAAAAATGAAGAAAATTTTACTACCACGGGTATTTGGTGCCTATACTTCTACACATTGCAATTGTCGTTAACAATTGCTTGAATTTTTTTACTGTTTAAGAAAGGTATTTTAAGCTAATATGTATCACATTTTCTACAATTCCTATCAATGAAGTCATATGTATGTTCTCTGATACCAAACATCTAGGTATGCTAATGAACATCCACAGACAAAACTCTATTCAATAATTATCTAAAGAATTTAATATATTTACTAACCTCTGGAGTGGGAACTCGAAATTCAACCACAATAGATGAGATCTGACCTATTTCTGCATTTTTAGGATTGCTTCATCAGGTGGCCTCCTTTAACTTCTTATCTAACTATAAAGATTATTATACCAATAATTTAAAATTATTTGAAATTGAATGTCAAAATGAAATATCGACAACGTCAAACTGATTAACTGTCAATGAATATCATAACGACCTACTAAAATAAATAAAAATTAATAAAAATTTTACCTTTTATGTATAGTTTTTTCATATATTTTCAGGTATTAACAATATTGTGTGAAACTAACTACTCAGTGGACAAAAGCGCAACCTGCGTTGAATTACACCCACAATATCTACCCATATATTCCTTATTATTAGCTTTTGTAACATTTTTTTACTGTTTAAGAAAGGTATTTTAAGCTAATATGTATCAAATCTCCTACAATTCCTATCAATGAAGTCATATGTATGTTCTCTGATACCAAACATCTATGTATGCTAATGAACATCCACAGGCAAAACGTTATTCAATAATTATCTAAAGAATTTAATATATTTACTAACCTCTGGAGTGGGAACTCGAAATTCAACCACAATAGATGTCCACTGAGTAGTTAGTTTCACACAATATTGTTAATACCTGAAAATATATGAATAAATTGCATGAATATTTATGACAATTTCTTTTTCTATGTGATAAATGAAATGAATTTGATGATCTGAACCTTTCTCCTCTAATTTCTTGAGAACTGATCATCCAAAATTTAAAAGCTAGATAATATTGAAAAGATAATTGAATTGCCTTTAAAATGATATATAACATAATATTACTATTTAAAATGTTAAGGGGGTAGGAGACCTCCGTTTTGAGGTCGATATTTTTGAAATGAATACCTAATATCCATAAAATATGTCTCTCAAACCATATGTCCCGACGTTTTTGCATCAAGTCGAAGAGAACTGAGACGGCAAGTTTCAGGTGGGTCTCACCGTACATTGGAGAAATAGGAAAACACGTAAGAGATTGAAAAATATATCAACCTTGACTAACTTGGAGAATGTATGAAGAATACAGAATTTTCAATACACCTATATAGATAAAACAAAAGTTCTGGCGGGAGGACAAAAGTTTTAGCTAAAATTTTACAGAGGCAATGGAAATTCAGAAAATTCTTAATAATTTCACTCGGTACAAGGAACTGAAGTTCCCTACAATTTTGAAACAATTCCTATGTAAAAGTCAAGGACTAGAACGTCACAGGTCCGTGACTTCAAACCATGACATTGATTATAAACCTGTGCATAAAACAAATATAAGTACCCACAAAGATTTACTTATAAGGAAAGGGTCAGAAAATTTAAACTGACGACGTGGCAACGAGCCCGAAAATTATTCAACCATTGACTACTGTCGCAAAAGCTTGAAACCGAAATTAGTAAAGTGCTTGGTTATATAAATATAATATCGTATAAATATTATCATAGTTTTATTTGAAGGCATTGAAATAATCCATGGTAACCACAAACATGGGTCAAGGACCAAACAAGAGAACTGTTTCATATAATGAAAGGGGAAATTCCCAATTTAGTTTTTCGCGTAGACGACCTTTATTTTTCAGAATGAGACATGTGTTTATTATACTTAATAACATGACAATTATGCTAAAGATTTACTTAATTGAATTAAAATACTACTTCAGGAAACTTTAAAAGACTGATAATGTTGCACGTTTATATATAGCTATACTATAGCTGTATACTATATCTAAAAATCTAGAGAATGACTCGGATAATATGAAAGCATTATTATTATAAAAGTATAAAATGATTTTTATAAGAGCTTGAACATTATTTCTCTCATTATTACTGTAGCGCTTTCTGTACCCTGGGATACGGCTGTAGTATACAATAAACGAAATTAAATTGAAGTCCGACATATTTTCAATATGTTTAATGCATTAGAAAAATGCGTTTAGTGTGGTGTGAACTCGATGAGTTAAGCTGGCGTTAGAAATGCCAATAGAATAGTCACAGGCTGGGACTACTTGTAATTTCTATATCGCTATTAAATTTAAAAATAGATTGATACATCCCTAAAGCTTTGATACACAATAATAATTAAAAATGGATCATCAAGATGCCGGTTCTAGTATACGGTCTAAAAAAAAGTATATGAAAGAATTCGGGCGCGAAACTAATATGTGTAGCGAAGCTCTTTATAGAATAAGAAAAACCGATTATGAGGGATATCTAGGACGCAAAATATCATAACTTCGATAAATATCGACATATTTAATTGTTTCTTCATTGTTCACCACAAATTTTCTTAAAATATTGGTTTTCGTGTTTGATACTGTTTTAATAAGCACATCTCCTTTATCTTCTATATCGTGGATTGTCATGTTTGCTAGTTCTTCGCGGCGAGAGGCACCGGCAATTTCAAATATCGTGTCTAATTTGGTCATAAGATATACGTTGTCTAGGGCATTTAAGAGAAAATTTTCGTTTTTCTTTCTTTCTAATATCTTTGATTTTTTGGGCTTGTAATCAACATTTGATTTCATCAAATATGCGGTTAGCTTGAGGTTAATTTC
Organism: Monochamus saltuarius; assembly: GCA_025584915.1. Lineage (NCBI taxonomy): Eukaryota > Metazoa > Arthropoda > Insecta > Coleoptera > Cerambycidae > Monochamus > Monochamus saltuarius. Next base: position 55,169,921 of record CM046724.1, read on the forward strand.
CAATATCAATGTCCTTCTTTACTTTAAAGCATAGTTTCAACATCGAATACTTCAGAGTGGCAAAAGCTTTATTGCTATTTACTGTTAGATGGTAAGCTGTATCGAGTGATACTCATGAGCACTTTGAAAAAAATCTAGTGCAAACTTTTTCGCTTAATGCTGCCTGCATCCGCTGTATTACGTTGGGAAGAAGCACAGTCACAACAATATGGTAAGCCTTACTGTATAATACGTGCACCTGCGTGTAAAACGTGCACCTTACCACACTAGTGCGGAAAAGTGTCACTTTCGCTACGAAAATCACTTTTACACATTACAAATCAGGAGTACACTTTTCCGCATGATCGTAGGAAAATAATCAAAGAATATTGAATATAGAGTGACCAAGCTAAAAGCACGATTAATAAAAAATTTCCAAAGAGAAAGAGATAGATACATTATATGAGATGGCCAAAGTTAAAGGAATTGATATACTCCGTTTGTCTTTATACCACTGTAAATTAAATCCAGTGGAGCTAGTTTGGGCACAAATAAAAAATGAGCTAACACGAAATATTACCACCTTTTCATTAAGCGATGTGAAATTATTATTACAGAAGACTTTCATTCATATCAGTGCTGGAACGTAGCGTAACAATATTGGGCATGCGCAGAAAGATTGAACGCATCATCGATGTCCAAGAGGGTATCGTTTTATAAGAACCACGCTTATATTTAAATGTTTCTTGATAAAATTTCTAAATTGATTTGTACCGATACAAGATGTCATTGTATCTACTAAAAATAATGGGTGTTATGTAATACAGTTAGTAGTACAGTTTCTTGATAAAATTTCTAAGTTGATTTTTGACAAGATAAAAATTTAAATTTGGAAAGAACCATTATTACCTCAAAATTGTATGTCATTGTATCTACTAAAAATAATGGGTGTTATGTAATACAGTTATACAGTGCCTTACAAGCCACGTACCAGGACTGTGATTCTCGAAGAACAACTCGTATGCAAATAGATTTCTTGTCTCTCTCAATTGCCGTAGTGAGGAAAAGGATATTCGCATATGAATTGCTCTGCGATTGATTTGAGAATCTCGACCCTGATCACATGACTTGCAATCATTTATGAAGACATTGTATTTCTCCATTTTATTATTCTTTTTTGTATATTTTTTATATCTGGGCGCCTTCTAATCTAGTACGCCAATGGAACGTTGGAAACATTGTTTCATTACAAAGAGCTGAACATCGGTAATTTTATATTTTCTTTTTTCTAAGTCTGTTTATAAGAGTAAATATTTCATTAATAGTTTATAGCCAGATCTAAATGGAAATTATAGTTCCGTTTAATGCAAGATTAAAATTGATTTTATAATTCCACGGCCCTCATTCGTTCTGCAGGACTCAATGAATTACTGAGTTTACATTCTTATTTAAAATTTAAACACTGTCTGCAGTTTTATATTGGCCATATTTATACAATTGTCATTAAATTTTCTTCAGTAGAAAAATTAAACTTAAGGAAACTGTCATTTTTATATGGCTATATCATTTTTACGTAATTCAACTAAAGTAAACGACAACATTATTTCTGTAAAAGATATTTAGACCATGAAAATATAATTAGGTATAAAAAGTTACTGTAAAACCTACACTATTAGATGATAGTGAACGTTATTGACAAACGCGGATCTTAAAACAACTGTAATACCATGAAAGCGGGAATTTTGTCATGAATTTGCCTTCTAATGGTTAAGTAGATTATAGATACGATTTAATAAATACATTTTTTAGTGTTTTTTAATTAATACCTTATCGAACCGAAACATTTTTTCATTAATCATTCAATTTTAAAATATTTAAGGTTCCAATCTTTTTAACTGTATATAAGTAATAATAACTTTAACACTTAACCATAATTAATATGTTCACTTTTGAACCTTGATATGCACATTTAGACTCAAAAACAAACGCGGATACATTGTTTGTAGGTGATTCAAATATATTTTAACAAAATAAATGAGTTTCGTTATGAGCAATTTTTTTATATCGAGTGTCACAATTTCAAAACAGATTTTTAAATATATTTAAAAAAAAACAACTTTACCACTTAGTAAAAACAATGCTGCAGTTGTATTAAACATAACATTCGTGAAAGGGTCATTCATATTCTCTCAAGCCAACAACAGTATTACAGAACAGCTAAATTAATCTGGACTTCTTTTCTTCTTTATATAAAAGTAGTGTTGTATACATGATTTGGAAACATAATCCTGCTTAAAAAAGATTGATAATTATTACTTAAATGTATAAAAAAGATAAAAAGATAAAGCGCATACGTTCTAAATAGGCAAAACAGTAAAAGACAATAAAATTAATGATTCCCAGCTGCTGGCTAATTTCTTCAATGAATATTTTGTTAATATAGCTACTAAACTTTTAAACATTATAGATAATAATGATATTGTAGAAAATGTTAAAGATAATAAAATCTATAATGTGCTTTCAAAGCTCAAAAACTCTCATTGTTGTAATATGTTAAAATATGTGATTTTATTGTTGTCAAGCCATTATTATATTTAGTGAATTTTTCATTACAGCAAGATATTTTTCCTAGTATAATAAAGACAGCTAAAGTTCTACCGATTTACAAGAAATGAAATCGTTGTTTGGTGGATAACTATAGACCAATTTCTATATTGTCCACAATTAAAACTTTTGTACAAAAAATAGTTAAAAAAAATTGTAGCAATAGTCTGCAGTTATGAGTTTCTTAAATGTCTATGTTAATAATAACAATGATAAAAAATGTCTGGGAATCTTCATGGATCTGAGTAAGGCATTTGATATTGTCAATCACAACATATTACTTCAGAAGTTATATAAATATGGATTTAGAGGTAAACTTGGGGACTGGCTTAATTTCTATCTGTTTGAGAGAAAGCAGCTTACAGAAATTAGTAACATGAGACCTGAAACTATTACATGTGGAGTTCCAGAAGGGTCAGTATTGAGCCCCTTATTATTTTTAATAATTCCTAACGATTTAATATGTAGTGTTAACAACGGAAGTCTTGTTCTATTTGCAGATGATCATATCTGATGTTTGAAAATGATTTTGTTAGTTTAAGAAATATAGGTCAAACAAAGTCAAACGAACTTTAGCTTGCCACCGGTAAACCGCATCGTGTATGGCCGGCATTAGTAGCAAAACCTAAGCATAAGATACGCAATGTTAACATTTCTTAGTTATGTTTTCTTTTATATCATCTTTGAAAAGACAACAGAAAATGGTATTTTCTTAGTTTATTTAGAATGGTAACATCATGTTCACAAATAAAACAAGTATTTGCTAGAAATTCTGCTAAGTAAAATGATACAAATTCTTCTCATAAATAATGTTTGACAATAAGTGGATAGGAAGAAATACGAGTACAAAGTTGGGTCAACTGAAAGTCACGATTTAACCGTTTTCTATTTGTGTTTATGGGAGTAAGTATTTGAAACAGCATATGTATAAAGTACTATTTCTTAAATTGAAGACATAAAGAATGTTACAAATTGCATTTATAATATTTAAGTGTAAATTTTGGTGAAATGAATCTTGAATAATATTTTACTATTATTTGAATTGAAAATTTGGTTCTATTATTTTTAATTACACACAACCTATTGACATTTTATTCTGAAATTCAAAATAAAACTTCCTCAAATTTTAGTTTATTTTATCTTATTGATAAGCAGAAATTTTTCAAATAATAAAACAAAATGTATGCTCTTAAGCCAGCAATCTGTAATCTGTATTACATATTTGTATTTAATAGTAATGCGGATAAGTAAAACTTTTTATGACAAAAATGACTTAAAAAAATATATATAAAATGAATATCCCTCTGTGAGAATATTGTGCGTGCCGATTCGTAGTTAAAATGGTGGCAATTTTTCTAATCTTAAATTAATAAAATAAAGATTTTGCATGTATTTATTTACAGTTTTTATAACAAAATAAACGAGATTTGATGCAGCTTAGAAGCTTATTTTTGTTTATTCAACAAAATCAATCATTTGAACAATATTAAATATTGAAATCTGGTAAAATCTTGTGTTCTAATAATTAGTTGTCCTGGAAAAGTAACTTAAGAAATTAATTAAATAACAACTAGATTTTAGTTGGTTTACTAGTTAGTGCTGGGAAACATACTTGTATTTGAATAAATACTATAAATTCGAATGAGTAAATGTAAATAATTGAATAATATAATTATTTAAATAATTAAACTATTATATATGGGGGTGAAATAATAAAGCAAAGCATCCTATGTTATCAAAACTGGAGAAAAATTATATATCCCAAAAGTAAATTTAAATGAAAATGTTTTTTACCACAAAATATAACGTATCTTTAAGTTTATTATCTTAATTACTGATAGGTATAACATATAACTAAAAAATATATTTTTTAACAATATTCTGTCTTAATATCTTCAAAGTTATAATTTGCTGATACATTATATATGTAACCACTAAATTTTTGAAAATACCAATAAATTCAAAACTACTGTGAAATACATTTGAACTTTTTATATTTTATAATACTTAAATTATTTGATTCGAATAATCGAATAATTCGAATATTCGAATAACTATTGAAGTAAGTATTCGAATATGAAAGAAGAATTTGTAGCAGTAAATAAGACGGAATAAAGTAGTAAAAGTAAAAAGATAAAAATTCATAGTCACTTAATTTGGAGCTATGTACTCTAGCGTATTTTTTATGTAAAAGTTGAAGAAAATCATTCAATTTCAGCATTATAGCTTGGCTTTTGCTAAAAAAGGCCGCTGCCTTCTGGTATTAATTTCATTGTAAATTTGTGGCGTTTTAAGGCATAGAACCCTCGAAAAATAAAACACGTAAAACAAAAGTAATATCAAAAATAAAATTCTTTATGTTTGGTTTATCCACTTTTACTATTCAAATTCTGCTCAAATAAAAATATAACTTATAAAAAGCACTTATAAGACATACATTATTTTGTTATTCTAACCCCACATTATGACAATTATTTACACATAAGTACTTATAAATAAAAGTGAACATTCTCATATACAGAACTATGTAACATAATTTATTTATTTATTTATTATCTACGCCTGCTCAACGGGATGAATCCACTTACAGAGTACGGAAGAATTACATAAGAAAATTAAAATAGCCATAATAAAATGTATAATGTATAAACACAAAAACACACAGAATATATTACATATAGAACACTAAAGAGGACATCAAAATCATTTCTTAACAATAGAAACACTAGTGTGAAATATATCTATACTGTTCAGCATAACCGCAAAATTCCTACACATTACATATATAGGAGAATCATGTAGTATATTAGTACTAGCTGTTTTCAAGTAAAGTGTTTCATAAGACCATGTATTTGCAGCAGGAACATTAAAATTAAGTTTTTGTAAGATTTAAGGTACATCCAAATTTGCATTTATTAAGTTGGAAAGAAAAATAACACTGTGCATATCACGGCGAGATTTTAAAGATTTATAATTATATTTTCGAAGAAGAAAGTGCTGCGGATATCCTACGGGAGGGTATACATTAGAGTCTTTATAATTTAACAACTTTAAAAATCTGCGCAGCGTTCTTTCTAACAAATCAATATAACTAGCATAGCTTGAAGCTCAAATCAAGGAACAATATTCTAATCGAGGTCTAACAAAACAATTATGCAACAACTTAACAGTATCAACATTGCAGAAATCTCGAGCATTGCGAATTAATAATATTATAATAATATTTCTGTACCTAGAAATTTGTTGGTTAGACCGCTGTCTGTCATTATATATTCGCTTTATTTCGGTACATTTGAATATTCGCAGGTAGCATGAAATTACATTCCTGTTGTTATTTGCTAAGCTCTATATTACTCAGTTATAAATATCTAAAATTGTCTATATTTGTAGGAACACTACTACAAGAATACGGTGCCCTTACGAAAGAAAATTGATTAATTACCACTGAAGCTCATCTTAAAAGACTTGATGACCATTTTTGATCAGCTGCTTGCGTTAAACAAAAATCGACTCACCACATTGTACTCTGCCGCCAGATCGTACCAACAATTGGAGTTGTTTTTAACAGTGTAGTAATCCTTAAAAGTTGGGCACACATTGTTCTCCTGACCGAGCACCGTACAGAAAACACAGAAGATAGCCAATGCAACCGAAAACGTTTTCATGTTACTGTATCAATTATCTCTCATATTTTGTCTATAGATATTTAGAAGTTCGTTTATAACACGCTGAAAGACCTTGACTGCTGTCTAGTGATATAATTAAATGTATAACAAGGACTCAGACCGAATGCATTAAATATGCATTTGCAGTTTAGATTTATTCCTGAAGTCACTGAAATCGATTAGATGATTGTTGTATGTCTTCATTAATTAGGGGTTAGCGTTTAAATAATTAGATGGGTCAAGGATTGGTCACTAGAATTTACTTTCCAGCGGCGATTTCATAAACACGTGCAATTTTTTGTCATTCCGTAGTTCCTTTCCATTTCAGTTTCAGATAATAGCGGCAAGCAAGTATGTGCTATATGTATGTAAACTATACAGGGTAGTCAATTTGAAAACATTCTTCAATTTGTGTGGCATGTTCTAGATTTTAATTTTCTGAATGTGATTTAAGTAGTCTCATAATTAACTTTCACAATTTCAAAATGTACATGGAAGGAACTTGCTATAAGATTGTGGCTCGAAAATTGCGTCAAATATTTTTATCCACGACTACTATACTAAGAAGATTCAACACGTCTATTGTCCGTGGATTAAAGGCCTTTTAACACAATAGTGGATTAGAATTCATAATACCACGGTTCGATTGTATATCATTTTATTCAGAATTATTATTATTAATATTAACATTTATCTCAAGAACGATCATGTCATTTGGACTGGGATTATTTAAATTTATTCGATAAGAAGTTTTTGAAGGACTGGAGGGGCCCATAACTTCACCAGGTAGGACCTGTATTTTTTCAGCGATTGCCATCTTGCTGGACAGTGAATCTCCAATACAACTTTCCAACCACCATGATGCTTTACAGTGGTAATATCACCCCCACCATTGGCCAGTAATGTTGCCGAAGAACGCCTCATTCCATGTCCGGTACAACTTTCTGGATCAGGGAGCCCAAGAAATGCAGCTACTTTTGAAAAAGTTTTCGAAATTGTGCTGCCTGCATGTTGTGCAGTACTTTTCCAGCCACATATCGCAAGAAAAGTCTCCCAAAGACACTCTTAGATCACAAATTGTTATATGTTCGACACATTTCTACATCATTGACTATCTTCCATGATAGTGAAATTTCTTGAAACATTTGTTTTTGAATCCGGAATGAATACGTTTAGGTAACTGCCTTTGCCTTGGGCATGGGTGATATCTAAAAAGGTTAATTCATTGCACTTGCGACTCCCATGATCATTGCAACCTGCACAGAGGTCAAAAGAAAACACTCAGTGTATTCTGCCGTCCTAAGTAAAAAGGCGGTAAGTACATTTTTTTCATTTTTTATATTTCTGCTTTAATGAATTGACTGATGTTTTTTAATCTATAAATGTCAGTTGAATGACATAAAAAATTTTATTCTATTTTATTTTTAAAAAATAAAAGCGGTAAGTACAATACGTCATCATTATAATTAGTAAAAGGGGTAAGTACAATTGCTAAGAAAGAAAGCGGCTTGTACAAGTATCTAAATAGTTACGGCACTTGGTCTTAATACATATACAAATCAACGTCACATTATAGGAAGCAAGAAAGCAGTAAGTACAAATCATGAAGAAAGATAGCCGCAAGTGGCATTTTGAAAGGACTTTGGGCCTTTTAGTTCGTATTAGGATGTGTCACGTCACAGTTTAATAATATAATAGGCAGTAAGTAGTGCCATTTTTGAGCCCTTTTCTTGAAAACATATTGAACATCTTGCAAACAGGTCAAATTTTACAGTTTCTTAGTACCTACACCACTATCGGTCAACCTGATATGAGAGGTAGGTAATCCTTGAAATTTATTATATTACAATAAAATAAAATGTTATTTTGTAGGAAAACATGCATCAGCTAGGAAATTTGAAAGAAATATTTTAAAAGAGCACATCCTTAGTTTTCATCCATGTGTAGATATCAAATTATCGTAGGGAACATGCACCAAATCAAGAAATACCTACCTAGTGATGTTTCCATTGCAGTAATGTATAGAAATTTTAAAGAAAAGTATCCAAGTAAGCAATGTTCTTATGACTTATACAGATTAGCTGTTAAGGAGTTAAATATTTCTTATGCGAAGCTTGTACACGAGGAGTGTGAAAGTTGTACAATTTTTCTCCAGCATGAACACACTAAGGAAAACCTCGATCCTAATTGCAATCAGTGTCAATTATATTCTGCTCACATAAAAAGAGCGAGTGAATCTCGCAACTCATACCGTCAAGATGCTGATAGAGTTAGAAATTCAGATAATGTTTGCTATTCTTCTGATTTACAGAAGGTAATTATGCTTCCAAGGTTAGATCAATTTAAAGTCGCACTTTTTACACCGAGAATAGTATTATTCAATGAATGTTTCGTACCAGTTGGAAAAAATCAGGCAAATATTAAACCAATTGCAGCTATTTGGCACGACGGTATGGCAGGACGCAAAAGGAAGACATTATAAGTGCTTTTCATGCCTTTTTTGCAGCTAATAGAGATGCCAAAGTAATAACAATATGGCTTGACAATTGTTCGGCTCAAAATAAAAATTGGTGTTTTTTTTTATCTTGTTTATATAGTTAATTCTGTCAAAATTAACTGCGAACAGATAATTATTAAATATTTTGAACCGGGGCACTCCTTTATGAGCGCTGACAGTTTTCACCATCAAATCGAGCAGTCGATGAAATATAAAAAAAATATATATGATTTTAATGACTTCAAAGATGCCGTTCAGTGTTCAAATTCCGGAAAAGTGATGATAAAAGAAATGAAAATAGACTCTTTTTTTGATTGGGTAGATCACACTTCGCAAGCAAGACTTAAAAAAACTGAACCTCGTCCATATTTAAACAAAATGGTCAAAGTAGTAGCTATAAGAGGCAAATTTAGTCTGAAATATTGGACAGAAGATAGTCAAGAAGGAATAGAATTAAATTTTCTTAAAACTAGAGTGGCAAAAGAAGGAATAAAAGATGTAGCTTCTCCAAGGCAAACACCGAGGGGAATAGTACTTCAAAAAAGATGTCTATAATAAAAATCTTTGCCCTCTAATGCCTCACAGCAGAAGAGAATTCTGGGAAAATTTAAATGAGGATGATGTTCCGGATCTTGCAAACTCGTACTCCGAATAATTAAATAGAAAGTAGCGTTTAAATATTTTGTAATACAATATATTTTAATATTATTAAAATAAATAAGTTATTTGTTCTGTTTCTTTTTATTTTTTTAATTCTATTTTAAACTTAATTAGGCTACGCTTAAAATAGAAAGAAAATAAATAAAAAATAAAAACTGGCACATTTAGTATGTCATTTAAAAATAATATACCATGTTACTATTTATACGTTCGAGATTTGTACATGTATTTATTGATATAACATATTTCCTTATTTTTTTAATTTTCCAAAATTGCGGTTTTATTCTAATGCACCGTCTTGCATCCTTAAAATTTTTCTGATTAGAGCTATATATGTTTACATATCATTTGCTTGACAATTTGCATAATATTTTAGTTTTTTACTGGCATAGATTAAATTAAAATTACCAGAAAACTAATGAATATTTATGCAACATTCTATTATTTTCTTATGCATTTTTTTGAAGTCTTAAGAAAATCTCATAATACCTTGCTCATCAGAAGTTTCTTTTGATAGGAGAACGAAAAAGATAACTTTGTAGAATGTTGTGTAAATAACCCTGTATAAAAGAAATGATTCTATGGTATAATGATGAATTTATTATACAATTCAACTGATATTTTGACTTACTCACGCTTCACTCTAACGTTTTTTTAACACTTCAAGTACTACTCTAAACTAAATTCTAAATTGTTTTATAATCAGTCATTATACAAGCGTCTATTACTAGTACTGAATAGCGGCAAACCCAAACGCTAAGTAGGTAGTGAAAAAGCGGCAAGTGCAGAAAATATGTTAGTTGCCGCCTTTTATTTCGTGCAGACGTTTCGCTAAAGAATGAAACATGAAGCGTAAAAGCAATAACTGACTTTTTTTGTAAGAAAACAAATTTACATTTAATTATACTGAAAAGTATTTTGAATAGCAACCTTTTATATCTATAACCAAATTTAATAGAAATATATTTAAAATCCATGCAGTCTAAGTCGCTAAAGTTTTGGCCATTTTACTCAGTAACTGCATTTTGTCAGTTGCAGCCTATTTACTAAGTACGGCAGTATTAGTTTATCATACTTCAAAATATCAAGCTTTTAACTGGTAACAGATGTAATGTTGCTTCTTGGGCTTCTCGGCTTCTTGCTGGATTTCAGCCGGAATGAAGACATTTTTAGCAATCTCACTCATTTTTTGTGTCGGTTTTGAAAATTGTTTCACTCTTGTTGACAAATAAACAAAGGCATGTCGTAGAAACGATTCCAATACTTTCCAGAATTGACAATCAATATTCTTGATTAAAATAAATTTGTCAAATATGACGATTTTCAAAACCATAATTTTTCACCTGCTCTCACACAGCTTTCACTGTCCTAATTGACCGATTTTGGCCGTGGTCGTGGATAAAACGTTGAATTACATCCTCATAGTGGATCTCGTAAATGCGACCACCCTGTATATAGAAAACCTTTGTAATCATCGTAATCCTCAAGGATTATAATTATAGAAATAATGCAAAGGGTATTTTATTTAAAAATATCTATAAGTTATAAATTTACAATTTGTTTCAAAACATATTAATAAGGTTTAAATAGGGTGATGTATAATCAGTAACCCTGTACCTATGAATATTTTATAAGTCTATATTTTTTAAACCTGTTCGTAGTGCAATTTGCAACAGTTTCCAACATTTAGAATGTGTATTTTCAGATTGGGGTCGCTTTAAACGAAGCAGGCATGTTGAAATCGATTGACTTTTAAAATCAAATAGGCCTATAATTATATTTTTTATTTTTATATAAAATTATTACTTTTATAATACAAAATCTACATATATCTATTTAATAGTTTAATGTACAAACAAATAATATATTGAATACATACAGGTACAAAATCTAAAAAAATAAAAAAAGCTAAATTTTGCATTTGTTGTACCAAAATGAATACTCAAACTGTATACATGTCATACAACTTTAAAGGCTAGAGAAAACGGTGAAACGAACCTATTTCAAGAATATTGTTATGGAATCACACCTACGGTTTTAGTTTGTCAAGATGAAATGAGGACCAGGTTAGAAGAAATGAAAAATAATCAGGGAAAATTAAGAAACGGAATGAAACCAGGCAAGAAGAGGCAATTAAATTCAACAAATTTGAGGACTAAATAAATAAAAGTTGAAATTGTGGTGAAAAGTGTAACTAATTTACAGAGTGAAGTGTCAACTCTGAAATACCACTTCTGACACCATGCAGTATAACCTCTACGTTGACTTAGACTTGAAATATGTCACATAGAAAAACAAACTTTATTGTCACTACTTGATTGCACAACAAATATGCTTCAAATAATTCTCATCTATCTTTACTTTGACGTGTCTGCCATCACGTTCGGCTTTTCAATCTAGACTGAACATTGGAGGCGAAATCGATCTGCTTATATATATATTTTCAGAATTCTCAGTTTCTGCTGTTGCGATAACGCGTCTAGCACCAAATATAGCCTGGAATGTTCTAGAAAACATCAAAATAAAGGTATTACAAAAATTATAAATTCAAAAGCAAACAGGAACATAATTAACAAACTAAGGATAGGTGAGTTTCCGTAACAATATATACAGTCACAACAAAGAAAATGGCTAGAGATAAAAATCCTGAAACGAATACAGTGAAAAGAATCGACAGCATGATGAAAAAAGTGAGGAAAATAGTTAAGAAAAGATCTCTAGGTTTAATGAAATAAAGAGTAAGAATACAAAAAGAAGATGCAAAAGAACTATGGTATAAAGCAACATCCTCATAATAAGTTTTTCTATAGCAGTACTATCAGAAATAATAATTCCTCAAGTGAAATGAAATTTAATTATAAGAACACAATACAGTATCCTTATAGTAGCTACTTAAATGTATAATTAAAGTAGAAATAAACATCACGGTGTAAACAGTTATTTGACAATCTAAATGTTCAATGGGCTGTCCCTAACAAATTCTCTTAAGTTTTTATAAAAAAAAATACGTGCAAAATTCTTTATTGGAAGATTTATCCAAATATGTAAAAGATCTATTGTGATATCAAACAAATTTTTCACAGTTTACAGTTTTTACTTCTAAGGCACTGGTTAGTTTTTGTTTAAATTCTACATGCAGGTAACTGCTACGAAGAAACTGCATTATGCCACTTGCGATCTCTATACAATACAGTGTGGAAGAAAGGTATGGAATAAATTCATTATTTCTAAAACAACGAAGTTTCATGAAATTTCCTCGGACCCGTTGATTTTGCTTTTTAAAAAGACTCTTTTTTCTATACCAACACATTTCCGACGTTCATTTGTTTTCGCGTGATGACGTCATCGGTAAACGCTGCAGTTGACAGATGTCAATTCTGATTAGATTTTGTTTAGCTGCCAGAAACAGTTTCTGAGGTGACTTGATTTAATTTGTTGTTTTTGCTATCAAAAGATATAATATTATAACATGCAATCTAATAAAATAAAATAATAAATTAGGGGGTCAAATACGATTGAGGCAACCAAAATTGAATTATTAATTAATTAATTAATTAATTATGGTTAAACTGTTTTAAAAATGAAGAGTGCTTATTTTGTGATACTGCCGATGAATTCACTATATCCATTTTACTCTCAACTAGCCCATCAGAGACACAAATGGGAATATTTACATTTTTTCAGGCCAATTTTATTGGATCGGTTATTTTTTTTTTCGGAAAGTTGAAGGAATAAAGTGTTGAAATTATACATTTTTGAATTCAGCAAGTTAAGCTCTACAAGAATCCGATGAAAAAATATAGGGGTTCAGTAGTATAGCTAGCGGGGTTCTGTGACACTTCGATGGCATGTCCATCTGAAGTGTCCAAAGATTAAGGGGGGGTCTGTAGAAGGTCGCTGAAGAGTTCTTGTTGTGAAGAAGAAGAAGAGAGTTGTCGACAATGACCAGAGGGTTGGTTTTGTAAATCTGTAGAAGGTGGTTGAAGAGTTTTTGTTGTTCAGAAGAAGAGTTGTCGACAATGACCAGAGGGTTGGTTCGTAAATCTACCGCTGCCGTTGAGCCTGTGCATAATTATACGCACCTGGTGCAGGTGAACGTCGCTCGCAAATATATAAAGAGGATATTAAAAGGAGTGCATTTATCAGTTTGTTGCTGGTAGAGTAACAGAGACGAAAAATAATGAGTAATAACAATCTTCCCCGATGGTTACAAGTAAAGACAGAAAGGTATGTGGTTAGTAATTCAAAATATGCGATGGCGTCATCACGCGAAAAAAATAAATGGGAAATGCGTTGGTATAGAAAAAAGAGTCTTATTTAAATGCAAAATCGACGGGTCCGAGGAAATTTCATGAAACTTTGTTGTTTTACAAATAATGAATTTATTCCATACTGTATATCAAGAAACATTCATTGAAGAGAACCATTGGGATACGACTTCGGAAAAATGTTTTTTTTTTATTTTAACGGGTAAATTAACACTGAAAAGTTGTTGCTGCTACACTCTGTAATTAATTAAGAATTATTTTCCTCCTGTTAAGTAAGATAAGTATACTTTTTAATTTTCTTAATAACAAAGAAATCACTTTATTTCGTATTTAATATATTATATTGCTTGTCATCTTAATGGCGCACTCCTCCTTAATCGCCTTTGTTAATTTTTTGTTAGCTTTGCGGTCCACTGAACTGTAACAAAAAATTTAGTAATTGTAGGTCCTACTATCCAAATCAGTGGTAAAATGAACTAACATCTACTTATACTCAATTCTTTGTAATTATCAAAACTTTGTTATTATCATTTAAGTAAACTACCGATTGTCTTGTTGATAATTAAGATAAATGTAGGTAGATAATGAAACTTACTGTGAAAGCTAAAATATATTTTATTTTTTTCTTTTTAAAACACAGAATGTATGAAGTAATCAATTACTCTATTGTTTATGATTGCTGCCCAACGATATGGCACTTTTTCTGTTCTATACTGAAGAAATTTGATGGCTTGGTAATGCAAAATATATCAAACCAATTTTGAAGAGTGATTTTTAAAAAGACAAAAGACAAATCTGATGGAGTTAATTTAGCAGATTAAGGTGCATGGAGAAGAGCTTTCCAATCGAGTTCATTAATATCCTCTTTTGTAATGTTGAGGCGGGCGTTATTATGATGTAAAATAATTCAATTCCCTGTATTCTTTTCAATTGGGATTCAATTCAGAATAGACAATGCCGCCTCTGTCCCACCAGGCGCATCGTCATCCGGTAGCTCTTTCTTCTGAGAATTGCCTCCCGTTCTATTAGAGATAAGCCATCCTTTTCTATTCTTGTACGTAAACACACTATTTTTCGTTACCAGTTGCTTTTCGTTTTGTCATTTAAATCAAAATGATGAATGCCTATAACAAGCTAAATGATGACGAGTCAGTATAGGCAACGTTTGAAACTGACATTTGTTGGTTTTATTTAAAATATGCGTCCATACACCAAATTTCTTTGCAAATGTTGTACTATGGTCTCTTTGTCAATCGCACTGACCAGTTCTCGTATAAACTGATGTGATTCACCATGAATTAAAGTTTTTAAATGATCTTCACAAAAGTCAAAGTCAGATGGTATGGAGAACATAGAGACTTATTCATGTTACATTTATCCTGTTTGAAACAAGGATATCCTATTTGTGCTGTACTTCTCACTGATATTCTGAACTTGTGGGAAGTAGCTTAACTACAGCATTTAGGCCTCAATGGGTCCCTTGTACGTCCTTCCATTAAGAGACGCTCAGACCACCTGAGCCCTTAACCAACCTGTTAGAGGGAGAAAGATGATGTTGCTTAGGGGGATCTATATAATATAGACTATAGAAAACCATCGCTCTCCTAACAAGGATTTTCTTGTTGACGAGAGGGCAGTGCACTCGGAGAGTACATGAAATACTGTCTCGTCTTTCTATTCACAACCTCTGCAAAGATATGTTATACACTTCCTAATTTATGGTAAGGTGTTTCCTTAGCTAACAGTGTCCAGTTTGAATACCTAGTTCTAGACATAGCCAGGTACTATTTAGTTGTAACCTTACAGGAGTACTCTAGGAACACCTTAGCTAATTGACAGCTATTTATTTCATCCCACCGTTTCCTAAACTATTTGTCAGTGTTTTCATTGATTACTTCAATAAATGCTGACAATGGAACCACACTGGAGGGATCGGGTCCGAAAATATTGAGATTCGATGCGCTTCTGGCTAGCTTGTCAGCTTTGTTACTATTGCATCGCTTGTATATAGATATAATGTTATCGGTTGAGGCCACCAGTGCCTCATGGCATTTGATGATCTAGTTATTATGATTACGCAAGATCAGCAGTGATTGTCTACTGTTTGTGAAGACTCTTATAGATTTATCAGTTGTATGCCTACGTGCAATTTCTTTGGCGGCTACGGTTATACCTTAATTCTGTTTCCATCATAGTAGCATGTTTATTTATTGCTTACTGATATCAGATAAGTAAGGATCTTGAGTAGATCCTACATCCTGCATCTTTTTACTTTTTTGGACCGTCTGTAAAGACGTTAATAACATTCTTACTGACCTCTCCCTCTTGGTGGGTACTATGTACGGTATTTGAAACACAAACTGTGAAGAAATACTATTAATACCTATCTGTAGAAGTAGCATCTTTCTAACGAGCCCATTCCACAAACAACTCTTGACTTTTCCACTTCCTGCATATAGTTTGGCCATGGTTCTCGAGGCAAAGCATGGTTACCAAGGCCACATCTTTTAGATAAATATCCAAAGATGGAAGGCATAGCGTTACCTACATTGATATGGAGGGTGTTTTCCTATAGCTTCAGTTATACTCATGCAGATGATCCTTTGCATAAAGTGCTGTACTTTTCTCAATCGCATTCTCTTCAAACAACTACATATGGTTCTAAGAATATCCGATGCTTTAACTTCTCTAATGAATTTAAACAAGTGTATATGTCCGAAATACTTCTCTACTAGACACTGAAAATAAAGAATTGTAGAAAAAATTAACATAATAAAAAAAGAAGAACATTATAAAACATTGAAATAATATTTATTCTGGAAGTAGATAAAAATACAATAAATAATAAAAAGCAATTTAAGGAACAGCCATATTTCAAAAGAAGGAGATCAAGAATAATGTAGTCCTAATTAAAGATGAATATTATTTATAGAATTAAAAAGATAGCAAATAGATTTAACTGTCATTATTCTGTATTTAGTTTATTTTAACAGGCGCTTAAAGTTATATATTTCCAAAAATATATCTACTATCAGCATACGAAGAACTAGGGAGCATAGAAGAATTTAGTCTCTTTGAGTTATGAAACAAGTTTATTAAATATAGATTTTACAGCAAACTTTGTTTTATTTAACATCTTTTCCACCGTGTAAAAGAAACATACTTACTTAACCGGACTAGATCTTGTCTGATCTGGACCATACTTACATTATAATTTATATTAGCATAGTGTAGCGTATTTTTAATATGCAGATAGAACTAACTCTGAAATTAAATGCAATTACATAGATTTAGTGTTCAGATATCAGATTCATTAAAGTACATATTTATATAAATAAAAATTTATGAAAAAATAGGAACGAAAGGAATGTTTTTTCAAGGAAGCAGTTTGTATAAATATCTTGTTTATATTAATTATTATTTGATGTAATTAAATCTGAGTTAGGTATGTACACGTGTCTAAATTCATTCCAAAGAAATATTAATGAATTTATGATTCAAATTAAATATATTTAGTTTTCAATAAGTGATATTTTTTGTACAGGAATTTTTAAAATATGGTTGTAAGATCTGAAATAAAATTTGTTTGTAAATGTAATTAAAAAGAGATATTATCTTTAAATGTACAGGATTATGTCACGAGTATGACATTGAAAATTTCTTGCTCAAAAGTTGTTTAAAGTTCACATACTTTGGTAGTTACTATATAGAGTGATTCAGAACTTATTTAAAAAAAATTAATGTACAGGGGACTCTTAGAAATACAATTTTGTAAAAAAATCAAAAAGGACAGTTTGAAATAGGTTTAAAAATACACTGCACTGGAAAGTGATAAACTGTAAAACCTGATCAGGTGGCAAAGCATGCAATCAGCAATCGGACAAAAAAATGGATAGAAATTCCCAGAGAAATAAATAAATAATATTTTATAACATCTATTTTATACAGCAAATTCAACTGCTTTTGCCGCTTTTGTTATTAATTATTAATAGAGTTAATTTGTGGTTTTAATTTTTAAATTAGTTTGACATACCTCATGTTACAACAAAATTTTGGGTCCCTCTTACCCAGTTTCTATAAACTAACACAAATATTTCTGCTTCTTGCCCCTTTTAAACTCGTAAGTTATTGGCAGCAACTATGATTCGTTTGCGTAAATCATTAATAGTAGATATCCACTTCGGTACAATACATTTCATCTTTTAAATATTGCCAGAAAAAAAGTCCAAATGATTTAAAGTCAGATCGTGGCGGTCATGGTACCTGTTATTTTCGTCCAGTCCTTTGGTACTAAAGCTTGGATATGTTGTACATGGTACAGATATAATTCAGCCTCGTGTATGATACGACGCACTGCTGCAATACGCTATGGAATCCCTGAAACTCCGTCTCTTCTACGATTTGATTTCAAATTTCCCTCGGGTTCCACTACACTTGCACTTACTGCACACCGCAGTAAAAGTAGCTGCGTTTAGACACATGTTTACTGGGAAATCGTTCTGCTAAAGCACTTTCACATCGCCATAAATTAAAACGATATCCATCGACTCGACTTGCTATATATGCAAAGCATTTAGAAACTGGCATCACAAAAACTTTAATACCTACAAAAAATAATCGGATTTTAATATGCGGAATCGCCTGGTTAGAGACTACAGTAACCCAGCGATGTAAAGGTTGAAAATACTACATCAATATTTTTTTTGCAGAAACTATAAGGATTAAAAAAAAATTACGATATTGATTCCATTTTTCATGGCGCATCTATTCCAAAAAATTTTCGGATAAGTTGTAAATTACCCTGTATACGGGCGATGCAATAGCAATAAAAGCTGACAAACTAGCCAAGAGCGTATCGAATCACAATATTTTCGGACCCGATTTCTCCAGTGTCGTTCCGTCAGCATTTATTGACATAATCCAGGAAAACTACAAAGAATGTAAGAAACGTTGGGATGAAACAAATACAGTGCCTTCATAAATGATTACAAGCCACGTGATCAGGGTCGAGATTCTCAAATCAATCGCAGAGCTAATATCCTTTTCCTGACTACGGCAATTGAGAGAGACATGAAATCTATTTGCATACCAGTTGTTCTTCGAGAATCACAGTCCTGGTCACGTGGCTTGTAATCATTTATGAAGGCACGGTAGCTGTTCTAGAACTTCTAGTTCTTTTAAGAGTTCCTAGAGTATACAAAAGGTAAGGATACAACCAAGAAGTACCCGGCTGTGCCTAGAACAAACTTTCGTCTGGTGACAGGTATTCAAACTGGTCACTGTTACCTAAGGAGACACCTTTACCACATAAAGAAGTGTTTAACACTTGCGAACAGGAAAATGAGAGAGGATTTCATGTACTGTGCGAGTCCACTGCTCTCTCGTCAATAAGAAAATCCGTATTGGGAGAGCGATGGCCTTCTGTGGTCTATATTAGATATACCTCTCTGAGCAACGGCAACACTCTTTTCTCTCTAATCGGTTGGTTAAAGCTTCAGATGGGCTGAACTCTTAATGAGTAAAAGTGCTAGGAATCAATTGGGGCCTAAATACCTACTGTAGGTAAACTACCTCCCACAACTCCTACAATAATTTTTTACTCGGAAACTATAACATTTTTTTACGACATTGACTCCATTTTTCATAAAGCATCTATTTCCAATTTTTTTAAGATACGTTCTGAATCACACTGTATATTTGACAGTATAATAAAATCGTGACACATAAAAACTTATCGAATATCTTAAAAACAAACTTTCAAGAATGTAGTTTATTATTTTTTTGAAAAATCAAGATAATAAATAATGATTAATATCCCTATATTGAATGAAATAAAGATTTTTTCATCCTTTCAGGAATTAGGTACGATAAACCTAAACGCATCGACATTGTTTGACTCTTCTGTACATTCTAATGTACATTTTTTTTACGACATTGACTCCATTTTTGATAAGCATCTATTTCCAATTTTTTTTAAGATACGTTCTGAATCGCACTGTATATTTGAGAGTATAATAGAATCGTGACACATAAAAAAATATCGAATATTTTAAAAACAAACTTTCAAGAATGTCGTTTATTATTTTTTTTGAAAAATCAAGATAATAAATAATGATTAATATCCCTATATTGATTGAAATAAAGATTTTTTCATCCTTTCAGGAATTAGGTACGATAAACCTAACCGCATCGACATTGTTTGACTCCTCTGTACATTCTAATGTACTAGTTGGTAATTTATTTAAATAATGTATGTTGTCTAAAATACGTTTGTATTTCAACAGACTAATAATTGGATAGTTACTAAATGATTTTATAAGAATGATTTGCATACATCTACATATATTTTCCATGTTCGCTATTTATTTTGACATTTTGTAAGATATGTAAGTGTATATTAGCATTAGATAAAACATTTTTTTTACAAAAACATTATAAAAATAATGTTTTAATAAAAAATACAGTCAATAACTTAGCCAATCTTCCAAATTAATATGTTATTATACTTTTTATATCCTAACTGAAGGTCAGATCAACACGTTTATTATGATTTAATGAAAACGAAAAGTACAGACAAAAAAACCTAACTTTCTACGATAATTTGTTTAAAATTGTTTTGCTACGCTATAATTTTATAAGAAAAAAATGTTCATATCTGCACTTCCCCTTCTAAAAACCTCATGCATGCTTAAAATAATAACTGCCAGTGCTTTTGTATTTTGTGGATTAGTGTCTTTGTACGAGTATACTAAAACATTTTTAATTTTTGTTTTTGAAGCAAATTACATTTTTATTAAATTTTCTTCTTACTTCAGTCAAATGCCAGTAATATATTTTACTATGGGAATTAAGTAAGATAGTTCAAATAGAATTTTGTTAAACATGGCCCTGTTTGATAGAGGATGTTGAAATAAAAATAATCAGGCCTCTCTGGTATTCCTGTTAAGTATTTTTTTCTAATTTGACATGGAAAGAATCAATGCGAACCTACACCAACAGTAACATAAACACATTAAGCGAGTGCTGCGCTAATTTAATTCTCGGGTACGTTTAATGTTAATAAATGATACGGTACTATGTAAAGCAGAAATAACAATATAACCAAAATTTTCTATATGTTTTTAGAATACAAGATATACCTACCTACTTATTGCGTCGTTAAAATTTACTATTCCAGACAAATATCGATATAAATTGTCTGCTGTAGTTATCAGTTACGGGGACAGAGTTAATGAAACGTTCATCTTTTGGTATTAGACAAGGCTCAGCGGAGTAAAGTAGCCAAGGCATTAAATCTACTTCACTACCTGCAAGTTAAACACATACTTGTTTCGCCTATCAATTAATAATTTTATCAGGTCACCTGTGATTGCTATTAGACGAGCGTTATTAAGTATGTAATAACTAATCACTTGTTTAAATCCATAAAAATAATAATTTTTTATTTGAGATGGAAAAATTCACATTATCTCCTGAAAATTATTGAATCAGCAAAGCAAAAAGAGTGTAATTTATTACAAGAAAAATTATTGATTACCGGGCTCAGAAAATGTACTGTTGGTATAGTTTTCTGAATTAAGCAAAATTATGAAATCTTATTCATTATGTATATAGTTATATTAAATTATAAAAATAAATTATTGCAACCGTGAAGTTAACAAATAACAGTTAAAAATGGATCAAAGTGCCAGTTCTAGTAAAAGGTCTGTTAGTAATCGACATAACCTATGTAACGGACAATTGATAATAATAAAAAACGTATACGAAGGAATTCGAGCGCGAAACTCTAACATAAGTGTAAGTGATGCTGTTGATATGTGTAGTTCGTTAACACAAGTGTCAGTTTCTAGTGTATATCGTGCTATAAAAAAGAGTGTGGAAGTAAATCCAAAGAAGAAAAAATAGAAGTTGATGATGACGCAGGAAAATTCATGAATTCTTCTTCAGAAATGAAATACCGACGATAAAAAAAATTCAATCTACGATAGCTGAAGATGAGGACATGCCTCAATTTTCTGATAAAGTGAAATGAATTTTCGGGTTTTTAAAACGAAATCGTAAAAGTATGATCGTTGAAAAAGATGAAATTGTAGTATGGCGAAGAGAATATTTAGAAAAACTAGAAAAGAATTTCGTGCATCGGGCAAAAAGATATATTACATGGATGAAACATGGGTAAATGAAGGTTATACCGTATCAAAAGTTTGGCAGGACGGTAACGTTCGAAGTAAAAGAGAAGCATTTTTAGATGGACTTTCTACAGGATTAAAGGCGCCTTATAGAAGAGAACGTAGGTTAATAATAACACATATTGGAAGCGATTCGGGATTTTTAGAAAATGGTTTGCATGTTTTTGAATCACGTAGGACGGGAGATTACCGTGAAGATATGAACAGTGAAGTATTTAAAAAATGGTTTGAATCTATTTATATAGTGAAGCGGATGTGACACCGAAGTGAACGTGTGGTCATTTTAATAAATAGTGAACATGCAGTGAAAGTGAAGTTTGTTATGATTCTGACGTAATGCGTACTAATTTAGTGATAATGATAATATTCGTGGAAAACAATTACCTATATGAAATATAGGTATAAATAGTCAACATCTTGTGGCGGCATGAGTCGGGTGGTGGTGGGTCACCGTTTTATAAGATATATTTACAATTGTGGTAAGAATATTCTCAGTTTGTCTTGATATAGTTTCTAAATTAACTTAGGTACACCGATATACAAGATAAAAACTTTAAATTTTGAAATATTCTTATTATTTTTATTATCTAACGCCTCGAAATTGGTAAAAACCGTTATATCACTGTTCCTACCCTAAAAATAATGGATATTATGGAACGCAATTATTTTTGTCATTTTTGTATATCTTTAATATCTGATCGCATTCAAATTTAGTACGCCTATGAAATGTTGCTCCCCGCACTCTTCGCCTGTTGCGCTTATCTACAAGCTAGTGATTAGTCACTGCCCACAATTTTGTCCGCTCACTATAAATATTATTATTTTAGGTGGCAATGATTTTTGATATATCTCGGGCATGTCGATGTGATACTTTAAATATACATTGGAAAGATTGAAGATATTGGAAATGGATTGCTGATCACTTTGCCAACTGCAGAAACAAAGAAAAATCCTTTATTGTAAGCGAATATTTAGACATACGAGTATATCGGAAATATAGTATAGTATAGTATCTACACAAATAGATAGTAAAATACATATTTTCAATATTCAAGTGATAGGTAAAGCCTATAACCAATTAATAGGAGTTCATACATCTGGGAAAATGCCAAATCAAGTTGCTGCGTTTCTCAAACTAAAAGATGCTCACGAATATTGTTTCCATAACACTTTGGCTATAAGTACTATTAATACATTGAGGAGCTGATAGCACAACTTCAACGGTAGCTGAAGGCTACATTGAGGAGTCTATAACTCGTAAATCAGTTGTCACAATAAAAATCCTTACTGCCAAGTCCATCAAGTGCTGAAAGCGATATTTTTAATAATTCAACCATTTTGGAGGATTCAATAGTTCATAAACCATTTACTAGTGAAAGCACTTCAACCTACATAGATGAAGTAAATGTTTCGAAACAAACGTGACAAGGGATGTCACTTAAGGCTGCTATGATTTTAAAATAAATGTTTACAATAAATAAAATTACTTTCGTTAAAGAGTAAATTTTAATTTTTAATTTTGCGACAGTAAAAATAATTCTAATGCCTAGCAGAATAGAAAATTGAAATATATTTTTCTTGGGAACGGCACATTTTCGTGAATTTTAATTGACAATTATAAATTTGACGTTATTTCTGCTTTAAAAAGTAGAGTAATAAGTATCTTTTATATAAGTATTTCAAAGTTAAAGTGTGTGCGTCGCTGGATTCTTAACTAAATACCTAGTCAAAGAGGAAGGGGTGTTTGAGGAGAAAATGAAACAGTATTATGTAAAAAATATAAAAGTTTTGTTTTCCTAAAGTATAAAAAGTATGTACAATTGGTTTCATTCTTCTCCTGTTGCGTTTTTCAAAACTTCTAACAATTTATCAGTAACCAATTTTTTTGAATCCCTGCCAAAAAGAAAATCGTAGTGGTTGAAGTTCAAGGTGGAAATTTCATAAATTCCATAGCGGACTTCTTTTGGTAATTCTTTGTACAAATTGAGAGAATCCTGGAACAAATTTCAACACATGTTTAGGAGCTATATAGTAATGAAATAAATATTTAAAAATGTATACAGATAGTGTTAGGTAATAATTTAAAATATACACAATTACAAAGCAATTCTAGATGTTTCATTGAAAAGTGGGCCATTTAGACATTATGTTCAATAAGCGACGTAATAAGAAAAATTTTACTTTCTCCAGTAATTTTATATTCCAAAGAATTCTTTAATCGTTTTCTTTGCAATATCATGTATTGGACAAAAAATTGTATGTAATTTATAATAAATAACGTAACACCCATTTACTTTAATTCATATTTAAGTTCGTTTGTGAAACGATCTGCTAAGTTGCTTATTTGTTGCTATAACCCTTGCCAAATTTTTGACTACTTATATGCCAACAATTTTCTGTGTCTGCATTAAAGACAGAAAGGGCGTATACGGTTATAAAAAAAATAGAGAAACAACAAATAAATTTAAATAATAAATTTTAAAGACCAAAATTTTATAAAAAATTGATGAAATAGTAAAACTTTTGTAACCTAATCATGTACCCATAATTCTTCACATATTCACGACAATGAAACCGTTATTGAACGATATTTAAGAACAAGAAATTATGTAGAATGTTGCTACACCAAGTATCATAAACAATTATAGTGTACTACTCTAGAAAATTATAGGTTTAATAGTAATTGTGACTATTAATAACGTTTAAATAATCATTACTAGTGAAGTATGGCAATTCTATCTGTGCATTATTTTAATTATGCACAGATGAAATTCCCATATATCACAGTCATGTGTAACAATTAATAGTAAAATTGGCTGCAGTTGCACAAAATCTCGTACTGGAGTAAGTTAAAAAGATCATAGCAGGATCATTATTAACTTTCTGCACACACAGTACACAGTAGCATCAATTATATCTAATTTGATATTTTCCTAGCTCAGAAATTTGCAACCAGAATATTTGTCTCGAATAATATTACTAATTTTATTAATTTTATAAGGGTATTACTGCCGAAGCAGATACAATCCAAGGATAGGATACAAGGAAATAAAATAGTTGATAATAATAAATAAATAAATAACTATGCAGGTTTTCTAAATTTTGCCATAACAAAAGACAATAATAAACGTGGAGTTTAAATTTAAAATATATGAAGGGTACAGGTTTCTCCTGTTTATTAATTATAAAATAGACATAAAAGATAAATTTGGAAAGGGACATCATTAGGTATCTTGAAACTGGTGTCAAAATAACTACTCAACCGTAATAATGCGATGCGATTTCACCAGTTTTCTTAGAAAAAATTTAGTTTGTACAAGAGCTGAATTATATTTTTTGATACGATAAATTAGGGTTTCAAACGTACAAAAAGAAGAAAATAAATGGGCATCCTAGAAGCGGCGAATATACTAATAGATAAAATGAAATTAAGAAAGTGCTGAGTAACTGACGTACGTTCAAATATAATCAGACAATGAGAGATATGAGGCAGGCAAACATAGTAGATGCAAGGGAAGTCATATGATTATAGCGCGCTTAGAGCAATGCGTGCTGTTCAGATGTAGAAACTGTTGAAAACTGCTATCTGAAAACAGATAAGTTTCGATATCTAATAGCTAGAAGAAAAATTTTTAGGAGATAGTTTAAGGTAGGAGAATCGATTGTTTTAATAGTCAGATGGATACACGAAGCAGCAAAAAATTTCTGTCATTTTAAAAGAAACATGATGTGCCATAAGTGGCGCCCTCTACTAATGACGTCAAACTTAGGAACATATTTGAATTTCTCGTCCGCAGCAACCCCCGATTTATAAATTTTATGTAAATATTTGGATTTTTTATTTACAAATATCGAAAATAAAATTTTAACTTTAACACCCTGTAACTTCGTTAATAATCAGTTTCGGAAAAAATCTTATAGAAAGAGGTAACATTTATTTTCGGTCTAGAATTATCCCCTGAATGTTTTGCTCATCATTTCCGGACACCCAAGACAATTTAGGTGTGTGTACGTATAGTGAACGAAGGCTAATTAACGAATTCGGTCGATTAGCGTTTGGTTTGTTGAAACATAAACCACAAAGGACATTTTGCTTACTCCAAATAAGGAAAAATTCATTTGCTACTCTTCGTTAGCTATATGAAACTCGTCTTCAGAATAATAATTGAACAAACTCAATTAAAAAAGTATCATACTTACTTCTTTGGTAATAGTCCAGTCACGAGCTGCATACATAATGTAAATAGGAACTTTAATTTTCTTAATATCATATTCAGGAGGCGTATCGCTTCCATAGAGGAACCTGTTCTTTCCCACTCCGTAGTTATATTTTCTGAACTGTCCTCTGGTGGCTTCAGTTAAATAGCTTATCGTTTTAAGTGAAGTTCCTCCCGGGATTTGGTTGAAATACACGGGTATGGTTTCCTGCAAAGAAAAAAATTAAAAACTTTGAGTATTGTTTTCTTAAACATCTAGTACAAATATGTATACAGGGTGTACAACCAGAATTAAAAACACTTTCGAATGAGGTGTCACTCGACCTAGAGTGCCATTTAAGATTCTAAAGTTGAATGCGCCCCCGCGAAGGGGGTTGTTCTGGCGAGTCTGTATTTAACGCTAAAATGTGCCCCCCTCGAAAACGAAACCGCCGCGAAACGGACGTGTCGCGGCAATTTTAATATTTTGGGACGTAGATCAAAATAAGCCGGGTGCAAAGTTTTCAATGGTACACCCTGTATATACGGTGTTCTGTAAGGAATGTGGCATACAAAATAAATCGGCCCTTGAAAAGTTACGGACAATAAAAACAACACATACAGTTTTTCAAGTAGCCAAATATTGAGTTTTTTCAAATCATAGAAATCTATAAGAACACTATAAACAGTCTAGCTATATTTTGTTTCTTGTTAATGATTTTAAGAGAACAAAGATATATCCGAGGGTTGGAACTTTAATAGTGGCAACTATTTGTTTGTAGTGGCAACTGATATAAAAGAGATACATGTTACAAAGTTTTACTGTCCTTCAATGTAGTCACCAGCATTGTGTACAATATGTTGCTAGAAATGTGGAAGTCGTAGGTTACCTTTAGCAGCACCCGTTGTGTTGACAGTTAAAATGGAACGGCCTACTGCTTGACTGCTCATCTTAGGAATAAAGTCACAAGGGTTTAAGTCTGGGAAGCATGGTGGATGGTACAGCACCTTCTAACTCTATAGACACAACAAATAAGCCACACCTTGCGCTGTATGCGGCCGAAGATTATCGCGGAAAATGATGTTCGATCGATGAGGCTGGGAAGTACCCGGACTTTCTCTTGATACCTAAAGTGAAGTAACCACTTCGTGGCATTTGTTTCAGAACTGTTCTAAAAATTCGTCAGGTAGTAGACTACTCCATTTGAACTATCAACTCAGACGTTGCTAAAAGTACCTACACTACGACTTCCATATCAGCGTGTTATACACAATATTGGTGACTGCAGTTAAAAACAGTAAAACTTTGTAACATATCTCTTTTATGTCAGAAGGATAGTATAAGTTCGAAACATGTATCTCTTTTGTGTCAGTTGTAAATTAATAGTTGCTACTATTAAAGTTCCAGCCCTCCTATTTTTTAAATTCCACTTAATTTACTGCTAAAAAGATCGCTTTTCTGAAAAATGAGTTTCAAGTTTCTATTGATTTTGACCGTTAAGGATAATTGAGTATTTGACGATATTCCAGTTTATGATTTAGTTCAACTTTCCTCCATTCAAAAGTCAACATCGGTTGTTAGACAGCCTTGTTAATACTGCTTCTTAAATTCAGTGGACTATGTCTTGATCCACATTGACTGTTTAATAAAGATAAGTCAGTATAAATAAAAAATATACGTATATACAGGGTGTTTTCTAATTAATAACTAAAGGAGTTATTGATACTATCACGACTTTTCCACAAAAAAAGAAGAAGCATATGTAATCATGCACACACAATAGGTGTACAGATGCTCCATTACATTGTTATTACTGTACATTTTTTTTGTCTCTAGGCAAATTCGATTTTCTTAACTGTACTCGTGCTCCTAGTACGCCAATGGTACTTTACTTAACATATAAATTGTATATTTTATGCCCACCAACATACTAAAGAATGATGCCCAATTTGCCAAAAGTGTCTCAAGGGATTTAGAAGTTATAAAATTTTAAATTGATTTTTTTATCAACTTTGGATACTTCATATTTCGGAAACGACGTTTTTGGAATTTAACAAAAATACCTTGATTTTAACCATTAAGTTCAACCCTGTATTATCTACATGCATTTAGGAAATACTATGTATTTTAATTTTATCATAGTAGAGGGTGCCCTAATTTGCAATTGCAGAGTATCTAGCGATCTATCTAGCAGCGATTTTCACAACTAAGCTACTTTTTCGAGAAACTTAAGATGCTGCAATCATAATTTTCATAGATCTCTTCGTTTATGGGATGCAAAGCAAAATTTTAAAAAAACTAGGTACTTTTAAGGAATTCTTCCTAGCCCAGAGAATAGCCGAGATATTAGAATGGTGAAAATTGCTTCTGATTTCTTGCGTAATGTTCAGTGGCGTACAATTTCTCTACAGGGTCTCGTTTAAATTATGACTCAAAACATTTTTTTTTAATTGAACACCCTGCATATTTTGATGTAATTCAATTGCATTAATCTTTCCCTTCAAAACAATAATTTTACCACTTTATATTTTTTAAATTAACTAGAAACGTTAAATTAATAAAACTGATGTTGCGTGGTGCATAGTTGGCCGTACATTTAGATAATTATTAGTACAAAATTGGTTCATGAACTTTTAGCTACTTGGAGAAAAATGTATATAAAATAAATAAGACTGTTTAAGATGTTCCGAACTATATAAAAATAAATATCATGAACAGGAAGCGGATTCCAATCCAGTTGCATAAAATATTAAAAAATACGAATACTTACTGGAGAAATTTGTGTAAATGGGCCCAAGAATAAATTTAAAATATTTAAACATGCTATCATCATAGGAGCCGACGACAGGCAGAGGGGACGTGTTACATTTCTTGCATTCCCTCTTGATATGGATGGAACAAGGTTAAATGCATTGGTAATATCCTAAAAGAGAAAAAAATATTAAATGTTATTAATAAAGGTCCTCTTAGATTATTAGACATATGTCTCTAAAGTTGTTTTCTTGACACAAGCTATTGTTTAATTGAACTGTATTTGTAAATATGTCTACAGATTGTTCAATTCTTAATAAAAGAAAATGTGTGGAGTTCAATAGAGTAGCTAAGGCATTGAATGTAGTTGGAATCATTTGCGCCATTTACGGAGAGAATAGGTTTGTTCCAACAACAGCAAGAATCGATTCCGAACCGTCCAGAACTATTCAGTTCGTTCAGTTATTAATGTACTGTCGGTGAATAAGACGTAAGACGGAGTTGGTCAAACATTTCTGGCAGTTCTGAATCAGTTCTCAACGGCTGCTGTAATATACCTAATATCTAATAAAATGGATTATGATTGCATGGATAAAGTTCAATAATTGGGTGTATGGATGTAACATATTTTGAGTATCAACAGCAAAAGTCATCATCGGCCAACATCGACCGCTTTATTATTAAGTTGTTATTGGTGACGAAACATTTTGTATTTTATACGCCATAAACATAAGAAATTAACTTATACCTAATAACAAGACAAATCGTCGTAAAAAATCTGGTATGTATGCATCCGAAAAAAATGACGCATCTGGTGGAACAAAGAAGATGCCCTCTACTGTTTCCGAAGAATGTAATTTTCACTGCCAATATTTATTGCCAAAAACTTCGTGTTCTTGAGACCGTATCTCACTGATTTTGCAGTATGG
This sequence comes from Monochamus saltuarius, assembly GCA_025584915.1. Classification (NCBI taxonomy): domain Eukaryota; kingdom Metazoa; phylum Arthropoda; class Insecta; order Coleoptera; family Cerambycidae; genus Monochamus; species Monochamus saltuarius. The sequence goes on from CM046724.1 coordinate 55,199,660, forward strand.
TGCTAATACGACAACAACAGCTACTCGATAGGAAGGTTATGATCATCCTATTCTGATAACTTTGCTTCATGACATTTCAATATTTTCCACATTCTATTAACTAACCATCGAGGAATATCCTTTAACGACAACGTTGCACCCTTAAAATAAGTTTGCTGAATTCTGATATAGACACAGACCTTGCCCACTCATCTTCATCTTTCAGTTATGTCCGAACGAGAACAGGCGGTGTTGGTCATCAGTTGTCTCACCTGTGGCATACTGATGAGAGTTAATAAGCTCGAAACGGCTATATGTCTAGTGGAGGCGCTGGTAACTGAATGTGGTTGTTTGCTATAGATTTTTAGATTTAATTCAATAATTCTATGCTGATCGAGGCATTAGCCCGCAGAGGAGTTGTTTGTTGATACTCTGCTGATGCCACAGGTTATATAAAACACAGGTGAACAAAATTGGGATTTTCAAGTATACTAAAAAAGAGTTCGTTTTTTTAATTTAATACAAGCTTATGAGAACTGGCAATAGAAGCAATAGCTTTTAAATCGTCATTAATATTACTAGCAGCAGCTATTGCATCATTTCCTCTAACAGAATAATATAACTGTATATCGTCCGCATATTGATGCATGAAGTCAGCAGTATAAAAAAAATAGTATTGGACCAAGTAACTCCCTGAGGTACACCTCGTTTAATATTTATATATATATATATATAAAGAAAATAAGTTACCTAAGCAAACCCGCTGTCAGCAGGTACGTGATTTATATTTAAACTAGTTAGGTGACAAGTCGGCTATCGCCGACTTGACCTTTCTTTGGGATGGTGGACACTGGATATTTTCATTAGTATAGTTTTTCTGCAGACTATTGCGAAGAGTTTCAGAAAAATAAATTTTTAAATCCATGAATTTTGAGAATTATTTGAGAATGGTTCGGTTTTTTTAAACACCCTGTATTGTTCTCATTAAAATAGTTTCCATGTAGACCATTGTTAAAAGTTTCATCAAAGGAATATTATACTTCCATGAAGGTTTCTAGGGAACGGTTCGGTTTTTTTAAACACCCAGTAGTTTTTTAATTAGTATAGTTTGCTTACAGACCATTGAGAAAAGTTTCATAAAAAATTATTCCATGAATTGTGAAGATTCTTAGAGAATGGTTTGGTTTTGTTAAACACCCTGTATTTTATCATTAGTATAGTTTTGTTTACAGCCTGTTGCGAAGAGTGTCCACAAAAAAAATTTTCAATTCCATGAAGTTTGAGGATTTTTAGAGAATGGTTTGGTTTTTGAAACACCCTGTATTTTTTAATAATTCAAGTAACTCCCTGAGGTACACCTCGTTTAATATTTATGTAGATAAAGAAAATAAGTTATCTAAACAAACCCGCTGTCAGCAGGTACGTCATTTATATTTAAATTATACCTAATACTTACCAAAACTGGATATAACAAAGGAAATAAAAATCTGTATGGGCTTCTCATATTCTGCAACTTATATGCTGGCGTGAGCAATACAAAAAGTCCTACATTATTAGCGGCTGCATCGGGATATTCAGAAGCATACATCAATGCTGCAGTAGTTCCTAGGGAATGTCCTATATAAATTATTTTTCCTTTGTCTTGATTGTAGTATCTCACAAGTTCCAACATGGCTGGGACATCATTCAAGGCGATTTCATCCACGCTAAAAATGAAGATTATAATAGGTCATGTGAATTAAAATAAAAACTATAATCGTTCTAAATTATGTTTGTATATTATTCCAAAATTACTTCAAATAATATTACAATAGAAAGGGGTAGTTTAGGTAGAAATTGTTTGGGTATGAATATGCAATATATGGATATTTACGTGTGTGGATTAAAAGTTAAGTATGTTTGATCGACCTGATAACCGTAAGTTAATAACTGAGGTCAGCATAGGAACACCAGCAGGTAGTAGCTTCTTTATATCTTTGTATTCACAAGAGTGATGAAACGGTAGGATTAATAAATAGCTGCCAATTTGGTAAGGAGCTGCCCCTGTGCAAGGATGCAGTCTGAAAATACCTAGTCATGTTTAGGACAAACTTTCGTCTAGTGAGAGGTATTCAAATTGGATATTGTTAACTAAGGAAACATCTTTACTATATGAGGAAGTATGAAACACCTCTTGGTGGACAGGAAGAGATATAGTATTTCATGGTCATCAAAAGAATACGTGTTGGGAAACTGATGGCCTCGTTTGACCTATATTAGAGAAATCTCCCTAAGCAACATCGCCGCCTTTTTTTCTCTAATAGGTTGGTTAATGGCTCAGGTGGATTGATTTTCTAATGGCACAAGTACAGATTGGCAGTCTTGATTGCAAATAGACAATAAGTGCAAATAAGCTGCTACAGAGTGAATGACGAACATTATTCACCTATATTGCGAAGCAAAATTTACAACTAAATTATAATTATGTAATTCTTTTCTCGACCATTAGTGAATGTCACAATTCCAAAATCATTTTTAATGAAAGAAAGTAAAAATTCTGACTTTATAATTAGAATATTTATTCTGAAGCACTTGCTCTATTCAATCCAATTATTTCATTAATAATTGCATTAAATAATTAAGCAATCCATCCATTTGGATTTTATTCATAGCCACCGTCATTTACATTTCTTCAAATTTAGAATTTTGTATTACAGCACATGTGAAACTTTTCAACATAGTTAGAAAAATTTAACTAGAAAAAAAAATGGTTTAAATATGTCTTTGTATGCTCTATTCAATGCTTTTTTAATCTAGTGGAATGAATCAGACAGATAAAACATCTCAAATCTAAGACAGTAGAACTAGGTATTTTATAAAAAAATATATAGGTAAAGGTAGAAAGAACTCTAAATTTGTCTCCCTCCTTTTCTGATATTGTCATCAACGGCATAACTAATTAAAGCTTCTCAGCATCTTTCATAGAAACTTTGATAGTAAAAGAGATGTAATAAAATATGCTTTAATCAACCATAAGAGAGCTGCCACCCAAGAAGAATATCTTGCATTACTTTTCATATTCCATTTACTCAAGTGGTATAACCATTGTGCCAACTAAATCTGACATGATTAACTCATTGCAGCTAGCAGCTAAAAAACTAGTATTATCTATTTTATATAAAACAAAATGGCAATAAATTAAAGCTAACATATTATTTTATATTTAGCTCCTGTATGTGCGTTATAATTATATGTAATAAGAATTTACACATTGTAATTTACATATCACGAAAACATATAAATTATTGTTAACAGATATGAATATTTTGTTAAATTTTTGTATGTACTACAACTATATGCATGGATAAACAAATATATCAAATTGAAATGAAATAAAGTAATTTGATTTAATATAATAAACACATGATTTAGTACAAGCATTTATTAATTGCAGAAAGTAAAAGTACAGTGCCTTCATAAATGATTACAAGCCACGTGATCAGGACCGAGATTCTCAAATCAATCGCAGAGCAATTCATATGCGAATATCCTTTTCCTCATTACGACAATTGAGAGAGACACGAAATCTATTCGCATACGAGTTGCTCTTCGAGAATCACAGTCCTGGTCACGTGGCTTGTAATCATCTATGAAGACTCTGTATACAGATTCAGCAATTGCGGATCTTTACAGAGAAAGTAGAAATTGCCGCTTCATCCCAGGGAAGGTACGAACTTTAAGAGGCGCGCCGACGTGCATTGCTCTAGCATTCCCCACTACTACGGTAATCGGTTCCGTATCGCCAACTCACCATTGCAAATCTAACTGTCCGGTCAACTGATGCCAGTATTGTCAGTACAAAATCTCATGCTTTTTAATAAACAGAAAAAGAAATAATAAAATTATTAAAATTACTCTTTGAAATCTACCAAAACAAAGACCTAACGAGAAATAAAGGCAAAATCCAGGGCAAAATTGAATAGATAGAGGTAAGTATCTACAATATTTGGGTACTTGAAATGTCCTTTATTGTAGACTGCTCTCTTAATAATTAGCAATGAATACATAAACGGGTATGACAGTCTACGGATATGCGGTGTGTGTGCTGTATTCACGCTGTATTGCAGTGATTCTTAACTCTATTCCGTAAGGGTACCTACATTTTCTGGAAACAACAGATTTTACGACCTGTGAGTCACCCTGCGTCACGTCAACTGCGCCTCAACGTTCGCCCGGCCTAACACTAAAATAAATTAGAAAGGTTACGTGGTTAATAACTTTTAAGTAAGTACCTGTAAGTACCTACTTACAATGTAATATTATGATAAAATAGCAGAACATAATGTTTTTTAATGAAATAAAAATGGCATTACAAAAGTAATTAAAAATTAAGCTGTGTCAAGAGGTGTTTTTTGATAAATTAAGCCATCTCATGCTTTTTTCTCCAAACCTCATGCTTCTTTGAAATTATTCTCATGCACCGAATTTTTCCCACCTGGCAACACTGCTTCATGCAAACACGCTGTGGTCGAAGTATGCGTGTAGCATGACACAAATACACGCAAGCGGCAAAATATAATTCACCATCAGATCCTCACTTTCCAAATCTGTATGTAGGGTTATTTACCACTAAGTAGAAACATTTTAACCACGATTTTGACCAGGAAGGTCAAAAAGGCAATTAAGAAATAAATAGGAATTCTAGCTCGATATTTAAAAAATGGGAAAATCGGCACCTATGAACTGCCAGGATTTTTTCAACGCCAGTGTTTCCAAATGTAGAAACGAGAAAAATTAAAATTTGTATTAATAATAATTATACCTGATAGGCAATCGGGTTAGCGGAATCAAAATTACATATTCACTCATTGCAAGTCTGACAGGATTACCCACTAACAACAAAAGATACTTCGCGTACACTTAAATAAAATGCCCATTTATTCTAGTAAAATCGAACCAAAAGAATATTAATAGAAAAACAAACCGGCGAATTACAAGAAACTACGCTAAATAGTATTTGCCTGTTTGCTTTAATAAACATAATTGGTTGGTCCCAGTTTATTACTGAGAACTTAGAAAACCACAATTGCAAAACGATACAATTCTCTGTGAGAATTACCCGTCAATGCTTTGCAAAGGCTATGTTGTGGTTGAAAGTATACACATATCGCAATAAATGTTTTGGTTACAATCGAAAACTTTGAAAATTACAGTGAACAATAACATCAAGATTTATAAATAATGCTTGAAAATCGTATTAAATGCTGAAATATTGTCGTTTTAGTTTTTGCCATAAAGTTAAGTTAGTGAAAGAAATTTTTTAATATATTTTCAGGTATTAACAATATTGTGTGAAACTAACTACTCAGTGGACAAAAGCCCCAACCTGCGTTGAATTACACCCACATATTAGCATAAAATACCTTTCTTAAACAGTAAATTAGTGAAAGAAAACCTAGTGGCAGCAGCATAAAACCACATAATAGCTTTAAAATTAAGCCACCATATTTTCCTAAAAATTATATGTCTTCTATCAGGTTTCAAAATTGAAATATATATAACAGAAACAGAAATATGCATATATAGAAACAGAAATAGAACAGAAATATGCAGAAATATAATCTGTAAATATTGATAATAAAAAATATTCAAGGTGTCAAAGTTGGAATTTAGAAAGTGTGTTTTTGTAATAATTACACTGTCTTTGAATGTATTAACTTGAAAATTTGGGAATAGAAGATTTTCGGCGTCACATCCGCCATATTTGTGAAGTAAATGTGAGCCTAACTGTTTTTACCCTAACGTTATCACGTTTTCTATTAAAAAATCTAAACCTACATTGATTTTCAGGAAAAGGAAAAAAGGTATACTTGTCATTAGTCTCAATTCGACATTTCCGAAAAAATAGCATTTTGAGAATCAGCTATTATAATATTTCAACGTAGTAGGCGCCAAAATTCTTTGGTGTAAAATGCTACGGATAGTATTTTTCAACGTGCAACATTTTAAAATGGAGGTCATACTGTTGAATCTTGTCAGATATTCTCGTTGCCCAGTCACATATCTTAAATCGAATATGAAAAATATTGTGTCTTTTATAAAGACAAGTTGGCTTAAATTGTAATATGCAAAATCTAGTATGTCTCCATGGAAAATTACTTACGGATCATTTTTTTATATGTTATATATACTTACAATTTCCTTAATGAAATGGTTTAGTTAATCTAAAAATATATAGATACCTAAATAATTTCAATAACTGAGTCAGAAAGCGCCATCAGAAATCATGTGAAACTAGAAAACCAAAAGTTAAAGAAAGGACTTCGAACAAATAAAGTTTTGAAACAAGAGTTTCTTTGATAACAGGTATGATCAGTAATCATACAAAATCAATAAATGTAACTAAAGAAACGATTTCAAACAAATAAAATTTTGAAATAAAATAATTTGAATTTTAATTGAGTGATTTGTTTACGCTTATACAAAACTAGCTTTTCTTCAAGGAAGTGTTTGAATTTGTTCTCTATATAACATAATAACAGCAGCTACTGTCCTGAAATATTAGGTCTGTTCAAGTAAGAACTTGGCTGGTATCAAGCTGTCAGAAATACTCGACCAGTAAAGTTATGAAGTTGTTTTAAGAAAACATCATGCTGTGTAATTGGACAAACATTTTTGACAGTTTAGAACCAGTCCAGATTTCTTGCTTGAACAGGCCCAATATGTTCAAATATATTTTGCAAACGTAAAGGATATGTTACAGGATTGTATTTATGATAAAGTACAGTGGGATTGAAATGCACGCATTCAAGTATGACGAAATAACTTTATAACAAATGACATAGTTTTATATCGCTGCAGGATGATAATTATCTCAACATGCGCGAAACCAGAAATATTTAAGAAAAATCATTTAAGAAAGTAGAACGCGATTATCGGTAGTCAAGTGAGGAAGAATTTGCAGATTAAATAGGTATTGCCAAACGCACTTGTGTATAATCACACACCTTTCGATTAACTACCGTATTTTTCTCCTGATTATTATGAAATACGTAGAAGTAGTTCATTTGGAAATGCCTGGGTACTACTTTTATTAAATTAATAGCATTTCATTTTTTAATTTCATTTATATTCGTAAATTGCATACAATTTCGCGCATAATGTTACTTGGATTGGTCACTAGTCAAAATAATTCAAATAACACACATATTTCTATAACTTTGGAAATATACAATCAATTAAATCTGTAGTGATGGCTTACTTTTTTCAACAATCAATTGTGTCATCACTTTATACACTACAGAGTAGACATAAATATTGAAAAGACAATGAAATTGGCTGCATTAGTTGGTATGCATGTAGTATAGGTTTTTGGAAAGGATGAAAACATTAATCATTTGTTAGCGAAGTCTTTTGATATAAGCTATATTTCTTAGGACACCTTGTGAACGTCTACATTTACTTATTTTCTACGTTTCTATTAGAAAATATAATCCTTTATCTTCCCAAACTTTCCACTCTTTGTGAGAAATCTATTTGCTCAAAAATATTGTGTAATTAAGTAGAATAATCCATACTTTCAATTTACTGAAATAAGAAGCTTCATACCTATTTTACGTTACCATTGATGATTTTGCCCAATCGAATGTCTTGAACAAATGAATATAATGAATAAAGAGAAAAATAAATGTAAAAAAATAATTGGCACACTTTCTTACTAAGAGAGAATATTTCTTTCCTACGTAACTTTTTAAAAAAACCTTATGTCTGCATGGAGAAGCACGGAGCTGCAAAATCTACTCATGAAGGTTCCCATGTTATTTAAGATTGTCTTGGACACCTTATGTAAATTATTGTATATTTGTTGTATTTTGTACAGTTTACCTGTTCCTAGGAATTCAGTTTTATGTCCATCCTGTAAAATTTACTTATTAAAAGTTGGGCTGCTTTTCATTTAAGCTTTTCAATTGTAACCGGAAAATGTCAGTACCTTTTTATGTTCCCATCCCTAAAACTAATCTTTTAAAATTTTCACCTTTGTACGTAATGGATCTTAATGATCGTCGATTTTTCATGATACTAGTACATATATTAAACAAAAGGTTACAAATTAGCAAATTATGTCAGTTATACTTGTTTTTCTATAAATTCGTATTATATTATATAATCAAGTTTTTTCCATCTATTAATTGGCTTAGGCTGCCGGATGGTGTATGCTAAATAAAGGATTCTTCGTCCACAAAACACCATAATTAAAATATATGTATTTCTTTCAGTATACTTAAAATGATTAATGGAACTAGATAGACAATTAATGTATCTACAATATACATATTTCTATTAAGTAATTATTCAGTAATTGCGTACTACTTATGAGTTCTAATTAGCGCTTATATGGATAATTTATTTCCCAAACAAAAACAAACAAATCATGGTTAGACGTAACCTTACCTGTAATTCCAATATTCCCTCTGTGTGACATTGAGGGCCTCGTGTCCTTCGGAATATTCAGTACCACGGTAATTGCCCAGCCATACATCGTAGCCGGCGTCGTGCAAGAGAAAGGCTGGAAAAGATTTTTCAGGTGTAGTTCAGAAGCAAGGCGACAGGCAAATAAATTCTAATTAATCCGGCAATAGCCGTTTTTTAACGTTCCTTTTGTTAATTCTTCATAGCTGGAATGGAGTGGCTGTTCGCTTCCTGGTATGAAACCACGTTGTGCTCGTATTTCAAATTTCTCTTTGAAATGCGAGCGATTTCAGAACAGTGCTTCAGTTGCAACTTTTACTTCCCTATACACACAGGATGACTCAGGGGTTTTTATTGAAATGTGCCTTTACTTTCTTTCACGGGAAGCTTGTGGTAACAAAAAATTATTGAAATTGAGACGTGTATAGTTTTTAATTTATAGGTTTGTTTCAATTAGCTTATCATTATCTCCATAACTCATTATGGCATAGCGTTACATATAGGGAAATAAATGTAATCTGTACCTATTTATATATAATAATATACTTAAAATTTTAAACTTCATTTTAGTGTATATTTTTCAATTTTTTTTTTTAAATGACACTAAATTCAAGATTTACTTAAAGAATATTTGATTAAAATACGAATAAAATATTCTTGATTATAGAATAGGTTGTTCTTTCTTAAACTATAGGTTTATAGAGAGTGATTGGGTAACCTCCAATATTCGAAAGGGATATTCAGGGGACAAAAGTGAACTAAAACGCCTAATAAACATATGGTCGAATATCAACGGTTACTGAGATAGCAATGAAAATACTGTAACCTCTAAATTTGGTTAGCGTGGAAACACGTCACGTAGACAAACAAGCTTTATTGTCACTCTTGATTACACAAGAAATATTCTTCAAACCAATTTCACAACTGTCAATGCTTTATTTTGACATCTCTGTCGCTCGCGTATGGCTGCTTAATGAGTCCAGCCGCGAAATCGATCCGCTTATATACGTTTTAAGGGTTCTAGAAGTTTTCGGCGGTCTCTATAATCAAATAGAATGTGGCCGAGAATGTTCCAGAAAACGTAAAAATAAAGGCATCACAAAAATTATAAATTCTAACGTAAACACGAACATAATTAACAAACTGAAAAGGTAGGTGAGCTTCCGCATCAATATTTTTACCCGAGTTTATTATTGTAATGCGTCAGTAGAGAAACGTCTTTATTATGTACATTGATTAAATATTTATTATATATTAAGCTGTTTACAGGCCTTTTAGGCCCAGATCTGCGTTATGCTCCTCCACTCCATTTTGTTATTCGCTTTTCTTTTCCAATTCGCTACATTTTTGTCCGTTAGATCTATTGCCACTGCCTCTCTCCATCGCTTTCTCGGTCTCCTTTTTCTTCTTGTAGTTTGGTTTATTCCTACAATTTTTTTAACTGTCCTTTCATTTTGTACAATTTACAGTCCTATCGAATAATGCCTCTCTTGTGGTCACTTTTGTTGCATATATTAATGATTTAAATGCCAATTTTGGAAACCACCTCGGTCAATCCAGCGTTGTGGAAAGCGATTGTTAACACGACTAAAATGGGCAGGAGCACCATTATGCTGAAAGTAGATGTTTTGCCTAATATCCAATGGAACATCGTTTAGTAGATCTGTCATATTATTTTATAAATATTCTACATATCTAGCTCCACTATCACGACCATCTAGCAAAACTGGGCCAAGTAACTGATTATTAATCATAGCACAACACACGTGAATGCTGAACCGATGCTGAAAGTTACTTTGAACCGTGGCGCGCAGATTTTTATCTGACCAACGATCTTCATTATGTTATTTACTTCATCACTAGTGAATTGAGATTCATTGGTGAAAAAATTGTATTTGTAAAGTGCACGGTTTGCGTTTATCCAATTGCAAAAATGCAACCGCATACCATTATCACCATCCTGAAGGTTCTGAACGCGCTGAATATGGAAAGGTTCCATTTTTATGAATGACTTCCCATGCCGTAGTTTGATTAATTTGGAGACGGGTTGCAATTCACCTTGTACTTACACCCAGGCTACGTCCTACCATATTTAGAATTTCCTCTTCTGCTAGTTTGTAATTCTCACACTGGTAAACATTCCAGTTTCACGTGCATTGTTGAAGACTGTCTGGAATACTTCATCAACTCCATGATAGCGCTACCGTTGCAATACCCATAAATAAAAATAATATCAGCATATTGTGGATGACTAAATATGGCAGGCACGACGACATTATGTGTGTAGTATAGCGACTAAATGAACGCAAATGTAAAAATAAATGCGACAGTTATAAAATAAGCGTTTAAATCACAAACGTTGAAATAAATGTGATAATTAGTAATCACTAATGTGAGTTTGGTTTAGAATGGTCAAAACAGCTTTCGCAAAAATAATTCTTATCTCAGTAACCGTTGATATTCGGCCTTATGTTTATTAGACTTTTTTATTCATTTTTGCCCCCTAAACACCCCTTTCGATATTAAAGGTTTCTCTCAATCACCCTGTATATTCGCACGAAATAATGTTATTAATATTTTGTAATAAATGTCAAAATAATTATTTTAATATAAATGATATTACCTAATACAACACTTTCATGATCATTGCAAAAACTAAAGAGACAAATTGTATATATGTGTGTGTGTGCATATGGAGCACCAAGTTGGGCATGTGGCCAAAAGAGGCCTTTTGTCGGATACGTCCTTGGTTGCCTTGCTTCATACTGGGGAGCGCAAACAAGCTCAAAAGTGGTATGTGTCTTGTGTGCCGCTAATTAATGCTTTGGCAAGCTGTCTTTCTTTCCTTATATACCCACTTAGTATTATAGTAAGGTGGGTAGAAAATAACGCTAGTAACTACTCTATAACTGAAGAGCAAGCAAGAATACTGCAGTACTAATCATGTACTTTAGTTTAATTTTTTCTTAATACAGTAATATTTACTTTATTCAAAAGTATTTAATATTATTTCAAATATTTCCTGCTTTCTTTCAAGTCACTTAAAACTTCAAATAAAGAAAACATAACTTTATTTTGAGAATAACAATTATTGTTGAATCAAGTAATTCATATTTTCTAAATAAAACTAAACAATTCTTTAAACAAACATAACTATGTCATATCTAGTACAATACTTTTCCTGATTTCAATTAATTTTTATTCTTAAATGAAAAATATATAATCTAACGCGGAGTAGCACACCTTACGTGAAATATTCTTCTTGCGTTTCTTATTTTATTTGATACATTTTATTTAACTTTTTATAAATTTTATGTTTTGTAGAAAGTGCATAATAAACATTTGTATTATTTATTATTTTTAAGTAACACTTAATTTTGTGAACTGAACACGCAATAGGTAGATATTTTTATAAAAAATCATTAATTTTTTTGTCTAAGTTGAATTTTTTACTCTACCCATGAAAAACATGTCACGCTTCGCCACTGTCACTCCGTCTACGAAATAAAGAAATGCCCCTTATTTTGTGGTACCTATGGTACCCAACTGAGTTATTCCTACATTCTATCAGATAAACTACATAGTACATAATCGCATTTTTAAACTATTGCGGTTATCAGTAACCGGTGACGAAAAGATGTTTAGAGTAAGGAAAACTATTTTTATTTTTTTCCGCGCAAACTGTTGGTTTTATGAAAAAATTACAAGATGGAAAAAAGTAGTATAATTATATGTAGTATTTAAAAAAGTTTTGTTGAAATCGGCCATTGCAGGAAAAAGTTCTGAACGAAATAAATCTAGGGGTTGCTTATTACCGCCCTCTAGAAACATGAGCCAAGGAATAGACACCACCTCAAAATAGCTTTTGACTAGCTGATAATGTGTACCAAAATTGAAGTTTCTAAGTGTAGCCGTTTTTAAGGAAAAATAAAAAAACTATTTTTTCCGCCATTTTGAGACTCGAATATCTCAACAATAAGGACCCAAACTAAAAATTTTCATATGAAGATCCCCCCCTGAAATAGCTTGTGGAATACACTGGTAAAATATTTGACCATCATTCTGGAACACCTTGTATTGCCATATTTTAAAAATCTTTAAATAGTGTCGTAACTAATAATCTGTACATACCCATCGAGTGATTTCCCAAGCCAACAAATATTCCAGAGGTACTTTGTACTCCATGTAGCATAAAAATGGGTGGTTTCCGTGATGCAACCCTTGGTATCCTAAATACTGTCAGTATATACCCATCTTTGGTCTTCACCTTGTATTCGATAAAAGGGTAGCCACTCTTTTTTATAATATCAGGCTAAAAATAAAGTCAAATGAAGTTTCTGAAGTCCAGTAGCCCTAAATAAATATCTCTATTTCCTAAAGGAAATAGAAATTGAATTTAAATGTTTAGTTCCTGTTGTATTTACATATTTAAATTATGTGAAATTATTGAACACATTTTCTTTCAGTAGCAAGTACATATATCTACTTATTAATGTGGAGTTATCGTGCAACTAACAGTTAAGTAAAATAAAAAACCTTGGTAATTATAACAAAATGATATTTCATCAGTTGACGCACTATTTCTACTAGTAGCATAACACTTTTTTATGTGTATTTAAAATTCTTAGCGTTAGCCAACTCCTATATCTATTCGTAATATCAAGTTTTTTAAGGAATTTCCTTTTTTGCAAAAAATATAATTTGTCAACATTAGATTTCTAAAAAAAAATATTTGATTCTAATCATTACAGTTGTGCAATGTGCACAAAAATGATTGTTCAAAATATTGGTTCTTCTAATGGTATGGTTACATAGAAATGATGTATATATATGTTTAATAAAAGTAACCATGATTGTTTTAAAAGACATTGTCTACTCCAGAAGGTCTATTGTTAACAACCCCATCATTTTGACACCACAATTCAACAAAAAACACCGGAAAAACATCTTTGACAGATTTTATACAGGGTGTATTTAAGCAAAAGAGCACAAATGGTACAAGATGATCCTACACAGAAAGAAAGCTATACCAACTACATATTGAGATTAATACACTTATTCCAACGCTAGCTCAGTTTCACTATTCCTCAAAGATAATAATACTTTATTGAAATATTAACTTGTTCTTATATAATAAAATTACAAATCTTCATTTAGGAATACAAATTTCTTCAAATTAAGAAAACTACTGTACATAATGATATATGTCTAATGAGTGTAGTTGAGATATACCTAATATTCGTATTCTCCTTGTTCAAAGTACCTGAACTGTAGTTTTGTTGGTAGCAGCAAGTCAGTGACTTGGTTGCTACCAACAAAGAATTAATACAATTACTTACGAAAAATCGACAAATCGATTCACTAATTGATGATATAAGTGCTCAAAATGGTACTATAAATACGTCATTTTCTTCTGTCTCTTCACATGAAACTGTTGTAATGAGTGATCATAGCAACATGAACTCTAAAAATACAAAAAATAATTCTAGGAGGCGCAAAAGCTGTCAAATCTTGAATAGTGAGAATGGGACAACCAAAAGGGGAAACAAATCTAGTGTTAGGGGCACAGCAACTGTTCAAGATGAATTTTCATCCTTTGCTGCTCCAACTAAAAAACTATGGGTTTACGTTGGGAGGTGTAAAGCGGATACCGTAGAGAAGCACATTACTTCGTATTTGAAGAATAAATTACCGACTCATGAATTTGTGTGTGAAAAACTTAATAGCAAAGGAACCAACGTCGCTTTCCGAATATGTACGGACTACAATGAAGAAACAAGGGACCTGCTTTATAGACCCGAATTTTGGCCTAAAAATATAATTGTGAAGCAATTTCGTTTTTTTCGCCAGCAATCTTTCAGTTCCGGATCATTCAATTAATAAAGTAACAACTTCATATGTCATATGTCATTTTAATATTCGAAGAGCTCCAAATAAGCAGACACTATTCTATACATATCTTAGAACACTAAATTTTCCACATATTGTTTGCCTAAGTGAAACATGGTTCTCATATGACGAGGCTTCTGTCTTAAAATTAAATAATTATACCTTAGCAGATTCATTTTGCAGAACAGACATGAACGGTGGTGGTGTCGCAATTTATATTCGTAATGATATTTATAACATTCGTATTAAAAATATTTCTGTTGATAAAATTGAGTCTTACTTCGAATATGCGCTTATTGAAGTTGTTTATATTTCACTGAATATCTTAATAGCATGTATATATAGGACACCTGACAGTAACGTATATTTATTTCTGGATTTGTTGGATAAAATGTTAGGTATTATATGTTCAGATTGCCGCAAGTATTTATTTGTTTGTGGTGATTATAATATAAATTTAGACGTGAACGAGATGACATCAAATGCTAATAGGTTGGTCAATACATTTGCCGCATATGGCCTGAAACAGTGTTTTTATCAATATACTCGTATCAAAGGAGACTCGGGAAGTGTTATTGACAACATATTCACTAATATTGAGTTTTCCGACAAAAACGCTAATATATTTCATCCCTGCTTCTCCGATCACACTCTTCAAATGTTAAAATTTGACTATAATACTAAGCCAAATATTGAAAATAAAAGTTTTATTTTAAACGTGACTGCAACAATCCTTTTAATATTAATGTTTTTAAGACGCTTGTTTCGAGTGAATATTGGAATGCTGTCATTGATGATCCACTTGATAAAGGCTGTAAGTTTTCATTTTTTTTGGATCGATTTTTGGATTTATTTGAAATAGCATTTCCTGTAGAGAAACATTTCGTGAACGATAAAATAAAAGTCAAATCTTGGATTACACCCCAAATTAAAAATCAAAGTAAATTCTTGAGGGACGTCCATAAAGTATATAAGCAATTCCCTGATAATATTATTAGGGAAGTGTACCTACAGCTCACAGAAAATTAATAGAGGACACTAAGAGAAACTATTACAATATTAAAATTAGTAATGCGGACAACAAATCCCGTGCCGCCTGGAGCGTAATAAGAGAACATGTTAATGTTACAGATAATAAACATATTCCAAACACCATGTTTGATAGTACTGGTGTATCTATTCCTTCCAGTAACTCTGCTTCAGCTTTCAACAAGTATTTTTTAGATTCTATTCAGGAGATTTGTAAAATTGACGTCAATCCTGACCAATATGAAATTTTAAGTGATCGCATAAAAAACACTTTAAACCTGTTGCCTATTACTCCAGAAGAAGTGGTTGACATAATTAAAAAAGTATCGAAGAAAGACTCTAAGGGATTCGATGGCATTCCTTGCTCTGTAATTAAGCATGTAGCGGAAAGTATCTCATTTCCTATTTCTAAACTCATTAATATTTCGTTTGAGAAAGGGTCATTTCCTGAGATTTTAAAACAAGCATTAGTTGTCCCAATTCATAAACCGTGATAAAATAATCAATTACAGAAGTATTTCACTACTTTCAGTTTTTTCAAAAATTTATGAAACTGCGTATTCTGAAAATTTAAAAATTTTTTTGAATGAACATAACATACTCAGTGATAATCAATTTGGATTTCGTAACGGACGGTCTACGCAGGACGCTATTCTCTCTGTGTATAAATTTATATTAAGGAGTTTTGAATCAAAAAATAAACCGGCTTGTATTTATTTTGATCTGAGTCGTGCCTTTGATACTGTGAATCATGCCATGCTTTTGAAAAAGTTAGAACACTATGGTGTAAGGGGTTTGGCTTTGAACTGGATAAGATCTTATTTGTGTAACCGTTTGCAAAAAGTAGTGATTCGAGAAGAAAACAGGCACGAAATTTCTGACAACAGAATTGTTCCTTTAGGAGTTCCTCAGGGGAGCATTTTGGGTCCAACTTTATTTATAATTTTCATCAATGACTTAAAATCATATTTTAATAGCAGTTGTTTATCTCTTTTTGCCGATGATACTACAGTTGGATTTCAAGCGGAAAATATAAACCAGTTATCACAAAAAGGCAAAGAATGCGTACAAATTATGGGTGAATATTGTGATAGAAATGCTCTATCTTTAAATGTTTCAAAAACAGAAATGATTTCTTTTTCCATTTTTCAGTCAAACTTCAGTTTATACGTACCCTTAAATGGTAAGTCCATTACTGATAAACTTACTGTTACTTCTTTGGGCATTTCAGTTGACAGGAATTTGAGTTGGGACTCACATGTATCAATCCTTTGTAGGAAATTAGCTACTCAAAATTATGTGATTTATAATTTAAGGGAATTCGTCGGTCTTGACGTTTTAAAAATGTACTATTTCGGACAAGTGTATCCAATCTTGAACTATTCAATTGTCTGTTGGGGTAATTGTTCTACCATTTACAACTTACTAATAGCACAAAAAAGAATTATTCGTAGCATGCTGTTTAAGTCAAGACTACAATCTTGCCGTCAATTGTTTAATGAATTGGGAATACTGACAGTTGTGTCCATGTATATTCTTGCATGCGTTACATATGTCAAGATTCATCCTGATGAATTTTCACAATACTCAGACAGACAAATTGGATACAATCTCCGAAATCAAAATAATATCCTTTTCCCTCAACATCATTTGACTAAATCAGCAAATAGTCCAATTGTTTTGGCTCCAAGGCTATTTAATCATCTCCCAGCAAGGGTCAAACAAATTGACAGCATTCCGGTTTTCAAAAGAATTGTTAGGCGTATGTTGTTGGCCAACTCGTTTTACAATTTGCAAGAATATTTTGAATGTCATCTTTAGTTTCAATATATTTTTTGTTGTTTGTGTTATTACTGTATTTTAGTTTGTTGTTTACCATTTGTTTGTTGACAATGTGATATATTTACTATTGTTATCTCTTGTGACTTGTTCTATACACTGTAGTGTGTCTACGGAATAAAGCTTATTATTATTATTATTATTATTATTATTATTATTATTATAAAGCTGTGTTTGTTTAAAAAATTGTTTTGTATTATATTTAGATGATACGAATTACTTGGGTTAACAATTGTTATTCTATAAATGATAAATGATATATGATGGCGCGTCACCCAGGCCGAGAGGTCTGCATCTAAGTACCTGCTGCAATGTAGGTCGCCTCCTGTAAGTCGAGCCGCTTAGGCCGAGCAGGAAGTATGCAGACCACTTATATCTCAATTGTTGTTCTCAAAATAAAGTTATAGTAAGTATCTTTATTTGAGGTTATAAGTGACTAAGAGAATTACTGCAAATATTTGAAACAAAATTAAATAATTTTGAATAAAGTAAATATGTAATAAGATTACATTAAGAAAAATAGTTATTCATTAACGATACACTAAACATTTACTGCTACTGAACTTGTTAGCTCTCCTCAGTAGGCGAGGCAAGCGACCACTTATCCGACAGATGGGAACCTGAATAGACATTATGCAACATCTACATCTTGTGAGCACATGCTGAACCTAGCAGTCCACCTGTACATACAACTTTAATACAATTTGTTGCAAATAATACTATAATTGAGTCTTTACAGTTTTGGTAATGATCACCACAAGTGTTGTATTAATATCATCTATAAATATTATTTTCACAATAGCCACATTTTAAATTTTACAGCAGGTATGACATTTATTACAAAATATAAATAATTTTAATTCGTGTAAATCTATAAAGCTATAATTTAAGGAACCTATTCTATATTATTACTGAATTAATACAAATACAATTGAATGCAGTTTAACATTTTAAGTATATTATCATTGATATGACTAAATTTGCATTTTTCCGATTATTGTGAAGTGATCTGCACGTACACCAGATCTGAAACCTCTCGAATTCTAGTTATGGAGATATTATCCTTTAAAGGTACGTTATATTCTGCGCCTATAACCACCGTGGGCGAACTAAGTTAGTACATTTTTTAAAGGGCAAATTGCATCAGGAACAATTCCGCATCTGGTCATAAAGTGTCAGCCACACAACACAACTTAATCAATGATTGATTTAGTTGTGTTGTGTTAATTTATTTTGAAAATATGGATAATTATTTTTTAAATGTTCACTACAACATCCTAACTTTGAAATAGTGTTTTTAACTAGAATATGTTTTTTACAATTGTTGTTAAGCTACATGGTTATCTGGTAGCACTTGCGCTGATTTAAATACACCCTGTATATTGATAACCCTCTAGCGGAAGGCCTACGTCCATCATATTCTCCAGATTTTACTCTATTAGATTTCAATATCTTTCGTCGTCTGGCAAACAACCGAGGATTCTCCTTTAAGGTTAGCGTTTTAAGGACATATAATCGTATCTAAAGATGCACAAAAAATCCACCCAGGAGATGCAGGATTTTCTTAGACACCCTGGACACTACACCATATTTGTGTAATTGACACAGGGACGAAATATTCTATCTCACTCAGATTTTTTTAGACTGTTTCAATAAACACAGCTCTGGGGCATTCCACGCCAACTCAACAGTCGATCCCACGTCACCCTCTCAGATCTGGCTCAAAATTGGTACATCGATTGATACTATTGAAAAAAGGATATTCTCAAATTTGCAGCCCCTAAGACCGCTTCCTGTCACCAGGGGCCCATAGTGAAGTTTTCGACCATCATTTCACCTTCAGGGGTCTGAAATCGGTTTTTCGTGTACTGACGCGGCATTTTGGTCTAAAAAAAATACATAAGAAATGCCAAATTTCCCGTAGAACACGATGCCGCCATCCGTTTTCCGATATCTAACAAGGGGAGCCCGGAAAACGCGAAAAACCGCGCTTTGGTAAAAAAATCTGATATCTCAAATACGGTCGCTTCAAACTGGCTGAAAATTTACCAAAAGGCTCTTCGATTATAGCTCTTTCGAATGTTTATACGCGCGTGGTGATCATTATATATAAAAAAAAAGTTACACGCGTTTTACAGGTTTTATATGGGATTTTCTGTAATTTTTTTATTGTAACCGCTCCACTGGCCCTATCCAGTTGGGTAATAATTGGATTTTTTTCTCTCACCAAGCGTCTCTTTTGTCCCCCTGTGTTTACAAACACAGAAATTTCTCTCCAGCCAGTATTAGAGAAAATATTATTTAGATAGAATGCTGATTCATGTATAAGGACGTGTAAAATAGTGAAAATAATATCGAGATGTCAACAATGATTGTAATGTGGGTTTTCTTGTTTCTTACTGCGATTTTCATTCGTTATATTATAATATATTCATATTTTTACAAATAATAGAAGTAAGCTGCAGAAAATGTCAATTTGCTCAAAAATCAAAAAATTTACGAAAAATTGTGAAATAAATCATTGAATAAATAATGTTTTCTCTAATACTGGCTGGAGAGAGAAATTCTGTGTTTGTAAAGACAGGGGGACAAAAGAGACGCTTGGTGAGAGAAAAAAATCCAATTATTACCCAACTGGATAGGGCCAGTGGAGCGGTTACAATGAAAAAATTACAGAAAATCCCATATAAAACCCGTAAAACGCGTGTAACTTTTTTTTTACATATAATGATCACCACGCGCGTATGAACATTCGAAAGAGCTATAATCGAAGAGCCTTTTGGTAAATTTTCAGCCAGTTTGAAGCGACCGTATTTGAGATATCAGATTTGTTTACTAAAGCGCGGTTTTTCGCGTTTTCCGGACTCCTTGCTAGATATCGGAAAACGGATGGTGGCATCGTGTTCAGCGGGAAATTTCGCATTTCTTATGTATTTTTGATAATTTTAGACCAAAATGCGGCGTCAGTACACGAAAACCGATTTCAGACCCCTGAAGGTGAAATGATGGTCGAAAACTTCACTATGGGCCCCTGGTGACAGGAAGCGGTCTTAGGGGCTGGAAATTTGGGAATATCCTTTTTTCGATTGTACTAATCGATGTACCAATTTTGAACCAGATCTGAGAGGGTGATGTGGGATCGACTGCTGAGTTGGCGTGGAATGCCCCAGCTATGAGTTTGTTGAAAATGTGCCTATAAAAACGCCACCCTATAATCTTGATTAGAATTCTGTATGTCCTAGTCACTGAAGTCCTTCAGGCATGGATTAGAAAAATCACCTGGCAGTCGTAAACAATGTAAGAGAATATATCCTTGATTAGATATTTTATATTGTTACACACAACAAATATAGTTTATATGGTACCCTTAACGGCTCTAGATAGATGACTGTTAATGTTTATTTATTTAATGTTCGTATCATATTCATATACTTTCTTTTTTACAAACATAATGTAGTTAGTTATTAAAAAATGTTAACAGGTTACAAAAGCCAAATATGTTTAAAAAAATATATAAATATATGTTTAATTAAAATTAAAAAATAATAATTATTTTAATGAAATATAGTTTCCATTAAATATTTTTTCTACTATGCTTGACAAATTAAATTAATGTAAAGTACTGCTTTAATTTTTCTATTATCTGAAATTATTGTTTCTTAGAAAAAACATAATGATTTCTGTTCTCATCAGTAAGGTAAAACAGTTAAAAAAAATATTTTCTATTCTACTTAACAATAATGAATAATGTGTTATTATTTATAAGTAATAAAAAAATATATTGTATTCAATGACTCACTTGATGTAAACAGGAAAGAAACATTTACTACAGTTATGGAATAATTAATATTAATTGGCAACAATTACTTTCATGCGGAATTATACGTGATCAGATCGAGAGAAAATGATTTATTACTACTTCACTTGGCCATCTTAGATATCTTGACTAAAGTAAAGATTTGATGTTATAAAAACAATTAGTGTATTATAATACTCGCGTCAAAAATTCAGACGTATTATGTCACGGCTGACGTTACACACTTGTTTTTATTGTCAACGTAATTTTCGATATTTGATCGTGTTAAAAACAATCATTTTTTGCAATTTGGTGCAATGTATAATGCAAACTTTTAGTGTATTATATAGTTTTATTACTATCAGTTTCAGTTTCTTAAATATTTTGATGAAAATATAATGAATTATTCATTTGTTCGTATGACTTAAGTCGTCTGAATTCTTGTCGCGAGTATATCTGTTTTTGTATATTACTCTCTTATTTTAATAATGTTGCCGCAAACATGTTTTATTTGAAATAGTAAACCTATGAGACTTACAAAATAAGAAAGTAATAAATAAAGTCATTATAAATTCGTTAAAAATTAGAAAATAATTATTGCCTTTATGGCGAAATGCAAACTGAACACTAAACTTAAATGATGTTCGATTGAAGACTTAAGATTTTTATACCTATGCAATTTTCAATGAGTTTATAATTGTTTCTTGTCGCAATCTAAACAAATTTAAGTATGTTAGGAAAAATATCTCGCTGAATTTTACATTAACTTGCTGTTTTGATACAAGATATTGATTTAGAAACATTAAATTATTTTATAATTCACATCATTTTCAGACAACACTGACTTCCTTTTGTTTTTATTAGAACACTTTGCAATCATAATTCAAAACTGGAACATTTAAACCGGTACTTTTAATAGAATAATTGTAAACTTATTATTTAAGAAAAACGTTTTAGTAATCTCAAGGGCGAAAATAGTGTTTACTGCAAATACAAATAATTTTAGACATTTAAGATCTGGATAATAAGTTTGGCAATTAACAACAATGTTATCTCCTGGCGTCTGCGAATATTCAAAGATACCGAAGTAAAACGAATATATAACGATAGAAAGCGGTCTAACCTACGAATGTTTAGATACAAAAATCTTTTAGAATACGCATTTTTAAAAATTTAACCGTAGATTAATTATTGTTAAACATAAACTGTTATTGTTAATTGTTTACTTTCAGTTATAAGTATGTAAAATAATTGGTAAAATGTGGGGTTAGAATAGCAAAATAATGTGTAATGTTACAAACGTTTTTTAAGAGTTATTATTATTAGTTTTATTTGAGGAGAACTTAAATAGTAAAAGTAGATAAACAAAACATCAAGAATTTAAATTTTGATATTACTTTTGTTACGTTACGTGTGTTATTTTTCGAGATTTCAGTACCTAAAAACGCCACAAATTTGATCATTTTACGGCGAGAATTACGGCGACCTTAATCGATCCATTAAAGTGTTATCAAGCTTTCAAATTAACTGCGATGAATTCATTCAAGGTGCATTACCACATTCAAAATAAATTTAAATATACCTTAAAGCATGGTTTACCAACATATTCATTATTCAAGTTTTATACGAAGAGTTCAGGTGTACTGTTTTCTTAATATTAATAATTAAATGCGAAATAATAGGGAATATTTTCAAATTCTATTTAGAAGTATAATAAAATGAGAGTTATATACTTTGTTTGCTATATATTATAAAACAAATTAAAGTAATAAAGATATTTTTTTGCAGTGTGTTCTATTATAGTTAACCTACGGTTCATGAAAAAAGTATTTGCAGATTAACATCAGTAACTAAATTTATATAAAATAATACTCACCACCTTCATCTCTGCTGCGAAGTCATACCAGCAATTGGAATTATTTCTAATGTTTAAATAATCCCTGAAAGTCGGACATACATTGTTCGGATTTTGACAAAGTGACGATTCGATAAAAAATAGGGTAAACAGGAAAGCACATAAAACTCTCATGGCAAGCACTTGCGGGACTTATTTCAGAGTTCAGACCGTTGCTGCAATTTCACTGAATACACAAATAGATATATACATGCATATTTCGTTAGCCATTACACTTTCTTTCAATTATAGCGATACTACGAAGGCGGAACCCTAAAGAAACAACGCGTCTTATTTTCTTTAGTGCATTGAACTATCTATTTTCAGTTAATAGTATCAACTATGCGACCATACGTAAAGTTTAATTATCGTTTCTTGCAAAAAAGACTCTACACGCCGTGCTTTAACAATGCCGATTGAATAAAAATTTCTCATTTACTACCTTGACATAAATTAATGAACATTTTAATATCAACAGCAGATCCTGCCTCAGGGTTATTATGCAAATTGCTTTGGTTGTTTTTGTTTGCGTTATTTGTGTAGTTATAATTGCACAGGGTTTTAAAATTTCAATTGGTACCTTTTTCATCAGGGTGCATATTTTGCTGTACCAAATATGATAGTTTGTTAATTTCTTACATAGGTATGCGAAAGTTTTACATGGATTGTTTATGGCTTGCAGAACAACTCAAATTCAGAGCAAAATGGGCCTTAAATTTCCGGGAGTGATGAGCTAGTATTTTAGTCAGTTAGTTATAATTGATATTGAATTCTTTCATAATGTACTAAAATAAACAATGCTGAAATGATTAGACGTTTTTTGTAAGTCACATCGCGGAATTTTGAAGTTTCAAATTTATTGCTAAACTTTACCTTATGGATCTCGGTTTTTTTAGTTATAGAATGTTCTGTTATTTTAACTGCTGTAGCAACTAGATGACGCTAAGTATTTCCACAAATTTTAAAGAGATCTGCTTAGTGAATTTGTAAAATCATATCGAGAATGACCTGACACAAGAATGAAATAGCCGTCGGGAAAATTTAAAACAACTGTTGGGAATATTTTACTGTATTAGAAAGGTATTTAAAGCTAATAATCTTCTACAATTCCTATCAATGAAGTCATATGTATGCTCTCTGATACCAAATAAATAGGTATGCTAATGAACAATTCCACAGACAAAGCTCTATTCAATAATTATCTAAAAAAATTAATCTATCTAAATTTACTAACCTGGTTTAATGAAAACATTCTATAAATATCTAAGTTCACTTTTGAAACTGTGGGAACTCGAAAATTCAACCAAAATAGATGATTCTGCATTTTTAGGATTGCCGCCTTTAAGTTGAGTCAAATATCTAACTCTAAAAATTATTATACCAACAAATTAAAATTATTTGAAATTAAATATCGACAATGTCAAAAGTGACTAACCTGTCAATGAATTTAAACATGATAACATTAGGAAATTGTGAAACATAATTTAATTATGTGATATAAGCATTCTGTATTGGAATTATTAAACGACAAAGCCGCGAAATTACATAAAAAAGGTAAATCTTATAGTGAGCAACTAGCTCATCTGGAGGTGGAACTCGATCTGCCAAAATGTCTGTGAAAAAATGGTCAGGTGATTTCCGGGCTGGTTGCCACGTCGTCGGTTTAGAACACATGACGTTTCGAGAGACATATCGCTCTCTTCTTCAGAAGTTACTCTGAAACTGGAGATCTACTGGTCGTCGCACTATTTATATCAGTAGATCTCCAGTTTCAGAGTAACTTTATTAGATTTTTTGGAGAAACGGGTAAACAGATTGTCTTCATTTTCGGTATAGACTATTATTTCCTGGTAGTGACTTGAAATGATATTATGACGTTCCTGCCGCCCCTCCGGGGGCGGCCCTTGAAGACACGAAATTTGTCTAAAATCAATGAAATTTTTTGTGGCTTCTTCTCCACCTTACCTATCGAAAAGTCTAATACAATTTTTAGATTACATGTATCGTTTCCTTAAAAAAAAATTAAACGTAATTCGGGGCGGGTTTTCGATCTCGATATACCATATGTAGGGTCGAAAATGTTGTTTTATTGTCATTAAAGGGCGTTAGGGGTTCCTAGGAGAAGATTAATAATAATACCGCCTTCCCCGGACTTTATTCGATTTATTGGAGAAACGGATAAACGGATCGTCTTCATTTTCCGTGTGAACGAACTACACACAGCTGCAATGCTGTGTACTCTTCTATCGCATGGAATGGTTCGCTGGGGAATATTTCACTTTTTAAAACTCTACAACCGGAATTTAGGACTGATTTTTCGCAGACAACCCTATACCACCGTGTTGGTAATGAAATAACCTTTATTTTAATTTACCTTTAATTTATTAACCACACCGGTGCAAGTTACTAGTATCGATTTACCTGTTTATACCTGCCTACCCAAGAGTTGTGACGGGAAAAAAATAGTCAACCTAACGTTTGCATATTCTATGGGCTTCATACTTTCGATTGGTATGGAATTTGTCTATTAACCAAACCAGTGAAATGTTTAAAAAAATAATAATTTTTAATTGTTAATTAATCATATTCTGGACTGAAATTTTTTAGGCAACCCATTTGCAATATATTTATTGACATATTTAATTGGATATAAAATACTTTTTATCCATTAACCAGCTCGGTGAAGATCGTTTTATAGTGGGATCCTATATTAATGGAAGAGAAGGGGGGCCAAGGTGTCCACGGTGTAGTCAGCAGTTAAGAAACACGTTTTAGAGATTCTCCTAATAAATACCATGCAAATTGCTCAACAAGTACAAGGAATGTTCCAATCAACAGTGTGGCATATAATACACGAGGCTCAATTATATATGTACCTTGTACAGCGTGTCCAAGCTTTAATACCAAGGGATTGTCCCTTACGAATTAGAATTTGTGCATGGTTGCTGCAACAAAATGCTTAAAATTTCAGATTTACAGCCGACTTGTTAGTTACAGATGAAGCACAGCATGAAATGTATAACATTTATAATAATCTTGTTTTAGATTTTGAAAATCCGTACGCGGTTCAACGTTCAATTGTGTTTACACGTTGGTAGACAAAATTTTAAACAATTGATGTAACACCAGGTATATCAAATTATTTAATTAATTAATACCACAAATGAATTTTATTAATTAGCAGTTTTTCTTGGGAAATTCTTTAAATTTTTTATCTGTCCATTTTTTATTACACATTGCCGCCGTACCGGTAGCTGACTGATTGCTTTGCCTTACCCAAGGTGTGGTTTTACAATGGAGCAGGTTCCAGTGCCGTGCAGAAGCGTATTGTTAAATAATTTCCGAATTGGCCGTTTTGATTTTCTTAAACAAAATTGTATTTGTAAGAGTACACTTAAAATTTTTTTTAGATAAGTTCTTAATCGCCCTGTATAGGTAACAGGAAATGCCATCGACAGATACTTCTGCTCGTATATGTCAACAGGTGCAGGAAAACTATAAATCTCCCTCTCGTCTTTTGTAATGATATACCTAGTATAAGAATGGCATAAGTCAGATAAATATGAATCCTACCTACCGACTTTTTTCACAGACACAGGCTTCCGTGGCTGTCGTTAATGGTCAGGTGATTTCCGGGCTGGTTGCCACGTCGTCTGTTTAGAACACTTGACGTTTCGAGAGACATATCGCTCTCTTCTTCAGAAGTTACTCTGAAACTGGAGATCTACTGGTCGTCGCACTATTTATATCAGTAGATCTCCAGTTTCAGAGTAACTTCTGAAGAAGAGAGCGATATGTCTCTCGAAACGTCAAGTGTTCTAAACAGACGACGTGGCAACCAGCCCGGAAATCACCTGACCATTAACGACAGCCACGGAAGCCTGTGTCTGTGAAAAAAGTCGGTAGGTAGGATTCATATTTATCTGACTTATGCCATTCTTATACTAGGTATATCATTACAAAAGACGAGAGGGAGATTTATAGTTTTCCTGCACCTGTTGACATATACGAGCAGAAGTATCTGTCGATGGCATTTACCTATACAGGGCGATTAAGAACTTATCTAAAAAAAATTTTAAGTGTACTCTTACAAATACAATTTTGTTTAAGAAAATCAAAACGGCCAATTCGGAAATTATTTAACAATACGCTTCTGCACGGCACTGGAACCTGCTCCATTGTAAAACCACACCTTGGGTAAGGCAAAGCAATCAGTCAGCTACCGTAAGGCGGCAATGTAATAAAATGGACAGATAAAAATTTAAAGGATTTCTCAAGAAAACTGCTGAATTAATAAAATTTGTGGTATTAATAATTAAATGAATTTGATATACCTGGTGTTACATCAATTGTTTAAAATTTTGTCTACCAACGTGTAAACACAATTGAACGTTGAACCGCGTACGGATTTTCAAAATCTAAAACAAGATTATTATAAATGTTATACATTTCATGCTGTGCTTCATCTGTAACTAACAAGTCGGCTGTAAATCTGAAATTTTAAGCATTTTGTTGCAGCAACCATGCACAAATTCTAATTCGTAAGGGACAATCCCTTGGTATTAAAGCTTGGACACGCTGTACAAGGTACATATATAATTGAGCCTCGTGATATATGCCGCACTGTTGATTGGAACATTCTTTGTACTTGTTGAGCAATTTGCATGGTACTTATTAGGACAATCTCTAAAACATGTTTCTTAACTGCTGACTACACCGTGACACCTGGTTCTTCCATTAATATAGGATCCCACTATAAAACGACCTTCACCGAAGCTGTTAATGGATGAAGTATTTTATATCCAATTAAATATGTCAATAAATATATTGCAAATAGGTTGTCTAAAATTTCAGTCCAGAATATCGTGAATTAACAATTAAAATTATTATTATTTTAAACATTTCACTGGTTTGATTAATAGACAAATTCCATACCAATCGAAGTATGAAACCCATAGAATATGCAAACGTTAGGTTGACTATTTTTTCCGTCACTCTTGGGTAGGCAGGTATTATAAACAGGTAAAATCGATACTAGTAACTGCACCGTGTGTTAATAAATTAAAGTTAAATTAAAATAAAGGTTATTTCACTACCAACACGGTGGTATAGGTTGTCTGCGAAAATCAGTCTAAATTCCGGTTGTAGAGTTTTAAAAGTGAAATATTCCCCAGCGAACCATTCCATGCGATAGAAGAGTACACAGCATTGCAGCTGTGTGTAGTGCATCGATACCAAAAATGAAGACGATCCGTTTCTCCAAGAAATCAAATAAAGTCCGGGGGCGGCGGTATTATTATTAATCTTCTCCTAGGAACTAACGCCCTTTAATGACAATAAAACAACATTTTCGACCCTACATATGGTATATCGAGATCGAAAACCCGCCCCGAATTACGTTTAATTTTTTTTTAAGGAAACGATACATGTAATCTAAAAATTGTATTAGACTTTTCGATAGGTAAGGTGGAGAAGAAGCCACAAAAAATTTCATTGATTTTAGACAAATTTCGTGTCTTCAAGGGCCGCCCCCGGAGGGGCGGCAGGAACGTCATAATATCATTTCAAGTCACTACCAGGAAATAATAGTCTATACCGAAAATGAAGACAATCAGTTTATCCGTTTCTCCAAAAAATCTAATAAAGTCTATTTGTTTGTACAAAAAATTGTATACAAGCATGCGGTAATGTACCGAAAAAATTTTAGAAAACGGAATGTCGCCCCCGGAGCCGGTACACATCTGCAATGCTGTGTACTCTTCTATCGCATGGAATGGTTTGCTGGGACCTCTCTGTCGCACGTATTCACTCGCAGCAATATTTCACTTTTTAAAACTCGACCTATACCACCGTGTTTGTAATGAAATAATCTTTATTTTAATTTAACTTTAATTTATTAACCACACCGGTGCAAGTTACTAGTATCGATTTACCTGTTTATACCTGCCTACCCAAGAGTTGTGACGGGAAAAAAATAGTCAACCTAACGTTTGCATATTCTATGGGCTTCATACTTTCGATTGGTATGGAATTTGTCTATTAACCAAACCAGTGAAATGTTTAAAAAAATAATAATTTTAATTGTTAATTAATGATATTCTGGACTGAAATTTGGTAGACAACCCATTTGCAATATATTTATTGACATATTTAATCGAATATAAAATACTTTCCATCCATTAACCAGCTCGGTTAAGGTCGTTTTATAGTGGGATCTTAGACTACGTGATTCGTTACAAATTTTCTATGTCACACCCGTATTGCACTGTCACAGTAAAAGCAGCTGAATTTGGCACATGTCTTCCGGAAAATCGTTCTACGTACAGACGAGAAGCTGATAAAGCATTTTGTCTCACTTCATCGCGAATTGAAACGATATCCATGAACTCCAAGTTTCAGTTATCGGAATCGTCTGCATTCCGATGACGCTACAGACTACTCGTACAGTAGCCCAGCGATATAAAGGCTGAAAATACTACAACTCCATTTTTTTATCGGAAACTATAAGGATTTTAGAATTTTTTATATATTACCTACATTTTTCATGAGATATCTATTCCCAATTTTTTTTACATAAGTTGTGAATAACCCTTTAGAAACTCCATACCAACATTGTTAGAGTTTTGAATTAATTTATTTTGAAAAATATGTTTGTATTAAAACTCTACAGCAAACATGTGAATTTTAATTACAATACTGAGTAGCAAATGTGCAGAATTTTTTTAAATTCTTCTATAATTCTATTTTTACTCGTATCAGCACTTAACTTTTCCAAAATAAGCAAATAAACGACTTTTTAAGTATCAATAAACAGTGGATAAAATGTTGCATCTATTCTCTGGGATAAATTATTATTTATGAGTATTCTCATTACACTTTTTCAGTAATGAAACTCCAAAATTCTTAGAAACTGTTTCATTTTTACTCCAACCGATCCTATTTTATTTTATTTTATTTTAATTTTACTTTACACCATTCAACAGGCGAATGCCCAATTACAGAATGGGAAACACATACAAAAAAAGTTATACAAAGAAAATATACAGTAAAAATAACAAACAAACAATATGTAAGAAATAAGAAAGAGAAATACTAAACAGATGCAAAATACAGAAACCAAAATAAACTTAAATTAAGATACACAAAATTATAATAATAGTAATTAACACTAAAAATAGCATCAGATTTAAAAAAGCATCACAGTGCTGCCTGCTCCAAGCCTGCAAGAGAACAATGAAATATATCAACCGATGACTTTAAGTTGTTATAAGTATTGCACATAAAA
Organism: Monochamus saltuarius; assembly: GCA_025584915.1. Taxonomy (NCBI): domain Eukaryota; kingdom Metazoa; phylum Arthropoda; class Insecta; order Coleoptera; family Cerambycidae; genus Monochamus; species Monochamus saltuarius. The sequence continues at coordinate 55,229,819 of CM046724.1, forward strand.
TTCAAAGGGGAAAAACTCCTCATATTAGTTCTTGGTGTCGGCAAGTAAAAAGTACCAGCGTGTCTTGAAACTGCTTTGGGAACATTGATATTAAGTCTATTTAATAAATCACCACAATCAGTTAGGTTGTTTAATAATTTAAATAAAAATACTAAATAAGCAATGATACGTCTGTCCTCCAAAGATTTAACAGAAAACTTCTGTAAAAGCTCATCCTGGGAAATGTCAGTTTGAGGATAAATTTTATCAGTTCTAAAAGATACGAATTTTAAAAACCGACGTTGGAGCCATTCTAAACTGTCAATATATGTTACATAATTTCGACATCAAACAACAGAGGCATATTCCAATTTCTACCTAACTAACGTTGAATAAAGAAGTTTCAAAGTATCAGCAGATTTAAAAGTGGACGTGTTCCTAATAATAAATCCAAGTGTTTTATACCCTTTAGAAGTAAGATCCAATATGTAGTCATTAAACGATAATTTATAATCAAATAATACTCCTAGATCTCTAAAAGTTTGTGTTCTCTCTAAGAAATGATTATTAATCTTATAATTAAATTCAATAACATGCTGCTTAGTAGTAAGTTGCACACTTTTACATTTTTCAGGATTTAAAAATAAATTGTTTACTCTACACCAATCACAAATGGAATCAAAATTCTGCTGAAGTAACAGACAGTCATTAATATTGGAAATTTTGCTAAATATTTTCAGGTCATCGGCATAAAGACTCTGAATGTAGATTGTTTGCTACATTCAGATTACTAACAATATCATTTATAAATAGAACCCATGATTCCTAATACACTCATTGATACGCCTGGGATCGGATCTAATAAGGTTGTCGATAAGTGTCTCATTCCAAGCTGCCTGAACATCATCATATGCAAGAACTACTAAAATCTGTGGGGAGTGTTGTAAGTGCAGCAGTCTGCGGCCAATCATGTCCCAGACATGTTCAATAGGTGACAGATCTTACTATCTTGGTTGCCAGGGTTGATCTGATGAAATGATCCATGAAAGCTATTGTTTGTCTGACAACATCAGGTCTCAAACTGTTCCCATAAATTAATTCTCTCCAAAGCAGATGGTTTACAACTGATCACTTTCCATTCAACATACGCAAATACAAAGTTATGGTCACGTTATGACCTACTATTAATACGGGTAATTGGGGATTAACAAGATTTACTTAAACTTGGGAATATTATTTGACTCACTTAAGTACTGTACCACTTGCGTGGTCTAAAAACATGGGTAATTTACATCTTATTACTGACAATGAGTGCATATCCTTAAAGTAGAATATTCTAGGTTAATTTGTCAATTATCTCCTACATCTAGTAGTAGTTTTGAAACCTTTAAAAAATATTTAAAGTTTTTGTCTTCTTAGATGGAACAGATTTGGAATTTGATATTATGCTTTGTAAAGTAATTAACAATATTGTTTACTCTCCAGATTTGTTAAAATTGCAAAATTTCCACTTACTAAATGCCACTCGCCATAAGCAATAAATAAAGCATATATGACCCCACTGTACCAGAAACTGTACGAACTTTAAACTAAGATGAAAGCAAACAGCAAAAACAGCTACACTGTATACTTTATAACATTTTTTTAAGATAAGAGACAGAACAAAGCAAAATAAATAAATGTGTTACTAATTAATTATATTTTTATTTGCAAGCAATGGAAATAAAGTAGCTAAAGAGCGCATTTTATCTCTTTATTTATAATGTTAGAAATTATAGGCCACTGGTACACACTTCAGTGATTTTACATATTTTTTAAACAAACGCCTTGGCCTATATCGTCAATGACTTTGAAAAGAGATGTGTACAGAAATTTATCTATATCTTTAGCTTCTAAGAAGTCATTGTGATTCCATTTATCGCACGGTACTACATTCAGTCCACATTGTACCTCTTCATCTAGTTGGATATAGAATCGTTGAGCATTCTGAAAATAATAATAGCAATGTTTGTATAACTAATAAAAAAATAAACATTAAATTTGTTACAAATAAGTACGGAAAAAGGATTGTGAAGGATATCTTTGCAAACACAAGTTAGGAATTAAGCACTGTTTAAGTTACCAAAAAGAATTATACGTTATTGGATACTAGAAGGTTCAACTTAGGTAGTGTTAGGATTTATATTGCCAAAATGTAGCGATTTTATACTTAAAATATTGATTGAAAGTGACTCTTAATATAGAATGGGGCATATTTTTGACACCTTCCATTTATCAAGAGATTTGGTAGTCCTAACCAACAAAAAAAAAATAGATATGCCAGAAGCGCAGCTCATATGTGGGCACAATCTTTTACGAAAATAGCGTGCAGACCATCTGGTTCTGCAGTAAACTTAAGTTAACGTTGTTTAAAAGCTTTGAAGTCATCTTCTTCAGTTTTTAGATTAAGTGTTATGTTATATCAGAAGACTATGGAATATGTTAGCCAGACGAATTCCCGTCGTTCTAATTCTCTACCTGTACCCAATACTGACACAACAAGAAGTAGTAAAAATTTTTAAAAATAAATAAATAACTATTAGAAAAACTTATAACTGCACGTCATAGGCAATCCTTAACAGCTGATTTAAACTGATATTATTAATATCACACATATAACATAATAAATTAAAAGTGGATGTCATATTATATACAGGAGACTTTACCATTAGATTAGTTCCAGCAGATTGGCAGTAAAATGTCATATGAGATCTAATCGAAACCAAAAAATTAAATTGGGAGAAAATACATGGGGAGTCAATTGAACTGTGCAAGAGATTGTGTAGAAATCTAATGGAGTATATAAATCTCCTCTTCTTTAAATAATGAAGGTTAAACTGAGGTATTAATAAGTTGTAGTCAAAACCTTGCATGGGATAAAGACCATCAAATTTAAATGGAAGATATTTGATAAATTTTCTCTGAACAGTTTCAATACTATTGATATAACAGGTGTAATAAGGATTCCAAATTAAAGAACAGTTTTCCAGGATCTTACAAAAGCATAATATAATTTAATCTATTCAGGTTCTTAAATGAGCTTAAAGTACTATCAAATATTATACCCACATCCTTTGTAGAACTGTGACGACTAAGCAATTGCGAATTAATATGGTAATCATATACAACAGGATTGGATTTACGAGTGTAGGTGGTTTATTATTATTTAGGCTAAGTTTGTTATTGACAGACCAAGCTTCCCACAATTCAGCACACCGTCAAGGTCATTAATGAATAGAAGAAACAGTAGCGGACCCAAATTCAAACCCTGAGCAACTCCCGATGTAACGACATAAGTCTTAGATTTAAAATCGTTGAATGTAACATATTGCATCCTATTGTGAAGGTAGGAATGAAAAAACATAAGCAATTCATCACTAAAACCAAATGTGTTAAGTTTTTACAGTAAAACTGAGTAATGTATCCTGTCAAAAGCCTTAAATAAGTCAGTGTACACTACATCAACTTGATCATGGTTATCTAGAATATTAAAAATATACCGTGTAAAACAAACCAGGTTGGAGGTGGTGGATCTGTGAGATATAAAACCATGTTGATATATTGAAAGTAAATTCCTTACCGAAAAGTAGATGCGGTTGTACAGTGGAATCTCAAAAACTTTGGCAAAATTATTTAATATGGTAATAGGACGATAATTTGCTACATCAGAAGAATCCTCCCTTAAGATTCACTTTATACATGGTTTATAATTTATTATATGTGATGTAAGAAATTAAATGTTATATTAATTTTATTTACCGTGCTTGATGCTATCCAGTCATTATTTCCTACAAATAATGTCACAGGAACTGGTATGGCAGAGATGTTGTATTCTGGTGGGGTCGGCTGGGCATATTTTTGTTGATTCCCTGCTACCCCGTAATCAAAGGCTTGAAATTTCTTCGCTTTCATTATTTGGTAAAAATGAAGAAGGACGTTGATTCCAACAGTTTTTTGTATATTCTGAGTCCGCAGTAGTGGAAGATAATCCTGAAAATGGCTTTTGCTGTAATTTCCAGTAAGATACCGAAATCTTGTTGAAGGTCAAAACAGAATGGTTCAATCAAATTTAAATTAATAATAATTATTATAATAAATATCTGTCTTCGTACAAACATTTTGTAAAATTTATTGACAAAATAAATTGTTCCACTCTTGTGACTGATAAAAACGTGACAGACACATAAAAAGTGAAGACGGTATAATTATTGCAAGCATACCAAAAAAGTACATTATAGTTGATGGGTTAGGGGGTTAGCTGCTTGTTATATGTTACGGTTAAAGTGAAAACTTGATTTAGCTCGAGTAAAAACATTAAACAGTAATCCAACTAGGCAATTCTGGGATAGTAGCCAATAATTTCTTTAGCTAATTTAATTAGATAAAGTTGGGTTATTTAATGTTTTCATTCCACTCGTGGTTTTATTTACAGTGTTTACTTAATGATGTAAATTGACTAAATTTAAAAATGAATCATTGAGAAAATAGAGATTTAGTTTTCTAGTTGACTATCCAAAGAATGGTCTATTTTACGTTACCAGAATGACAGTTTCCATTCCAGCTAGATCAAATTAAAAAAGCTGTTTTAGTGTCTTCGATTATTTCAAGTGAATTAGCCAAGCCAGTCGGGAGTGGGTTAGTTTATAATGTACCCGCTAATGTTTTGAATATGCGTTTCCTATCAAAATAGCCAACGGTTAGCGCGCTAGTTAGTTAGTTTACAAACTAACAAAGTTTGCATTTTAGTCATAATATATGCATATGTTTCAGCACTTCAAGTTTTTTATTATTAATTAATATCTTCCTGAATAGACCAAGATACATTACATCAATCGCTACTTATACTCACTGGATCTATTTCGGAAAAATCATCTCCAAAAAGTGGTACTTTCTTGATTTCATATAAATAGTAATCAAGAAGCGACGAGCAGCTGAGGTCTCCATACTCCAATGGAACTTCGCCATGGAGATTCTGATTTATTATTGGCTGTAAATAACAAAAACAAAATATTAGAATTTCCTGGCATTTTTATTATTATTCGAGATATAGTCAACCGAGAACTATATATTGAGTCAACAACGACTTGGAAAAAATGTTACCTCGAAGTACTTTTAAATAATAATATGTATTGTATTATTACAAAATTATAAATAAAAAGGACACCCCCACATTTTAGTTTCATCCATTCTCAATTTTAAAAAGTTCTACTTCCTTTAATATTTTCTATTTTTAATATTTTCTATTTTAAAAACGATGTATTATTTACAGGAAAAAATCTTATATGAATTATTAAATTAGGCGTCTCCAAGAAAATTGATTTTTTTATTTCCAATAGTCCAACATACCAATTTCCATAGACCTCTGAGATTTTAAGATGAAATTTAAAAAAAAACTGCTTTTAAGAGATTCTTCGTATCTCAAAAAATAGTAGAGATATCGAAATGGTCGAAATTGCTTCAGACAGACTTTTTACGGATGTCCTTTTTAAAAATATGACCAATAGTATTTTGAATTGTAAAATGTAAAAATAAATGCGACAGACTATTATATGATGTGTTCAGAATAATATTCATTAACATTTAAAATATGGAAACCCAAAATACATATCGATTGTCGACTATTTTCATGATTATATTATTCAAAATCTTCACCAGAGGCAAAACAATTTCTATCTTGTGTTTCAATATTAAATAATTTTCAACAGTTTTTTTTTATAACTTTGTTGATCAATTTTCTTCTTATTATTGTTTGTTTTCAAATGTTATTCAATTAAAGATATTTATAAATTATTTAATGTATAAATTTACTTGTTAAAATTATTTTTTGAATTACCAAAGTGAATTAATTCATGAACCAATTTTATATAGTTATATACAAATGCATGGCCAGTTTAACAGAATAACGTTTATTAATATACTGCATACATGATATTCCTATTTATTCGACATAAATACACAGATAGTAGACAATCACTACTGATCTAACGTAATCATAAGATAACAACTAGATCAGTATGGGAATGCCATCAGGCACTAGTAGTGGCCTCAGCTAACAACAGCGTATCTGTATGCTGGGTAAAGGGACACGACCGCAATGGCAATAAAGTAGAGTTCCTAGAGTACCCCTGCAAGGATACAGCCAAAAAGTACCTGGCTATGTCAAGGACAAACCTTCGTCTGGTGACAGGTATTCAAACTGGGCATTGCTGGCTAAGAAAGCACCTCTATTACATGAGGAAGTGTGATGCACCTCTTTGTAGGGTTGCGAACAAGAAGACGAGACAATACTCCATGCACTCTGTGAGTGCACTGGCATCTCGTCAATAAGAGAGTCCGTGTTGGGAGAGCGATGGCCTTCTATGGCCTACATTAGAGAGATCCCCCTGAGCAACGTCACCACCTTTTTCTCCTGATTAGGCTGGCTGGCGGCTCAGGTGGACTGATATCCTAATGGGAGGAGGTACATGGGGCCCAATGGGACTTAAGTGCTGTAGCCTTTTTGCTACCCTCCCTTAATTCCAGAATCCAGAATCCATAATCGACATAAATAAAAAATATTCAAGATCAACCTTTCCATAAAAGATGAGTTCTGTATTAAGTACGCGGGACACATTAGTAGAAATATATTATACTAGATTAAAACTCTAAAATATCAAGTCAGTCAATATAATGGTTTCTATTAAATTAAAATGTTCAGAAATTTTACCTTGAGATAGTCAACTACTGGCAGCATAAACCTTATATACGATTTCATTCCATCTAAGTAAGCTAAATGTCCCAGTGCTACAATTCCTTTTATAGTAGTTTCTGCTTCTTCTGGTTTCAGTGATGCGTATATATAAGCCAGTGTACTTCCACTTCCTTGACCAACGTAGATGAGCTTTTGGCCAGTTTTCTCCTTAACAAGTTCTGCAGCAGAACTCAAATCATATTCAGCTATTTCCTGATTACTACAACAGGAAACAGTTTATTACGAATTAATAAAATAATAATTTGCTTCAATACCTGAATTGCCAATACTTCTCCTCGGATGAATTTAGGGTTTTATGTCCTCTGCTGTATGGACTTCCTCTAAAATTAACTATCCACACATCGTAACCTTCCTTGATGAGGTAATGCACTAGAAACACAAACAGTACTCAAGAAGAATAATTTAAAAATATGATTTCGTATATCGTGGCATAATAATGATATTCTTTTAGGCACATGTGCTTAAAACAATTTTTTACGCACATGTGCGTAAAAGTAAAATAAAATAACTGAATTTTAAATTTATTTATTATAAGAACATGTATAACACAGTATAACTTCAATATTGGAAGAAGATAACACCTGCATCCCGATGCTGCTGGTGCAGTTTTTGAATGAAAATCGTATTTCCTTTCGTCCCGTTAATTTCCCTTGCCATCGCCTACTTATTTTGTATGGAATTTTCTACGTACCCCTCTGCCACAGAAGACGAACACCGGTCTCCGTGTCTCTTGAGTATCAATATGTTGGCTCCTGTATTTGCAAGGAAGGTTGTATAAAGCAGGCCCAGTATACACAGTAACATTGAGAAATTTGGCAATTTTTTTAAGAATTGAATCAATGTTATTTATACCCACTGCTTGTGTAGTACATTTTGAATTTCTGTACGTGATAAAAAATCTGTTGTGATCAATGGTGGATAGACGTAGACTTGCATATTTGCGGAAATTTTTCAAAAAATTGGCTCCTATATCATCCTCTAGTATTGTAAATAATCCAGGAACATTAGTTTTGGTATTGGAAATAGTCACCTTAATGAACGACTTAGTATCTTCAAAGTTCTCTGTACGTAAATTAGCTCATTCTTCTATCCTACAGGCTCCAAATATACCAACAATCAGGACTACTGTTTGGAATAAGTTCTTTCATTATCTGTCTCTTTGATAAACTTTTCAACCTGTTCTTTGGAAAGTATTCTGGATTATCTGGGTCTATAACCACTTACTTCTCTTTCGAGGAAAACAATAACATTGGTGTAATTGCTAATATCCTTATTTTTATTGAAATGAATTGTAGCTTGCAGCATGGAACTCCATAATGTGGATGGTGCACATTTTAAAGACAACTGGGAGAAGTACGCTAGAATAACTTTCTCTGAAATATTAATACCTTCTTTTTGGCACACCAAATATCAAATTTTGTATACAATTGGTACAATTTCTTCAATTTCTGAGGAATTAATGTATAAGGCAGCTTCCGCCTCATTTTCTATTTCAGAATGAATCTGCGTCACACATGCTAAAGTTTTATGAAGAATTAATACTGAGTTTAATTATTGGGGTATGATGTTCACAAACGTTCACAGATTATAGAATTTTTTAAAATGTTTGCATAGTTGTAAACATCGTAACTGCTCCATAGCAGCAACCTTATAGCGAACTTAGTTAAAGTTGTTTAAATAAAACAGTTAGCGTTATGAAATTGAAGATTATGGAGAAACTTTTTTGAATATTTATTAGATGATTTTACGTTCGATACATGTTGCGAAATAGGTGTTTTAAGCACTTAACGTGTTGCGAAACTCGACCTACGGAATCGTTAGGAAACTTCAAGTAGCGTGCCTAAAACACCATTATTTCGCAACTTGTATTGAAAATCGCAATCGCAATATTGTAGATCAAATTTGAAACGATACGAAAGCTTTAAATAAATTTTGCAAAGGCCTTAAGTAAGAAATAAACCTAGAAAATATAAAATTATTTAACCAATGATAACTGAAGCCTGAAGTTATATGTTAGTGGACTTTCCGGGAAATGTGACGTTAGGTACCTAATTCCTAAAATATTTCAATTACGTTAAAAATTAATGGGAAGGAAAATTTTTGAGAAAATAACACTAAACGAAGAGGGAGATGGGAAAGACCAAACATTAGATGTAGGGATGATAGCTAATGAGAAAGAATGAAATAAAATTGTGAATCAAGCCTTACCTACTAGGCCTATAGCTGCCCTAAAAGGTTTAGAATCGCTAAAACTTAGATTTTATGCCAATTTACGTTGGTTGTATTGTAGCGTGAATTTATTTGTTTACTGTGATTGGTCACATTCTTTAATGATATTTAAAATGACAGCAAATAGATCTATGTATATATCTATATAAAAACAAACCTATAGATTTGCTCCCTCTATTGGCAAATGCTAACGATGTGAAAAATGCGCTATGCCCCAGTAGAACTGGACCATTTTCCTTGTTCTCACCATACGCATTAACAACTAAAATCTGATAACCATCTTCAGTGAATATATTATATTCCTCTACCATGCTTGGACTGTTCCTCAAGATTTCCGTCTGAAACAATTTTTCAAATGTTTGCTTATGTACCGTACTGCAACATAAAGGTTTCCAAGCCAACACAAATACTTCTTTTAAAGTGGTGGGCCGGTGGACAAATCAGCATTTTGAGAGGTATCAATGAGCAAGTCCTGTCAATAATTGTTTCTGTTCAGGCGGTTAAGCCATCATAATTTAAACAAAATATGACATTCATTTCGATTGGAAACCTTGACGTTGTTGCGAGTGTATCTACAGCCAAATGAAAGACAGTAATTTAAAATGTTTCCTATAAAGCATTTAATCATAAGATATAAGAATGATAAGAATGTGGTGCCAAACAATTTTCTTTTAATAACTGTTTATGCGGTCCAAATGGAGCTCGGCATTTTATATCTATACAGGGTGATTCAGAATTTATCCGAAAAACTTTGAGGATATGTGCGGATATCACCAAAATAATAATAATAAAAGTCTAATAGATTTCGCGTAAAAAATATTTAAAGTTCTATCATTTTTACAGTACGCAGTTGAGCAACTGTACTTCAACGGCATCTAATATTAAGGCGGGTATCCATTTGTTGCAAAATCACGTATCGTATCAACGTATCGTATCAGCGTATCGTTTCATTTTGGTACGATACGCTGCAACAAGTCAGTTCTTTTTTTTGAGCCCAGATTCACTGCGTCTCTGTGTATCAATTGCGCGAACGGAAGGGATACGTTAGTTCTTTCCGCATCTCTGCGATGAATGGACCTCAGCAAGCGGCAGCCGCATATATTTTTATTCACTATTCTCTGCAGCAAGAGAAAAAAAGACGCAAACCACCCCGTTGGTGGATGTCAAAGTTGTACGCCAACAGGGAGCAATATAGTGCAACAAGTTTAATGGCTGACCTGAAGTTCCAACTTAATTACGTAACTTTACGCTTTTTGGTCACTGACGATTCCTACTCCAGCTGCTACCATCCAGTCGAATTCTCAGACGACTACTGACTGCACATAAAATATATTTTGTTTTAAAAAGCGAAATATGCAACGACTAGTTGTGTCAACAAATAAAAAACATGCCTGTCTCGTATCGTATCATTTCTTTGATGTGTCGGCGAAATACCGACAATTGAGCGATCAAGTCCGTTGCTTTTCTTTTTACCTATTTTGATACGTTACTATGCAACGATTGCCTGTCTCCACTGATACGATACGTTGATACGATACGTGATTTTGCAACAAATGGATACCCGCCTTTACGCAAAAGAAGTAAATAAGTTTTTGCCCCTGAAGCGCGTGTCAATATACCTAACTGACGAATAAGGTTGGGGTGGGGATATACTTTCTAGGTGGTAAACGAGATCAGTGGGGGTAGGGCTTGTGAGTGGTTGTTGCAGCAATATGCTGAAAATCGACAATTTACTGCTGATGTACTAGTTACAGATGAAGCTTTCTTTCCTCAAAATGGAATATAGAACATTCACAATAAACACGTTTGGGAACTCGAAAATCGCACGCAATTGAACCACCACTTTCAACACCATTTTTCACTGAATCTTTGGGCAGGAATTCATGATAAGCAAATTGATGATAAGCGCCTAATTGGACCGTTCATATTGCCCAATCGTATGGATGGTTTGTAATATATCGAATTCTTGAAAATGTACGCCAGCTGTCTGACAACGCATGTGTCTTTTACATTATGGGACACCTCCTCACTTTCGGCCAGATGTTCGAGATTATCTCCATCAAATGCGGAATACGGTAGATTGGATAGGGGGGATCGGTAGCATGCCCCCCAGGTCTCCCGATTTAAACCCTCTTGACTTCTTTTTGTAGGGCCATTTAAAAAATGAGGTGTACGGTACTGCAGTAGAAACTGTTGAGGAAATAAGAAAAAACCTTTACTAAACGTCCCCTGCATCTTCACCATGTGTTCAGCCACATTTCCGTTATGAGGAATTGAATTTGATTACCCTTTAGGAGTTGTAAAACAAATATTTTTGTCGGTATATAGCGTGTCCCAGAGCTATTTTGATAGGTATAATTTGGAAACAGTTCGAGATAGAAAGATATGTCGTATAAAAAAGTAACTGTGTTCAAAAAAGTGAGTTTAACCATTTTACTTTCAAACATACAGGATGTCTCAAACATACGGTATGTTGCGGAAATTTAATTGTTTTAATGAAGCACCCTATATATTTTTCCTTTTATTTCTAAACAGAAACACCCTCTAAATTATATTTTTCTTTGTTTGTTTTATACCTTCAAAAATAAGAGATGTTATATTGCCTAACTTAATTTCAATCTGAGTCAAATATTTGTATATTCTTTGAAACACAGAAATGATAATGTTCATACGCAAGATTATTGTTTGAAAATATTATTTTATTTGTAGTTTCAATGAACTTCACTCTACTACTTAAAAATTATATTGAAAACATAACAAATTAAAAGTTTTTTATCGCCTAAATTATAATTATTGTTTATTCTACGTATCCAAAGACAATCCGAAAGCATATCCCAAAAATAATGGAACTTATGTTCTGAAGTATTTAAGAAATGGCACAAATTTCGGATATGATGGGAAACTTTATCAATTTTATTATTCTACAGGTTGTGTAAAATTAAATTAACTTTTTGTATTTGAGTTTTCTTCCAGTAGTATTATTTATGTAAGTGAAACAAGTAGTTACTTCGAAATAATATTATTGTGCGATGGTAAACCTCAAAATAAAAACCGAATGGAGTTTTCTTGACAAACATAGTGATAGGATGTCCAATAACATTATGTGTGAATGTGATACTCTTGATGGTGAAAGCTATTTTTTTATTGTTCGATGGAAATGACATTAATTTTTATGCATCAATTTATTAAATTTGATCCAGAAATAACGACAAAAGCTTTATTTGTTTAGCTTTATCTTAAAGTAGCAGTAAAATTTCCATTACTACTTAAACATTTCTCTTGTTGTCTGAGTGCGGTACATCTGACGTTTAAACTAAACTCACTTCTTGAATTTTATCGTCTGGTAGTAGCTGCATTATCCCTGCATTATTATTTTTATTAAATTTCTTTGTAGTATTGCTTGTTACCCCTGTTGCATGTTTTGTCCTTGTTTTTTTATAATTAAGAATGGTTAATCAATTATTTATTTTTCCTGTAATAAATTTGTCAACAACATCATTTGCATTGATTTAAATTGTATTGTTTTTTTAAGTTTTAAATCATGATTAAAATCATAATTTAAATCATCCTAACTCTATTTTTTTTATGAAACTATAAATCATATATTATAATATTCTGTTATATTATAACTAATAAAGATTTAGTATATTTATCTTGAAATATGTATACTGAGAATAAAAATAACTTTGTCTTTCAAAAAAAACTCAATAACTCAATATTTAATAAAAAAAATAACGGATAGTCTAGAAGTGAATTTTTGCCAAGGGTTGTCACACTTTAGATCCAAAATATGCAGAACTTTCTGTTGGTATATATTTTGTTGCACTAAATTAATTTGTGGCTCACCAACATAATTAATATTTTTAATGTATAATTAATGCCTCTAGGACCCGGCTTTAATTAGTCAACCCAGCCAATTCGTGTTAGGATGTATATGAAACACATGTTTAAATGTATTTCTTTCTATTAACATTTGGGTGAAGGGATTTTGCAGTGGGATCTTGGACTATGTAAAGTAACCAGAAGTAACTAGTTCAAAATACGTAGCAGTGACTGTTTGTTCTATGAAGTTGTTTATACAAGTATCGAATAACGTAATAGCTTGCTCTTTGAAGATTCCAGTACTAAGTATAATATATACCTTCGCCACTGGTCGCTAAAAGTGTGTAATAGTAACATATTTCTTTGACACATAACCCTTTATATCAAATATCCCCACTAACTGCTTTGGTAACTATACTAAAAATTACATAATGTATTGTTTGGAAATATTCGGTATTGCCGTTATAAAGCCACAAAATAAAAATAAATATATAACAAACATGCACGACTTTTTGTTCATTGAAAACTGAATCACCCTGTATATATCTATACATATAAATATATTTGTAATTTTAAAAAATATTTCTGTGAAAAATTGTTTTAAAACTATATATGTTAGCTTCAGGCTTCATTTAGGGCCAGTTTCAGAATTGATTAATTTTCACTCTTTGCTTCTTATGTACATGCTATTTCTGAAATAATAAATCATAGAATCATTGCTCTTACCAAGTTTCTTTCTCCATTAGGATCGTCGTGACAATGTTTATCGTCAGGTTTAGCGTAGTACTCAAAATCATCACATACTTCTACACAGTTAATATAAGTGGTGCATGAAAATAAAACGAGAAGTATGAAAGGGAACATTTTCTTCAATTCCTGAAGTCGTACAATCTTCGATGGAAATAATACTACGCCTTACCTACTATTAGAAATATAACTGTTATCGCACCAATTACTACCTTTTTTTAAATAGTCGTAGATAGAAGGCATTAACATTATAGAAGAAATTAGTTGACTCATTTAAATTATCGCGACTTTCATTACTTAGATATCTGTAATTGTGACAATTAAGTAATTCTTATTTTTACATTAACGTTGACTTTAATTGTGGTAAGCACCACAACTATATTCTACTTTAAGCAACAACTGATTATTTCGTGTACTTTATAAATAAAATACCATTCACTATTCAAATTATACTACTTGCTACGTGTGTTTTGTACACAATCCCCAAATATTGGTGCAAGAATAACAGCTGCTTAGCGCCCTAAAATTCCATTAATAAGATGGTTACAGATAGGCTAAGCTATAAATAACAGGCTAACGTCGACGTGTTTTAGGAAGGAAGAACTTGCTTCTGAAATTATTAAATTTCCTAAAAAATAAATTGTGTGGATAAACTTTAGAGTATTAGTTATTTATGTACCTAGGTATTAAATTTCAACCTATCACGTGGAGTTTAGTAATAAATCGCCTGAGTGATAAAAAGGAAGTTTAGTATCGAAGGGAACAATACTTTTTTTTTTAAATCGAGAAATCTCAAAATTAAAAACATTGGATTAACTCTAATGTTTAAACAATTCCACATTCATTTAGCAATATTAATATTTTTGTTATCCATTATATTAACGGATTGCAGTCGGCTTGAACTAACAACAAAGCCAGTTGGGTAGTGTAAGTTACATAGAGCTTATCAGCCAAGATTATTCATCTGTTACCTCACCCATGGCATACTGATGAGAGCTAATATGATTGAAACCTATATATGTCCGATGGGCTGCCGACGAATGACTGTAGCTGTTTGATATAGATTTTTCAGGTATAATTTTGCTGGTCGGAGCATTAGCCCGCAGAATAGCTTGTTCCTGGAATTCTGTTTTGCAAAATATCGTTCAGGGCGATGGTTTCAATGGTGTCTACTGCTATGTAGAAAGGTTAGCGTATGTAGCTGTTCCGGCATGGAATGTCCACTATATGTAGCTTGTCTACATCGCGTATTCATGATCCGTTCTGTCGTGTTAGACAGACTTAAAACAGCTTTGCTAACGGTTAACTCGTCTATGGCATACCGATGACAGCTCGACACCGGTATATGCCTGGTGGGCTGCTGACGAGTGACTTTAGCTCTTTGCTATAGGGTTCTCAGATGCAATTCAATGCTGGTTGGAGCAGTAGCCTCAGAGTAGTTATTTCCTGAAATTCCATGCTTGCAACAAAATCAGTTGTTAACGATGAAGTTGATGCTGTTGGATCGCATTGTCCTTGGGGAAGCCTTGTCGTGATCTCTTGCTTCCTAGTTAAAGACGACTCTATATCCGTCTTCCATCTGCCGTGTTGTTTTAGAATTAGGATATTTGAACCTGTGTCTGCAAAGAGGAAGGCAGAGGTTCCTCGAAAACTATAATCCGTGTACGTACTTGCATTTGGCATTTCAAATAAGTGGTAATTAGATTTGGAATCCCATCAAATGTGTTGACACTGATTTGTTGAGTGGTGGATTTACCTAAACGGTAAAAGACAGATATAATTTATAAGCAATGTGTGAAGTTCTCAAAGATTGATATTTTAATAAAAAAAAATAAATGTATATTTGGTTTAAATCTTCACGTATTTTGTCTGTCATAGTAAATATGCGACTTTTTTCCGTC
The DNA here is from genome assembly GCA_025584915.1 of Monochamus saltuarius. NCBI lineage: Eukaryota > Metazoa > Arthropoda > Insecta > Coleoptera > Cerambycidae > Monochamus > Monochamus saltuarius. The sequence continues at coordinate 55,245,287 of CM046724.1, forward strand.
GATCTGATACTACAATAAAAAAATATTTCATCAATTATTCCTATTTCTTCTACTACAAATGTGATTTGTGTGTTTCGGCATTAAATACCTTTTAGCAAAATATCCAAACAGATTAACTTCCTGACAGCCATTCAACCGCATTGTCTAAACAATTGGTTGCTATATATTTATTATACATAAGTTTAATCCACTTTTGAATTATATTTAAATTCTCCAGGTAATTATCAGAGACAGCATCCCATGTAACCATGCCGTAATTCAACTCGGATTGTACTAACGAATATTTGAATGAATAAGTATTTTTAGGTGATGTATATCCAAAAATCTTTTAAATATTTAATTCGTGGCAGCGATCCTCTAATTTTTTTTTACAATATTTGCAGTTTGTAGGTTCCGCGTTGCAAGGCTATCTATAATTATACTAAGATATTTTATTTAACTCTCTTCGGGTCGTCGCCGATAATTAGTGGACTCGGACTAGGTAGGCTGCAAATAAGATATAAATGGAAGATATTTTGTTTTCTCTACATTTAAGGTAAGTTTGTTTTGCTGAAACCATATTTTTGTTTTGAAACTGTTTCTACTTTTATTTTTAGGTCTGACCAAGACTTTGATTCGTACTACACTGCAGTGTCATCCAAAACTTAAAATAGAAACAGTTGTGTTAATGGTAATTAGATCATCTATGTATGTTGTGAATAAAAGAGGTCTCAATACCGTTCCCTGTGGAACTCTATGGAAAAGACACTTGGATTACTCATTACACCGTCAATGCTTGTTTGTTGTTTACGATTACTTAAATAGCTGTTCAATAAATTATACACTTTTTCTCCAAGTCCATAACACATTAACTTTTTCAGTATTTCATGGTTGTGTTGAAGACTTTGGAGAGTTCAACAAAAAATCAGAATGTAGGTTTTTTCTTATCAAGAGCACTATAAGTATATGATGTTAATTTTACTATCTTTGTTTTTATTATTTTTTCTATAATTTTAGATATATTAGATATTAAAGAAACAGGCCTGTAATTAATAACTTTTATTGTATATTCACCCTTAAATAAAGGTTTCATTATCCCAATATATATGAAAAATAACAAACTTCAAAACAATTATTTATTATAAAAGTTAACGGAACAGCAATGTCATCTATTACTTTTATTTTACTTTTTTATTTTTTCTGCACTACACATTTCTTTAGTTTTCATTGTTTAATCACTTTATTTTCTAAAATCTTATGTTGCTTAAAAATTTATCACTGGTTATCTTCATTGTTGTGTGAGGTGCCCGTTCTCTGTTCTTCTATTATTGACCTATGATTAGGGCCTAGATTTACAGTTTCTATGTATATGTTGATATTTTATTCTTATTGACTTCTATTCCAGGAGGGGAATCAGGTACAACATTTAATTTATTAATTTACACTATTTTATATGTACATATTTTATAAATATTATACAGCAAGGCTGGGTACAGTGACAATGATTACAGTAGTGAATTTTTCATAACATCATGGCTTATACGTTCTTTCCAGTGTAGTTCAATTTTGTAGACTTCTAAACTGACTGGATCATTCAATAATCGCTTGAGGTTTTTGGCAGTAACGAAATCAACGTGATTCCATTTTTTATGGTTAATGTATTCGATATGACAAGTTGTGTTGACCAATTCTTTGCAAAGTTGTTCAGCATTCTGAAATAGAATTTACGATGTTGAAAAGTGCAAATATACAGGGTGTTCTCGTATTAAAATAATAGGAATGTTTCCTTATAACATTTTTCTCTATGACGCTCCGTTTTTCTGATACGAGTTCAACTTTAAAAAGTATATTTTATTTTCTTTACTAGACAAATAAATATTTTTTGTTCAAACTAGGTATGCAGTGATTATTATAAAATGTTAATAATATTGACGTAAATAACTTTTTTGTAAGCCAGTGGCTTAGGTATGAGTCTTATTCACTCCTTAAACTTCTCTGTCAATGATGAAAAGTATTTTTTTAGTGCAAATATTGAAATATTATCCTATTTTATGGAAAAAAGTGCTCTTGATGAAGTTCACTAAGTATTTTTGTTTTTAAGATATTTTGAGATCTACTAATCAAAGTTATCAAGTCACAAAGATTTTACAAATATTATAGTATTAAGTAGGCATTGCTTGTTTCTAAGTAACAATAGTATTGACGTCATGTCAAATCATTTTGTTTGTCATGCGGTTAGATCATGTTGAAATTATAAGTTGGTGTAAATACGAAATACGGGGAGAGATGTATTAGCCGAGGTGGTTCAATTGTTTGGCCAGCTCGATCACCGGATCCTAATCCACTAGTTTTTTCTGTGAGGCTTTTTATAGGAAAAAGTCTTTGCAACTCTAGTGTATCGTAGACTTAAGGTGAAATAAATAATAACATGCTAATTCGGACGATTTTTACAAATCGATACTATCGTTGCATTGACGAAAAGGGATGTCACGTTGAGTACCATTTAAATTAAGTTGGATATAAATCGCTGTTTTTATTTTTTTAATAAATTATTGACTGCAAGTTTTAAAATTTCGTCAGATAACCGTGATTACAAAAAGTTCAAATATCTAAAAAACAAAGCTGCTCTTGAAGAAATTCAAAAGCACTTTTTTTCCAGAAAATAGAATACAATTTTAATAATTGCACTGAGAATACACTTTTCACCATTGGCGTAGAATTTTAGCGGGTTCAAGAGTGAACAAAACAGATACTTATGCAGTAGATTTCAATCGAAAAAAGTTATTCACGTCAAAATATAAACATTGTTTTATGATTACTGTGTACCAAGTTTGAAGGAAAAATATTTATTTGTTAAACGATAAAAAAGAATATATAATTTTTAATGAATCAGGAAAACAGTGTCAGAGAAAAATAATATGAGAAAATTAAGTACCAAAAGGAGACTATATAAACCATACATACTATATTTCAAAATGATATTGCAATTTAAAAAAACTATGTATAATAATAATAATAATAATAATAATAATAATAATAATAATAATAATAATAATAATAATAATAATAATAATAATAATAATAATAATAATAATAATAATAATAATAATAATAATAATAATAATAATAATAATAATAATAATAATAATAATAATAATAATAATAATAATAATAATAATAATAATAATAATAATAATAATAATAATAATAATAATAATAATAATAATAATAATAATAATAATAATAATAATAATAATAATAATAATAATAATAATAATAATAATAATAATAATAATAATAATAATAATAATAATAATAATAATAATAATAATAATAATAATAATAATAATAATAATAATAATAATAATAATAATAATAATAATAATAATAATAATAATAATAATAATAATAATAATAATAATAATAATAATAATAATAATAATAATAATAATAATAATAATAATAATAATAATAATAATAATAATAATAATAATAATAATAATAATAATAATAATAATAATAATAATAATAATAATAATAATAATAATAATAATAATAATAATAATAATAATAATAATAATAATAATAATAATAATAATAATAATAATAATAATAATAATAATAATAATAATAATAATAATAATAATAATAATAATAATAATAATAATAATAATAATAATAATAATAATAATAATAATAATAATAATATATATATATATAGCCTTTATTGACAATACATACTTCAGTACATTTATGTCATAATACAATAATTCATTGGAAAAGAAGAATATAGTTACCAGTTTAAATATGGCAATCAAAAAGTAAAATAATAAATAAATTTGTAAAATAAAACAAACAACAGAATTTATGACACGACAAACATATAAATAATAATATTTATGTCAATACAATAATTCATTAAAAAACAAAAATATATATAGTCACCAGTTTAAAACTGGCAGTCAAGAAATAAAATAATAAATAAATTTGTATAATAGAACACAAACAACAGAAGTCATGACAAACAGCAAACATATAAAATAATACTTATGTGACTTGAAAATATTCATCTATACTATAAAAACAGTGATTAATAAAAAAATTTTTAGCCAACCTATAAAAGGAGTTGTAAGTCATTATTTTCACATCAACATGGCTGTGATAATTTATAAATTTATTGTATAGATTGAGATCAATTTTATTAAGTTGAGTCATCCTAAGTCTAGAAAATGTAGGTACAAGATTCCACCGCCGCCTGGTATTATAATTATGCCTATCCTCATGTGAAGATAGGTTATTCACATTTTTATGTATAATAAGTAGGCTTTCCAATATAAATATACAAGGCATGGGTAAAATCTTGTACTAAAAAGTGGTCTGCAATGCGTTCCATATGGAGCAGAGTCTATAATTCTGACTGCTGCCTTCTGCAAATGAAAATTTTTAGTGCTGTCGATGCATTGCCCCAAAGTACAATGGCATACGACAGCACGCTGTGCACCAAGGCAAAGTAGATGATTCTCATGGCACTGTTATCTAAGCATGTTCTCAGCTGACGCATAACGAAAATCTGTGTAGAAAGTTTTGCAGAGAGAGTGTTAATATGCGCCTTCCAACTCAGACCAGTATCAAGACACACGCCGAGCAAGCGCACTGGCTCCGATTTATCCACCCAGCGATCAGAACTAAACATTATATTTTTAGTTTTCGACTCATTAAGTTTTAGTTTATTTGTATCAAACCATATTTTAGCCCTATCAAGACCTTCCTGAATCAAAGCCGGATCACTTTTGGTGAACAGCGTTGTATCATCTGCAAAAAGTACGCAATTGATATTACCTAATGATGAAGGAAGGTCATTGATATACAACAGAAACAGTAAAGGTCCCAAAACAGATCCTTGTGGGACACCAGAGGATATATCCTTCAAATCAGACACGTTTCCATTGAAACTAACAAACTGAGACCGATTAAATAGGTATGATCGAAATAAATTGTTGACAATCCCACGTATGCCATAATGTTCTAATTTCAAAAGAAGAATCTCTGTATTAACGCAATCAAACGCTTTTGTCAAGTCACAGAGTACTGCGTGAGTAGGTACTCCTTCCTCTAAACCCTCAACTATATTGTCCAATAACTCTAATAATGCCTTGACTGTAGAGACACCTCTACGAAAACCAAACTGTGACATAGAAATTATGTTACTGGTATCCAAATAAACAGTAAGTCTGTCCTTGATTATAATTTCAAAAATTTTTGAGATGATCGGTACAATTGCAATCGGTCTGTAATTGTCCGGTAAATCTACATCTCCTTTCTTAAATATAGGAATGATTTTACTTATTTTCAAGTCTTTGGGCCAATAACCTTCTATAAGACATTTGTTAAAAAGAACTGAAAGGGGCATAGCAAGATGATCAACGGAAGCCTTAATAACATGACTATTGAGTTCGTAAAAATCCAAACAACTAGAGTTTTTAGTTTTAAGATCGCTTCCTAACGTCAGATTCTAAAATAGGCGGCATATAAAAGGAATTGGTTGGGCTAGACACATTGGTTAAGAAATGATTGGGAAATACATTAGATGTGCAAATTGTGTTAACAATAGCTTCAGATACAGAGGTAAAAAAAATGTTAAAATCCAAAGGGGATAGTACAGAAGTAACAGAATTAGAAGCAGGAGAGATTTCACGATTAACTATGCTCCAAATAGTTTTACTCCTGTTGTCAGAGGATAGAATGGAATTTGCATAATATTTAGATTTGGCTTCTTTGAGTGACCGCTTGTAACGTTTACGAAGTGTAGTATAATATAACCAATCATTTTGTGACTTAGATACATCAAATCTACATTTACTTTTATGCAATTCCGACCTCATTTCACGAAGATTATCTGAATACCAATTCCTACCCATATTACTATTTTTAACTTTTTTAGAGGGAAAACATATATCAATCTGCTTAGTCAATTGATCCAATAGTGACTTCGACAACTGATCTGAGTTGGAACAAGCCACCCGGGACCAATCAATGATACCAACATTGGTTACAAATTTGTCAATATTATTTCTACTAAATATTCGTCTGAAATCAGAGCCCAGACAGCTAGCCTTTTTCTGAACTTTCTGGATTAAAACATAGACAGACAAATGATCAGAAATACCAGCATCACAGACTCCCGCTACAATATCTTCAGGACGCATATTGCAGATAACATTATCGAGACATGCACTAGTGCTATTAGTTACTCTAGTGGGTGAAGTAATGTAACATTGAGAACCATACATACTAAGGATGTTTTGAAAATCTCGAGCATATTCCGTGTTACCCATTATGTCCAAGTTGAAGTCTCCAGTAAGTACAAAATATTTATATTTAACTGACAAAAAGTCCAATAAACTAATAATTTTTTCCTTAAATAGTGCAAAATTACCATGACTTGATGATCTGTACACAGAAATTACAGCGCAATTTGCAGCTTTAACCTCTGCACCACAGAATTCAGCATGTTGCTCCACACTAAATTTACCAATATCAATGGATTTCACTACTATATTATTAGAGGCAAATATAGCCACTCCACCATGAACAATATTAGACCTGCAGAAGGCAGAAACCAAAGTAAAATTTGTCAATTTTACTTTCCTTAGATTGGCAAGGTTAAGCCAGTGCTCTGACACACAAAAAATATCAAATTTATTATCCTCAAAATAATCATTTAATAGATCGACTTTGTTTGAAATACTTTGTACGTTGATATGGATCACAGAACATGCCGGAGATTGTACATGCAAACCAGAAGTGGTCTGCCCATTAGTTATCATTAAGTCGTTTGTAACGAAAAAAATGATTTAAAACCACTTTTTCAGGCCAAATTTCAGGAAGCAAAATCTTGTCTACATCATCATAAGGGATACTAATTTTAAAAGAGGAATATTTGGATTTCTGGAAACAAGTTTTCTTACTTCAACGTTGGGAGCAAAATTCCTTAAATAATTTAAAAGTTCGTGCTCCTCCACATTCACATTAAAGTTAGTAGCATGGAAATGCTTAAATCTGGAAAACGACGCTGCCTTAAATGGACAAGATTCAGGTTCAACAGCACTCCCGATAAGTACGTTACGAGTATTCCTAGGGCGAGGGGGCCGATCCATCTTTTTGTCGTTATCAATGTTTATTATATTGGCACAAATACGGCGAGTTTCCACTTCATGGATTGCATTTGACACATCCTGAATACTTATAGGAGCAGTAGGAGTCGAAGTAGAAGCAGAGGCAACAGCTGCAGCCGGCATGCAATCTGGAACTGAGGTTGCTTTTGGTTTCTTCAGTATTGGGGTGGATTTTGTAACCCCGTTAGAGCTATTAATTGCAGCGCTCGATAAAGTCGAAGTCACTGTTATATTAGGATTGGTAGATGACTTCATATTGCTTAATTGCTTAATAATAATAATAATAATAATAATAATAATAATAATAATAATAATAATAATAATAATAATAATAATAATAATAATAATAATAATAATAATAATAATAATAATAATAATAATAATAATAATAATAAATTTATTGGCGCGGTCAGTGGTCGCGCGGTTTAAGGCGTCAGTACTTAAATCGAGGTGACTAGATCGCTGTGGGTTCGACCCCTACAGGCGGTAGACCGTATATAAGCTATATTCGTGGAGAGATTGGCACCATCTCTGCGGGTATGGTAGGGTGGAAGAATGTTGACTTGGGTCAATGTGAGAGATTGATACCGGTTGGCATTTGATTACCCTCCTAATTAATGAGGTTTTTCAGGTTTCCCTCATTCCTGCACTGAATGGTGGTTAAGGCCTACCAACGCAAGTCGTTCCTGGGCGCAAATGCGGACTAATTAATAATAATATACCGCCCCCTCTTCCGCACAAGTCTTCGACTTCTGGGCAAATCCTCGAGGGGTAGAGATATTATTATTATTATTATTTTCCTTTTGACAACTTACATTGTACAGGAATAGTCATATTAACATTGAAAAGAACAAGTAGAAGAAAGAGGAAAGAAAAACAGAAACAAAAAAAAAACAATAAATGAACGTATCGGCAGAGATCACACAAATTTCCTCAAGCTATAAAAGCATGTATCCAATAGATAAAGTTTTAATTGTTTTTTAAACAAGATCAAACTGTTTATATTTTTAATATATACTGGTAATTTATTAAAAACTTTTTTGCTTAAAAAGTTAGGTGAATTAATTGTTACATTATATTTGCAACTCGGAATAAAATAATGACCTCTTTGTCACGTATTTAGATCGTGCATTCACTCATTTGAAACCAGATTGCTTTTATTTTTAAAAATAAGCATACACAGCTAGAAAATTAACAAACATGGAAGGCATAAAATATATTTTTTAAAGAGTTCTCGACAGGAGTACCTAGAAGAAACTCCGGCTGGAGGAAACCTGGGCATGATACACTAAAACCAACTGATCTTCAGTTAAAACGGTACGCAGATTTCTAAATAGGTAACAAAGCGATTTCAAATATGAAATTAATTGACCACAGTGTTTATTCCATGTTAAACATTCATCTAAAGTGATTCCCAAGAATTTTACGTCGGTATTAAATTTCATTAACTGTGTTTTATTACTATTGAGATATAAAGTGTTAGCGACGCACCAATTTTCCACGGCTTTCAACGCAGCATTACATTTCGATTCTAACAGTTAGATAGATGACGTTGTTAAAATCGTGTGATCAAAACATACAACAAAACAAACAGTAAACTGTGGGGATAACGTAGAATATTAGTTATTTATGAATCTAGGCATAAAAGCTCAACTTCTTATCACGAATGTGAAATTTAGTAATAAACCACATAAATGTTAAAAAGAAACGTTAGTGTAGTGGAGCATATATATATTTTTATTAAATCAGATAATAGCAAAATTAATAGTTATTTATGCAACAAGTGCAAAAAGTAAGTGTTTATTACACGCGACGTGAAATTGTCCAACGAGGCCGTCAGGCCGAGTAGGACAAAACGTTCAAATCGACGTCACATTTTTCTAGATTTAGTGTCATCTAAATAACATTTTCTGGTTTTTGCATGAACGTAGAAAAAAAAATTTAACTTTAATGTTTAAACAATTGTTGTTACTAAATAAATATTTAGCGACAGTTATCGTGATAATACAATTTTGATTATTCATGATATAAACGGGTTATAGTAGGTTTGAATTAATAACAAAACCAGCTGCTAATAATTACAGAGTTAATGTTGTTGGCTCGTCCTGTCCCAGGAGGATGCTTGTCGCTTTATCTTGCTTCCCAGTTATAGACGACTCTACATATCTCTTGGAAACTGCCGTGCTCTTCCATTCATGTGTTTTTTCAGTAATAGGATATCCGTGGAAAAATATCATAAAATTTTGAGTCGATTTTAAGTAAACTTTTATTTGAAATAAAAAAGTTTTCGTCTATTGAAATAGGTAAAATATAACCAGAAAAATTGAATTCGCCCAATACGAGGGATATTTTTGGCACCATAACTTATGTTACTGTCAACTGTCACATGAATCTAGTTGTAAGCCAATAAACATAGCTGAGTCTATTGATTCTTCACCAAATACCAAGTGCGAGTTGCGATGCATCGTTTTCTTCAGGTAGAAGGGAATAAAGCTGCAGAAATTTATTCTAGAATGAGACAAATATACGGAGAAAACTTCATGAGTGACGGAGTTATGCGAGAATTATACAAGAGGTTAATGACACGGTCAGCGACAGACTTGCGTCCTTGCCCACCTTCAGCACGAACGTTAGACCATCCTTAAATTTCCTGTACCAATCTCGTACAACACCGTCAGTCATGAGGTTTTCTCCGTATACTAGATTCATTCGACGATAAATACCTGATGCATTGCTCTCTTTTACCTGCAAAAAAAGAATGACGCTTCCAAATTCTTACTTGGTTGCAGAATCAATAAACCCAACCCGCTCAGCTGTTTTTGGAGTTGACAGTGACATAAGTTATGGTGGGGGAAATGTGCTATCGCGCAGTGCGCACCTGTCTTCTATTGCCCCACAGATTAATTCACAGTGGAATCGGGATTGAAAAAAAAAGAGCTCTCGTGTTTTAGAATTGTTATTAAATCAATAGATATCACCTCAAAGTTTCATGGTAAGTAGGTATACCAAAAAGTTGATTTTAAATAAAGCACGGAAGAAGTTATACAACTTTAAGAGCCTCGTTCACTGTCTTTTTTTAAATGGTCCAAATCGGCTATGTGGTTTGGACTAAAAGTTTCATGCCCTTTTCAAAATTCAATAAAATAGTATTGCAGTTAAACTATAGAAATTTGCGACTACTTCTGACATTTCCGAAAATAACTGAAAGTTAAAAATATTTTCCTTAAATATAAACATCTTACTTAGTTCTCTATATAGCTTTAGTCAAATCTAGTCGTCAATGATCCTGTATTGTTATTCACTCATTCAAAAATTGAATAAAGATTACACGAACCTTTTGTGTGGCAATCCAATCATTTAATCCCACAAAAAGAGTCACTGGTATATTAATATTTGACAACAGGTAGACTGGTGGTGTTGTTCCATAAAAATCCTTATCCCTTTGTCCATAGTCTAGTTGTTGAAATCTCCCACTTTTAATGATTTGATCGTAATGGTTTACCACATTGATACCAATTGTATCTGGATTCAATATATTTGTGACTGGACGATACAGCTACAGCATATTTGGTAAGAAACATTTAACTATATTAAATATTGTAAGTTTGTGATTGCATAACTTACAGGGTCTATTTGTTCATAATCATCTCCAAATATCGGCACCTTCAAAGATTCGCATATATACATTTTCACTGGATTTGTGGAACAAATTTTACCCATGTATTCCTTCCTAGGTAGTACTTTACCTTTCCAAATAAACTGCACCGATGGCTAAATCACAAGCAAATACTTTAAATGATAATAATGTATTCGTAAAAAAATACCTACTTTTATCAATGGCCAATACGGTGCACCATACCTAAGTATAGATTTGATGTTGTTCAGATAGACTACAGGAGCCAAAGATATTATTCCTTTTAAAAATTGAGAAGCTTGTTCAGGAAAAGTACTGGTAAATACGTAACTGACAGTAGTTCCCATTGAATAGCCAATATAAATTGATTTTTGGTTTGTAGTTTTAAACACCAAATTGAGTGTTACTCGAAGGTCATATACACCCATCTCATGGAAGCTGCAAAATTAATTGTATCAAATTTAAACAAACGCGTAGGAAAGAAACAGATCTTATTTTAATAAAATTTTGTTATCCAATAATATTATAAAAAGAAATGTGTTGTGAAAGTAATGCTACTGATAGGAATAAGAAAAGGTTTATGCTCAAAAATTAACTTAAAAAACCTTTTTTAAGCTTTCTGACATTATTTAATTCATTTTTGGTTTATAATTGGTCTGTTCAAACAAGAATCAGGGATGGTTTCGAACTATCAGAAATATTCGACCAGTAAAGTTATGAATTTGTTTTCAATATACATCGTACAGTATGTATAGACGAACATCTTTAGACGAATGTTTCTGACAGATTGTAACCATTCTGGATTCCTTGCTGAACAGACCTAATATTTGCACTGCAATATGAAATAGCTATTTTTTTTTCTGGAGATATTTTTATTCCACCTATATGTTTGATATTAGAATTGATCAAAGAATGTATGAGGTGGATCAACGATACAGTCACAATAACCAAGAACATGTTTTTACTGTACCTTCCGTAGAAATACATAAATTTTAAAATAACCAATGTTGATAATTTAATCTTTCCAATGAAAGATCTTCCCATTTTGAATTTTGGAGGAATTGGTGACTGTTTTTCTTTAAAGTGCTCTTAGAAGATATAGCGTATTTTTATGTAAGAAATACCTACACTAATAATACTATTCAGGCAGAACTGAACATTACCTAAATCTCCAATATGTCACGTCATTCGTGGTCAAGTTTTTATGGATAGAACTGTATCTTGTACCTCGAAAATTAATCAGCCAGACGTCGTAGCCCATTTTATTTAAAATATATGCTGCAATTTTAATAACTAATATAATTATTTTAAATTAAAACATTTGTTATATCATGGAGGGAATTAAAATATAATTAACTGTGTAAAATTGAATATTTTCCTGCCTTGTTAAATTTATTGATACCTTTTAGAAGCTTCAAACATTACGTTCATGATCGATGATTTTACAAAGCCGACAAACACGTCAATGATGAACAATAGTATATGGAGCCTCTTAAATAATACCTACAGTGCTTTCGAAAACTAACGAATAAATTAATTATTTTTTAGATTGACTCACAATACTGAAAATGATAATGATAATGTAAAAAAATCTACTAAATTAAATGTTTAAATTATTGTTAAAATGTTGTATTGTGTAAAATGTATTGTTTAAAGTTGTTAAAATTTTTGTTATGTAACACCATAATTTTTCATGATGTATATGTAGAATGACACGCTCTTTCAAATGGCATGGCCAAAATGCTATTTAAAAAAATGTCGATGACGTCATATCTCGAACAACGATGACGTCACAAATATGGATCGTATGTCAAAAAGTGACGTTTTTTAAAACAAAATCGACGGTCAGGGGATTTTTTAGAAAACTCAATTTCAAAAATAATGAATTTATTTGTTACTTTTCGAAAGCACTGTATATTAGTTTAAGAGACTTCCGTATAGTTTATACCGCCATATGTATTTTATTTAATTGTAATACCTTATAAGCTATTAAGACGATTTAAATTAATTTATATTTCCAATTAAGGCAGTCATATATTATGTTTCTTGATACAAAAAATATCTAGGATCGGTCGGTGATCCCTAATTGATGAGGTCTACCAGGTTTCCCTCTATCCTGCACTGAATGGTGGTTAGGGCCTATCAATGTAAGTCGTTTCTGGGCGAAAATATGGCCGGCTTAATAATCATATGCCTCTCGCGCAAGCCTCCTGCGCTAATCCTCGTGATTAGAATAAGGTGTAGAGATATTATTATTATTATTCATCTAGCTGTAGGCACCATCGAAAGCTGACCTCCATTGTGAATATAATAGAAAAACTGAAAACCATTATTGTCATCAAATCATTTAAAATTTGAATAGGAGAACTAGGCACTTCTCCATTATTGATTATATTATTATTATTATTATTATATGTTAACAAATATCAAAAGCAAAAATTAATCTAGTTAAATTGATTAAAGAAAGAATAGGTACCTGACAGTGCAATTATTAAATTTTTCAAAATTCAAATAACAATATAGACCAATATGAATTAATTAGCATGTATACAATTTTAATTCAATGTTTTTTTTTTATAATTTTGACTCTATTTCTATTCAAAAAGGAGGCCACCTGAAGAAGCAAACACGTGAAATAGTTTCCATAGGTTGAAGGTATTTTACATGACTTGCATACATTTTATTTTTCTTAATTGAAAATACATGGTATAAAAAACTGGACTTCAGTAGGTATAAGTACTGATCTAAATATGAAAAGTCAGAAAGTTGGAAACAGTTGGTACATCAGTTTTTTTTTTAATTTAGACTTCTTCGACTTTTATAGCTAAGCAGGTGACGATATTGATTTTTACAGTTCTTTTCAAATAGAGACGAATAAATTAATTATTCATTATAATATGATAATGTAAAAATCTATCAAATTAAATGTTTAAACGAGCGCTAAAATGTTGTATTGTGTAAAATGTATTGTTTAAAGTTGTTAAAATTTTTGTTATGTAACACCATAATTTTTCATGCGGATGTATGGCGGTGTAGAATGACACGTTCTTTCAAATGGCATGGCCAAAATGCTATTTAAAAAATCTGTCGATGACGCTTAGGCATCTCGAACAACGATGACGTCACAAATATGGATCGTATGTCAAAAAGTGACGTTTTTTAAAACAAAATCGACGGTCAGGGGATTTTTTAGAAAACTCAATTTCAAAAATAATGAATTTATTTGTTACTTTTCGAAAGCACTGTATATTAGTTTAAGAGACTTCCGTATAGTTTATACCGCCATATGTATTTTATTTAATTGTGAATACCTCATAAGCTTATTAAGACGATTTAAATTAAACATATTTCCAATTTCAGTCATATATTATGTTTCTTGATACAAAATATCTAGGATCGGTCGGTGATACCCTCTAATTGATGAGGTTCTACCAGGTTTCCTCTCATCCTGCACTGAATGGTGGTTAGGGCCCATCAATGTAAGTCGTTTCTGGGCGAAAATATGGCCGGCTTAATAATCATATGCCTCTCGCGCAAGCCTCCTGCGCTAATCCTCGTGAGGATTAGAATAAGGTGGTAGAGATATTATTATTATTATTCATCCAGCTGTAGGCACCATCGAAAGCTCCTGACCTCCATTGTGAATATAATAGAAGAACTGAAAACCATTATTGTCATCCAATCATTGGGTAAAATTTGAATAGGAAAGAACTAGGCACTTCTCCATTATTGATTATATTATGTTAACAAATATCATCAAAAGCAAAAATTAATCTAGTTAAATTGATTAAAGAAAGAATAGGTACCTGACAGTGCAATTATTAAATTTTTCAAAATTCAAATAACAATATAGACCAATATGAATTAATTAGCATGTATACAATTTTAATTCAATGTTTTTTTTTTATAATTTTGACTCTATTTCTATTCAAAAAGGAGGCCACCTGAAGAAGCAAACACGTGAAATAGTTTCCATAGGTTGAAGGTATTTTACATGACTTGCATACATTTTATTTTTCTTAATTGAAAATACATGGTATAAAAAACTGGACTTCAGTAGGTATAAGTACTGATCTAAATATGAAAAGTCAGAAAGTTGGAAACAGTTGGTACATCAGTTTTTTTTTTAATTTAGACTTCTTCGACTTTTATAGCTAAGCAGGTGACGATATTGATTTTTACAGTTCTTTTCAAATAGAGACGACATTTTTAGCATCAGAAAATATTTTCATCTCAATCGTAAGTATATATTTTATTATTTAACTTTATCATTTAGTTAGATATCAGTTACACATTCTTCGAACTTTCATATAGTTCTTTTATCCGAACAAAGCTCTGCAGTTGCTACAGGTTTTAAATGCAAATCTCTCGAAAATAGTATAGGTTACCTTATTTACGTAGACAAGTCGAAATTTTTCATGTCTGATGTTAATAATGTCGTCTCAACTATAATACAACCGTTATGTAATTTTGATATTACAAAAACTACTTTTATACTCTAATTATTCTATTTTACTTATTATGTGTCAACATTTAATAATATTTTGAAAAAATAATAATAATTGTAAACTGTAAAGTAAATACCTTTATTTTCAGACAAGTTAGGTTTGTTATATATTAAAGACTTCCATCCATCAAGAGATGTAAAATTAATTATCAAGGGAAAGTTATACTTTCAATTAATTATTATTAACTTTTTTTGGTGTGGGACGACAATTACCTATCATTGGTAGCGCTAGTTGACAGATAACTATTTTTGTCACTTTTCTGAAGGTGGTGAATGTGTATGGTATAAATTATTGTATAATGGTTACAAATTAAGCAAAGCAAGAAAAATTAGGTATTAAATAGGTTCCTAAACTTTCTAAATTATTAATGTATTAATATCAGCAAAAAATATAATCCGGCCTTTATGTCGTAGGTATAGCATATATTAAAGTAAAAAATGATTAAATTTTCAGGTTTATCTTTTAAGTTTTTTTGGAGTTGAGAAGGTAACATTCCGATTTAAAAATTTCTACTCACATTTGTGTTGCAAGTGTTGTGTAACTTGTTGCAAACGACACTTTTTATAGTTTATTATTCTTACACCACGTATATCTAGGCTAATTTCCCAGATAAGTGACTTTTGAGATGGTGACGGATTGTTGGGTTGCGCGAAGCAGGTTTGTCGGTGAGAGAAATTTCTAGAAGGACTAACAGAACCATACGAGGAACCACAGAGCGTCAAGATTGTCGAATGCGACTTTTAGCTCTCAAAGACCGATTTAGCTGCAGCCGGACTATTTCAAATCAGTGGTTTGAAAAACATTCGTAAGTATATCGCCAAATATGAAGTTCTGACCTCTTGTCTTATCGTTCTGATTCTCACTCGTCAGCATTGAGCTAATAGCTTACAATGGAGTATAAAGAGGATCCAGTGAGACCAAGAATGGAATCAGGTGATCTTTAGTGACAAATTCCGTATGTGTCTGGGGATGCAAAATGATCGTGCAAGGGTGAGATGGCTACGTGGTGAAAGACGCGATCCACAATTTGACAGCGTAATATCCATCACACAGTAGGCGTTCTGGTATGGGGTGCAATCGTCTATGGTAGCAGATCACCAATTGTTTTCATTAGAGGCAATATGTCAGTTCAGCGCTATATCCAAGAAGTGATGGGGTTATGTCATTCTATATCGTCACACCATCCAAAAAGCCATTTTCCAGCAAGACATTACTAGACCTCATGTAGATCAACTGTTTACCCTGACCATCAAGACCACCGGATCTGTCACCTATTGAACATGTCTGGGACATGATTGGCTGCAGACTGCTGCATTTACAAGATCACCCACAAACTTCAGCAGTTCAGATAGCTTAGAATGAGATACCCTAAGAACGTATCGACAACCTTATTAGATTCGAACCCAGGCATATCAATGGGTGTATTAGGAATCGTGGGTTCTTAATACACTATTGAACCGTTCAATAAATAAATGATCCTGATGTGAGTACCAAAATATATTGTCACGGATTTCCTAATCCGTCTTTTCTTTACTTCCAGAAACAACAATTCGTTAATTAATTAATTTTTATTATCTACTGAACACTACTAATTACAGGTCAACTAAACACTTATTTAATTAATCGCCATCTAAATCACTTTTATATCGCCAACTAAACACTTTAATTCAGACTGTAATACAAGACTTATACAAGACTAACTAACTTGGCCGTTTATTCTTTTATAGACCTAACGAATATTCCAGGTATATTCCAGTATCTCTAGATCCATTTTCTAGTACGACTGGAACGCTTCTCGTCGTTTCCACGATTTTCTAGTAAGGCCTCGATTCACGCATGTTGTTTGTTTACCAGAATGGCGTAGGGGCGATCGGGGCAATCTTAGGTAATTTGCGGTGCCACAGTCGTCGGTTTGGGAGTGAGTGGGGCAAATTCCGTGACACTGCCCTCCTTAGGACCGATCGTCCCGATCGGATACACCTCTATACGGGGACAGACGCTCCAGATGGACGACCTTCATCTTACTCCTGGGAGTCCTCTGTATCCGGTAGACGACATCATTGATTCTTTTAATGACTGTGTAGGGGCCCTCCCAACGGTTCTGTAGTTTAGGCGATCTTCCTTTCTTCCGCGTGGGGTTGTACAGCCACACCAGGTCACCTTGTTGGAATCCGACTGTATTGGCCCGGACGTCGTATCGAGTCTTCATGCGATCGCTCTCAGTCGGATTCGAGATCTGACTTGATCGTGTACGGCTGCTAGTCTTCGTTCTAGCTCATGGGTGTAAGTGTCTGGCTCTGTGGGCTGTTCCGCAGGACGACCAAATACCAAATCTGCTGGAAGGCGAAGCTCTCTTCCAAAGATGATCCTTGCGGGAGTCTTCCCAGTAGTTTCATGGACAGCTGAGCGGTAAGCTAACAGGAAGAGTGGAATGAGCTTGTCCCAGTCTGTCTGGTTTTCGTTCACAAACATCCTCAGATTGGTTTCTAGTGTGGCATTGAAGCGTTCCACCATACCATCTGACTGGGGATGCAGTGGGGTGGTCCTGGTTTCGGATTCCCATAAGCTCGCAGACCTTTCGGAACACACCTGATTCGAAATTTCTGCCCTGATCTGAATGCAGTTCCATGGGCACACCAAATCTGCAGAACAGGTTGTTGACTAGCGCTTCTGCTACGGTTGTGGTCTCTTGATTGGGAAGGGGGTATACTTCCGGCCATTTGCTGAAGTAGTCCATGGCGACTAACAGATATCGGTTTCCATTTTGAGTTTTCGGAAATGGGCCAGCGATATCAATGGCAATTCTCTCGAACGGTGCTCCTACGATGTACTGGCGCATTTTGCCTCTGGAACGGGTCTTCGGTCCCTTGCTGGCTGCACATATGTCACATTTTCGGCACCAATCTTCTACATCCGTCCTACAACTCAACCAGTAGAAACGCTCCCTAATCTTCTGTAGAGTCCTATTGATACCGAAATGTCCATCCCCAGTACCTCCATGTACTTCCTGCAGCACTTCCTTGACCCGGGACCTCGGGAGTAGTACTTGTTTCTTGACCTCCGTTCCGTCATTGTTCTCCCATGCTCTTTTTAGGACACCGTGTTCCAACACCAGAGAATTCCATTGAGCCCAATAACTCTTTAATGCTGGGCTTTTACTACTAACTTCAGCCCAAGACGGTCGCTTGTTGGCTTCTTTCCAGTCCAGTAAAGGTTTGATGTCACAGTCAGCTTGCTGGTCTTCCCGAATCGCCGCTGAACTCCATCTGTCTTCAGTTTGGGCTACTACTATCTTGCAAGGAACAAATGATATGTCCTCTTTTCTTTCGAGACTACTACAGTGTTTGTTGTTGTTGGTAGGACAAGGTCTAGACAGGGCGTCTGAGTTTCCATGTTCCTTGCCTGCCTGGGAGTCGCGCCATTGCCGATCCGCGACTGGCGCCCTACACTGCCCCTTTAAATGACCCGCCCGCCCACAGTTCCAACATTGAAGTGGGCGTTCTCTTCGTCTATCGGGTTGTCCTCTCTTTGGTCCGGTAGTTAGGCTGAATTTATCAATGGCCTCCTTCAGTGTTTTGATTATCTCTCTATTTGCCATCCTCTTGCTATTATCACGGATGGTCCGCACTTTAACATATTCCTTGGAGGCTGCCGCTTGGGAGTGGTGCCTTTGCTGATCTGCGACTGGGGCCCTACACTGCCTCTTCAGATGTCCCATCTGCCCACAGTTCCAGCATTGAACAAGGCGATCCCTTCGACTATCAGATTGTTCTCTTCGGATTGGTAGTTGGGCTGAGTTTCTCAATGACCTCCTTCAATATTTTGATTATGTCTCCATTTCCCATATTATAGCTGTTATAACTGATGGCACGAACTTTAACATGTCTACCGGATGCCATCTTTGCTGCCTCAAATTCCAGTGCATGCGAAAGAGCGTCATTCAACGTTTTAGGTCTAGCGAGCCGTAGTGCCTGCTGTGTTTCGCAATCTCTTAGGCCGTCGATAAACACTTGGATGGAGAGCTGGTCTACAAATTCGGACGGGGCTGTTGGATATGCCAATCGAACCAGTCGAGCAACGTCTGTCTCAAAATGTTGTAAATTCTCTCCACTCTGCTGGTGACGATTTTTCAATTGTGCCTGGTACACTTGCTGCAGGTGCTTATCCCCATATCTCATTTCCATATGCTGTTTCAGAAGGTCATAGTTACTCTGCTGCCCAGCAGGAACTCCTTGTAAGACGTCAAGAGCTTCCCCCCGTAGAGCAACTATCAGAGCAGTAGCTTTTTCACTATTAGACCATTCGTTTGCTGCAGCTGCTGCTTCAAACTGACGTAGATAGACATTCCATGAGACCTTGCCGTCGAATTCAGGAGGCTTCGTTTTTTGAGTTCGGATAACAGATCCTTCTGATTTTATTACGCCTTCCTTTCTTATGTTGTCTAGCTTATGTCGGAGTTCTTCACAGGTTTCTCTAACCAAGTTTATTTCTTCGTCTATTTCCTTTTTTTGTGCCAATAGTTTCTCTTCTACTTGTGTTTCTACTTTATGTGACTGCTCCTCTAGTTTTTCTTCTAGTGTATTCTCCAATTTTTCTAACTTTGTCTGCATTTCTTTCGTCTGGTTTTCCATTTTACGCCCTTGTTCTTCTAATTTCTTTTGCATAGTCCGTCCCTGTTCTTCTAATTTATTTTGCATCGTTTGTCCTTGTTCTTCTAATTTCTTTTGCATCGTCTGTCCCTGCTCCTCCAATTTCTTTTCTAATTTTTCCTGCATCGTTTGGGACTGATCTTCGATTTTATGCCCTTGTTCTTCAAATTTCTTTTCTATTGTTTGTCCCTGTTCTTCTAATTTTTCTTGTGTTGTTCGTCCTTGTTCTTCCAACTTTTCTTGCATCATACGTCCCTGTTCCTGCATCGTTTGCATCATTTCTAACAGCTTTGCTAGTTGCGCATCCATGTTGCCTTGACTTCTAGTTACAGGCATTCACTCTATTTGGAAAGTTCTAGAATGTCCAGGAATGTGTTTGTAAATGTCACCGTTGACTTCCTTACAATGATACGAGTGCACTGATATGCCACACTTGGGTCTTTGTCTCACTTCGGTAGAAAGTTCTAGAATGTTCGAGAATGTCCTTCGCGAATAACACCGTTCACTTCCTTAAGTCACGACGAGTGCGGTGATATATCACACTTGGGTCTTTGTCTCACTTCGGTAGAAAGTTCTAGAATGTTCGAGAATATCCTTCGCGAATAACACCGTTCACTTCCTTAAGTCACGACGAGTGCAGTGATATGTCACACTTGGGTCTTTGTCTCACTTCGGTAGAAAGTTCTAGAATGTTCGAGATTGTCCTTCGCAAATACCACCGTTCACTTCCTTAAGTCACGACGAGTGCGGTGATATGCCACACTTGGGTCTTTGTCGCACTCCCGTACAAAGTTCTAGAATGTTCGAGATTGTCCTTCGCAAATACCACCGTTCACTTCCTTAAGTCACGACGAGTGCGGTGATATGCCACACTTGGGTCTTTGTCTCACTGCCGGATAAAGTTCTAGAATGTTCGAGATTGTCCTTCGCGAATACCACCGTTCACTTCCTTAAATGACGACGAGTGCGGTGATGTGTCACACTTATGTCTTTGTTTAACTCCCGTATAAAGTTCTAGAATGTTCGAGATTGTCCTTCGCGAATACCACCGTTCACTTCCTTGAGTCACGACGAGTGCGGTGATATATCACACTTGGGTATTTGTCTCACTCCTGTACAAAGTTCTAGAATGTTCGAGATTGTCCTTCGCGAATACCACCGTTCACTTCCTTGAGTCACGACGAGTGCGGTGATATATCACACTTGGGTATTTGTCTCACTCCTGTACAAAGTTCTAGAATGTTCGAGATTGTCCTTCGCGAATACCACCGTTCACTTCCTTGAGTCACGACGAGTGCGGTGATATGCCACACTTAGGTATTTATTCCACCCGCGCACAGGGTTCCAGAAAGTTCTTCAAACTTCCACTTAAATCCCACTTTGTGGACAGGGTTCCAGAAAGCTCTTTAAAACTTCCAACTAACCCACACCTGACACCAAATTGTTTCCCAATCCGTCTTTTTCTTACTTCCAGAAAAACAATTCGTTAATTAATTACTTCTTTATTAACTACTGAACACTACTAATTACAGGTCAACTAAACACTTATTTAATTAATCGCTATCTAAATCACTTTGATATCTCCAACTAAACACTTTAATTCAGACTGTAACACAAGACTTATACAAGACTAACTAACTCGGCCGTTTATTCTTCTTTTATAGACCTAACGAATATTCCAGGTATATTCCAGTATCTCTAGATCCATTTTCTAGTACGACTGGAACGCTTCTCGTCGTTTCCACGATTTTCTAGTAAGGCCTCGATTCACGCATGTTGTTTGTTTACCAGAATGGCGTAGGGGCGATCGGGGCAATCTTAGACAATTTGCGGTGCCACAGTCGTCGGTTTGGGAGTGAGTGGGGCAAATTCCGTGACAATATATTAAAATCTAATGAATAATACAGGGTATTAAAAAAAGAGTGTAAACTATTTCAGGAGGTAATAGTATGAACCAAAATAAGCAGAAAAGTCTAATAAACATGGGTCCGCAAAGTAATGGTTGCGGAGATATGGACCACTATTCGTTTTTCAAATATTTTATTTTATTAGGAAGGTTTTAACAAACAAAAGGCAAAGTTACAGAAGATGTTCAAAGTGCCCTCCGTCCATTTCCAAGCAGGCACGACATCTTCGTTTCAACGATATTCGAACTCTTTCGAAAACACCCACCTTGGTTTGGATTTCTTGACACTTCTGATTAATCTGTAGCTGCAGCTCTTCCAGGCTATTTACAGGAGTACCATACACTAATGTCTTCAAATATCCCCAAACAAAGAAATCTAGAGGGTTCACATCAGGCGATCTTGGAGGCCATAAAACAGGTGCCTGGCTAATCATCTCATATATTAAATGAATGCTCTTTTCTTTCTTACTCGCAGGTATAAAAAATTTTATACGTGCGTCAAAGAAAAAATCCGCTCGGAGTAACGAATTTTGGCAAGGCGACTAAATTGTAAAAATAGTTTGGTTTCTTTTTAATTAAATGATTGACTTAGAAAGCCTTAAACATACTTATAAAATGATAATATCTTCATCGCTAAGACACCTTCAAATATATGAGACGTGCTAGACGTGGTAAGAGTTAAGAGATAAACTTTGTATTTTTCATATTTAATTTAATACAAAATATCTTACTAAGAGATTTGTTTCCTGTGTCCACAAATCCTAAGCTGTTCATATATATACCGTGACCAATAATGATTGGTGTAAGTCGAGTTATATTCGAGTAAGATCGTACTATCAAAATTTCATAGCCATCTTCTGTTTTTATGTAATGCTCTTCTGCATTAAAACCCCATTTTCTTATTATTTGCGTCTGCAAGAAAAAAAAAGAATAAAATATATACCACATACGCTAGAAAGTCTTATATAAATAAGATTTGAACTATATTCCAGTACCTACGTACCAAATATGGATTTACATAATGAATTAAATAAATTGAATGTAGTGTCATCTCACCAGTGCTAAAAATGACTATTATTAGCCACCTATAAATACCAATTTAACTTCAGTAGCTTAATTTTTCTACAAACATGTTAAAAATGCAATTTTTAACACTCCCTTGTAGCATTAAAAATATTGCTTTAAAATGATCACTTTAAAGCATTATTGTCTTAAAGTAAATGTCAAATTTGCAATAAATTTAATTTGCATTTTCTTTATTAACATGAATACTTATATTACAATTCACAGAATTTGAACAATTAAATCCTTCCACAATTCTACCACTATCAACTGAAACGACCGTATTCCTAGTTGCAGACCAATACCGTTACCTTTGATAACGTTAATCACCCATTACTTTTACAGACACTAGAGGGCATGGGCATTAGGCATACCTGTTTAAAATTATTTGAAAACTACATATCAAACAGGTTCCAATGTGTAAAAATTGATAACATATAGTGACAAACTTTTAATATAATATGGTATTCCACAAGGTACAGTTTTGGGACCGGTATTGTTTTCCATTTATATCAATAGTTTATATATCACTGGAGATATCATCAGTTTCGTACATGACACTGCAATATTTTATAAGGCTGACACATGGGGTAATTTAAAAGAAATAGTTGAGAAAGATTTTTAAAAAATTAAGTATTGGTCTGATCAAAAATTATTAATTGTAAATTTAGAAAAAAAACATGTTATCTACCTTTTTGCTGTAATGTGTCTAATAGGCAGATCCATAAACATCTTAGATCAAGGAATGCAGTGTGCTTTGCCCGAAGAAAAAGTAAAATACTTTGGCATATATATTGATAGATATTTGCGATGGGACTGTCATATAAGATATGTTGTGAATAAATTACATTCCCTTTTATATAAATTTAGGTATTTGAACAATATTCTGGAGGAAAAACAGATGCGAATAGTTTATCATGCATTAATTGAGAGCCATTTCACTTATGGTATATTAGCATGGAGTGCAGCATTGAAGAGTCACTTAAAATCTCTGGAAATAATCCAAAAGCTTTTTTAAAAATTATATTATTCTACCGACAGTATATAAGGATTCGAAAATGTTTGATATCAGGAAATTATTTTATTATAACTGTGTAGTCAACTCTCATAAGAAAAATGACAAGACTATTCAATTGTATAATTATAATACTCGAAAAAAATGTATGTGTAACACCTTGTATGTCCACCTCTAAAGTAATTGTATTAATTGTAAATAGTTATATAGAATAAAATACTTTTCCTGTAATGTATTATGAATATTAGTTCTGTAATTAATTAGTTCAAGCGAAACTTTGCTGTATACTTAGACCTACTCTGTTTGTAGATGTAATACTTCCTAAAATTTTCATACTCAAAATTTGAATTTTCTATAATTATTTTATATTGATTTTGGAATAATTCTTTATATAGTAGCATTATTATGCAGGTATAAAAATTAATATTTGCTGTGCGTGTGTGCCTGTAGGTAGATGTATGTGAGTGGATCAGTGTTGTTAATATACAGTAGTTAGTGTTAGTATCCATTTACTATTTTATTAATTTTTTGTAACACTTTCTTTATTAAATTTAGGTACCCACTTTAATTGGGAGTATTAAATATTTCATAAATAGCTTCATACCAACATTAAATCAATAAAAGTACAAGCAAATAAAATGTTAAACGATTTTTTCATTACTTACCACATTTAGATCAGAATCGGTATTTTCCCAACAGTTGCTACTATTTTTGGAAAAGTAATCAGAAAATTTTTTACATACTCTAACAGACTCAAACAACTGTAGAGACACTACTAACAGAATCAAATTGGTTTTAAAGAGAAAGATTAACATTGCATTGAGCTATATTTGCTGTCTGTAAAGTCAAAAACAACTTTAAAATAATAAGTACCTATACTACAAAACTAATACTTAATAATAAATTGCCGCTATATACAGAATTAAAAGTTATCTATTGTTTAGTTATTGGAATATATCATTATTAGTAATAAATTTAAAAATAATAATGAATGTACCTTACTGTTCTTAGAAAGAAAAAAAAAATATGTAGTAGGTAATTAGGAAAATAAATTATACCTATTTTTCAACAAGTAGAAGATTATCATTATTCGAATAAAGTCGAAGTGTCGAGGTAATTTTAACTAGTAAACAAAATATATATTTAAATAAAAACACGTTCATGATATATCGGAAAGTTATGAATAACAATGGAGATAACAATTTAATAGAAATATATAGAATAAGTAATGTTTGTAAATGTCGTTATAACTATTCACCTAAATTTTAACTTATTGAGATTTAGAAGATACTATATGTTTGAATCTTTATTAGTATTTCTTCAGTATTAACTATTTTTATTTTAATGTTGAAAGCAGAAATTAAAACAAACTATACTCTCAACTCTTATTAAAAAAAAAACAGATATCATTTAATTATTTTAAAAGTGTAAGTAATAAATAAAATCTTCTACTAAGATAACGTCTCTATTTAAACAAATTCTAATTTCTTCCAAAACACTAACATCTTTGTATGTTTTTTTTAGAAAATCCACTAAATCATTCACGTTTGCTTTAGCACTACATAACTAATTCAAAAATGTACTGCCGTTTTATAGATACGAATATACCTGTCCTTTCCATAACTGTATTTTTTAAAAATTCTGATATGCGGAATTATGAACTAACAATTTTATGTAAGCAGAACTAGTTTTGCATACTTCCTATTTACAATTCTTATTTTTACAGCCATAAGATACCTTCACCGGTTTCTGGTCTTCACTTAATAAAGAATTAAAGCAATGAAAACTGGTGTTGTTATAATATCACACGGCATAATAGTTTCTACAATGCTATATCTGGTTTTCTGCGTGTGTAATATGTAGTTTACTATAGAAAGTTGATTTATAATATAAAAAACAATAGTTTTAGCAAATAAGAAGTTGTATATCCATTACATAAAGGTGTTGATAGAAGCCAAGTCATCTTTTTCAAATTGACTCCGATGACATTACCTGAAAATCTAGTTTACTTATAAGCAGTCCAAACTAAATGCAGGAATCAAATTTCTCAGATAAATTGAAAAAAGAGAATATGCTACTAAATATACAAAATTTGTAGTGGAAATTATTGTAAAGGGTAGCGCCAAGTAAAATAAAACTACAGTAATAAAATAACTGATGTTAGTCGGCTTTTATAAGAAACATATGAGTTTATTTGCTGTAAGAGAATTGCAAAAACTATTTATTTTTAGAATTGAAAGTAACATTAAATTCTCTCAAAAATTTATGGAAAAACGTTAGGTTCCACGTAAATCTCAAAACATGAGATAAAGATTGATCGCTTTGAAACTGATTAATTCATAATTTGTTGTAGTAGAATTAGATTTTTCTATAAGATGAAAGAACTAGATGTTACCATTCTTTGATCTTTGTGGTTCGGTGCACAATGTCTCCTTCAACAGATAACATATTTTTAAGAAAAGCCTAAATTATTCCAAAGCTGCACATCATCTTGTATGCTCTGATGCTGCCTAAATTGGAGTGTTACTATTCACAGCTGAGATTTTCCGTAAAACTAATCAATTAGTTTTTTTTTAAGTTTTGGAAGCGTTATTAAAGTAATAGAAATTTGATAAGGATACGTCTTTAAAATTATATTTATATTATGCTATGACGTGGAATTGTTGTATTTTACAAAAAGGTAGAAACATATTTTATATAGAAATGTGGTCTAACTGTAGACTACAACAAAACCTTGTCGTAACGAATGTTGCATACTACTTACTACATGCAATAAACATTTTGCTGGCACATCTATTTAAAAATTGTGTTCCTCTAAGAGTTTGAAACAATCATCAGCATCATTGGATGGGTATGATGTGTAATGTACTTCAAACTTAGATGTTATTGTTATTGTTTGACACTTACCGAAAAGTAATTTTGTTGTCACAGCAGCCTACTAAGAATAAATTTCGCAAAAGCTCAGAAGTTGATATCGTATTTTGCATCATCCTAAATAGCTTTTTTCTACGTTCATGCAAAAAACAAAACTTTATTGAACATATTTAGTGGAAAAAGTGGTTCTTTATTGCACTAGTGCAATAAAATGTTTATTGCATTCATCTAGTAGTCATTCTAGTACAGCGTTTTGTCATCATGACAAACATAAACGTTCAAATAGGCGTCACATTTTCCTAGACTTAGTGTCATCTAAATAAAACATTGTTTGGTTTTTGTATGAACGTAGAAAAAATATTGTATGCAACTCGTACAAAAAGTGCTTATTGCACTCGTTATATCATGTCACTCAATTTCACGTCGCGTGCAATAAACACTTGCTTTTTGTACTTGTTGCATAAATAACTATTATATTTGTATAACAAGGGAGCAAAGTGCATAATTTCCTCCCGCGGATAGTTTGATCAATATCCATGGGAGAAAATGACACTTAGCTCCTGTGAGTCCTGTGTAATAATATGATTGGTTTTACATATATTTTATTTTCTTATGCATGCCAATCAAACAACCAAATATGTTAAAATGTCATAATAGGTATTTAGATAAGACAATATTGTTAAAAATCAAAGTACATAGAACGTTGCTAAGGTTGTTTCTTGTTTACAAAATAAGGAAACTTCCCAAAAATTTATAATAATATATTCCGAATGTGAAGATAAAGTTCCTCAAGATATTCTGGAAGAGAAGAAAAACGTAGTTTCGTTAAATCTATTATCGTTAAAGTCTCGTGAAAAATATGAAAAAAGTACCAGATATTTAAATGTTGGATGAATACTAGGCAAATAAAAAAAATTATGTGAAGAAGTGGTCATATTTTACTTTTCCAAAAAATGCGCCGATTTGAAGCCATCAACATTATGGAGCAAATACAGCATGTTGCGATCTACACTCAAAATTAATGACAATATTGAGTTTCCCAAAATTAGTAGCTTTTTTAAAAAGGAAATCTGCTGGATATAAATCCAAGAAAGCCAATACTTTTTCAAGGAAGGATATCAACAAGTTTGTTGCAGAAGCTCCAGATGAAACTTGCTTACACATGAAGGTTATATTGATCGTTATTGTTGAATAATAAATAAAAACGTAACGCAGCATTTTTTATTAAAAAATATATAAAAAATGACAATGAACTGACATTTTAGGCTGTTGTCAAAGTGCGTTTTTCCTTTTTCAGGTTTGGCTTGTATTTGGAGTTATTGGGGCATGCCGTAGCGATGAATTAGTTAATATGGTACTTGAAAATATCAGTAATAAAGGGGATATTTTTATGGTGCAAATACCTGGCTCAAAAACTAATATCAAAAGGACATTTACAATAACAAATGAGATTGTAAACGGAGTATCTGTCTTGGATTGATATGGAAAATATATGGACTGTAGGCCATTCTAGATTTTTTGTAACTTATGCAAAATGGAAATGTACAAACCAGGTATGGAAAAATCAGAACTGCCAAAATTCCACGCAGAATGGTAATATTTTTTAATTTGGATGATTCGAAGGGCTATATTGGACACAGTTTCCGCCGTACTTCACCTACGATATTAGTAAATGCTGGAAGTCTAACAAGACATGGGGGATGGGAACAAACGCAGTAGCAGGCTTAGATGTTGTATTTCTAAAGAAGGTGAGGTAGCCACCCAAATAATTACGGGAGAAAGTACTACTTCATGTACCAAAAAACGTCTTATTTTAGAAAATTTTGTTTCTACCACAAGTACTTTATCAACGATCACGAATTTGGAAAATAACAAATAGGAACTCATCTCCACCAGCAGAGTCAATATTTCTTCAAGGCGAATTTCCATTAGTAATTTAACTAATTGCACCTTACATTTTAATAATATTTAGATATTCATGTTAATTTAAACCTCAATTTTAACTGTTTTCAGTTTTTATAAATAAGAATAATATAAAATTTGTTTGAAAAAAAAAATCATTATACATTTTTAGGAAGTTTGTGTATCAAAAAAGAAGTCTATAAACTACTTTTACAGCTATTTGAAGTATCTACTTGTTTGCCTCCCGAGGGAGCCTAAGTATTTTACTCCTGAAGGAGGAAAAATACTACTTTCCTGAAATGACGGACTAAAATAGTATTTTTCATGTAGGGAGTAGAAAAAATATTTTTCTTCAATAACTAAGGATAGCATGAAATTTTTGAAAGAGACAAAAAGTTTCTGAATAAACAAAGCACCGCAGAATTTCACTTTATTTAAAAGTATAAGAGAGTTTAGAAAAAATTTATAAATGATGAAAGAGGTGGTTTATTTCACCCACTTATAAGAAAAGATTGAATATACCAGTAATTATTATTTTATATAATATTTGTGTCAAAATTCGTTTGTTTATATGCAACTGTTTTGAGAAAAATTTAAAAAAACACAGATTTTGCACCCGTCCTTATGAAATACTTCCCTGCCTTTCAAATTTGCCGAGGAAGCTACATTTAAATTTTTTGTATACCCTTAAGCTACACCGTATACTAACTATGACTTTAGTGAATAAATGCGTTTATAATGCATTAAAATTAGACAATGTTCCGTTGCTGTCATTAAATAATCAGCGCTCTTGAGATATTATACCTAATAATATCTTTTTTCAGCAAAATGTCTAATGTGTTCATAGAAATTAATATAGAATTAAAATTCTTTGTATTCTCAAATACTGTTCAAGTTTAAATATCTGAAGAATGTTCACGATTATTCCACTATTTTTAAACAGATTCAAAATATGTTCTGTTTAAAAGTGTGTTATTCGAAAGAAGCACTAGCAGGCAATGCACAAGGAGTCTGGTTTAAATTTGTTTGTTCTACTTCAGCAGTTCTTCCGTTTGCACATTCTTCAGCTTTAATTAGTGTGCAGTGTACTTGTCCTCGAGGCATAATTTTACGTATTATACTGTCTTTTAATATATGATGTATATGTCATGTTTTATAGGGCAGTATGTTAGTTCAGCTAAAATTGAATAATGAAATCAAGATAAGTACTACTTATTTTACGTCAGAAACAGTACTGATGATTAAAGAAGCAAGAAAACAGAAGCAGAAATATTAAATTGTTATTCTAAGGTCGTAATGTTTTAATTAAACTCCAAAATTATATACTTTTAATACAATATATGAACTAAGCAATTAACTCAAGAGCATATTCTCCTTCATCTCATAATCTAGTTTTTTTTCTATCCTTTCATATTAGCAACTAAAACAAATAACAAACGAAGGCATCTAAGCCATGCCTCTTCTAGATTTAAGAAAAGTACTTACACATCTAGATTATTTTCCACAAAATCTTACACATTACAGCATTACAAGGAGAACAATTTTATTGAAATATAAAAGAAATGGAACGACGTTGCCATGGTACCTAGATGGGATGTAAATGAAGAGAATTGGCTTATGTTAGATATTGAAGAAAGAAAGTATGAACGAAATCTACAAAAATAATTTGAAGACAAGAAATAATCATAAGTTTTGCGGTCATTTATCTGACCGAATTCAAATATTGTGTCTCCACTGTTTCATTTAAATTGTCATCAGGCTTTTGTGGTTATCGGAGGTCTGTTCTATAGATGCTCTCCGTCTTTGTATATGTGATTTGCATGAGATTTGCCGGAACAAGATCTGTCAGTAACAAACTTGTCAATTCGAATCATTTTACCTCGTTTTAATTGTGTGCTAGGGGATTGTTTGATGACAAAAGTCACTTGTGAAGTATTTGAGGGTTATACTGCTATCATGAGAATGTCATAGACTTCCAAGTTTGACTGGCATAAATTGAATGCGTGACAGTGAATTCTGCAACTTTATGATTTTTTAAGTTATTTTTGAACAACAGAGGAATATTTTAACGTGTAGTAGATAAACTGACTTCAGATTCAATTTTTGGCTACTGAACGTTTATGACGACCAAGACAACTCTTTTTGAGAGTCGTGCCGTTTGGGAAAAAATGATTGTGGTTGTTGACTAGTTAGCAAAAAGGAAACAAATGTTGACACACTGATTTTTGTTGTTTTTGTTGAAAACATACTACCTAAGTATTATGACCAGCTGGACACATTAAATCGTACATCATAAGGCATATTCTGTTATTTAACCATTTTTTTCATCACTGATAGAAACTGATTATTAACATATCAGACATTTAATATTTTTCATGAGTCGTGTGTAAATTCATCTAAAAATTATTTTAAGAACGTTTGCTCTTGATTTTTTTGTAGATTATTATTATTATTTCTGGTTTTTATTTTGAACAATTCTGTTTTGAACTTTGTGGCAATAATGCAGCATCTAAAAGCTACATAATAACGATTTTCTAACAGATCCACTACTTGACATATAACTAAACGTCAATTGGTTGGTGGGTGATAGAATCTGTGAATCGTTCCTGTTATCAGAAAGCCGTGGATGACACATTAGTAATCGAACATTGGATATAAGAATGCTTTTTGAGTCAATCTAATCCATTTACTAATGTGGTCAGTGGTCGCGTGGTAATTGAATTTATGTGGCTAGATCGGTGTGGGTTCAAGCTCCGCAGCAGGTATACCGTATATCAGCTATATTCGTGGAGAGGATTAGCATCCTCTTTGCGGGTATGATAGGGTGGAAGAATGTTAGCTTGGGTCAGTGTGAGAGATTGATACCGGTCGATATTTGACTACCCCCTAATTTGTGAGGATTATTATTACTGAACATTAGAACAGGCATATGATGACCAATTCCCGTGGTTGATTGAGGTGGATCATCATAAATTCAAACGTTAAAACAATCTTTGTCAAAATCAAATGGTCTTCTTAAATATGAAGAAATATCAAAATGGCTCTTTAAAATGAAGAAACCATTTCCATGTTACATTTTGTCTAATGGCATTCACTATGTATTTTTTTGACACTTCATTTCTTTTAGCAAATAATTAACGCAATATGAATTCAAATTTACAACTACAGAGAAAAGGCAATAATTAAGCAATAGTACGGTAAATAACTTTAAGTTAATGTTCAAGAATTGACTTCCAAGAATTCTTCATATGGAAGCCAAAAACCTTATCAACTCTTCATGAATCAAGTATTTTATTACTATAGAAAAAAAAACTTCAAGAAAATATTTATTTTATTTTATGTACAAAATTAATAAATTTAAAACATTTTAAATATAATAAATTGTAAATTTTACAGTATTCACCATGGGTGAGAATCGGCAATGATGGTTTTAGAAACGGCAACAGGTACAGGGTGTGGAATTCCTACGGGGTATGGGGCTGGCACTGGTACACCTACAGATTGTCGGAAAACATTATTTTAGTAATCTGGTTCGTCATGGGTTCCTTACTTGATTTAATATTTTATTTATTTATATTAGTAATAGTATATTGAGTAGGTGTTGCTATTCTACTATTAGAATACGAGTATAATATTAATCCTGTTTCAATATTTCAGTACTTTATTTCATACTGATGATACTCACCCACTGGCCTAGATACTGCTACTGGTACTGCATGTGGCACTGGCACGGCAACAGGTCTGTCAACTGGTACGGCGACGGTTCTTTCGACGGTAACTGGATATGGTCTAGGAACTTCTACTGGTACAGGACGATCTACTGCTACGGGCACTGAAATGCAAACATGGATTAGTTAACTTCACCAAATAAAAACGCGACGATTTTTGACTATATTCTATTAATAACCTCACCTCTGACTGGTACCGAGACAGGTACGGGTCTGTCAACAGGTACTGGTACGGGATGGGCAACAGGAATTCCAACATTCCTGGTGATGGTAGTATGAGTATGAGTGTGCCCTCCTAGGTCAATGGTACCCAGTGGAGCTCCTACAGCGACTCCTCCAATGCCTGGTCCGGCTAGGGCTAAAGGCGCAGCTCCTAATCCCAAGGGGGCTCCAATACCTACTCCTCCCAGTCCGTAGTGCGTGCCAGCAATGCCAAGTCCAAGCAGACCACGCTTGTCTACCTTTTTCTCCTTGGATGCCTTCTCACCTTTCTCTGAAGCAGCAGCGACAGCCACCAAAAGGCAAATGCAAAACTGAAAATGATATTGATAATGAATAACAACGTAATAATTGATGATGTAAACAAAATGAATTGATTAAGTTAACTGGTAAGATATTTTATTAGCTGGAAACTGTTTGCAAATTCTTTAATTGAAAATTAATTAAAATAGTTGAAATGGTCTTTTCCATGTCCTCATTTTAATGTGATATTAGCTATAATTTGGCATGAATTGCATTCAAAATACTTATGATTTGTTGTAGGTAATCGTAAACTAATAATAAGCTAAAGACGAGAAAAGCATATGAGGCAAGAAGATCTTAATACAGGAAACTGAAAGAAACGAAACAAAGCAACTAGACAAAAGAAAAATATCCTATTATAAGAGGGGATAAAATAATGATTTTTTCTGATATCTCACTGATTTATGTGAATTAAAAGACAAATTAAACTGGATAGCATCAACAAGGATATTTCTTGGATGTCTTATTAGTTTACATTCTTGAAATGAACATCAAATAAAGCAAAAAAGGTCATCAAAATTAATATTTATGGGTATACTTATTGATGCATAAGTTCGTAGCATTTTCATTTAATTTCAAATTTATTTGTTCTTGATAAACGAAATATATGAATTAATAAATTACGAGGGTCTCCCAATGATCTGAACTGGAGGAATCTTATGATTTGGAATTATACAATTATTCATCTTTGAAGTAAGACGTCAACATTTCTCAATGGAAATCCAATGTAGAAAGACTAGAAGAATTAAGCAGACCAGAACCTTAACCAAGTTAATGTATAATAATTATTATAATGTCAGAATTTAAAGGTGGGTGTTATGTTTTTCATGTACCTTCAAATTTGGCGAAAGTTGTTGACAATAGTGATAAATTTTTAGTATGCTACATGTTTATTCCACTAGAAGCACATCAGCCTGCATAGATGGGATCAACTTTTGTTTGAGAAGTTTCCTTTGTGACAGAACTTAATTATTTGTTTCTATAAGTATTTGGTGTTGACGCAGACACCATTCTTTATTATCAATTACAATTGAGGATGAAATAATCGAAAAAAGGACAGTACAATTAAGGGTCCAGATTTTCTGATAAATAGGGTAGATCTGATTGACAATGTTGACACTATAATTTTTGTTGTTCTTGTTTAAGACTTGCACTACTTTTACATCGTATTCTTGAACTTGCTCATGTAATGCAAATGTCCTATGATCAACTCACAACTCATTAAACTGACTATTTCTCGGGTTAAATGACGTATATCATTATGCAAGTTTTCTTTAATAGATTGAAAATTACCTACTTGATCAAATGTAGCTTTGTAAGGAACCATTGGCATTGGGTTGTCTGAGAGTTAGAGGGTAAATTAGAACCGGCTTGTTAATACGTCATTTGGATTCCCCATCCATATTACAGAAAGGTTTAGAGGGATTTTTGATATCTTTTTTGTTCCTCAGATATAGCCATTATGCTAAATAGTCACACTGTATATAGTCAAGCATCCTGTTTAATGTGCTGGTTGAGTCATCATATCTTTTATAATAAGTAGAACTCAATAATATGAATTAATTTATTATTTTTTTAATTTATTAAAATCATGTAGTATCTTTGTATTCAAACTTAAAAAAGTTACACTTTAAAGTTGCCAGTTTCCAATACATGCTTTTTCTTTACTATTCTTCTAATCTGGTAATGTAAATATATAACAGTTGTATACAAAGATTGCAAGATAACGAGGCTCGTCCAGAACAACATAAATCCGTGGCCGTCTAATTGTGAAAGGAATAATAAACTTCTTACTCCATCCTGGAGATTTTTTTGACGTTCCGTTTACTACCGTTCCTTTTAGATTCAGCAAGGACAATACGCTTACATTTTGTCCCTCTTGCTCCACTATTTATTCTTACTGCAGACTTTGCGCGCGTTTTTTGATCCGCATTCTAATGTGCGGCAAATAGACTGGGAGTGGTAATCGATTCAAACAATGAACTGTTGATAAAAATGGAAAGTTGCGCGCAATGTTTCCAGGTAATGGTATCAGGAAATGCAGTTAGAACACTGTATTAATAACGAATATGCAGAACAGATAATATGATAATTTGTGGACAGATACATATATATGCATTACAAACTAATGCCTAGTTGCAAATGATGGATTTGATGATTGATAAGTGATTTTCAATAATACTTTTCATGTTAATGAATTTTGTAAATATACTTAACTACAATATACGGAGTGTTTCCTTACTGTGTACACCTCGAGGTGTGTCTATAGTTAAAATTAAGAGTTTCCAAAGGCGATAAATAAAATCTATTTAAAATTCATAACTTCTAAACATCTTGAGATATATTTGGCAAATTTGGCATAGTATTTTAGTATGTTGATAGGTAGAAAAAATCAAATTTGCAGCTTACACAAAATACCAATGACGGAGCTATGGGTATTTTCATGACTTTTTCACAAGAAAAAATATATCACCCTGTATAATCATGCAAATAAAATTGGTTTTTATTTGCCTTAATACATTCTCATAATATTTTCTCTCTGTACATTTTTATGTACTTATCGGTAGCCGTTTAGATACAAATTTGATTTTTTTCACACTGGTACTTTACATAAGCTGCAAACACTCTGTATATTAACGACGTTATTAACTTACTACGCACTAAACGACATAAAACCAATGAAAAATAGTCATCATGCGCACAAAGTACGAAACTGATAAGTACTACCCATTCCAATATTTCTTCATTATTTGTAAATTTGAGTAACTTGGTGTTATTTTAACAAATTTTGGATTCAAGCAAAAGGTAAAGGTTTTTAGTTTTCAATAAAATATTCTCTATATACAAAAAATGAAAAAAAATATAAAGTTCACCCAAATTGTTTAGGTACTGTACTTTTCGAGATAGATAATATCAAAAATATTAGGATGCCATTTTATATAAGCTTTTTTCTGAAAATGGATAAAAGGGATATATCTGTCACTTTAAGAGAATAGAATATGTTTTTGTGATATTTTTAAAGTGATTTATGCATTGTTATATTTTGAAAATATTACGCGATTTCAATGCTTGTCCGCAGAATAATAGTTTTACACAATATCATCCAGAAAACAATGTGTAATATTTAAAAAATACCAGGGCTTTGTGAAGGATAGTGTTAAGATGTTATTGTAACCATTTTATTAAAAATATTTAGATTTTAGTATATTTGTAAAAAAGTTAAAATAGAAGATGAAGAATACAAAGAAGAAGAATGAAAAGATTTTCTAAACTATGACCAAGTTTTATTTTCAATCAAAACACAATTTAAAATTATCATTCTATGTTAACAATTGAACACTGTTTTTTTTTTTAAACATTTGTTTTAGGTAGGTATGTCCCTATATTTCTTATTATTCACGTTTGCAGTTATTTTATACATACATGAGTTTATTGATATGAATTGTAGATAAACTTATTTGAGCATTTGCAATAAAGTAAAAAACAGCGACAGCTAACAATAAAAAATGTATGGATTTATCAAAATTCTTGTTAATAGTTCAGAGATCAATATATATTTTTTTTAATAATGAGACAGTGACGTGTCTCTCCATTAAACCGACCCCTTTCAAAACTTGGAGGTTTGACTAATAACTTTTTGTGTTTCGAGATATACTGCAATGAACAAATTATACGAGAATATAATCATGATTTATACTGAAACTGAACTGAAGTTAATTTTAAATCGTTGTCGTTTAAATTTGGCTGATTTGGTTTATATCACTCGATCTTAAATTTCAAATGCAAAAAATCTAAATATGACTTTTACGTATTTCTAACATTTTTATTAAGTTGGCTATACTACAATGAATCAGTATCTATCTTTATCCAAACTACAGATGCTACATTTACGCCTTTTCCTGGTCATGCCAATAAACGTGTCCTTTATTGCTGAGAAAAGAAAGTACATTAATAACAGTAGCTGAACTATCATTAGGTAATTCACAAATTAAGAACAATAACGTTCACGCATTTTTCACCATTTGAATACTAAATAAAACACCATATACTAATGCCGGCAATTGTTTCTGTTTGATTTATAATCCCCGAGAGCTTTTATGTATGGGTGCCAGGACTCGACGGTCCGAATTGGAGAAAGTGCTTTATAATGCGTCGTACAACTAGCAAATCACCTTGCCGTTATGCAACTTTTCTACGCCAGCGTAATGTCAAATAAGGATCGTTCTTTCTAACTAGGCCACATGCTTTATTAATTAATGACGAATATATTAGCGTAGCCATTTTTGCTATCAGAAGGATAATGTATTTTAAAGTGAAAAGTATTTACACGAATATATGGTCAGGCGAAGCGTAACTGAGTTTTTATCGATCCTTGATAGCTTTTAAGTTTGCAGTATTAGTTCTCGGTAAAGCTTTTGTTTCATTCAGCTTCGGGTTCCCATTGCTCGAGAACAAAACAACTGAATTACATTCAAACGTCCATGACTTGCTACTTTAACAGTTTTTGTTATGTATGTGAATTTATTTCGATTCATACTACGACTATATGTTTCTTGACGTGGCTTAATACAAAAGCAAAAGCAGTGTCCTTCTTTCAATTTGTCACACTTAAGTTACTGTTTCTTTTTATTATCGGGGTATATATTTTTAAGCTTAACACTTTTAAGTAGATACAAATGTAATTTTATTTAGCATAATGGAGCGTTTGCTTAATAAAATAAAAAGTTTTGCCATTGAACACTATTCTCTAAAAAAAGTTATAACATGCCACTACAGATATCTTATTAATATTTAACTAATCTCTTTCTACTTCCCTCTCTTTCTGTCTGTCTCTTTAGTGTCAAATAAGAAGAGGTCAGTGGTGTGTAAATTTATTTAGTACTTCTTATCTTATTAACAGATGGCGCAATTGCAACACAGTCTAGAACTCCAAATACGTTAAGTAAAAGCAATTCTTTTATGAAGATTGACTTTTGTTAAAAAAAAATACATAAACATTTTTGTTTCTCTCTAGCCATATATACAGGGTGATCCTTAAAAATAAAAAATGAATAATGAAAAAAATGTAGTAAAATATTTTTAGTTTCTGATATTTACAAAAATTTATCAGATGACATTTTTTATTTATAAAAACTAAGAAGTAAACATTTCCATATAGGTATTGATTGAAAACATTTTCTTCTTTTCTTTCATGATTCAAGTTCCATAAACTTTTCATGAAATGCGCCAAGGTATTAAAATTGTTGTCGATATCGAATTTCAACACGAGTACCCATCATTTTCATGTAAAAATCCTAAATTTTTCATTTTTACCCAGAAGTTATCAAAAAAATCTACGCAAACAAGTTTGGATATTTTTGAAGCATCAATAACTAAGCTTTCACACCCTGTGTGTCGAAAATGAAGCGTTTTACATTTTTATACAGACTTTCCGCCTTATTTAGAGATCTAGAAAACACAGTTAAATTTATGTTACCACTTTTAGAATCGCCATGTATATGAACATTTATTTCTGACTTCACAAATTAAGAAAATGTATTATTACAGTTTATTAAGCTTGACTATTAATTATTATAATATGGATACATAATTTTTTTAATACAATAATAAGTTAACGAAAAGAATTGTAGAGAAAATACATATGTCGTTGAATGATTTTCAGGTCTATATGGACATAGAATAGAATAACTGTACTTACTGTAATTGTTATGAGTAATACTTTCCGATGAAGTTTATAGCTATGTTATTAAGGAATTCATTCAGTATTTAAAAGGGTCATTCAATTTTGATTAGCACTCAATCAATACTGTGCCTCGCAAAGAAAATAAAAAAAACAAGTAATAAAATAATTCATATCTATTTCAAAATGGTCTAGTTGCTTCTGTTAACAGTTGTATCAGAAAGTATTCAATTATAGATATAAATTGGTTGCCGTTTATTAAATATGAAAAATATGGATTCGAAATCAACATATATACCTACTGTTTCAGCATAAATTTCAGACATGTACTTTGACCAAAAACTCCACAAATTAATTGTAAAGACAAACATGTCTTTATAAAAAGCGTATTTACAAATTATTCGGAGAATTTTTTTTACTTTCAATTCTTTTGAGAAATATAATTCTGTATAAAACTTTTTGCTTGTCAAGATAATTACATTGGCTCATATAAATTTACATTTTGCTATAAACAGTATCACAAAATTGATATTTTACAAAAAAATGTCATGTTAATAACTTGTTTGTAATAAACAAAGGAAATTGTATTGAAAATGAAGCTAAGAAATTATGCCACCTTGCTAATAAAATGGTAATAATTTTTACACAATATAAATACTGTTTGTTATTTATTTGGGGCATTTTTGTTTAATTGGGTATTCCAGCATATAGAAAATCTATGTTTGACATTGCCACAAATTTCGCATAATTTTAAAATTGTAATCATGAAAAGTATAAAGAACACCAAATAAAAAAATATATGATACAAATGATACATCTTTAATCATCCTTAATGATGTTAAGCAATTATCAATATTACCATTAAAAATTAAAATTTAAGCACATTTTATATAATTTTTTTAAAATTAAGATGAAATATTTGAATATTTGTTGATCGGTTGAATTAAATTTGACCGGAAATGCTATTCAAAGAAGTTCCAGTATCAAATTTAAATATTGAAGTAGATACCATCCAAATGTTTGTACCCACACTACAAGACAATAATCTGTAAAAGTCAATGTCAAAGATTAGGCCCATATCTTCATCCTTGGTCATCTCAGAGTTCTAACCATCTTGAACTTTTATTTATGAGGATAATCGAAACACAAAGTTTATGAAATAATATTGATTGAATGGATTTTTCTGTTTCGCTTCTAACATTTAAGAATAAAATAACATTATTACAGAGATCCAGTTAAATATGAAGTGTTTCGACTATTTTACTATTCTTATAGTTTTGGACATTCTGTATTATCAAAACGTAAATAAATCTTATTAAAAAACAATAAATGATGAATGAATATAATACTATATTAGTGAAAAAAAGATGTCGATTACGTACCAAAGTCCTCATTGTAATTTAAAATATCACTGTTCTTAATGCCAATTGCACAGGGGTGCCACTGAAACTTGAAGGTCTGACGATATCTTTATAATAAGTTGGAACCACCCCCCACTTAAATGGTTCTTGTACAACCGGGTATCAGTCCAATTCTTATTCAGGGATACTGATAATAATACTTTCTCTGCAGTTGTTTTCTAATCAGATAACAAATATTTTTAGTTTTTTATATGAGACTGTGCGAAGTTTTTATTGATTGAAAATTTGTGAATATTGTAAAATCGTTTTTTGTAAAGGTAGGATATATATTTTTTTATAATCTGTGTAAAATAGTGTTTCTACAAATACAAATAATTTTAAACGTTTAATAACTCAACTATATAGTTCTTAACAAATAACATAAATGTTAATTCAGCATACCTGGGTATTTTCAGAGATACACCAATAAATAGCACCAAAAAACGATCTAGTGTGGCGTTACAATAGCAACAAAAGGCTGTACTGCAAACGCCTTTTAAAACTTCTTATTTTGAGGAAAATAGAAATAGTATCACTTGGGCACTTTTCTGCGTTTTATTTTTTATTTTTCGAGATTTCTGCACCTAAAGACAACACAAATTTGACCATTTTACAGTGACCTTAAGCAAAGTTTAAAAAATATGCCTATTTTTTGTATTCGAAATTTAAATATAAACAATGTTTTGCCGTTTTTCAGTCTATAATATTATAGAAAACTAGGTAGTATAATATAGTAAAATCCAGAACCTCCCAAAAAATTGCATACCTACTTATGATGTATGTTCTCTGTTTTTTTATTTTAGACTGCACAAAGTTTTTTTTACTGAAAATTTGTGAATATTGTAAAGTCGCTTTGTTAAGCTAGGATATATATTTTTTTATAGTTTGTGGTTCATAGTATGTGGATAGTTATGACTTTGAACTATTTAAGTGCAACTGAGCTGCAAACGCTTTTTAAAACTTTTTAATTTGAAGAAACTAGAGACAGTATTAGTGAATCAACAAAACATCAAAAATATTATCTTTGAGTACTATTAAGTTTTAGTTTTTGAAATTTCTGTACCCAAAAACACCAGAAATTTTATCATTCACTTTTACATTCACTACACACTATACACTATAGGTACATTTATCATCTTAACCAAAGTTAAAAAAATATGCATTTGTCCTGTATTAAAAATTGCAAGTAATGCAATACCGTTTTAAGTGTGTAATTTCATAGAAAACTAAATAACATTTGGTCAAATCCAGAAGCTGTCAAAAATTAGATACCTACCTATTTATGATGTAAGTTCTCTTTGTGTATCTGTTTATATTTATTGAATATTTGTCTATTTCTTTGACAAATATCACAATTAAATTATATAAACAGCAGCAAAGTTATTTAGGAAATGTATTTTGATGCCATCTCATCTCTTTTTTATACAGAATAAAATTTCTGGACATAATATTAAATTATTAGGTAGCTTACTGAATCATGACTAGAAGAAATTAAAAATACTTCAGTTTCCTAAACACTTAAAGATTTTTATAAAATTTGACTGGCTTTCGTAAATATTTATTCGCATAGTTTGACTTCACTGATAAACTGGGAACTTTATTTAAAATTTTTTCAAGTTTTCAAAACATATTTCTATATATTAAGCTTTTATGATCAACATATGATTTAGATTTCCATATTATTTTCTTTGTATATAATAGATAAGGGAAACTATTGATGCAATTAATAATTTGTGGTCATA
This sequence comes from Monochamus saltuarius, assembly GCA_025584915.1. NCBI lineage: Eukaryota > Metazoa > Arthropoda > Insecta > Coleoptera > Cerambycidae > Monochamus > Monochamus saltuarius. The sequence continues at coordinate 55,287,063 of CM046724.1, forward strand.
TAATAAGTTCTGTTTACTATTTTCTGGTTCAGTACTTGTCAAATTACTGCATATGAGTATCTGCTAAAAAAGCAGAAATATTATTTTAAAAAATGTTCTGATTCATATGCTGCTGTCATAGAGGGTCAAAACCAATTAATACATTTTTTATTTGTAACATAAGACATACAACAACAAAAAAATCTCTTATTTTTTGTATTAGTTATTTAAAATTTTATGACGTTTTACTCTTGTGGGAATATAAAAGGCAACCTAGTAAACTCGTAAGTATAAGAATTTTCAGCTTCAACATGTTTTGGCATATGTGGTTATCTTGGTATTCACGAAAAGTGTGATAGATTATCTCAATTAACCGGAAGTTACTTCAACTTTCTATTTCCAAATTCTACAGTCTATTTCTAATGCACAACGCATTTTGCGATTTCAAGACACTTGGAATGCAAGCCTTGGTATAATTGAAAACATTATTTTAATTATTTGCATAACTCCATATATCATAATTTTACTTTGGATCGAAAAAATTAAGTTGTTCTAATTAATCATTGAATAATGAAATTACTCGTTAAATAAAATAGTTTTTAATGATTTGCTTGAAACAGTGGTATTGTCCTTATCTATTACTATCATTATGATAATCTGTTGCATATGCAAGTTTTATATTCTTTATGTTCTATTTATTTGACACTCTATGAATTTATGTTGTGTTTAACATACATAAACGTATTTTAAGAACTAGTGGACGATACGGTAAAAGTACTTATTTTGATAATCCACCAGTCCTTGTATACTTCTTCTAGAATAGTCTGTGTGCAGGGAAATTCAGATGTCATGCAGTTATTAACTTTTATTTCTGTAATTTTTTTCTTAGGTTAATATCACATCATTTGATCTCTTTCTGATATATTAATATAGTAATTGTGATACATTTTTTATTTCCAATAAATTTACTAGGAAAATGTAAAAATAAAACTGGTTACTGGCGTAGTCCTAAGGATCTTTTTGTCATAATATGTGTATACAGAGCATCCCTGAAATGCATATATTAGCAAGCCACTCTATATTTGTAAGGTGATTTATATAATGTTACGTGTATGCAAAAGTGCACCATTTGGGCGTTAGGAGGCGCCAAAGTTTTTGAAAAAATATCAGTATATCGGAGTATAATGAAATTTGGTATATAAAAATATATTGGCAAAATCTCTTCTTCTTATTCTAAGAATAGGAAGATGAGGAAGAGGAGAAAAGGAAGTCTTCGCTGGCGGATTATGAAAACTCAAAAAAAAAAATATATATATATATATAAATACGTACAAGCACATCTTAACATTAAGATTGGAGTACCACTACTAAAGAAAGCAAATGGTTACATTTGTCAAAATAATCAGGCAGTATCGGAAATCCTAGCCAACACTACCAATTTCTGGACAATTGAAGGTTCTAACAGAAATGAATCACAACTCATTAACTGGTAAATATTTTTCACTAGATGATATATTCGAATTAATATCCAAACTAAAAACTCATCATTGCCTGGTCCATATGGTTAGACTTTTTTATTTTTCAAGAAATGACAGTTTATCATTTTCATTACAAAGACTCGTGGACGATACGAATTCGTGGAGGTTACACAATTGCACAGTTTTTTTGTCGGTTAGAAGATTTTCTGTTCGTGTTGGAGCCGCATTTTCTTCTAGTCGTCCAGTCTTAAGTGGAGTTCCACAAGGATCCCTTCTGGGCCCGCTACTTTTATTGGCATATATTTCAAAACTAGGAAGTGTAATTAATTCGAAATTCACCTGTTACCCATATGATACTAACCTCCATACTGATCCTTTAACATCGTATCATTTGTTAATAGAAGATTTAGACCACATATATCTATGGTATGAGACGTAAGGAGAGTAACCCCTTCAATACAGAAAAGTGCATTATTTTGCATCTGGGAAAAAATAATCCGTATTTAAATTATTACATTGATAATAAACAATTTACCACTAGATATAGTCATGTTGATTTGGGTATTTCTATGACGACAAATCCTAATTGGTCACAGCATATCACAAATATTTCGAGACGTGATAATACATCTGTTTATATTCTTACAAAGTAATTTCCAAATGTTGTTTCGAAACATTCGTAAAACTATACAGAAAGCCAACTTTGGAGTACTGTGGACATGTATGACAGTCTGCTCTAATACGGGACAAGTAACTGCTGGAATCTGTTCAAAGTTATGCTTGTCGTTGTCCCTCTAGCCGTACAAGACCATCATAGCAAGAAAGTTTGAAATTGTCCAATCTTCATAGTTTTGAATATCGAAAACTCGAGGAGATCGTATTTTGGCATAACGTTTGCTGCATTGAATTATCTCATCCCTTGATGACATTTTACTGCAGAATTGTGATGAAGGTCTCATCAGCATCAGTATAAATTAAAAAAAGAATACTTCACAACATCTGTACCTCAGATTTTTTTTCAAATCGAGTATTTAGTGTTTGGAATAATTTACCGGAAAGGGTAGTGAGTGCTCCACTACTAAAGAAAGCAAATGGTTACATTTGTCAAAATAATCAGGCAGTATCGGAAATCCTAGCCAACACTACCAATTTCTGGACAATTGAAGGTTCTAACAGAAATGAATCACAACTCATTAACTGGTAAATATTTTTCACTAGATGATATATTCGAATTAATATCCAAACTAAAAAACTAATTGCAGAATTGTGATGAAAGTCTTCTAGAACATCAGTATAAATTAAAAAAAGAATACTTCACAACATCTGTACCTCAGATTTTTTTTCAAATCGAGTATTTAGTGTTTGGAATAATTTACCGGAAAGGGTAGTGAGTGCTCCATCATTACAGTCTTTCACAAGCAAATTGAACAGTTGGTTCAAAAAGAACTGATATATATGATTCTTTTTAAGTTGTTCTTTGTTGTTTTTGCAATCTTTATAAAGTTATTAAGTCTCCTGTTTTTATTATAATGTTTTAGTATTTAATACCTAAGTCACATTTTAAAAGTTCACTATTGTCTTATATTTAACACCAGCCATAGTATCTTATTCGATGTGTATTTTCTTAACTTTTTATATGGACCAAGATGATTTTCCTCTGTCCATTTTGTTTCGTAATACAAATTATAAGAGTTCAAAGGCATTTGTGCAAGTTATCATTAATTGTATCAACAAAAGCCTTATACCAATATCTTATCATTTACCAAATTTCGGATTTCGGTATTTCGGTTTTATAACCGACTATCAATATTTTTTCAAAAGCTTTGGCGCACTGTAACACCCTAACTGCATTAATATATACATTAATTAATAATTAACTAAGTAACTTGGCATAAATTACCGTATTTTGACCTTTGGAATCTATGGTGGCTCTATAGTACATGTATTTCAGGGACATGCAATAATAAGTAGAAATTTTATAATTGTGAATTTTTGCCATATAGACTACTAAATAATAGTGTTTAAGTTAATTAGTTTATTAATTAAATTGAATAACTTAAATCATAAAAATAATAAATAACAAAGTACTGAATTATTGTCAAGAGCAGATTTTTGAGGATATTTTTGTTCTCATTAGAGAACAAGTCAGGTCAAGAGATCAACTTGAAGAATTTTTTATGCTCATTTCTTCAAAATAATGTCACATTTCTAAACGTAAACCTTTCAAGTTCCTGTTATCGAAAAAAATATATAAAGAAATGACATCATTTGTTCTTGGTATTCCAAATATCGGGATGGGTAGTGATAGATGGAACACCTTGTATACTCTGATTATTGATTAATTAAATAACATCCTGTAGATTACTGTTTATATACATATAAGGAAACAACTATTAACTACTAAGACAAAACTTTATGTAAAGGTAACACCCAAAGAACAAGTTCATATTTGCATAATTTACAAATAAATAATTTCAGGCGATATCCTGATATTGTCGCACTTTTCAATATGAGAGTCAAACTACGCAAAGATATGAATAAATTACAATTTTACTTTTTCACGTTTAATTGTCAACCAAGGTCTTGTGTATCATGTGACGGAATACAGTTCACTTCAGTTTCTAACGTTATTCATAACCACATGTAACCTTATATTTACATAAAATATCATAATTGCTGGAATTCTTAATCATGTAATCTTTAATAAAGTTAAAAGATAACAAATTAATATATAGATATCAGATCGATTTGTGTTTTAAGAAGCACTGGATCTACGCCCAGTCTCAATTTAAGATCAATTTTTGAAAGCGCATAAAATTCACCATCTATTGAATAATAATGAATGCATAGATTATTATCTAGTTAAGTGTCTTCGTTGTTTAAAACTTTGCTGTTTCTTCTGTTATAAGTACAGTAGATATAATCAAAACTTTTCTTTCATTATTAAGAGTATTAGAGTTATTGGAAATTCTTTTAATATTAGCGAACAGTATTTACTATGACTTTATTTAAATACTGCTTGCCCTTATTTTGGCCATAAAAATATAGTTATCGGTCAATAATTTGTCGGAAGGTATCCCTTATCCTTTTGTGTATATCTCTGTATTTGCCAATTTAATGGTGAATCAGGAAAAGAATTTAAGAAAATATTTTGAGAAAACGAGAATAAGTTAATTTAATTTTTCTTCAAACATGCAATGGAAACTAATTAAATAAGCGTCAATATTTTATCGATGCACCATCTGCTACAATAACATTTTCTAATCGTCTTCTCATTGATAAAATTAACGATCTAAAATCGTAGTTATTTGAAAGTTATTCCCACGAATTTTCAATAGTGCCCCATAGTTCTTCGGAATTTGCACATCTAAAATTTCTTGTATATATATTTTTTGCAAATGTCTGCAAATATTTTCTATTGCATTCATGTCTGGAATTTTTGGCTGGCCAAGGTAGTAAATTTGTTTCATTCTGAGTTGCCCACTGGCTTACAATTTTTGAGGTGGATGGGTGAAATATCCTGAAAAAATATTTATTATTATATGGCACAAGGATACTGAGATCACTTTTGTAATCCGTTGAAAAATAAAGTTTTCAGGAAAGACTTGTGTAATAGACGGCAACATTACATCACACAGAATGTCTCTATAATGTTCTCCTGTTAAGCGTCCATCAATTTTCCAACTCACGTCGGCGTATTCTTCTTGATACCTGTAATTTCTAGGTCTGTAAACTCGTAGAATACCATTGCCGCTTGATTGAAAGGTTTTTTCATCAGAAAAAACTGCAGAACTCCAAAAATTGTCGTCATGGTTTACATACTCGCAAATTACAACCTTATTTATTTATTTCGTTCGCTTATAAATACTTTTTTCTACGTTCATGCAAAAAAGTAAACTTTATTGAACTATATTTAGTGGAAAAAGTGATTTTTTATTGCACTAGTGCAATAAAATGTTTATTGCATTCATCTGTCACTCTACAATAGCGTTTTGTCATCATGACAAACATAAGCGTTCAAATCGATGTCACATTTTTCTAGACTTAGTGTCATCTAAATAACATTTTTTGGTTTTTGCATGAACGTAGACGAAATATTGTATGCAACTCGTACAAAAAGTGCTTATTGCACTCGACGTGTTGTCCTACTCGGCCTAACGGCCTCGTTGGACAATTTCACGTCGCGTGCAATAAACACTTACTTTTTGTACTTGATGCATAAATAACTGTTTTAGCTGGAGCATAGATTCTTACGTACGCTTTTTTTATTCGGTTTTGTATTGTACAAACTGTGCCTGGAAAATTGGTTGCTTGACAAACTTGTACTGCAGTTAAAAATGGATTTTGGTGCATAAAATAAATGAGAGTGTTATCTTCACCTTCATTTGAAATTTTTCCTACGCCTGATCGGTTCGGTCTTTGCAAATCTATTCCTTTCTGCCAGCGTACTTTTATTGCAAAAATGCAAGCTTTGCTAACATTTAATTGTGCAGTAACCATATCCATCAACCATTTTTCTTTTAATTTAGCAATTGCCCACATTTTTTCGGCTTCTGTTAAATGTATTGCATTATGTGATTATTACAAACTTTACTGACTGACCAAAAAGTTACTGAATACTCCAATATTTTTGACAATTTGTTTTACAACTACTGTCAAAAGTAAAGTAGTTATAATAAAGCCTTTTCCTTCATTATTACGAGTATAATATTTTAACCAATACAATTTCTAGCGTTAACTGACTAGGTACGTACACCACTGACAAAACTTTAGCAGATATATTACATATGCATCATCGATTATATACAAATTGATTGACCGTGTTCATACAGATTGATTTCGAAATGTGGTCACAGGTCAGTGCAGTGACAACATTGTAGTAAAGTTTCAATTTTATGTCAATGCATAAAACGCACCATGCCGTAGGTAGGTACCTATCTATCAGATAACAATGAATGCATCCAGTATCTTTGTTCTTGATGTCTTTGTGTTTTTTTCCTCTATAGGTACAGTAGATAATGAAGCGTTTTTCTTCATTATTATTATCTTTTAAACACGACAGTCTAGAACCGGTGACTAGGAGCAAACTTAAATAAACATAACAAAACATATCTCTAGTCTGCAGGATCGACCATAAACAGGCTGTTTGACAATAAAGAGACCGATTGTCGGTATGTGTGAATAGTGTATCCGAGGCCGATACCGACACCGGTAAGTAGATTGAGTACCGACTTTGTCCAGTAGTACTGCTGCATTTTTGAGGAATGATTTCGCCACCGACATGATATTAATAATTTGATTTCCGTCATCCTCAGTATTTCTTATTGGAATTTTTAATCCAATATTCTTAGACTACTGTTACCTGAAACATTATTAGTTCTTGTGTAGAATACATAAAAATATAAACACAGTTTATTCTGCAACCTGAACCTGAAATTAAGTAGTTATGTCAACCAAGTGTTTTCGATGCTTTGTTTCCATTATAAGCAAGTTATTTTAATTAAGAGGTCATCATATAGGTACGAGAAGCAATATATCTGAAAAGCTTGCTTTTCTTTTCAATATATTTATGCACATCATGCTTGCTTTTAAAACATTATAAGATCGAAAGGTTTTGGGGAACGCATCTAAACATATATGTACTTCATCTTAACTCTTCCGTATAAAAATAGAAAATTTAGGTTAAAGGTATCGAGCGTAACCTAACAGTAACAAAAGTTTAAATATTACACAAAGCACTCACAATAACACAAAAACACAGGACGCAGGAAAACTTTATTAGCAAACGATGACTGCTATTTAATTTCTCGTACTAATAATGTCATAATTTCGTGTAATCAGCCTAATGGGTTTAGGGTTCTTCTTAGGATTGAACAAGTATATTTTGTATACTTATACAAGTATGTATTTTTAAGGTAAAAATTTATAAATTTTAATGTACTCTCCGATATGGGGAGCTGGTTATGATCTACTAATGAGGCAAGTATGTCCTAAAGTTCAGTATATCAAAAATATAATGGAAACTTATAAATATTGGTTACCTAAAAGCAAATTGACTTAAAATAGATTCATTTCATTGCTAATATGTTTTGGATTACCAGAATAAAAAATCTGGGTGTCAATGGGATTCAAATCGGTACTACGGATGTAGCTCGCTTACGCGTCTTAAATGGAATTTTGTTAAAAACTGCAATTCAAGATATCATGAAAATTAATAAAGTGATATTTTTCTAAAATAATAATCGGTTTCTACAATTATGTGAAATACTTATTTCTCGGATTAAGCGTTTATCTAATCTCATACGTGTACTTACTCTTAAACAACGGATGATTCCTATGCTGATTATAATCTTATGGAAAATGGCTGTTAAAGAGGAATCACTTTAAATCAAATTACAGTATATTTAAAAATTTCACTATTGTCTTAAGTGTTTTGACAAATAATTGTGAAGGTATACGGATAGACATCGAAAGACGGTACTATAAGATTGTAGCTCGAAAATTGCGTTTAAATATTTTTATTATTGACGCTATAAGTATAATTTTGCTCAATAATTTTATATTATCAAAAGCGACGGAATCTAAAATTTTGATAATGAAGGATAGTAGGTAACAACAATAATCGAATATGAATCGTGACTAGATTACTGTGTTATTTTGAAGTAGTAAACCTCAATAATAAATTCATTGTGTTTTTTGTATATTTTATGAACTAATTGCCGCAATAATTTACAGAGTTCATTGGCAGTATTTTGTAACTGCTAGCTGTAACAATCAGTTTAGTAGACAATACTTTGTGGCTACTAGATGTAGTTTTGCTACATTTCGCGTTCACAGTTTCATAGTATTTAACTTAATTACAGTTCTGATCACCCAAGCAACATCGATGGCGCGTTGTTCAAATCGTTAAACATTTGTTTATTTATTTAATCTACACTGTTCTACAGGTCAAACATTTAGCCAAATATGGAACAAGAGAGTACAGAATGTAAAAATAACTACATTTATGTTATAGAAACACAAGAATATCATCTAACAAAAACTATTTTAATTTTTTTAAATATGATTTGTGATAATTTAGGCTACAATTACAATTATGTATGTTCTTACTAGATTCAACACATAAAATTTAGATGGAAAGTTTTTATTTGTCTCGAATTTTCCCGCGGAACAGATAGACTCAGGGAACCCATATTTTGTTACATTTGATCAGCATTATATCATCACTCTTTGCGTCGACATGAAAATCTGCTAAAAAATTATAAAATACTACTACACATTAGTCAAATGGATAAAATTTTACTACTATGTGTATATATATTTGCATGAATATTTGGAATAATTTTTTTCTGTGTAATCCTTCCGAAGTGTGCAAAATCGACGGGTCCGAGGAAATTTAATGAAACTTCGTTGTTTTAGAAATAATGAATTTATTCCATACTTTTCTTCCACACCATATATCGAAAACAAAGCGTGAAAACATATTCGTAGTTTCGCCTGAGAAATTCATATCTTTTTACACCTTTCCATACTGTAGCTATTTTAAACTCAAGATTTAAAACTAACGCTTATGTCACAATAGGTACTACACTAAATACTATTATTATAAAATAAATATATAAAAATATTTATACAATTTTGTTACAATAGATACGGTAAGCGGCATAGTACAATTCAATGCCAAAAATCTTAAAGAACTAGAATATAATGTAACATTGTGAAATAATAATCTAATTTTTTGGACAATTACTGTTAGATAAACAATAAAACCTACTTTCAAGCGCACATTGCGTCCAGGTGAATGATATGCATTTTCGATTTAGGCATTTATGTGAATAAAAAATGTATATTATTTCATTCAAATATCCACCAGAAGAGTCCTTGACAATTGTTACTCTGTACCAGGTACCAGGATATTTAATAATCACAAGTTCTCGGTATCACAGAAGGAGAAATATGTACTGCAAGAAATAAATTATATTGCAGTTATTTATCGCCAGTGGCTATTGAGGTGTTTCTGTAGGAAGATATTTCGTCGACGTTATAAATCGTATACCTAGCAAAAAGAGCGATAAATGCAGAGCAAATAATCTATATGCAGCAAGCAGTGTCGGTTTAAGTTAACTTCAGCCCTGAGCGCAGAAGGCTTGGAGGCCCCATTCGTGAACATTCTTTGACCGTTCTTTACAGAAATAAAACAAAATGTAAAAATAAGTAATAAATATATTAAACTCAAAATTGAATAGCATTTTAAAATAAGCAAAAGTATTAAAATATAAATAATATCCTAAAAAATTGACAGAACAAAAATTATAATATTTTTTTCTTGATTTATTCGAAATCTGCCGTATACTTCTGTCACAATTCAGTTGCTCTAGTGCGTCAATTTCTGTCAGAGTGTTACAATAATTTCGGTCGCTGTTTCAGAGGCTTCTTCTCCACTTTCATTTACCACGAAACCTAAATTTATATTTTTTTCTAAATTGCCTCATAAAGTAATAAAATTTGATAATATTTGCTTTAACTTTTTGTACTGGCTCAGTCCGCTTTTGTTAATGTAATTAATACCTAATAAATTACAAATTTGTAAACATAAAAGTATCTAATTTTACAAAATTAAATGTAATTAAACACGTATTAATAGATACGACAAGTTTTTTCAAATGTTTTATTCTCCAAAACGCCAATTTTAAACGACTTTGACTAATATTATCTTTTCTTATGGCATTTTCTTACTGAAATTTTACAATATATAAAAGTTCTAGCAAAATTTTCATTTCACAGGATTATGGAAAATCCAATTTTTTTCCTGTGTGCCAAATTTGCAATACAATGCATCTACTAGGATAAAACGGCACTGGTTTGCAGTTAATTATACATTTTAAAAAAATTTCTAGAGACAACAATTGATATCTTGAACATTTTTCTACATTTTCGTCGTAAAAAAAATGGTTTGGGATACTGACTAATTAATACCTAATAAATTACAAATTTGTAAAAATAAAAGTATCTACTGAATGTAAATAAAAAATTTGACAAAATTAAATGTAATTAAACACGTATTAATAGATACGACAAGTTTTTTCAAATGTTTTATTCTCCAAAACGCCAATTTTAAACGACTTTGACAAATATTATATGGCATTTTCTTACTGAAATTGTCCAATACATAAAAGTTCTTGCAAAAAATAAGTGCGTATATGCCACACTCTGAGCCACTCAATATTTCAACATTTTCATCTCGCAGGTGTGACCCCAATTTTTTTCCTGCAAATTTTCAATACAATGCATCTACTAGGATAAAACGGCAGTGGTTTGCTGATAATTATAAATTTTAAAAATATTTTTCCAGAAACAACAGTTGATATCTTGAATATTTTTCTAAATTTTCGTAGAAAGATGATATGGTATACTGACCTAATAAATTACAAATTTGTAAAACTAAAAGTACCTACTTAATGTAAATCCCATTTACCCATTTTCCGTTCCATTATATTTTCTCCATGTATTTTTTCTCGCTGAACACGAATCTGAAGTCAAAATGGGGGGGTCGCTCAGCAAATTTTAGAGGAAACTCATAAAAACAATAAAAATCACATCAAATGGTTACACAGGTCCACAAAAAAAGTCATGTGTGCTGGGAGTTCGACTATATTTTCCCTTTGTATTTTTCCCCGCTGAACACAAATCTGAAGTTAAAATTGGGGGTTACACAGCAAATATTTAAAAAAACCTACAAAAATCTATAAAAATCACTTTCTCGTAATTTATTCTGTATGATACTATCTAAAACTGAAACAATGAAAAATGCTGTGAATTAGTGAAACAATAATTGATATGTTGAACATTTTTCTACATTTTCGTAAAAAAATGTCATGGGATATTGCCATATAGTCTGTACAGTATACTGTACTATTTCAATGATGTAAATCATAGTTTGTTATTGTTTTTAGTTTACATACTACAACTCTCCAGAAATGGTATTTTTACATATATTTCGATTTCCATTGTATTTACAGGGTATTTTGAAATGGACCTTTTTAATAATGACGTCACATATATACGCCAAATAATAGACAACCTCAACTATATCGATTTTCGACCTTATGTATATCGGACATAAGTACCAAAAATGTCTTCTTCTTCACGTGGGATATTCTGGCAGTATTAGCAGCAGGAAAAGCAATAAGGATTATGGCAGGTCTATTTAGTCACGATTGCAGAAAATACTTCATTATCTTAACCATCTCAACTGTTCCTTTTAGGTATTTATATTTATCAATGTCTCTTTTATGTTAAAACTAATTGGCATACATTCGGAAGCAGGAGTTGCTTTCATATGTATAACACCAGAAATAAAAGTGTTTTGAATGTTGAATTTCGGAGACAGAATCAAAAATGGCACTGATTACTTGGGCTATCAGTTTTTTAGTGCCCTTCCAAACATGAAATACTGCAACTAGTAGCTTTTAAAAGAAAAGTTAAGGTATACTTAATTGACAGGGATTTTTACACTACAGTATTTTAATACTTAAAAATCTTAGCTTGTAATAGTACTGTTTATATTTATTTTAGAATCTCAAGCCGTAGATATACAATTTTATTTATTTTACAATTTTATATTCATATTGATGTTTTTTTGCATCTAATTTTGTGGAGTGCAAACACTGACGTATTAGCATGACAATTTAATACATACGTATTCAAAAAGTTTCAAGCCTGCAGTGCCTAAAGGTATACAGAATATATTTAAACTTTTAGATTAATGTTGACTTTAATAATAATTAATAAAATAAAATAACATCTAGTGTTACTGACTATGCACATTGAAGATAATTTTATGTAAGAAAGTAGTCTCATAACAAGATATCATTCTGGTTTCTTTCTAAAATTTTGTTTTTTATTAATTCTCTTCCCGCTTTTAACAGCTTTTACTCTGTTTAGGTCTCTGCGAGAGAAAAATTACGTCGATAAGAGGAAGGAAACCTGCTTCCACTGTGTTTCTACCTTATGATTTCACCTGCGCATGAGGTTATTCTTTCCGATAATGTGCATTAGGATTAACACCATTAATGTTAAGTTTCCTGTTTATTCAAATTTGGAAATATGCATTTATATCGTTTTATGTAAGTTTTAAGTACTTACATGAGTGTATCTATTTTACAAAATAAATGTTAGTTGTTCTTACACATATAAATTACACATTACATATAAATCTTCCATCTTTGAATGCCATATTAATGCATACTGAAAGCCAATGGAAATAGTCTATTGTGCAACGAGCAGTGAATGATGGAAAATGGGAGTTCCACATTGCACCTTTTCTATTACTGTTAAGCAGATATACACAAATAATTTTTAAAATTTTTGTCTACAAAACTGTTAAAAGTGGGCTTTTTAATTGTCATTTTTGATGTTAAAAATGTCATTTTTTGACACGCGTGTTAAAAGTAAACTGGTTGCTACGAAAATTTTGTTTCATAAACATTGCGATCTGTGTGGTACTTTTTGATATCTTATTTTTATTGAGTTTAAAGTTCTTCCGATTGTTTTGTAGAAAAAATAGTGTATGATATACGTGTTAAAAGTGATTTTATTTTGTTCTTCACTCACAAAATAAAATCTTACTTTTAATACGTATATCATAAATAGCTATTTTAGTAAACTCTGATACTGTCAGTTTGACATATGTATAAAGTCACAATCCCAAAGTAACTTTGTGGTGACGATATTAATAAAGTTATTCATTAAGTACATATCATCAGTTTGGAACAAGACTGTCATAACTCAAAAAATGTAAATTTTCAGGAGAGCTCGGTATAGTTTTATAAATAATCTTACTCTAAACATTGGAAAATAAATAAACAATGTTTGAATCATGTTAAAATGTTTGTGTCAATAGTTCCTAGTATTTTTAATAACATGTTTTGTTTACTTTGGTTTTTGGCACTTTGTTATTGTTATTTTTGTTAAATAATTTCGAGTTGTGACTCTCTTTCAACATGAGTTTAGGCAATACAATGAAATACATTTCTAATAAACTAAATTATTTTATTAACGTAGACTAACATAATACAATTTTAAAGATTTTTATAAAAATATTTATAATATGCGCAAAATATTACGGTTTATTGTATGAACTGGGAACAAAAATGAGCAGCTTATGAGAATGACTGGTCTATTTAAAAATGTGACAGTTTTGCATATAAATACACATAAAGGAGCTAGTTTCTTATTGATATTACGTGTAACACTATTTTCCAAAATTTGCTCATCGCATCTCATTAAACGTCACAGCACGACTAACTGTGACAGTTTTGTCTAAAGCTCAAAACCAATGTTGGAGATATTTCAACGCAGCGCCATTCGACGGTTATTAAGCAAAGTTTACTTGTAACTTTTTTACACATAAGAATATGCAATATTTGGAGATGATACACCACTAAAACTTGAAAAGTGAACATTTTGAGTTAAGACTGTCTTGTTCCAAACTGACAATATGTTTGTCATGTGTGCCATGGTAATGAATGCGAAAATTAAACAGCGTTGACAATGTACTACGTTGTGTTGTTACTAAGAGACTCATAATATACGCGCTTCCTTATAGACGTAGAAGAAGTATATACTTCGTATCTGACATAAATCTAATTTTGGCATCAACTTGCATTTAACTTTTTTTGTTACTTTATTTGATATAATATACCAATTACGCTTAAAAACAATCCACGGCTTATATAATTTTCCAAGTTACCATAAACATTTTAAAGATTTACCTTATTTTAAATTTATTGACCTAATATTTTAACATTGCAATACCATGCCCTGTATAGGTATAGTTGCGGCAAGAATTCAGACGACTCACGTCACGGTTGCCATTACGCAACATAATTTTCGATTGTTTGTCGCGTTAAAAACACAATTTTTTTGTAATTTAGTAAAATATTATTGTGACTTATATATGTATATGTTTGTGATGATATGTGTGATATGATTTTGCTTTGTATATAAAATTTTTTATAGGGCGCCAACGATTTATTTTATTTTGTTTTGCTTTATTTAATTTTTTATTAGTGTAGATTGTATTTATGTTATATGTTATATGTGAAGTGTAGTGAATAAATATAATTTTTGTTTTAAAAATTTAATTTATGATTTTGTTTTGCTAATAATTTTTTTACCTGTACTTTACTATACCCTGGCTATGTTTTTCCTCTTTTCTCAGGAGTGGATTCCAGCAGAGTAGCTAACACCTTTTTTTAATTTAAATGTTCAAATATCTTTAAACCACTCAGTACATACAAAGAAACAATTGTTTAAAGGATAGTACATTAACTTTTATTAAAAAAAAAACATGAGAATGCTTTGATTTTTTTTCGCAACTTGCGATTTTGATCACAACTTCGTGATATAAACCCAACAGATATTTTCTTCTTCCTTATATAAATGCAAGTCCCGAATGCTTTCTCACTAGCATTTGCGACCCATGCAGTTAATAAAAAGCTGCATTTGGATGTGTTACATATCGTTTTGAAACGACTTGTCTCAGTTAAAATTAATTTATGATAAACTTTGTATTAAAAAAATAACCACTATTATTGCAGGTGATAAGAATCCTAGTGGAACGAAGATCTGACATACTTCCAATAAAATAATACGTTTAGTAAAAATAGTACCTTGACTACACGTGTATGTATTGAAAGGTACAACCCAGGATTTGCAATTTCATGTTCCTAATAGATCTAAACACCGGGTTGCTAGATATGGCACCGAGGCTGTCTCGTAAATAATTATGTTTAATTCAAAGAAATCTACCTCATCATCTGAACTAAAACACCACAAAATTATTTGTAAACACCTCTGTAATGGTTATACTAACACTTGTCTATAATATATCATGGCAATATCAGCAGCCACTACAATGTAGAATTGAGATTGAGGTTGCCGTATTTCTTGCCTTAAAATGATCAAATTTGTGCTGTTTTTAGGTACAGAAATCTCGAGAAGTAAAACACGTAAAACAAAAGTAATATCAAAACTGAAATTCTTGTTATATTCTGTTTATTTACTTTTACTATTTCAATTTCCACAAATAAAATAATAACTATTAAAAGCGTTTGTAACAGACACATTATTGTGCTATTCTAATCCCACATATTAACAATTATTTTCAAATATTTCTAAACAAAAGTGAACAATCATCTATGCAGAGTCATGTAAGTTTAAGTTATAACAATATTTATATCTATAATTAAATTTAAAAAAAATACGTATTCTGAAAGATTTCTGTACCTAAAAATTTGTTGGTTAGACCACTTTCTGTCGTTAAATATTCGTTTTACTGTAGCACCTTTGAATATTCTCAGGTGGGATGAGATAACATTCCTGCTAGTTGCTAACCTCTATATTATTCAGTTCTTAAATATCTAAAATTATTTGTAGACAACACTAATTTAAGAATACGGTGCCCTTAAATCACTTTGTACTGTTGGTTCAATAACTTGTGTATCATTTAAATTTAACTTACTCCAGAAAACGTTTTTGGGCTTGCACCAAAAACTACTGTAACATTGTCGTAGGACTTGTATTTTTTATAACCTCCTGGTGTGGTAAGTAACATACTATACGTGCCCTATTTTTCGATTCTCTAATTTTTGTCATAAAACCCAATGCTAAATATTATTTAACAATACCAACAATTACTAAAAGTTCAAAACAAATAAAAAATTGATAGGCAGTGCCAAAAGTACGAAAAATATGTACCTATTTAAAAGACAATAAATAATTTTAATTGGCAAATACTTTTTTTTCTTTCATATAATTTTTCTTTCCATAGTTAAATAATATGTTATTTTCTTCTAAAAAGTTGGCAACCCTAGTATAAACGTCTCAAGCGATTTGCCTAAATTTAGTAGAGTTGCTTTACATGAAATGCTTGCAGTGAATCGACCTGTTCCATCGCGTTGAAAATTTTCTTCAAACTGTTTTTGCAATAGCTTTCGCTATCCGACAGCAATGGTTTAGAGCTGGGCCAACTTATCCTAAAATTTAATTAGTTTTACAAGTTATATGTGTATTAGACTGTAATTCAACATTTATACCACCTAGATTTTAGGTATCTATATATTTTTATTTATAATTATTATATAAGTATAATTCGATTTATTTCTTTGTTATCCTATGTTAGGCTCATATTTATAAAAAAGTAATGCAACTTTAATTTATTAGTTACCTACATATTTTATTTACATGCACTATGACAATTGCATAAAAGGGAAAGGTAGGATTATATATGTATTTTAGTACCCCACACATTAATTTACAAACCTTCCTTTGGTTCTAGGAAGCATGTGGGCGATGTTAAAATCTTTTTTCTATGTTTCCATGAAATAGGTATGACATGATAAGTAATTAATTATTCTTATACGTATGTATATTATTCTAATATAAAGGCTGATATATTACGGTACGATTTATTAATAAAGAATAATAAGAATAGGGAATATAAAATTAATGCCATCAATGTCGAAGATATTAGAAATAGAATAGCGAATAAACTAAAATGCAGCTTAAAACTTACTGTGGCTTTTGTTTTTTTACCTCCTCAAACAAATAGAGTATTTTTTATTTCTTTCAAAATTATAAGGTTTGATGAAACCGAATTTTCAAGAATGGGTTCATCGAAGCACAAAGATTTCATCAAAGCAGGCCGACCTTCTTGTAATTTTGCACGTGGTCGTAAGTTATCATTCTAAATCACTCTTTCAAGTGACATTTTGCTGTATATTCGTGGGGCTCTTTACCTGAAACCAAAACAGTTTCTACTCGGTGCACTAAATATTTGAAGTAGGATTATTTCAAAAACAGTTACTCTTAACGACTTCAGCAAGATAAACCTTTTTTCACATAAAAAAGGCAGGAGAATCGACTATTTCAGTAGTCACATGGATACACTAAGCCGCAAAAAAGTTCTGTCATTTAAAGAAGTATGATGTGCCATATGGCGCCCTTTACTAGTGACGTCGAAATTAAAAATAAATTTGAGTTTCTCGCCTCCAAAAAACTCCCATGTCCAAAATGTATCTAAATATTTGGATTGTTTTAAAAGTTATTTACAAATATCGTAAATAAAATTTTAACTTTGACACCCTGCTCCTTTTTAACCATCAACTTTTGACTAAGGTAAGTTTGACTACATCGCATTGTTTTGTTGTCAAGGATCTACTTTTGCTCTATGTTGCATTTATTTCGGGACCCCCTGTATTTATTATTTATATTGTACAGGGTCTCTCAAACTCGATAGCATGGGCCTACTGTGAAAATACAAAAAATACAATTTGGGATACGTGATGTTAAATGAGATGAGGTAAGCTCCAGTCTCAATCGAAAGTATTGTCTTTGGGATTTGACAGAAACGACTAATGACGTCATCAATCACCTTTTATCCAGAAACGTACCCATTTTTTTTTGTTTCTAATAAACTTTTATTAGAGAAATTTCTCTACATTACTTCCCGTTTAAAAGTTATAAGTTATATCGCCCTAAAGAGTCTGAAAAGAATTATCAGCTAAAAATCACATTAGCGGTGTTCGTTGTTTAAAGTACCATAAATATCATTAAGAATAAAAGGAAGGATTATACCACAGTATAACGAAACCAGCAAAATGACTCGACTGTCGGTACTTTGATCTATTTCAGACAGGCCCATTTAGCGGCACGGGTGCTTGCCGGTTCCTATCTCTCTCTCACATTTAGGAGGGCCGTAAGTAACAAATATTTAATACAAACAAGACCGTGAGTCTTGTTGTTTGCAAAGGTTTAATTAAACATATTTTAATTACGTTCCTTTACATAAAATTCATTAGAATGCAAATACAAATAATTTATAATAAAACATGTTACCTACTATTATTTTATTTTCAGTTATGTCTCCAAATTATTGTTTTCTGGTTGTATTAACAACTTTGAAATTTCTACTTACATATTTTATTGTATAATATAAACCTAGCATATAAATGATATATATATTTAGAGGTAAAATGTTTACAAGGATGTACAAAATGTAAATATTTAAATAATGTAACAAACTTTTTCACAACATTGTTTTGAGCAGAAAGGCATATATAAATTTCCAAACAATCCATAATTAATGTGCAAATGTCTGAACATAGTAGAAATACAAAGGGGCGTGGCTATTCCATAAATTTCATTCTCGAGCCCAAATTGTATAAAAGGAAACTTGTTTACTTAGTGCGTCAACTTTACAGTCATTTATAAAGCATATCAAAATTGCCCCTGAAGTTAATGACGTTCTCAAAATTTGAAAATTTTAATCATATAAATAAATTGTATATGGTCTGTGCAGACGAAATTAGTCCGAAAGCAAGTTTATTTTATAGAGACATTGATAACATTTATGGATTTGAGGATGCAAATTTTCTATTTAATGGCAGCATCGTATATGAATATTTATATTAGAATTAAAGTGCTTCATTTAGAAGTAAAAGAAACGGAGAAATTTGTCAGGAACATCAGCAATCTATTTGACCCTTTAAATTTCTCGAGTCAATTTGGAAAACCATAATTTCAAAATGCGTACATATTCAGAAGTGACGAAAACGATCTCTTTAGAACCTATTTCGATACTTTTTCATATATTTTCAGGTATTAACAATACTGTGTGAAACTAACTACTCAGTGGACAAAAGCCCCAACCTGCGTTGAATTACACCCACAATATCTACTCATATATTCCTTATTATTAGCTTTTGTAACATTTGTTACTGTTTAAGAGAGGTATTTTAAGCTAATATGTATCAAATCTCCTACAATTCCTATCAATGAAGTCATATGTATGTTCTCTGATACCAAACATCTAGGTATGCTAATGAACATCCACAGACAAAACTCTATTCAATAATTATCTAAAGAATTTATTCTATTTACTAACCTGATATACTCTATATATGAGTGGGAACTCGAAATTCAACCACAATAGATGACATCTGACCTATTTCTGCATTTTTAGGATTGCTTCATCAGGTGGCCTCCTTTAACTTGAGTCAAATATCTAACTATAAAAATTATTATACCAATAAATTAAAATTATTTGAAATTAAATGTCAAAATGAAATTGAATGTCGACAATGTCAAACTGATTAACTGTCAAGTATAGTTTTTTCATATATAAAAATGCAGAAATAGGTCAGATCTCATCTATTGTGGTTGAATATCGAGTATTCCCACTCATATATAGAGTATATCAGGTTAGTAAATAGAATAAATTCTTTAGATAATTATTGAATAGAGTTTTGTCTGTGGATGTTCAGTAGCATACCTAGATGTTTGGTATCAGAGAACATACATATGACTTCATTGATAGGAATTGTAGGAGATTTGATACATATTAGCTTAAAATACCTTTCTTAAAAAGTAAAAAAACTATTTCGATATGTTTCACAAATCACAAATAATTGATTCAAAAGCAAAATATATAACATCTACAATAAAATGTATTACTGGGTGGAAAATAACAATATTAGGTTTCATTAAATTAGGAGAATTATCTAAAAATGAAGGTATGAAATTTTTATGAACTAGAAGCATTAAACAGGACTGTTTAAAAATTGTTTTGGGGCAATACGCCAGCGTCACAAAAGACATTTTCTCGAACAACAAAACAATACTGAATACGTCTCTGATATCTTAGTTCCTCTCCCAACGAACGTTCGCCATATCCTGCGCGTCTGAAACTGTTTGCCCGAGTCCGTTTGCGGGTTTCGTTATGCTGTGATTATACTAGATAATTCTTTAATACAGTTAAAATTGAAGGTAACGATACCAATAACTAAACTTACAAAATGAGGCAAACGCCCTCATACTACATATATATTGCAATTTATTCTTTATATGACCTTCTCTCATTTCACGACACATATCCAATCTTCGCCTGACTCGATTGTGCCCTGCGTTTATTAACATTTCGCTATTTAACTCATTACAAGCTTATGTGATTTTTTTTTCAAATGATTAATATCTCGCGAAGATGTTTTGTAAACCATATTTATTAAAACCTCCATAAAAAAATCGAAGGGTCTTAGATCTGGTGATTTTCCGGGCCACTGAATAGGTCCATTAATTCCAATCCATTTCCTGGAAAAGTATTATCTAAATATTGCTGCACAATCCTGGCCTTGTGGGATGGAGTTCCGTTCCGAGTATTTTGTTCAAAATGCTGTAATAACATTGTTTCTAACCCTTCGGTCGATTATGGGATTCTTCCTAACAAAAAATTCTTCTTTATTTTGTCGCACGGTCGCCTCCAATCTTGTAAAGGTTCTATGATCAAGAATAAGGTGCTCTGAATACATTTCTCGATACAGATCTTAATTTTTTTTGTAAATTAGCAACATATCATTCTGAATGAAAAAACATTTTGTAAGCACAAAAGTTATACGTTTGTATTGAGTAATGACGTGGACGCGGGGCTGAGTTTGGATGGGAAGACCAAACCTGGGCCGAGACTGTGGCAGTCCGCCCGGGGCCTGGACACCCAACATGCTCCGCACGCGCACTCTCGTGTTGCAGGATAAGACCCACAGATAAATGGAAATGAGTACAGAGCAACAAAAATTGTAACTCGGACCCATACTATCACACATATAATCTGTAAGAGACTTTGCCACCGAGCCATCCATATTAATTGGATGGTTTGAAAGAAGAACTCTCTTAGTTTGGAGGATGTACAAAGGGCCCAAGGGCCTAAGTGCTGCACTGGAAAGCAATTTCCGCTGCACCTCCACACAATTACATACATACATACATTAAAAATATTTTGTGTAATTTATGCACTTTAAACAATGAACATTGAATTATATTTGAGTACCTGATCCTTCTACGGCTAATATGATTTTTAGGTGGTTTTTCTTTTAAGAGCCTTTAGATTAATATTGCTTATAATTATTTGAAAAAAGAGAGATTTTTAACAGGCAAATTTGGATATATTTCTGGAAGAAATTTAATTGATAACGTCATTAGTCGGTTCTGTCAAATCCCAAAGATAATAATTTCAATTGAAAATGGAGCTTAACTTATCCCATTTAACATCACGTGCCTCAAATTTTATTTGAATGTCTTGTATGCTCACAGTAGGCCCATACTATCGAGTTTGAAACACCCTGTACACTGCATACATATTTATTATTTATGGTCTCGATTATTGTGTAGAATTTATGTAATACTGTAAATTTGCATCAATCAAAATAAAAATAAAATAGACACAATTTGAAAAGGATAGAAACCGTTGCTTTATTATTACTTTGGTGACTAAAATTAATATAGAATCAAGCGATATCGATAACGAAGAAAGTGACACTTGATTACATTTCTAATAAGCATTGCGTATGAACAAGTACGATAGGAAAAATTTGTTATTCCTGACAATCCGGTCCAACTTTCCACGTATTCTGGTAAATTATTGATATGTATACGACTGTATCATATTAAGGATAAGATCACGTGCTGCGGCCATAATTGCTGCCTATTCAGGAAGTACGCTTGCTCAAGCAAGTGCCTGTTTTCATATGTTACAGTTACAGGCTACTGACATAACGTTTTTGTAATAGAATCCATATAAAAATATAAACTGCCATCACATTTAACCAGAAACTTTCTTCTTCGAGTGCTTGAAGTGGATTACACATTTTTACATCAATTATGCGTCAAGAGAAATTTATGAGCATTTCAGTTATCTGTTATTTCAGTGAACAGTAAACGAAAGGACTCTTATAATAGGAGTAGTTGCAGCATTGCTTTAATTATGGTCGTTACTAGTCCATCGGAATCGGCTTTATTGACATCTCTTGTGTGACTTCTCTTTCACCTTAATTGTGACTGAATATAATCTTTGACAACTGTTATATGTGTACGCATATATACAGGGTCGTGAAATTTAAATAGAAAATAATGTTTCTGCTAATATTATGGCTGAAATTGGTTAATGAGTTGTTATCAATAATTAATAATAAACAATGGGCTTTCGTGGAAGAATACTCACTTGGTTTATGTCGTATCTCGAACATCGTAAGATTGTTGTAAAGGTGAATCAGACTAAATCCTCAGAACGGGAAATTAATTTAGGGGTTCCACAAGGATCTATATTAGGACCCTTAATGTTTCTAATTTTTATAAATGATCTGCCATCTTTTCTGAATGCGGATTGTGTTGTTCTGTATGCAGATGATGTCACAGTGGCGACCTCTGGGAAGACATTTGATGACCTGTCATATAAGCTGATTTGTCTATATAATAAATTTAATGAGTGGTGTCTTTCAAATCATTTAATTTTAAATAATAATAAAACAGTTTTTATGAAATTTAGAATATTAAATTATCGTGATCCAGCTTTTCACGCGACAATAGAAAATTTAAATTTTAGTCATTCTGAGTCCACAAAGTTTCTCGGAACTTTCCTCGATTCATCACTATCGTTTGATATCTGTGTTAATACGATCTGTAAAAAAATTAATAGTAGGCACGAATGCACAGATCTTGAATGTGTATTATGCTATTATTTATCCCCACTTAACATATAATATTATAATTTGGGGCAGTGCGACTTCATCAAATCGACTCTTTCTTATGCAGAAGCGAATACTAAGGCTCATCTTTGGTCTTAAAACTAGGGAAATGTGTTCAGTGTATTTTAAAATGTATAATATTTTGACAGTGCCTTCGATGTATATTTATAAATGTTTACAATACATTAAAAAGAAAATTGATAGTTTCTCCAAAAATTCAGAAAGTCACTGCTATGCAACGAAAAATGGCAATTTATTACAGATTCCTTACCATCGTACTACTTTTTTTGAAAAATCACCATCTTAGGCTGGTATAAAGTTTTTTAATAGTCTCCCCAGAAGTAGTAAAGATGAATCAAACTTCATAACTTTCAAAAATAAATTGAAAGTCCACTTAATTAATTTGTGCTGTTACAGGGTAGAGGATTTTTTCTCTTAATATTTATAATTGTCTTGTATTTTTTAAAAGTATTTGTGTGTGTCATGTTTGATTATGTAATTTTACTTTTATGTGTGTTTATATGTTTTGTCTGTTTATACACAAATTTTTGTGACGTTTCCAATATCATGTTATTATATGATCGTGCTGGAATAAATATTATTATTATTATTATTATTATTACTTACTTTTCTTATGCCACTTTTGATTTTGGAGCTTCATTTTCAAAATACAGTGTGTCAAATTAAAAATTTTAAGTCAGATTTTTATTGATTGCTCCGATGGTTTTAGAGATATTTGTTTTAAATTTGGCACATATTTTTATTTTAAGTTGGCACACTTTCTGTGTAATTTTGGTGTAAAATATCAAAGCATGAACGGAGATTAGGAAGGGCTGTAGAATATACAGACCTCCCTAATTCTTTTTGAGTACGCCTATGGTTTCAGATTTTTATTAGATAGAGCGTTTTTTATTATATTTTTTTCCACTCTTGTAACGTTTTGATTTGAGTTTCGGTTTAACGAGATATTCCAACATTTTTGTATGTGCTAGATGTGACACAAAGTAAATATCGCAAAGTATTAAATGGTCACTTCTATGTTATTCAGTAAATTGAAATAAATAAACGGCATAAGTAACAGCAAACAGTAAAAAAAAAATAATCAATTAAGCTAAATGTTCAATATGGATACCACCTTCATCACAGGCTTTTTTAATTACAGATTAACGAATATTCTAGAAAATGATGTCAGGCTAAAGTGATCTCGACCTTATACAATTTGTTCTCTTAGCTATTGTTTACCTAGTATTGGAACCATAGAAAAGAAAACGTTCATCAATTCTAATGATTTTCTTTGAAACTCTTACATTATGCATTAGGGTCAAAATGTTCAGAACTATTAAAATGAAATATTTCCTATGGATTAGTAGAGGATAGCTTGCATACGTTAAATGACCATCCCGTTTACGTATACGATGAATACCTCAATAATTTTCAGTCTGAGAAAAAAATACTTTTTTTCAAAGTAGTCTCCTTTGCAACGACTACACTTTTTATTTATTTATTTATTTAAGCACTTGTTTAAACAATTTTCTCACTCAATTTTTTAAATCGCCTCTATTTCATTCATAAAAGCGGAAACCGCTGCATAAGAAGAGCTAAATCTTTTTCTACGCAGTCTATCTTTAGCCGCATAGAAAAAGAAATCACAGGAGGCTAAATCTGGACTGTAGGGTGGTGCGGTAGAAAGGTATTACAGTGTTACGGATGTATTACGGACGAGGACTATAAAAATTCAAGCATGTACTGATGACCGTGTGAGACAAAGCATTGTCGTTGTACAGGAACATGTTCGTTTACATTAGATTGACTGCAGATATGCTAATGTCTAGGTTTTTCTGAATTTTCATTAATGTAATACGGCGATTTTTAAGAAACAGTTTTTCCACATTCGTTATTATTTCCTCTCATCATAGCTGTCGCAGGACGATTGCTTCTTTTGTTGTTAATCAAGTTCGATCTGCCGCGAAGAAATTTGGAAAACCAAAAATTGATTGTACTTTTCGACAGACTTAAATCACCAAAGGTAGGAATCAAGCGATACTAGCACTCCTGCCCCGAAAAACCAGCTTTTAAATTAAAATAAACCATGACACGGAAATGGCCACGTTCGATTCCCATTGTTTACGTGGTCGCGATCGGAATAAATGAAATCTTTAGTATACCTCCACGATTAGACACAAATCGCACCCTTTAAATTTAAAGTACTAGTGACTTTCTCTACCTGATATATGAATTAAATTACTGCGATTTTTTGATTGACTGAGACCGGACGCTTTTGGAGTGACCCTCGTGAAAAGAGTAAAGTAAACTTTTCCCTCGATCAAGCTATTTTCTTATACCTCTGGTACGAATTTGTAAATGCTTTCTATTGGATATTGTTAAGCACAAAAATACATTAATAACTGACAAAATTTCAGAATTTAATAGTTTAATAATAGAGTTTTTTATTGTTTGAAAAAAGTAATCTTTTAAAGAAGTTATATTGTAGTGAAACATTCGACATATGTTTTGAGTATATACGATTTTCCATTAAATACAATACTCCATTAACTTTTAAATTAAGAGGTATCAGAAAAACTATAAAACCCGTTTTGAAAATATTTTCAGTAAATTCAGATTGATTAAATGCTTTATGTAAACATTACTGCAATTTCTAAATTTATCTTTATTAAAATTTACAAATTTCTATTACTATGAATTGTTCGTCAAAAATTTACAAATTTCTATTACTATGAATTGCATAATCTTACTTAATTTTCTTTTGGCGGTAGTTTTCACTTTACGCTATAAAACAGTTAGTTAATATTCGTCGAGAGCTCAGACTTTCTTCCATATGCAAATGGTATTTAAAGAATATCAATTAGCCACTTTTAGCGTTACTATAGAACTATTACTATATAAGTACACGCATTATTAAGATATGTCTATGAGTGGCATTAATTTGACCAGTATAATACTTAAATTTGCTATTTTTTTAATCGTTTCAGAGGATTGATTCCGATAGTAGAGCCTTAGTACTAACAATAGGAACCCAGATCAATATGTGGGCCAACCCGAATGATTCTTATAGATAAAAAAAATACTAAATAAACAACAAATGGATTACACAGTAACGTAATAATTAGTCGTAAATATAAAACCTCGTTTTCTACAATATTCAAAGTAGGAAACTCCTGATTATTCAAAATAATGGGAACCAAACTCAAAATGCGGAGTTGATAAAATATTTATGGTCATAAAACTGTGTATCTAAAATAAAGCAACCATTTATAAATGTAAAACTTGCGGCAACACATTACGCCTAAGTGTACTTTAGGTTTGTTCCAACCACAGCAAGAACCATCAATAACTATTCTGTCAGTTCAGTTGTTTATATACTTTTGACGAATGCGACGTAAGACGGAATTGGTTTAAATAGTTAGTGGAAGTAAAATCATTCATACTACGAGTTATTAAGCCCAGTTTTTTTAAATCAATCAAGTTATATTCTGATTATGAGACGTAAATGATAATTTACTTCCAAATGTTATCCACAGGTTATAAAATGTAAGGGATCTGGAAACAAGAACATCGTCCAATGATATCATATGGCTCTATTTTTAAGTGTAAAAGTAAGAACATTGAATTTTTTTACATTTCATTCAGTTATTTTTAAAAATGCTAAAAAGCAATGGTACAAAGGTTACTTTGGTCTCCATAATGGTGGTATACACTGATGGGACTGTTGACCAAAAAAATCTACATATTGTTGACAATCCTCCAGGTAAGATTTGTAAAATGTTAACATATTATGAGAAAAACCAATGCGATACAAATATTCAAAACCAATATTTATGTCAGAAATGGTAGTAATAGCTGACCAATCAACCAACTCCAAATTCCGATAAAGTTAATCTTACTCCAATTAATATAAGAAACGATGGATGATTATTTTGATTGGGGGCATAAACAATATAGTTTTTTTTGTACATGATTTGGAGTAAAAACTTTTATGATACGGTGCGTGTACACTTAAAATTATATAAAAAACTGTGGTTAAACATAATTAAATATTACTTACATATTTATATGTTTTGTGTTGCAAGAGCGAATTGATCCTGTTCTAAGTACTACTCTCTACTAATTTCAAGTGCCTACATTCATTTTATGTTTAATATTGCCATTTCGTTTGCACAACTTCTCCTAGATACCTGAATTAATTTAAAGCCACGATGTTCTACTTCGAAGCTATTAAACGGACTTCGTTGCACTTGGTTTGCTTACACTCGCCAAGGCAGAGGTTTAGATAATTCTTACATATTCATTTAAGTTCAAATCTGCAACTGCGATCACTTGGGTCATTAAATTTATGTCTCTTGGACAGTTTATGTAAATAATTGGACGCACACGAGCTATGTAGTGCAGGATGGCGTAACGATCGATGAATGAATAAGTTAATGTCACTTCAACTAGTTTATGGTTATGACATTGGCAAATAAAAATGTTTAAATGGAACATTGTAAAGAAGTTATATGTTTTATACCAATAATAATAAATATTATGCGAGTGTGGAATCATTACTTTACACATATACTCTGAGGTAACATTGTTACAAAATCGAGCTGGTTTTCTTTAAAACAGTATGTTAGTTATGTCTTGATTGTTTATATGTTCTATGACTATACAAAAATTTACCACTCTTAATATTTTACAAATAAATCGAAATATAAAAAGCAATACAAATTATTTTTTGTTAATAGATGGACACATAATAATATATTATACAGGGTGATTCAGAAATCTTCAAAGATAATTTTTGAAAATACAGGGACTCTTACAAATATGATTTTGTAAAAATAAAATCAAAAATAGCAGTTCAAAAATGATTAAAAAATATACTTCCGCACGGCACTGGAAACTAGTCCACTGTAAAACCTACTAAGGCGTATAATCCACAACCGGACAAAAAATTGAAAGAAGTTCCCAAGTAACCTATTTTAATGCAGTAAATTTAAGTGCTTTTGCCGCTATTATTATTAATTATTAATAGAATTAAAAGTCAGGATATCGTGGTGGCCATGGTAATGTCATCCAATCCTCTGGTATTAACGCTTCGACACGCTGTACATGGTACGGATATCATTGAAGCTCGTGTATCATACGCCACACTGTTGCATTATGCCGTAGACGCCCTGGACCTCCATCTCTTTCACGACACAGTTGCAAATTTCCCGTGTCACGCCAGAGTTTGCACTACTGCATTACTACGCTTGCACTCACTGCATACCGTTGTAAAAGTAGCTGCATTTTGAACATGTTTTTCGGGAAATCGTTCTGCTAAATCATTTTCACTTCACCATAAATTAAAACGATATCCATCAACTGCGAGTTGTTACTAATGTAAATACTTGCATCACAAAAAAAGTTAATACGATCAGTAATCAGATATTTGAAATCACCTGGCTAGAGACTAGCCCAGCGATGTAAAGGTTGAACTGCAATCGTCTTTTTCTCGAAAACTATAAGGATTTTACAATTTTTTTACGATATTGACTCCATTTTTCATGACGCAACTATTCTTAAATTATTAAAGGGCTGACTGTAGTGTCCATGGATTACCGTTCAGAATACGGGACTGCAATAATTGAGAAAATGCTTTCATTCAAATGTTTGCTTGCTAAAGTAGTTGCAAGTAAGATTTTGATATATGGTGTGTTCAGAAAATAGGAAAATACGTCGCAGTTGAAGAAAGAATAATATTTATTTTTAGCTTTACAAGAAAATTTTAAGTTATAGTAATAATAATAATGTGCGGGATAGGGAGCGGCATGTTATTATTATTATGTAGGCTGCATTTGCGTTCAAGAACGACTTACGTTGGTAGGCCCTAACCACCATTCAGTGCAGGAATGGGGAAAACCTAGAAAACCTCGTTAATTAGGAGAGTGGTGAAATGTCGACCGGTATCAATCTTTCACATTAACCCAAACCAAGATTCTTGCATCCTATCATATCCACAAAAAGGTGTTAATCCTCTCCGCCAATGTAGCTGGTCTACGGTCTACCTGCCGCAGGATTCGAACCTACCGGCAAAGTGGCAACCTCGATTCAAATATTGACGCCTTAAACCACTAGGAAACCATCCGACAATACCTATATGGCAATAAGATTCATTATTACTAATTTTTTTTAAATGGTAAATAATGGTAATAAAACTATAAAAAGAATTCCGATATTATGCCGCAGACTTCTGCATACAGACAGTTTTATTTTATCTTTAGTGAAATGTTGGCAAAATTATTTCTAATTTAGTTTCTTTGTTAATTTAATATTATTTTTGAAATAAGCACTAAACTTTTCATTTCAAATACTATCGTTTATAAAAATCCATAATAGTCAAGTCGGTACTACGAGATGGAAATTACGAATAAAATGTCAACGCATAATATACGCCATTACGCAAAAGATCCAAATTTATTTTAAATATGATGTTGCTCTCATCATTCAGTTCATCTGTTCATTCCATATCTGTAGATAGACTTCAGAATAGCTGAATCACTTGTCGATAGTCATCAGTGTGTCATAGTCGCACCTATGCCACACTAATGAGGACTAATAAGTCCGAAATCGGTTTGTGCCTGGTGTTGCTGCCGCCGAGTGACGTTAGATATTACCTAGATTTTACGAGAGCAATTCAATACTGCTTTTATATATTTTTAGGTATTAACAATATTATGTAAAACTAACTGCGGACTAAAGCTCCGACCAGTGTTGAATTACACCCACAATATCTACCCATATACTCTTTATTATTAGCTAATTTGTTTACTGTATTACAAATATATTTTAAGTTAATGTAACTGAATTCTCCTACAATTCCTAT
The DNA here is from genome assembly GCA_025584915.1 of Monochamus saltuarius. Taxonomy (NCBI): domain Eukaryota; kingdom Metazoa; phylum Arthropoda; class Insecta; order Coleoptera; family Cerambycidae; genus Monochamus; species Monochamus saltuarius. Next base: position 55,316,960 of record CM046724.1, read on the forward strand.
CAATGAAGTCATATGTATGTTCTCTGATACCAAACATCCAGGTATACTAATGAATAATTCCATAGACAAAGTAAAGTTGTAAATACTTACAACATCAACAGACTAAAGAACTAAACATAAATAAAGACTTTTGTTAAATAAAGGAAGTTAATATCCAATATCAATAATAAAATATAAATTAAAAATGTATGCATTGCAGCACTATTATAAAAATAAAAGATAATGGAAATTAAATTAATTTTTCTATTTTTTTTTTACTTTCTTATCAATAATTGAAATGTCTAACTTAACATGTATATGTGTATGTAGAAGAGCAAGGATTTTCTATGGACAGAATAGAGAAAGAGAAAGTTTTCGCCGGGGACGAAAGCATATTTAAAAATATTGTATTTTTATAAATCAGAGGTATTTTCAGCATTCATATATGCAGCAACATCGAACAAAAATATAGAATTTAGGCTTGAAAGTCACATTAGTAAACGCTAAATATTACTTATAGAAATATTACTTATTACACAATTTTATATTGTTTGCATTCGATTATCATGTAATTCAAATTACAAATACTTCATCCCTGTTTTATTACATGGAAAACTATAAAGTAATGTATTTCATTTCAGTAAGCTTCTTGGGGGGGGTTATTACCCCCATTACCCCCCCCCCATGGATACGCCCCTGCATCATCAATTCTTTTTTTTGAAAATGCAGATAAATACTTATACTTTTTTATTTTCTAAATTCCTTAGTAATTTGATGTAGTCATTCTCCTATCAGTCCTCATAAAAGTGTAAACATCATTCCAAAATTGAATTAGATTATGTTAAAATTAGGTTATAAGTAGTTTCGTTAAGGTCAGCCATTGCTTAGTATACATAAACGTTTTGCAATCTAGGTATAAGAAGCAGACTGGAGTGTTACTTTATATAGATCATTTACTATTATCAGAATTTATATTTTTATTACATTTTCCGGTATAATATACTATTAACAGCGAGTAGGTGTGTTCGCGGCGTAGCTGAGTCATGATTTTATGGTACATTGGAGAGCTACTATGGCTTTGTTTTATTTGATTTGTTAAATATGTTATATCTAACACGGTCTCTAAAATAAATTTGCAATGAATATAGAATGTTCGATTAAAGTTTCCTGCAGTAATGCTTTCTTTCTACAATATTAAATATCTATTGTCTTCATGTTTTAGCCCCACTTATCTCTAAATTATAATGAAATTTCAATTAATAGTTGTTACTATAGTACAGGGTATTTGTCGACGACTAAAGTTATATCAAATGAAAACTGATATACAAGTTATTTCAGGTACAGATGCTTCAAAGAAAAAAATAGTAACTGCGTACTTCCGAAAGTACCGAAAAGTCGTTAACTTTTATATTATAATTTAGTATTAGTTGACGTATTTATTCTTTAGTTGACAAAGTGTTTTGGTTTATGATTAATATGATGCAACTTTAACGAGAACCAGTGTATTTTGAGGGCGGCCAAATGAAAACGAAACAGAACGATTTTCAGGATCTGCATCGAGATTGTAGAAAAACGCTCAGACCCGTGGATTTTAGTTTAAAGGGGGACAATCTTTGCTGGTATTTTTGACTCCCAAGCAAGGGTAAGCATCACCCCAAAATATTTAAATGGCATTGGGTATTGAGTAATATTTATATTGAAAGCTCTTACAATTATCTATACAACATACTCTAAATTTTATAATTCCGCCCAATACTTTGAAAAAAATTTACATTTTAAAATTTAAATTATGTTTAGTTGCTTACCTACTTACTACCTAGTTGATTAAATGTTCAAACTGATGACCGCCCACTTCCACACAAGAATACAGATTTTGTTCGAAATGTGTTTTATAGATTCAACTTTTTAGGTATCCCCACAAACAAATCAAGGGGCGACAAATCCAGTGATCATGGAGGCCACTGAATGCTGCCTCTTCTGCAAATCCAATTACGTGGAAACCGTTGGTACAAATACTGACTGACAATTAACTCATAATGCGGAGGAGCACCGTCCTGTTAAAAATGAAATGATCTTTATCATACTCTGGAACATTTTGAATAATATCAGTAAAGGCAGGGTCAATAGCATCTTCCAGTAACTGCAAATACATTAAGCAGTCAAATTACCAGGTAGAAAAAAAGGACCCACAAGCCGGTCACCGAAAATTCCGGCCCATGCATTTAATGTTTCCGGTTGCTGTGTATGCACTTCGTAAAGAACTCTTAGGCTTGAAACTGCATTTATCAGAAAAATAGATGTTAAAAAGGAACTGAGCATCGTTCCCTGCTCGCTCACTCATTATTTAGCAAAATTGCAGACGGCGGTCATAATCATCCTCATGAAGTTCCTGGACTAAGTGTATTTTGTGTGGATGGAATTTATTCTTCTTCAAAATGGTTTGTATGCCAGTTCGATTGATCACAGACATAGATGCCAGCTCGCAGCAATTTCTCGTTTTTTATTGGCTACGTTCCCTGTCTCTTGAATTTTTTTTACTAACTCTAGAATATACTTCCTCTTGACATGTCGATCTTGATGTTGTTCATTAAATAGCTGAGCTGTTCTATTCGAACATTTATTGTTCATAAAGTAAAGCGAAATGATATCTACCCTTTCCGCAATGGAATAAACCATAGTGTTTAATTTTCAAAAACACAATTAAATAAACTACCACCAATGCTTCTAAATAATACTAGCAAATAAATTTGGAATCCACTTATTTTACGTTCGTTGTGTGTATATAGTATTCATTTCTGTTTTCTGCAATTTTGTTTTTTTACGAACGTGATAACAAATCGCTGAAAACCAATGTAACGCAAGAAATACTAAATTTATACCATTGGCGTACTTAACTCGAATGAGTAACACTTTACCGTTATTAATTGTTTGTACACAAGTTTCAATTGTAAAATCAAAATTCTTATTAAGTATTGGGTGGAATTATAAAACTTAAAGTATGTCGTAAAGATAATTGTAAGAGCTTTCAAAAAAAATATTGTTGTTACGTCCATTGAAATTTCGTAAAGTAATTGATAACAAAAACTAGATAAATATACTTTACATTTAAAAATACTTATTAACATTGACACAAATTTTGTCTAATAATCGTTAAAATTTAACTTACTTACTTGGTGCCCATTACGTTAAAACATAAGGTATACAATTTTTGTCTCAAAAACAAGTTTAAGATTTTTTAATAAAAAACGTAATAACGTTAGGGTCAAAAACTTTATGTTCATATTTACTTCAAAAATATGGCGGATGTAGCGCCCTCTAGAGAATACTTCGAAATAGACAACAGATTATGATTTCTCATATCTATTCCCAAATTTTTAAGTTGATACAGTCAAACACATTGTAATTATTACAAAAACCACTTTTTAAATCCCAAGTTTGGCACCTGTATCTTTTGAATGAACATTTTTTTAAGGCATATTGACTTAAATCGTATTATTTTGAAGTGAAAAATCTAGTATGTATGCAAATACACCAAAACTAATGGACTAATGCCCCGACCGACATTGATTTATATGTGAACATACATATGATGAAACAGCCAGTTCAATTGTTGGTCATCTCACCTATGGCATACTGTAGACGGCTAACAAGTCCGAAAACGATCTGTGTCTGGTGGGGTGGCAGACAAGGGTTCTTGGCTGTTCACACAGATACTGCAGGTGTGATTCAATGCCGGTCGGGGCATTAGTCCGCGGAGTAGTTGTTTCCTGCAGTATCATTTATATATTTCATATAACATCTACACATAGAAAGTAAATACGAATTAAAATAAAGATTACCATGAGTAAGATGAAATTTGAATGAAAACAATATCAAGCCAGTTATCTAATTGCCCGTGAATAAGTTTGTACAGATAATGTTAGCAATTTTTCTCCGTATACTCAAATATTCTCAATTGACTTCTACACAAATGAATAATATAAAATATTTAGACAATCAATAAGAATAAGATAATTGGGAAGCAAGTTTTATATCAAGATCTTTCTTGGTAGAATTGTTGAATATAAATACCACATATATTGTAATCGTAAGCTTCTCTTTTTCTACGAGAAAGTAATTGCATGACAGTGGTTTTTAGGCTTTCACGGCTTGTACTGTAATTTGATACATGGTGATTTTCCGGGTTGCTGTGCCGTGATCTCGGTAACTGGTAGCTGCCAGAAAGAGAGTTAAAATGCACATCTCTAGCATTAGCCGGGATTCTTCTACATGTCCTGGTTGTTCTCGGGCTAGGCTCTGTGCAGACAGACCCGCTATCGGTGTCTCTGGGCCCGTCCATATACTGATTTCGGTTCCTATTGTCGGAACCGTTCGCGACGAAGCTTTTGCAGAGTCACCACTGAAGATGCCGACATTGAAGAGCGGCGAAACGTTTGGGAGCATGGGATGCAACCAGTTACAGCGGCGGCTACGGAACGCCTCGGAGAACCACCATTATCCGAGGAATGGTTCCGATCGTAGCAGTTGTAATACCAACAATAGGAACCGAAATCAATATATGGACGGGCCCAGACACACCGATACCGGGTCTGTCTCCACAGAGCCTAGCCCGAGAACAACCAGGGCAGGTAAAAAAGTCCCGGCTAACGCTAGGTATGTGCATTTTAACTTTGTTTCTGTCAGCTACCAGTTACCGAGATCACGGCACAACGACCCGGAAAATCACCATGTATCTAATTGCATTACGTTTACCAAACACTAAAAATACAAAATATCAATGTGAGGCTACAGAGAGCAACAATCGTCATCATTATTTATAACGTTCACCATTTTGAAATCATCTGCATATAAAAAACACTTGGGACGTCATAGTATCAACGAACATGAGGAACATAATTTGGTCCAAGTTAGAACCCAGAGTAACTCCATTTGTTGAAGTATTTAGTTGTCATTTGAATAATGTATACTTAACATAATTGGTTCTATTCTACAATAAAGAAGTAAATAATAAATCATGATTTAATTTAAAATGCCACAATTTACTGATCAAGACCACCATGGTAATGAGAATGTCAAAAAATATCTTAATATTCTACACTATTCAAAAATCATTAAGTTGAAAATTTCATTTTAATTTAATTTCATTATTAGATAGTAAAGCTGGAGTTTAATTGAAAACAAATTCATCCAGGACTCTTATAGCATAAAGATATACTACAACAAATTTAGATTTGTCGAAAACTTAACCAGTTCCTTTAACCTTTAGAAGAAAACACTTAAATATAGTGTGTACTGTTTTCCTTATCAATCTCTTATATTTTGAAAATTATTAGATTTTTAGGCAATACCTTTTAATTAACACCTGTTTACTAAAATATATCTGTAATTTAAATTGGAAATTTCTGGAAAACTAATTTCTTTGCGACAGAATAATTGATTTAGTTTGATGAGTTGTAATTGTTAAAAATACTCACCACAGTTCACTAACGTTTGCAATACTGCAAAATACTTAATATACGTTATGTTACAAAGTTATTACAACTTTCTAGGTAATTTTGTAAAATCAATGCTGTCTATCAACTAACGGTTAAACATAGACTCGATGTGAAGACCCCGTTGTTCCATTTTCTAATATGTACGCATTTTCATGACGATTTGTCTAATTGTGTTCGAAGAAAATTGCGAAACCTACTTAAATTAGGTGAGAGTTGAAAATGTGTGTGATATATATTACTGCAAGGAATTTCCATATAAAATAGTTACAACCGCATTTTTCAACGTCGCGTCGTTCATTTACGTCCTAGTTGGCTCAGGAAATATTAACTTTCGATGAAATTTTATGGATCTGAATAATTAATAATTATTTAAACAGTTCTATCCCTTGTTATACGAATAATCTACTTATCGGATAAAAAATTATGTAGCGAATAATTTTTTTTCGAAAGTATAGCGCCACACACCCGGATTGGTACAGTGCCTTCATAAATGATTACAAGCCACGTGACCAGGACTGTGATTCTCGAAGAACAACTCGTATGCAAATAGATTTCTTGTTTCTCTCAATTGCCGTAGTGAGGAAAAGGATATTCGCATATGAATTGCTCTGCGATTGATTTGAGAATCTCGACCCTGATCACGTGGCTTGTAATCATTTATGAAGGCACTGTATTATAAATTATTAAAATCAAATTGACTAGATGATAGAATTATGATAAATAAATAACTATGATACCAGCTAATGTACAAATTTCATAAAAGTAGATTTAAGACAGTTTTAGAATTAAATCAGCCACAGACTTTACAAAAGCACTGATCTTGTTTTATTAGCACTGTGATTATGATTATGTAAAGTTTATAGCATAGATTTGATTTACTTGTGAAAGTATCTGTCTTCATTTGTATCATCAGAGAAACCATTTTTCTTTCACTCTAATTTATCAAAGATTATTCGTGAAAGGACCTTTTTAGAATCTGTAAATCACGAATATGACTTCATGATGCTCTAGTTTCAGATGAAGTCATAACACTTTTTATACCGTAATAATTCATGCTACAGTAGCATCTTGAAATTAATAAATATAAAACATATAAAATATTTTAATACTGTTACTTTCATAAGCAAGTTAGTAAGCTAGTACGTAATAATTATCATAAGTATATTTTCCCAGCTGATTTTAGTATTTCATTGTAAACTTATTTTAAGCCATGAACTGGAAAAAATATGTAGATATATTTAATTTCAGTAAACATTTTTCAGAAAATCCTGAAAAAGAAATTTCTAATATAAACAGAATCATGTCACCAAAAAGTTTGAATTTACTCAGGAAAGTCAACTCAGGATGACTTTATTTAATAAAATAAGTAAAAATATTGATAAATATACATTGTACATATCTATAGGTTTAAATGAAAGTTTTTTGGGGGATTCTTTATAAATTACAATAAATATGTGTGAAAGTTTACATTATGAGTGAATATCGTTTGGTTTCCTGTAAAATTCCATAGGGAACCATTTTGGTGTCGACTTTATGCCCTAAATAATTTATTCCATATATGTTTGGTGACATTGCAATAATTAATTTTCTACTAAATAGAAAATTGCATAACATTAATTGCAGGAAGGGATTTTAAAAGAACTGAATTGTTAGATAGTCTATTACTTAAGAAAATGACTGACATACTACAAGTATTACTAAAAAATGAAAAATTAAGCACGTCCACGCGATCATCTGCTCTGGAGGTTTGCCTGGATGTACCACCTCTCCATTTACTTTTGTATATAAAAGCTAGGTGGACAGTATTTAAGGCTAACATAATGGGGTACAATGGACTGTTGGAGGACATAGAAAGTCACAGCACCCTGTTCATGGTCTCGGAGTCAACTATTGACTATCTTTTGATATTCTTCTTCCTCGGAGGGAACAATGAGAGCGGGATGAAATTGATATTCTGAAGGCAGATAGTTGCTGGTACACCGATGGCTCCAAGACTCCGGAAAGTGTTGGGGATGGAAGGTCGTACCCAAAGACCAGGCTGTCAGTATGTCTGGGTAAGCAGGCATTGAGTTATGTGTATGGAAGATGGAAAAACTGAAACATACGCGCAAGTCGATAAAAACTTGATAGAGTAAATAGTGAGTGCTTCACATGCATAAGTTGGGTTTGGCTGAAGATACCGAGGACGACTGTGTTTGGAGAGTGAGTAATCGGGAGAACATGCACTGTCCAGCAGAGGAACGGACTAGATTTTCTATATTTGGCAAGATACATTTTTTGCCAGTAGATCTGGACAAAATATCGCCCAATAAGGTTATTGGCTTTATAAAGAGGCTAAACCTGTTGGGTAAAGTATAATATGGGTGTGAGTCACAGTAGAGCATAAGGTCACAGTAAAGGGCTAGTTTTTGGCCCATTCACTTTAAACGTAACCATAACACAAAGATTCTCAATACGTATCAATTACTAATAGTATTGTTTAGAAACTAATTTTAAAATTATATTTAATAAGTCAAGAAGGTACCTACTTTATTATCAAAATATGTGATATTCAATGTTTTTGATAACGGAAATTATATTTGAGGAAGAATAACTTATTTTCTTCATTATTAATTTATATTCCATCGTTGTTACTGTAAAATAGATAAAAAGATCTCATCTTTATGTGTGCATAGATGTGTGCGAATAATAAAATTTGTATTCCATCAGTTTACAGAACTGACTAAAACATCTTCGATACTCCCATTACCTTATTAAAAGTAACTAGGCAAATATAATTTGTAGTATAAATTTGTGGGTGTATGTTTCGCCACTCTGAAAATGTGAAATGTTAAATACACGCAATATCCAGTTTTATGTAATTCTACTTCTGTTTATTGACCTTTATTATCCTGTTAACGATTTCGCATGTTTTCTAGCTTTATAAAACGACAATGAAAACGCACTCTTTTTATTGATCATAGGGTGAGCTTTCGCCATCAATTATGAACCATGCTGTGCTAAACTTTTTAAATAAAGTTGACTTTTACTGGAACCTAAACATATGCTAAATAAATAATTTAAAAACTCTCAAATATTAACAGAGTCAACATATTTTGAGAACTAGTAATTCTCTTCTAATAATATTGTAAAATTTTCAACTTAATCATACCATATCAGTCATTTGATATTCTCTATAACATTTGTCGACAATCGATTTAGAAAGACATGATAATTTTAATATCAATAATTGACAACATTTCAAATACTCACTTTATTTAAATTACACGAGCCTTTATATTTCAAGGATAAATTATTACAACAGGATATAATTAGTCAGTTTCGTATAAATTAAAGTGTAGCCTACATGTCTAATTATTTTGTTATTGCATTTCGTATCCTACACTTTTTTACTCGTAATTACTTACGGTTCAGAAAAGTGCTTGAATGACTTACGAGTAACATGGAGAACTAATCACCGTACGTCAAAGTGTTGTAGGGGTGAAGGAGAGCTTTGGATGTTTTTGAGAGGATAGTTTTCTCGCTCCCAACTTGCACTTTCTTTGATAATTAAAACACTCGCCTACGCCTCGTGCCGCAACCTTTACACTAGTGAATTACAACCATCATTATATGGTCGTCGTATAGTACAGGGTGGTTCAGAATTTAGCTAAAAAAATTGAATGTACAGGAGACTCTAGCAAATACAATTTTGTACAAATAAAATCAAAAAGAGCAGTTCAAAAATGATTTAAAAATACACTTCCGCACGGCACTGGAAACTGGTTCACTGTAGAAACCTGATAAGGCGTATAATCAGCGACCCGACAAAAAATTGAACAAAATTCCCAAGGAAAGAAATAAATTACATTTTACAACATCTATTTTAATACAGAAAATTATTAAAACATTAACGAAATTAAACACTCCATTTTTTGTGAACCCGGCCTCATCAGTAAAAATAATGTTTGCAAGAAAACGAGGGTCTTCAACATCATGACGTAGAAACCAGCGGCAAAAAAACAAACGTGCTTGATGATCATTTATTGGATTTAAGGTCTGTACTCGTTGTACATGGTATGGATAAAGCAGTTGCTCGTGAAGTATTCTCCAAACAAGAGGACCACTAATTCCTACCTTGGTTGATATTCTCCACACATTCGTACCTGGATTCTGCTCTAGCAGTGCTAGAATTTCTTCTTCTGCTCTAGGAGTGGATACCGACCTTGGTCTTCCGGATAAATGACACTGTTTGCTCAAGCAACCGGTATCGGGCAATCTTTGGTGAATTCTTCCAAACATGCGTTGTGAAGGAATCTGGCGATTTGGAAAAGCGTCAACATAAAGACGTCGCGCTTCAGTGGCGTTCCCATTACCACGACCATACATGAAATGCATGTCTGTTAATTCTGCGTTAGAGTAACCAGCCATAGCGAAAGAAAACTTGTGCACTGAGAACAACTGTCAAATACGTATTGTTTATTTCGCTAAACATCAACCAACTATTATAACACAACGTTGTTGCAAAATAAAAAGGGGCTAAAATCATAAAACATTCCATATCTCCGCAACCGTTACTTTGCGGACCCATGTTTATTGAGACTTTTCTGCTTATTTTGGTTCATACCTCCTTAAATATTTTACACTCTTTTTTAACACCCTGTATATTGATTAGTACATGTTTTCTTTATTAAAACAAAAATAATTTAACAAAAAACCTTTCCAACTCATGCATCATGAAATCGGGACTGTCTATTAAACTAAAATTTGAATGTAACTTTATGAAGATAAAGTGTACAACTGTGATACAGTTTAATCACGAAAAATAATCTTTTTCCAAAATATTGAAAATATAATTCTTCTTTAATATTATAAGAGAATTAACAACATGCTAAACTTCGCTTTTCAGTAGTACAACCGTTTCTTTTAGATTTCCGTTTCTAAATAAAACTGATTGTAAGCCACACTCTAATAAATATTTAGTAAATAAATCAAAACCTAAACTTTATTTATTTACGTCATTGTTAAAACTTCATCTATTTCTTTATCTTAGTCTCTCACATACAAATATGTCTATCTAAATTAGTTTTAATGAGAAACATAAGACCTTTTGCAATTTAGATTAAGACAAAAAATAATCTGTTTCATAATGGCAATGTTCTGTAATTTTTGACAGTAACTTGTATGTTTAAGAAAAATAATTAAGAAATATATTTTTAAAATTCAATTTTACTTTATTAGGTGTTATACAATTATATTTTCTCAGTAATAACCTGGGCAGCAGCTAAAAGACTTTTTTTAACGTACGTCTGCGAACTAAAGGCCCGACCGTTGAATTACACCCACAGTATCTACTCATACATTATGTATTGTATTGCTTTTGTACATTATTTACTGATTTGAATTTACGGTTGCCACATGTTCAAAGGTGAATTTAAGTTTTGAATCTTATAGAATGTTTGTTAAGCCAGGTATGTATTATTTGTAGTAAATTTAGATAGATTAATTTTTATTTTAGATAATACACCTTTGTCTATGGAATTGTTCATAAGCATACCTATATATATGGTACATACATATAACTTCATTACTAGGAATTATAGGAAAATTGATTTACAATACAGTAAAGTATGAGTCGTACGATACTGTTACAAATAATTCAATTTGTGTCTTTATAATGAATACATAAAGTTACAAAATACAATCATTTAAGAAAGCCAACAGAATTGTTGAACATTTGATGTTTCCATCAGATTAGAATATTTAAAAAGACGTTAAAGGATTACTTATAAAGTGATAAACAAACTTTTACTGTATTGTTACAATTTAGAGAATTTAAAAGTTATAATTGGTATTAAAGAATAGATTTTAAATTGAATGAAATACCTAAAATCAAACACACGAATAAGTAACTGCCCAAATTCCATTATTTCAAAATATGTCCCTAATATTTCAGAAGAAGTTGTGAAATCTTTAAAATCTAGTTCCTAAAAATATTTTAAGCCGTAAAATATACTTCAATATATTTTTTACTAAATCTGAACTATATAATACTATTGTTAAATTTAAAGGTGAATAATAACAAACATAATAGCCAATTTTAGAAAGGATTATTTTTAAGTAATGTTAACGAGTTTTTTTTTGTTACATTACTGTCTAAATTGTGACGCAATATTGAACTATGTTGCTTCATCTTAAAGTTTCTTCCTTACAACAAAGAGGCCTCTTTAGTTTTAGTAGACAAAATTTAGCAAAGCTTTACTGGAAGGTTTTACATATTATATACTTGAGACTTGAAATAACAAACCTTTATTCGAGATATACTCTGAGATTGTCACTTAAACTAAACTTTCTCCGGTCAAGGAGTTACAGAGGTAAAAAGGTAAATAAATGTTAAAAAAAATGATAACATATATCATGGTTGAACGAGAAAGTACATTCTTTAAGTACGTTACCAAAACGAATAACAACATCGTCCCAGGTGCAAGAGAACAATAAAAAAACTAAATTTTGTATACAAGAGAAAATTCTTCCGCTTCGAATATTTATTTAATAATAAAATATTCGAACAAGGTAATACGCGGATGAATGCAGAAAGACATCAAAAAGTGGTGTGTTCTGTAAGATTGTAGCTCAAAAATTGCATTAAGGTAGCCGTACTTCTCGCGGTAAATTTTTCAGATTTGTAGTGTTTTTTAGGTAGGTACAGAAATATCTAAAAATAAAACACGTAGAGACAAGAGTAACAATAATTATTTTTACATACCTATAAACAAAAGTGAACAATCTTATATGCATGCAGAACTATGTAAGTTTATGATATAACAATATTTACATCTACAGTTGAATTTAAAAAAATACGTATTTTGAAAGACTTCCCTTTCAGGGTTATATATTCGTTTTACTTCGGTACCTTTGATAGTCGCAGGTGGCATGAGATAACATTTATGTTATTTGCTAAACTCTATATTATTCAGTTCTTAAATGTCTAAAATTACTTGTATTTGTAAAAAACGCTATTTCAAAAACACGGCACCCTTAAATATTTCTATTATTAACGCATAGCATAGTTTTTGTTACAAATTCTTGTATTATCAAAAACATCGAGATAGCAACTAACAATAATAATTGAATATAAATTTTGACTTCATTATTATATTATTTGGAAAGTAGTAAAAGTCGATAATAATTTTCATTGTGAATATCTATAGGTATATATTGTAACAATTTGAAATATGCACATAGAAAATCAAATGAAAATAACACCTGACCGAACTTAAAGTTGAATAAAATTAATAAATATTAGTGTAAATTTATAAAAAATTACAAAGATCTGTTAATATGGATATCCTGGATATAAAATTACTAAGAATAAAAAATATTACATAGCATAAAAATAATAATTTAATAATTTTATTATCAAGTTAAAAAATAAATTTCATAAATTTGCATGACGTTGACAATTGTTATCACTCAGTACATAAAGAAAAGGAATTTAAACTCAGAGCACCATATAAGTCTAATTCAAGCAATATAACGACCATATTCACAAATTTCACTGGAACTAATAGTATCTGTCATGCATGAATAGCCATTATTTTAGAATATATTAGGACTCTGTATTATCATATTACACTCTGTAGGAATGCAACCAACATTACAAGTTAAAGAATATTAATTAGCATAATTTATAAAATTTCAATTAAATTCAATAACAAAGTTTCAACTTACAGTGGTTTGGTAAAATTATCATCAGAGGAGTAATATTAAAAAGAAAATATTCTTTATTGTTTTCAAATTAATTCTAGAACCAAAAACTATTAATCTTTCAAGTGTGTTACTATTTGTTATAAAATAAAAACCCTGCATATTTTGAACCGACTCCTGAGTTAAGTTTCTTTTGCTGTTTTAATTTGTGAAACTGTGTCTAGCAAGGGATAAACAAAAATGGTATAAATAAGGTAAGATAAAAAGATAGATAAAAAAAATAATTTAATATAAAAGGTTTGTATTGAACAAAATATAGCTTAAACACAACATACACTCATAAAACATTATACATAAAAGCATCAAGGCGCCCAACAAAAATTAATATTCAAACTTTGACATTAAATACATAATAAAATATTTAAAATTAAAATAAATAAAAAAATTAAATAATCAAAAAAATAATTTAATTAAATAAAACATACACCCATATAAATATTACAATATATACATATATATAATATATGACACGAGAATTATGATATTATAATTCTCGTGTCACAGTGTTAGTGACCATACTCCTCGGAAACGGCTTGACCGATTGTTATGAAATTTTATACGTATATGCGGTAGGTCTGAGAATCGGTCTTAATCTATTTTTCATACCCCTAAGTGATAAGGGTCCCCCCAAATTTTTTTTTTATTTTTTGGACAAAATTTATTATTTTTATTTTTTTATTATGTGACATTAAAAAATACATACAACCCTTTATCTTCACCCTTCTATTACAAACCCCTATTTTTGAATAGCCATTTTAGTAATTTAATCATTTTTAATCCTGGTAGATAACTGATCGATTATCACTAGATCAGTTATCCCCACCAGGCGTCTACCGGTGTCACTTCTCACCACAAACCTAGAAAAAATAGAGACAGCGTCTGTTCATGATATGGTCAGGTGACAGGTGCCGCGTTTTCTAGGGACCTATAAGGTCTAAGGTTCAGAAAATTGATATTTTATTTGCTTTATGTTGGCGGTTGTGCAAATATGATGGCTGCATTGCAATATGAAATTAACTAACTTGCTGTCATTTTAAATGTCATTAAAGAATGTGACCAATCACAGTAAACAAATGACATTCACGCTACAATACAACCAACGTAAATTGGCATAAAAATCAAGTTTTAGTGATTCTGGACCTTATAGGGCAGCCATGAATTAGCGGTCGCCGACAACATGACACTGGCACAGTCTATATTTTTTCCAGGTTTGTGCCTCTCACCCAGTAAACAGCACGGAGTAGGGATGAGAACGAAGCCGACTACCAAAATATTCACTAGAAATAATTCGTATAGCAAAACAACGTTTGCTGGGTCACCTAGTGTTTTCATATAAATTTTATGAACAGATTGTAGCAATAATTGACAAAGCTCATGGTAATATTATGTAGCAACAATAACAACCAGTTTAGTAGACAATGCTTTGTGGCTTCTTAGGTCCAGCATGGAGTAGCTAATGACCACTAGATGTAGCATTGCTGTATTTTGCGTACGCAGTTTAACAGACGGGCATATTGTCATAGGTCACATACAGTTCTTTCAATAACCCAAACAAAATCAACGACGCGTCTCTCAAACCATTAAATATTTATTTATTTATTTGATTTAGGTACACTGTCTACAGGTTTTCACCCAACAAGAGGGTGCAAAATGTAAACATAACTATATCTGTGTTAAAGGTACATAATAATAAAACACACAAAAATCATCGCAGAACAGATAGGTTCAGGCAACGTATATTTTGCTACACCCGGACAGCATTATATTGTATGATAAATCGACTTACCTGTAAGGAAGATTGATTCAAATTATCCGAGCATTTCCGCTGTATCTCATTGCACAATGTAGTATACAATAATATACCGTATCAGTACAAGTTTATTAAAGTGACAAATTAAATCGGCATTCGTCGTTTAACATATACCTGGATAACGTCATTATAATTTTTATCACATTATATGGCACATTAGGAAGGGATTCAAATCCGATTAGGATAATTCGGATCAATCTTCCTTACAAGTGAGTTGATTGATCATACAATTATCCTTCCCTTCTCCGCCATGTCCTATTACATAATGTAGATGTTTATAGTTTTAATGTGCGATATAAACATGTTTATAGATATTTATTGTGATTTAAAATAATGATAGCGCAGCTTACAATTTCCTTACAAGTCAAATAAACACCAAAACGTATATTATTGTGAAAACAATTGAAATTTAAAAAAAATAATTTTTTTTATAAGGAATTAATGTTTAGTGTGGCCTTGTAACAAATCCTTGTGGAATTGCATCAAATTCTTCCTGAAGTGCAATTCGCAGATCAACAACATCCGTCGCAGATAGTGGCACTTTTTTAATTTGACAACCGTTGACAAACTCTTAATTGGCATATTTCAAACAATCAATCCATTTCTGCCTTGATTGTTTACAAGTAGAAATATCTGCCTTCGAAGCCTTTTTCCGAGGCGTTCATTTTAAAATAGTGCATCTCCAATAAAAACAGAGATAATGTCGTGATTAAAATAATGTTAAAAATGTTCACTAAAGATGTGGCTACAGTTTGACTTCAGTTAGCAACAGCGACTGTAGCTGCTGCACCACCCCCCACCCCACAGGGTGCTACAACTTTCGGGGAAAAAAACTTCGTCTTTTTGTTGCGCCCCGTATGCTCAAATTAAATTCCAAACAAAAATTTCCGACACAGCATCCGTTCCTGAGAAATCAATGTACAATTTGAAAAAAATATCATCAAAATTAAATGAGTGGTTCGCGAGGAAGTCAATTTTAAAATTGGGGCTAGTTTTTAGTGACCGGGTTTTTTTTTTTTTTTGGCGATGAGTTTATTTTATAGGCAAGGTATAACCAAAAAAATATATCAGAACATTTTTCTCGTTACGATATTTGAATTCAAACTACAGTAAAAATATTTCTTCATGGCCGTCTATCTCGGTCTTACCTTATATCTAACCAATAAATATAAAAATGATCTTCCTAGTTACATTGTTCCACATGATCATGTTACCAGAATAAGTATTAAATAACATCTGAATTATTATATTATAATTATTACGTACGTACCGCGCCTTTGAAATATAAGGAACTTTTCATTTTATTGGTTAATAATATTATTTCCTGTACCTAACAGTACTTAACAATATTCATAAAAGTTTACCCAGATATAGTTTCTAAAGTGTAAAGTGAGGATACAAGACACTTATTCGTTCAACTGTAGTTCTTATTGAAATGCATAGTTAAATAATAGTCACTTTTGAATGGATGATAAATTATTAATCAGAGCATTTTTTAATTGAAAGTTATGTTATAATAAATTAATACATACTAATATCTGTATTAAGATTTATTTAGTATGTGATTGAACCCAGTAAAAAATTAATGTGTAATAATAAATAAATAACATTCCTTTCACACCATTAGGTTACTATAGTTAAAGTAAATCAGTTACCTACTCCTAATTACCTGGACACGAACATCATTCAGTACTACACTTTTTTACATAGCTTCTAGTGTATCTCATTTGTTTTATGTTGATTAGTGCGCTTATAAGTTTGAAGAAGTTGCACATTTTAGTTTACTTAAAAAATATACATATAAATATTTATCACATTTTTTGTAACTGTTATTCATTATTAGTCACAAAGAGGCTAAGAATATGTGTATCAGTTAATAAAGTAACAGTGAAAAGGTAGTTATTAAGTAATTCAAGATACATATGAGGCAAAATTATTAGAATTTTTGATTTCGAGAAATTGTTTAAATTTTGTACCTAATAATTTAATATACAGGGTGTACCATTGAAAACTTTGCACCCGGCTTATTTTGAACTACGTTTCAAAATATTAAAATTGCCGCAACACGTCCATTTTGTTTTCGAGGGGGACACATTTTAGCGTTAAATACAGACTCGCCAGAACAACCCCCTTCGCTAGGTCGAGCGACACCTCATTCGAAAGTGTTTTTAATTCTGGTTGTCATCATGTAATTTTTTCAATTTTAGTTCATCCGTTGTTGACTTATGCTTAGGAATAAAAAGCAATTTTGTATTAATCATTTAATTAATTGATATGTACCTTGAGCTACTGAATAACTACATTTATCTGATGATTTTTGAAACTATGGGAAATGGTGATAACATTTTAGAAGACAATGTTTGGTTGCAACAGATGGCGCACCTCCATATTTTACAGTTACAGTTCGTCAGTTTTTAAATGAATATTTTCCAAATCAATGGATAGGTCGCCGCGGACCTAGATTACTCGATCTGACACCACTCAATTTTTTTATGGGGACACAAAGTCTAAAATTTATGCCACTCAGCCGCAGTCTTTAGAAGAAGTCAGGCGGTGCACAGTGGCTCAAAGCGCAACTTTGCCACCCAAATTACTGTACCTCTTAGGGTTGGGCCGTTTGAAGTGATTTTGGCAAAAACCCTATCGATCCCTCTTTCTCAATTTTCGCATTGGGTCTTCATTTTCGCAGAATTTGACTCCAAAAATAAGTTTGCATGGAAAAAACTAAATTTTTCGCACAAAACTGGCCCTAAGGAACACGAGATTGAGATTTTGCCTGACTTTTTTTTATAAGGGAATGCTCGTCTTGGAAACCCTACAAGACTGTTCACTTAGATTTCGAGGAGAAATTTTCCGTTGCCCTTAAAATGGCAACAATCATCTAAAAATTTTCACATATCAGAAATCGTTCTACTGAAAACTGGGAAAGTATTGAAAAAAAAATCTCATTTCACAAAAATTATTTGTACACATTCAAGGAATCACAAAATTTTTCAGAATTTTTGGACACAAAATGGCTACATAGAGATTTTCCGAATTTTCCCGTAATTCTGAAAAAGGTCAAAAGGTTCCATAAATGATTTTGGGAATTCAATGTTTTTACAAAAGTGGCCATTTGGATACAATAGTTCTTTGTTAATGAGAAATATGATTGATTTGTCCTGGAACTGTTCGGATGGAAATGTATGATAGTGAAAATTTCTCCCCGAAATCTAAGTGGACAGTCTTGTAGGGCTTTCCAAGACGAGCATTTCCCCATAAAAAAGTCCGGCAAAATCTCAATCTCGTGTTCCGTAGGGTAATTTTGTGCGAAAAATCTAGTTTTTTCCATGCAAACCCATTTTTGGAGTCAAATTCCGCGAAAATGAAGACCCAAAGCGAAAATTGAGAAAGAGGGATCGATAGGCAATTTTATGACGAACATCTAAAAAAAAATCAACTCAAAGGGCCCAACACTAAGGGGTGTACAGTAATTTGGGTGGCACAGTGGCGCTTTGAGCCACTGTGCGGCGTATCATTGAAGAATGGCCACCGGCGCACAATTTGAACATTTAATTTAGTCGATTTTTTACATTATCATTATTGTGAAAACTAAATTTTAAAATCTTCAAACATTATTTTCTTGAAATTTTTGTTATGTAACACCATAATTTTTCATGATGTATGTATGTAGAATGACACGCTCTTTCAAATGTCATGATCAAAATTGGGAATGCTATTTAAAAAAAGTGTCGATGACGTCATATCTCGAACAACGATGACGTCAGAAATATGAGTCGTATGTCAAAAAGTGCCTTTTTTAAAAACAAAATCGACGTGCTAGGAGATGTTTAAAGAAACTTCTAAATTTCAAAAATAATGAATTTTTTCGTTAATTTTCGAAAGCACTGTTATAATTCTGTATTGCAGTTGCCAATTTCTCGTACTAATTCTTACAGCATCTCCTCTCTATAAATGATTATTAACTACCAAATGTATGAAGATCGACTTGATATATTTTGTCATTCACTTAACTTTATCAAATATTTATTTATTTAACAGTCTGTATTTTGTGCAGGCACATATGCTTGTATATTTAATTAGTTATTTTGTGTTTCAAGTCATATGTTGTTATTAGTTGTTTGGTTTATTTTTGGATATTTGCTCTTTTTCTAGTTACTGCATGATTTTGTTTGATCACATTGTATGATTACTGTTTTATAACTTGTCCGATAACTGGATTTCGTTTCGTTGGATACTGTACTTTAAATAAATAAATAAATGAATGAATGAATGAACGAAGTTGCAGCACAGTAATTATACACGTAAATAATCCATTGTTAATGTTGATTATTTACCTTCACGACTAATATAAAAGCGACTTTAACGAGAAACTCGAAGTAAAAAATCAAAAATTTAACTTCTACCAACCCTATATCAGACAAGTATGAATTAAATTTATTCAACTTGAAGCACAAAATACAGTGTAGTTTGTATTTAAAGGTCTCTAACCTTTAATTTACAAAACAAAATATGGTGTAAGATGCATACATTTGTTGTGAGGTAGCTTTTTCAATAATTTTACGTCATGATGGGGCACTTCCCTAGTAAGAATAACTTGCTTAGTAAGTAATCGAAATTTTCAAAGATATTTTTTAGCAGAATCAAAAACACTTGGCAGTTAAAAATTTACAATACCAATGACGTGATCTCGTCTCGGAAATGTTGCAGTGCCATTGGACTAAAGTTTGTAGGTAATCTCCTCAGTTTATGGATCTTGGTAGTCATTTAACTTTTTTTAAATATTAAATAACTCTGAAACGGCTTTTCCTCTCGTTAAGTTGAAATAAAATTTTACGAATTAATAATGAAAGTAATTCATTAATTTTAATTTAATGTAATAATATTTTGGTAAATTTTACATCTTCTAAAAATGTTTTTATTTTTCAACAGAAATTGTGATGCGAATATGAATTTACCTCAACGTAGCTTCTAATAAATTAAGTTAAGTAAGGAAATAAATAATTACAAATTTCCCATAGCTTTATTATGCTGAATTTGGAGAAAGCTATATTTACCAACTCATCTGAAATAGGTCAATTTTAAATTTACAGTAAGATAGAAGATATGAAAAACTTGATTATTGAAGAGCACCATATTGAAAACCAAATATTTAAGGAAGTACGCTTACTAAAGAAAGTCGTTGCATTGCAGTTACATTTTCCTCATATTTATATCCTTGTTGGGAAAATATTTTGTTTTAGCTTCATAAATATTAATTACAAATAAGTAAGTATTTAATTTTGTTTACAGAAACATATGTATAAATTCAACGCGGAAGCATGCACCATTCTTGAAGTTATGTAATTTATGTGAAAATGTGATCAGGTCATTTATTTTTGTTCAAATATCTGTTGATGATAACTTGAGTACTTTAATTTCATACTATTTCATAAAATGTCGACGACGACAGCAGTCTATCATCGTATTCGTTTGCGATTGTAGTATGACTCATTTTTAGTACAAATATTAAATTAAAACACGTCAATCCATTTTCTCCAATGTGACATGGTTCTTCAATGAGATCGAGACTGCAATATATCCTATGTAGAACAATTGTCTTACAGTTAAAGTATTATGTCGCTTAGGCAATATTTCATAGAATTTGAACTGTATACCATGGATATGCACAAACAGCAACCAAACAATTACTATAATTTGTTATCTACAATGAAAGGGGCTTCTTAAAAATATTTAAAAACTGAAAGTAAAATTACGCACGTTGTTAGATCTTGGAAGTAAGAATTTGAATAGTAAAGCAAATTCTACCAAATGGTACACATTTTTTTTCTCGCATAATTAAAAGGTGCAGCTCAAAATTTGTCAAGAAGTTTATTACAATACTCAGCATATTTTTTGAAATTACAGTATGTCTTGAACAGGACTGTTGTCATACGTCATATTTGTAATTAATTCAGTAAATATTTGTGTTTAATTTTTTATGTTGTAACAGATACACAGGGCGTCCTGAAATTAATAGGACATAGAACAAGAATACCAAACTTACCTTAGTCCTACAATTGATTGTTAGAAAGATACAGGGTATATCATATTTTCGATATTTGTAAATAACTTTTAAGAAATCCAAATATTTGCATATATTGTGCAGATTGAGTTTTTTTAGGGACAAGAAAAAGTATTTTGGTTTCAAGTAAAGTGCCTTTTCCGAAATTATTACAAAATGTTACTTGAAAACTTATTCAGAATGGTAAATCATGGCAACGTACAAAATTACAAAAAGATCGACAAGGTTCGATGTCTATAGATTTTCAGCAATGGTTTTACTAAAGCCCAAAGAAAAAGATATTAAATGATTTCAAATATTTGAACTATGCGAAGCAGCATAATAAACAAACTTCGTAGCTGTTTATACTGCATTTATTTTCAACTTACAATTGAAATTACAGAGTGTTTATCAAATAATGGGCCATACTTTTTTAAGGCTAGCTTCCTTGAACGAAAATAAGTTTAGTTATTTTGAAACACCATTCTATTAGCTTTAAAAAAGCTATACCTGTTACATGTTGCTAAAATGCACCATTTTACAATTTTAGAGAACACTGCATTTAAAAGTTTAGTTGTAAATGTATGAATTACTCTACAATTTCGGGTATTCATTATAAGTTTATAACGCGTCTATAACCTTTTAATGAAGCAAAGTTGTACAGAGGTAAGTTGACTTAAATCACCTTATTTGAGTATGAACCATTATTTAATAAACATCCTGTATAAAATACTATGACACATTTAATTATTAATAATAAAATGAGTGTGACAACAACCCATCATCAACAGGAATAATTTATGAAATTATAAATGGATTTACTGTAATATTACTAAATATGAAATTGCAAAGAGAAAATATGTTTGATCAGTAACAGTAAAACTAACCAAAGTAAATATTCCAACAAGAACAAGTATTAGTAATTATTACAAAATCAAGTACTAGAAAAATAATGCGAAAACGCAGAACAACCAGGTTATCCAAATCTAGTTATGTACAAATATTTTCCAAATTTTTTTTTCCTTGAATATCAAACAGTGAAGATATTCTCAGTACAGAAGAGAAAATTATTTTTAATTTCAAATATTAATTAATCTCATAAGGCCTTGTTTGAATTTTTTCATTAATTATATGAATAACAGTATTTTTTAATGTAGCAAAATTTCAAGAAAAAAAATTGGTAACGCAGGTATGCAGACAATACATAAACTACTTTATATGTCATATAATTACAAATACGTATTTGTTACATATATTGAATATGTTACAAAAATGCCGTAATATGCAAAATATGTACTTAACGACGTTAGTTTCCACCATATCAGTGAAAGTTGCGATATTCTGTTTCATCTTGCGATTTTAAAATACCTTGTTCCCTAAACTGCTAAAATAAGAGGGGAAACGCCTTGTTTCATATAAATGTTAAATCGGGATTCGCAAAACACATTCACTTGAGATACTAAGAACAAAATGAGGGCATTTCAAGTAAGAATACTGCTACATATATATTTTTTAATTTAGTGATTGTGAGTGAGGCACGTGAACCAAAAGAAATTGTAGTGCGTCGGATTCTATATAAAATGTTATACTTAATTATTTTTTATTTGAAATTTCTCTGAAATATTATTATATATAATATTTCTGCATATTTCTGGATTTCTGCAAAAACTAATATTTAATGTATAAATTAAATATTAAATTTTGTAGAAATCCTGAAGTAGTTATTCTCGTATGTACCAAGCCAGACATAGTTCTGAAATTGTTAAATTAATTTCGCTGTTCAACGAAAATTTTTCCGAAAAAATATCAGTTTATGATCATTTTTTGCTGTAGTGTATATAAAACATGTATTTTCTTTCATAGATTTGTATCATCTTACTGGCTGCAATTGGTAGCATCTCTTGTGGAGATGTAGTATCCAAAAAAGACAAGAGAGGACTTCTTGGTCTTGGATACGGTGCCGGTGCAGGCTATTTGGGATCAGGCGGTCTAGATCTTTCAGGAGGTTACGGACATTCAGGAGGTTATGGACTTTCAGGAGGATCTCTAGGTAAGTTACTAGATTCGATTAATAGGCTTAAATAGTAAATACTAAATATTGTGTTAAATTGTATGAAGTAACTTTATAATAAGTATAGGTATTTTTTAAATCAATTAATGTTCGAGGATTAACGTTTTCTATGACCTATCTACCTATTATGTAAAAAACATGCTTCAAATTTTTTATTATCACTTTCATGTTATACAAAAATGTTAAATATATCTTTAGATTATACAGGGTGTTAATGATAAGACTGACCAAACTTCATCGATATATTCTGTCGACGACAATAATTGGCGTTGGTTAAATAAAATTTTCTTTTTTAAAAGCTTAATAAGGCAATTACAATTTTTTGTTTGGATAGAATGTTGATAGAAAACTTGAATTGTTCATGACAATAAATAGTTAAAAGTGTCACTTGATTGTTAGTTTTATTGTTGTAATTAATGTGTTTGTTTTAAATTGCTATTAACGTTACGTTACGAAAACTTGGAATACTTTTTTTTCAAAAATTGATCGAAAATTCAAAAAATTTCTTTAAATTTTAGAAATATCAGTGATATACTTCTTTCTTAAAAAATATATACTGCTCACCCAATACCTACACCACTGGAGTATATTATATTCAATAGCTCATTGGAAAAATATCACCGCAAAATATTGTCTAATAGTCTTTTCCCGTATGGATACAGAAAGTTATGAAACTTTAACACCCAGTAACTATTCTATTAAGTCTTCAATAAAAATTGCTATACAGTGTGGAAGAAAATTATGGAATAAATTCATTATTTCTAAGACAACAAAGTTTCATGAAATTTCCTCGGGCACGTCGATTTTGCTTTTTAAAAATACTCTTTTTTCTATACCAACGCATTTCCGACGATCATTTGATGACATCATTGGATATTTTTTTAAATAGAACTCCCTATATTTTTTCATCGGATTCTTGTATAGCTTAACTTGCTGAATTCAAAAATGTATAATTTCAACACTTTATTCCATCAACTTTCAGAGAAAAAAAATAATAACCGATCCAATAAAATGTGCTTGAAAAAAATGTGAATATTCCCATTAGTGTCTACAATAGGCTGGTTGAGAGTAAAATAGATTTAGATTCATCGGCAGTATCACAAAATAAGGACTCTTTATTTTTAAAACAATTTAACAATAAGCAACTAATTAATTAATTAATAATTAAATTCTGGTTGCCTCAACCGTATTTGACCCCCTAATTTATTATTTTGTTTTATTAGATTGCATGTTGGAATATTACATCTTTTGATAGCAAACAACAACAAATTAAATCAAGTCACCTCAGAAACTGTTTCGGGCAGCTAAACAAAATCTGATCAGAATTGACATCTGTCAACTGAAGCGTATATTTGATTCTAACAAAACGATATTATTGGATCAGTTATTTTTTTTTCTCTCGGAAAGTTGAAGGAATAAAGTGTTAAAATTATACATTTTTGAATTCAGCAAGTTAAGCTCTACAAGAATCCAATGAAAAAATATAAGGGTTCTATTTAAAAAAATACACGTCATCACGTGAAAACAAATGAACTATAGAAAAAAGAGTCTTTTGAAAAAGCAAAATCGACGTGTCCGAGAAAATTTCATAAAACTTCGTTGTTTAAGAAATAATGAATTTATTTCATACTTTTCTTCCACACTGTATATAACAATCTCTAATTATTTTCATGAGATATACAGATAGATAGATGGTAGAATATGTCGGTAAACTTTGGTTAAACTTATCTTTAACACCCTGTATAAGACTGTTGTTTGAAAACAGTTATACCCATATCGTACTAATGATAAAAATATATTTTCCAAAGTACCTAAGTTATATCAAAACCTATGATAAAAACTGGTTAAGCAATGATGTGATTAATTTTTAAACAGTCACAAGTATTTATTTCTTACAAATTTTAAAATAACGTCTGCTACTAAGAAAGTTTACAGTTTTCTTGTTAATTTTTCTCTTTAAAGAAAATACAAAACTGTTATATTCAAATATCGTGTTCAAAATATATAAAACTTTTCAGATTATTTTTGCAGTAAATTGTGAATGTCGAAAATGTCTTAAGAAATTATTTCCCTTTTGATATTTCTTGCCTACCTATACTTCCTAAATTCCGGGATAAAAATAGTTTTATTGTATTTTGTCATAAAAATATTGCTTACTTATTGATTTTCTTAAGAATTGTTATTGATAGAAAGATAGTTAAGGAAAAAGTATAATTATTTTAACTGAATTACGAGCTTACTCATTCAGCAAGGATAACGTTTAATATTAAAAAATCATCGTATCTAAAATTGTTAAAAACTTCCTAGTACCTATTCAATGTTTTTTCCAGGCTTAAGCAGTGGTCTCGGCCTAAGCAGCGGAAGTATTGCCTTAGGAAGTGGTCTTGGTGGTTCAGGTATCGCCCTGGGAAGTGGCCTCGGTGGCGTGGCATTAGGAGGTGGAAGCACCCATACCGTCACGACAGTAAACCGAGCTGTGCCAGTCCCAGTACCCCAACCATACCCAGTACCAGTCAATCGTCCAGTGCCAGTAGCAGTACCTCAGCCTTACCCAGTATCAGTCCCACGCCCATACCCTGTGGGAGTACCACAGCCCTACCCTGTAACAGTCACCCGCCATGTTCCGGTCGTAGTCTCAAGACCAGTGCCTGTACCTCAACCCTACCCAGTACCTGTATCGGTGCCCCATCCAGTAGCTGTGTCAGTTGGTTCTGGATTGGGTTCCGGTCTAGGCTCTGGCTTAGGAATTGGTCTAGGATCTGGTTTAGGCTCTGGCTTAGGAATTTCATCTCTATCACTCGGCTCCGGATTGGGTCACGGTGGTGCCATTTACGCAGGTGGTCATAGTGGACTGGGTAGTGCCCTCATTGGAGGTGGTCATGGTAGCATAGCACTGAGTAAAGGCTGGTAAATTAAGATCCACGTTCAAGCAACTCATCATTTAAATCTCATGTGAAAACCATTAATTTGTATATAGTGTTCGAAATACATTTAATTTTTTTATATAAATATTTTTAGTAACTTTTATGTTTATGTTCTTTGGAAGTCAGATTTCCCTTCCCTTTCCTACAGATACTTAACTTGACAGTTAAAATATTAAAAACTGTCATAGTATAAAATTGTATGAAAATATTTACCAAAGGTGAATCTAGTTTATAACCTACATGTTTTCTTGTAGGCGACTTAATATATACTTATATGTTTGCTGATATTTAATCAACAAGGAATATACAGGGTGATAAAAAAGGGATATAAAATATTTCAGGAGGTAATAGTATGAACCAAAATAAGCAAAAAAGTCTTAACAACCATTTGTTCGCAAAGTAAGGTTGTGGAGATATGGAACCCTATTAGTTTTTCAAATATTTTATTTTATTAGGAATAAACCGACAAAGGAAGTTTTTAACAAACAAAAAACAAAGTTACAGAAGATGTTCAAAGTGCCCTCCGTCCATTTCCAAGCAGGCACGACATCTCAACGATATTCGAACTCTTTCGAAAACACCCTCCTTGGTTTGGATTTTGATTATTAATCCGTAGCTGCAGCTCTTCCAGGTTATTTACAGGAGTACCATACACTAATATCTTCAAATATCCCCAAACAAAGAAATCTAGAGGGTTCAGATCAGGCGGTCTTGGAGGCCATAAAACAGGTCCGGCCAGCGATAACAGAAAGAAGAAAATATAAATTATAGAACATGCATGTGCAAGAGGTTGTGTATTGAATTTGTTTTTTAAGACATAGTTAAAAATTAAAATAAAGTAGGTATGTAATTTACGACAAAAATACCTAACATAAAAATTATTCAAATTAATGAAATTCAAATAGTATTCATTTAATACATTTTAGTTGTAAGTTTACTTCATTACTTCTATATTAATACCAATTTTCGAATGATTTAAGAATATAGAGGTTACTTCCAACAAATGCTCTAAACAATAGTTGGATTGTGCATAATAAATATTGTTTTAAAAGTTATTGCAACCACAGTTATCACACCACCACAAAGAAAAATTTAAGTACTTCTTCAAATAAATTATCAAAATATGAAGAATATCGAAATTATATGCCTAGACATAAAAATATAGGGCAAATTGCTTGACGACTGACTGTGAAATACACATAAATTTAAAGCAAAGTGAGTCAGGTGGAAAACTAGTTTATGTCAGATTATACGATATCTGAATATTTTAATAATTAAATAGATATCGTTTCACATTCTTGATTGACATTTCGAGCGATTTCAGACGAGGATACTGAATCTCAGATACTGTATGCAAGATATGGATCAGCATACAGCAGATACACCAGTTCATATATACAGGGTGATTCAGAACTTATTTAAAATAATTTGGGAATAAAGGGATTGGACGAGGAGGACCGGTACCATGACCGCAACGATCTTCTGACTTAAAATCATTCGAACTTCGCACCCATATACCTTATAAATCATGGACCGGCCCTAGAAGGAGAGGTCCGGTGTCCTGTGTACAAGAGGGATGAAGCTACTCCGGGCAAAAATAGATGTTCTATGACAGAAAAATATATAAACATAACCTGACAAAACCTTTCCTGTTAATATTGTTAATGATTTGTGTGCCTTTTGTGATTTAGTTGTTTAGTGTGTCTATTAGCAATAGTTTTTAAAGACTCATAAAATATGGTGGAGTCGGTCGGTCACCGTAAATGACATATGTCTGTCATTTACGGTTTTTATTTTTTTCGACCAATGATCTCTGGGTTTTTGTCCGGACTAGCTCTATATCTGTCGCACACATCTGAGCATCAACGATTTGTATAGGTAGAAAACGGTTTTGGGCGCGTCCATGATTTATAAGGTCTATGATCGCACCGAAATGGATACATCCTATTGATGATTTACGGAAACGCATCATAGTTGCTGCCAATAACGAGTTCAAAACGGACAAGAAGCAGAAACATTTATGTTAGTTTGTAGAAAGTAGGTAAGACGAGCCCAAATTGTTGTAACATCAGGTATGTCAAATTATTTTAGTAATTAAAACAAACGCAAATTAAATTTATTAGTAATTAATACCAATAGCGACAAAAACAGTTAAATTAGCTGTATAAAATCAGTGTTATAATATAATATGTTATTTATTTCCTTCCTTGAGCATTTCTTTCCATTTTTTGTTCAGTCGCAGATTGCCGCCTTATCAAGTTTTACAGTGGACCAGTGGTGCCGTGCAGAAGTGTATTTTTAAATCATTTTTCAAAATTGTATTTGTAAGATTCCCCTGTAAACTCAGTATTTTTTTGTAGATAAGTTCAGAACCACTCTGTGTAGGTGTGAATAGTTTTTTTGTACTTAGTAGTAATTGAAGCAAATATGGAACGTGCAGTGTTTGACAACGACGAAAAATGGCTGATCTCAAAGGCTGTATCTGGCAAACCGCCGATAAATTTCGGTCGCAGATTCACTACCTCGCAAACACTTTCTGTGATACAGTAGGTATTCTTGTCTGAAAGTGCTCTTCGTAGTGAACATCTAGTCTATTATTAAAGTTTAAGAACCCTTTCAGACGAGGATACTGTATCTCAGAAACTGCATGCGAGATACGGAATCGCATACAGTAAATACATGCGTTCATATAGTCTTCTCGGACTGGCTACTTACGTATACTGTACAGTATCCGGCTGCAAAATTTCTGTATCTTGTCCACCTAGCCACCGCACAGTGGCGCAAAGCGCTTCTGTGCCACTCAAATTACTGTACACCCCTTAGAGTTAGGCCGTTTGAATTGATTTCTTTTTAAAATGTTCGTCATAAAACTGCCTATCCCTCTTTCTCAATGTTCGCTTTGGGTCTTCACTTTCGAGGAATTTGACTCGAAAAATCGGTTTGCATGGAAAAGCTAGATTTTTCGCACAAAAATTACCCTACGGAACACGAGATCGAGATATTGCCGAACTTTTTTATGGGGAAATGCTTGTCTTGGAAATCCCTACAAGACTGTCCACTTAGATTTCGGGGAGAAATTTTCACTATCATACATATACATCCGAACAGTTCCAGGAAAAATCAATCATTTCTCATTAACAAAGAACTATTATAAGTATCCAAAATGGTCACTTTTGTCAAAAAATTGAATTCCCAAAATCATTTATGGAACTTTTTTGACCTTGTTCAGAATTACGGGAAAATTCGGAAAATTTCTGTAGCCATTTTGGTGAATGTTTAAAAATGTGTCCAAAAATTCTGAAAAAATGTTTGCGGATTTCTTGAATGCGTACAAATAATTTTTGTGAGATGAGATTTTGCTAATACTTTCCCAGTTTTCAGTAGAACGATTTCTAAATATGTGAACGAACATTTTTGGATGATTGTGGTCATTTTAAGAGCAACGGAAAATATCTCCCCGAAATTTAAGTGGACAGTCTTGTAGGACTTTCCAAGACGAGCATTCCCCTATAAAAAAGGCCGGCGAAATCTCAATTTCGTTTTCCGTAGAGTCATTTTTGTATGAAAAATCTAGTTTTTTCCATGGAAACCCATTTTCGGAGTCAAATTTTTTCGAAAATGAAGGCCCAAAGCGAAAATTGAGAAAGAGGGATCGATAGAGAATTCTATGACGAACATTTAAAAAGAAAATCGCGTTGATCAGATACCCACTGATTCTCGAGTTGTTGTCACTTTTCGCGAATTCGACGATAAATTGAAAGAAAGGGTAAACCGAGGGATAAACGTTGCATTCTATAGTCATTTAATACAAAAAATTATATTGGGAGAACTCTTAATTAAAACGATTTATACACATGAAATTGGAGATTTGTTAATTTTTTTCTCGAAAATGATTGGATTTAGGACCCATGCCAGATAAGGTTTTTTTTTGTTAATTTTAATGTATATCATCGCCTGTTCAATTTATGGCAGTCAAACCTTTAACACTCTGTATAAAGCCTTTCATATGGGGATACATACTCCGTAAGATACATGGGCGTCGTGTGTCAATTTTCTGCACTTAGTAGTTATTGTGGAGAAAGGTATTTTAGATTAAAATTTAAACTTTGAACACCCTGTATTTCTTGAACAAGCAACATCAAATATCAAATCTCCTACCTAGATGTTTGGTATCAGAGAACATACATATGACTTCATTGATAGGAATTGTAGGAGATTTGATACATATTAGCTTAAAATACCTTTCTTAAACAGTAAAAAATGTTACAAAAGCTAATAATAAGGAATATATGGGTAGATATTGTGGGTGTAATTCAACGCAGGTTGGGGCTTTTGTCCACTGAGTAGTTAGTTTCACACAATATTGTTAATACCTGAAAATATATGAGAAAAAAACTATACATAAAAGGTAAAATTTTTTATTATTTTTTATTTATTTTAGTAGGTTGTTATGATAATCATTGACAGTTAATCAGTTTGACGTTGTCGATATTTCATTTTGACATTCAATTTCAAATAATTTTAATTTATTGGTATAATCATCTTTATAGTTAGATATTTGACTCAAGTTAAAGGAGGCCACCTGATGAAGCGATCCTAATAAAACGTAGAAATAAGTGAGATCTCAATTATTGTGGTTGAATTTCGAGTTCCCACTCCAGAGGTTAGTAAATATATTAAATTTTTTAGATAATTATTGAATAGAGTTTTGTCTGTGGATGTTCATTAGCATACCTAGATGTTTGGTATCAGAGAACATACATATGACTTCATTGATAGGAATTGTAGGAGATTTGATACATATTAGCTTAAAATACCTTTCTTAAACAGTAAAAAATGTTACAAAAGCTAATAATAAGGAATATATGGGTAGATATTGTGGGTGTAATTCAACGCAGGTTGGGGCTTTTGTCCACTGAGTAGTTAGTTTCACACAATATTGTTAATACCTGAAAATATATGAGAAAAAAACACCCTGTATAATTATTATAACAATTATTATCCTGTCCTTAAATATGTATTTCTCATTCGTCTACCAACTTTATTCAGTTCTTTAATGTATTCACAATACAATTCAATTATAAATACAAATGAAGCATTAAGCATTTCATTATGAATCAACCAAGTTTTAGTAACGTTACTAACAATCATAAATTCAGCTTTATGGCAAGTTATGGTTACTTATTCTGATAAACTATTTACATAAATTAAGTCAAAATAGAAAACGAACTTCCAATTTATTTGACAAACGTGTCTCCGTCATTAAATCTTAATAAAATTTACAATATCCAAAGTTAATTATATATGTAAAAGCACATTAATTTCCAATATTTACAGATGATCTTCTTAATCAGAGAAAGTCTATCTATATACCGAAATTTGAATATATAAATATTTTTAGGAAGGTTTGCCTGTGGATATATATAAAGCGACAAAAAAAGAGCAAACAGTACATCCTTCCAACACCACAGACATCTTTGCTACCATGAGGGCTTTCAAGGTAAGCATATTTTCAGAAATATATAGTGTTTAGTAGATGTAAGGGCAGATTAATCAAATTGAAGTTTTTCACCACACATATTAACTTCTGATTGGCTGTATGATTTCTATGTCGTGCAAGTGTATACATTAAAGAATGATTTAAGCATTATACTAGCTCTTTGGCAAATTTAGTTAAGAGTAAATGTAACAGCCTTAATTTGTTTACATTTCATCGTTCAATGAGATTTGAACTTTTAGTCACTATGTATGTGCAAAATTGGTCAATTTTCTTACATTGATACCATCCTTGAGTGCTATTGTCAATTGCTAGAGATTACCGAGTTGCGTTTGGCATGAGTTTGGAGTTTCATTTCAGTTTAGTGTTTAAAATGTGATCAGAAATTGTAAATGCCTTAAAATTTAATCACAAATTCCTCAACCTTTTAGGAAGGCATCGTATCAAAAAACGTGTTTTCGAATACTGATTAAATTGCCTTGGGTTATTATACTTGAAACATTTTTAATAATATCAACACATTTAAATTTCTTAAATAAAACACTACATATTTAAAATAATAATACTTCTACATGCTGTCTACTCCTTTATGGGTGTAACCATAAGGGTACGGGTAGAATATCCAGTATTTTTAGAAAGGATGATCGAACTGTAATATAAAATTGCTAACCATACTAAATTTTGCTGTATGACTTTATATTCTTCCATATGAAACATCGTGTTTCACCACATCAACAGGTTTATAAAGGGAAGATCAACTACCACAAACTTATTTTAATACACATAGAGTCGCTTAAATTCACTGGATGTATTGTATACTGATTTTGCGAAAGCGTTCGACAGATTAGATCAGAGCATTTTAATGTCAAGACTTCTAATTTATGGATTTTCAAATAAGACGTTTGCCTTTGTTTGATCATATCTAACAGGAATAAGGAGGAGTTGTTAAAATCTGTGGTGTCGTCTGTCGAAATACAGGTTACCTCTGGAGTCCCGAAAGGTTCCAATTTAGGACCTCTTTTAATTAACATATACATAAACGATATTATGTCTGATATAAACTGTAAATATCTATGCAGATTACTTAAAGTTGTACTCTGTTATTATTACAATTGCTGATTGTTTTAAGCTGCAGCATGATCATCATGGGTGTATCAAGAATAAGTTGCCGTCAGAAATACCAAAATGCTATGCTTTACGAATAAAATTGATACTATCCATAATAACTAATATATAAATAATCTTTTCTATTGCCATATTTGACAGCAATTTAATTTTTTCATATCACATTAATAATATAGCTGCAGATAATTTCAAAATGTTGAGAATTTTAATAAATAATTCTCATGACTTTCTGAAATTGGTTCACTCAAGTTACTTTAAAATTCTTATGTTAGATGGGTATGCCAGTATTATATTATGGTCCCCCTTTTGTAATAGCAACACAAATACTAGTGAAAAAGTTCAACGTTGATTTTTTAAACATGTGTTTCATGAAGGATGGGTTGTACCTAGCTAAAGAGATTCCGAATTCTTAATTGGTGTTGAAATTAGTCTTGAAACTTATCGCATGAAATTTTAAATAATGTAATACACAATTTTGAATAATAACATGGATTGCTCTCATATTAAGCAAATGTTAAACTTTATTATTAGCTCCCTGAAAACAAACGACTTTTAACCTTAATATACCTCGTACAATTCATCAGATATGTAATAATTATAATACATGCCAAGATTCCATATACATTTTGCACTGCATTGTGACCACAATAAATAGACTATTATAGACTACTCTTTTTTTTGGTTATTTATTTCAATGTCTTACATGTGTTTTAAGTAAGTTGCGTTTACTATTATATATTTGTTAGTATTGTTAGAATTGTTCTATTCTCCCATTCTGTAATTTTTACTTGGGTTAACCACACACATTTGTCGTTTCCAGATTTTCGCGCTGATCTTAGCTACAAGCATTTCTTGTAGCTTCGCGAAACATGAAAAAAGAGGCTTGCCAGTTCTGGGGTACTCTTCTGGTACATTAGGACTAAGTGGAGGTCACTTTGCACCTACCGGTTACGGATATGGATACGGAGGAATTGGTAGTTTAGGTGGTGTAGCTTTTGGAGGTGGCATAGGCCTTGGCGCCGGTATAGGCTATGGAGGCGGTGGCGTTCTTCTAGGAGCACCTGGCGTTGCATTAGGCGGACCAATTGTATCTGGAAGAACTACAATAGCTACAGTCAACCAACCGGTACCAGTACCTGTACCGCAACCCATAGCAGTACCCGTCAGTCGTCCAGTACCTGTACCTTATCCACAACCTGTTCCGGTAGATGTTCCACGTGCAGTTCCGGTAGCGGTACCCAGTGCGTATCCTGTAGTGTTAAATCGACCCGTGCCTGTAATAGTACCTCGTCCCATTGCGATACCCCAGAAAGTAGCAGTACCAGTGCCTCAACCAGTACCAGTTCGAGTATCTGTTCCTCAGCCTATTCCAGTATCAGTACCACAACCTTATCCTGTAAGTGTGCCAAGACCAGTTGAGGTTCCTGTACCAGTAGCGGCAGCAGTTCCTGTCGGTTTAGGACCAGCAATTGGTGTTGGTGCTGGATTTGTGGGTGGAGTGGGAATAGGCGGTTACGGAGCTGTACCAGGATTAGGGTTAGGTTCTGGGTTATTACCTTACGGTAAATATTGAAGCAGCTCATGGAATGTCAATTGTTGTTAATGTTTTTTTTTTGTTATGTTATATATTACTTAAATAATAAATATTTTTTTGAAGTATTTTTTCTAAATGGCTCATGTAATTGCTACACATTTGATTTATGAATAATATTAATTACAAAGTAATGCAGAACTTACCTTTTTTAATGTATAGGGGACAATTTTCTAAAAATAAAATCAACAAGAATAGTTAAAAAGTAATTTAAAAATATCCTTTCGCAAGGCATTGGAAACTTGTGCACTGCAAAACTTGATAAGGCGTATAATCGAAGAAATTCCCAAGGAAAGAAATAAATTACATTTTGCAATACCTAATTTAATGCAGCAAATTCAACTGCTTTTGGCGCTATTATTATTAATTATTAATAGAATTAATTTGTAATTTTAATTAGTAATATAGTTTAACATACCTGATGTTACAACAAAATTTTGGGCCCGTCATTCTCAGTTTATACAAATGTTTCTGCTTCTTGTCCGTTTTGAACTTTTATGTTATTGGCAGCAGCTAATACCTTTGCGTAAATCATTAATAGTGATCACTTCGGTGCAATATACTTAATTTTTTAAATATCCCCACAAAAATAAGTCCAAATGATTTAATGTCAGGAGATTGCGGCGGCTCTTGGTATTAATGCTTGGACACGCTGTACATGGTACGGATATAATTGAGCCTCGTAAATGATGCGCCACATTGCTGCAATACGCCGTAGACGACCTGAACCTCCATCTCTTCCACGATTCGGTTGCAAATTTCTAGCGTCGCGCCTGCGTTTGCACTACATTTGCACTCATTGCACACCGTTGTAAAAGTAGCTGCATTTGGCACAAGTTGACCGGGAAATCGTTCTGCTAAAGCATTTTCACTTGAACATAAAACAATACCCATCAACTGCGAGTTGCTATACGTAAGCTATTTTTAATATTTTAAATACTTGCATCACAAAAAAGTTGTATATATATAGTTATGATTTTTATCTACACTATCGAATAAATGGTCCTCAAATAATAGTTATTTTCTGGTCTTGCAAATATAAGTGGCATTGACTGAAAAATAGTAAACGAACAGTACGTTTAAAACTAAGAATATTTAACACTAATAACATGTGTCATTTCAGAAAATAGCAATTTTGCAGTTAACCAATGTTTGTTATATGCTTTCTAAAGTAATTCACATTATTATAGTTATTTAACTTCACAAATTATTTAATTGCTCGACCGCTAAGTACAGTGACAGATATTCGTCTATAGAAAATTGTAAGTTAAATTAATAACTTTAAGAACGATATGAGTTCTGGAAGAACGAATGTGTAATTATACGTACAACATCAAAAAAGACGTAAATCAATATTGTTATTGGTACTTAAGTTAGTTCAAAGGGTAATAATTTACCACCGTGTTAATGATTCTTGAAAGAATTATATCAACCTACCTATATTTTGACTTTATAAATTTTATGTTGGAAAAGCTGTTTTCTCAAAGATACGTGCTTCCCAGTATTGAGGCCATAATAAGGCCTAAGTTTCTTAAGTTCTTCTGGGAGTAACTTAAAAAAGTCCAACCCTATTTCAGTTCTTCACTGATAAAAGGGATCTGACAGCAAATCATACAATTTCTGTTGAAGGTCTGTTCTGCTTAGCTGTTAGCACGTGAGTTAGTAGCAACTGAAATTTCTCCTTCGATTTCACTGAAAGTCACTGAATCGGTTTTCGATTTCTTCTGCAATGTCAATGTATTTTATATGAGTTAAATATGAAACTTTCTCAAAATGCTTCATTTCTGCAAAGTGCTTGACACAGCTTGAAAATGTATTGTTTTTCTAATCAAAACTTGAAACGCTAAATTTTATTTTTAAATTCTCTTATGTGATCATATAATTTGGCAATATTCTGCCGCTTTCTTTGTATTCGTTGGCAAAATTTCAGATTTGTTAAAAATGCTTGCTCTGTATCTACAATTTGATTTTTCAGTTCCGTAGCATCTGATTTCACTTCATTTCTGAAGTGAAGACAAATAGGAATCTCCTTTCAATCAGTTTTCGGCGCTTATCTATTGAATATCGATGTGAAATAATAAGTCTTCGTAAGCAGCATGTACTTCAATTCAATTACATTTCCTATCATAGTTCCGACTCCATCAGTGGAATTATAGAAACATTTATCGAATTCTCCTTAGTTTGATATCACCTTATTCACAGCTTTACATAAAAAAATAACCGTACCCATAGTTATACCATGGAGGAATAAGATCAAGCACCTTTTATGCTACACTGAAGTTCTGTTGAATAGTTTGAACAAAAATAACAATTTGGCTGAGTTGAATAATACGTCAAAGCTTTCATCCTGGCATAGTGAAAAACATTTTTCAATTGTGCCGTACAATGTTTTGGATACATATCGATTAACGTGGTCTACACTTTGTCAATCACATGCTGCGACACTGAGATTTTTCGGCAATTTTTGTTTTATTGAATTAATTGTTTAGTTATTTTGATTGCACAATTCTTAATAGGCACCCCACTATTAAAATGTTCTTTCTCTTTGAGAATTTCCAGCGCTACTTCGTAAGAGAGGCAATACTGCATTTATTATAATGTCAGACTTTTTGAAAAATTGCGTTTGTTGTTTTTATTTTTTTCTTATAATCCGTAATGATAGCATTTCTAGCCACCCCTGTATACTGCTGAAAAATTTCCAGTGTAACGTAGTGTAATGTCGTTTCGTTTCGTATTTTATTCTTTAGGAACTGATAGTAAAATACACTAAAGTTTTTTATTGTTGTTTGTGATTAAAAAGTCTGATTCTCAACATTCATTGTAAACTCAATGTTTGTTCGTTATTTGCATTTCCTGCGAAGATATGTTTTAGTCAAAGAAACTTTAAATTGATTGCTTCGTACAGAATAACAAAATAACTACAATTATAAACAAATAAACACTTCACCTTACCAGCCGTAGCTCAGTCGCGGCGAAGCTTTTGCGGAGTTACCACTGGAGATGCCGACAGTGAAGAGCGGCGAAACGTTTGGAAGCGTGGGATGCGACCAGTTACAGCGGCGGCTACGGAACGCCTCGGAGCACCACCATTGTCCGAGGAAGGGTTCCGACCGTAGCAGGCGTAATACCAACAATAGGAACCGGTATCAATATATGGGCATGCTCAGAGACACAGATAGCAGGTGTGTCCCCACAGAGCCTGGCCGAGAACAACCAGGGCATGTAAAATAATCCCGGCTAATGGCAGGGATGTGTATTTTAACTCTGTTTCTGGCAGCGACCAATTACCGAGGTCACGGCATAACAACCCGGAAAATCACTCTGTATCAAACTTCACCGTACCAATTAACTTCGAATGTCATCAATATGACATATGAATATCTTTTTTCTATGTATGAGTATCTCATACATAGAAAACTTGACTCAACTCAACACCGCGCATGGCCACTCGAATGTTCGAGAGCGATTTAGTGAGATCTCCAATGTTTCAGTAACTTCGTTGTGGTATTCTATCCAGCACGAGTGGTGTGACATAGCCTATGTATGTGTTATTTCTATATTTT
The DNA here is from genome assembly GCA_025584915.1 of Monochamus saltuarius. NCBI lineage: Eukaryota > Metazoa > Arthropoda > Insecta > Coleoptera > Cerambycidae > Monochamus > Monochamus saltuarius. The sequence continues at coordinate 55,354,804 of CM046724.1, forward strand.
TTGCGGTCTCTCATGTTGGAGCAATAATACTACAGTTAGATTATGATGTTGTGTCTCCTTGACATTATTGGGCTGTTAGGGAACCAACCTTTTAAAGTAAACATATTTTCAGAATCAACGTGGGAATGAATAGATGCGTTTACTCAGACGATTAAGCTATTATTATAAAATATAAGATATTAGCTTTCTTTATGTACAATTAATAAAAATGCTGGAGTTAAATCAAAATATTACAATTATATTATTATTATAATTATATGTACAAATGAAATCTTTATTGTGCTATATATTCTATTTTTACGGAATTTACAGGAAAAATGTAAGAGATTCCATATTTTATAATATCTGGAATCTTTAAATCACCTCATGATTAGTATTTTTCATAATACTCAAGGTAAGAATGTAGATTTAGAATGCAAACAAACCCTTTAAAGATCTATAAACTATAATTATCCATATTTATTTGCATTAATATGTATAAGAGCAATAATAACTGCAACCTTGTGTAATAAAAATACCTATATATAAACATACAATTTCAAAAGTATGCTACTATTACTATTACACACGATAAATATTTGGTTTACATATTTGATGAGATAATAGAAAAGTAGAGTTTAGAAAAAGAGACGAAACAAATTTAAGTTTGGTTCTACATTACCTAAATATTATTATTTGCCTATTGTTAATGATTCACGGTAATCATAAATTAATATACGTTGTAGTATATATTCTAGTGTTAGTTGAAATGCATTCAAGGAAAAGTTTATTTATAGCAATGAAATGAAATTGAAATATACACTCGCCGCGAAATCTTTATGATTTGAAATAGTATCACACTTATATTTTTTGAATTATGACGGCTTAACCACTTGTCCATCACATGTGTGATGCCTAGAAAAAAAACGATTATTGACACGACCTAATCATTAATTCCCAAAATTTTTATTAATCATCATTCACAGTCGTGTTAATTAAGGTTAATTAATAAATAATATTAAGGATCAAGCTCACACAATCAGGAATGGGTTAGAGTGGATCAAATTATCCGTGCTTCATTATAGAATAAGAATTATAAAATAATTCAAACAAAATATTACTTACGCTACGATATTGTCCAGAATAGAAATTTAAGTAGAAATATATTTAATTTGAATTAATTTAGAAATTCTACTCGAAAGCATCGATACACTTTTATTCAAAATTTTATCATATTTATATAAATAATATTTTTAAAGAGTTATCAAAGAAATAAAGGTGACAAAATTATAACATTTCAGTGACCAGTGATTTCCTGCATAGAGTGCAATGTTGCTGACTGGACGTCAGTGCATCGGAAACATTGCAAATGCAGCGAAATTGTTGTTAACAGGGTCGGTGCTCAAAAGTAGATTTGGATACGGTGTAGCGCCAGTGCCACCATCAAATAAAGTGCAACGAGTTCCTCCTTGCCGCCAAGAAGGGTGGTTAGTCGTAAGTAAAATTGTGTATTAGATTAGACTCAAGTAAAATAGTTTCCATTCTTAAACAAATTTCAAATTCCCAAATTAAAATTGCTTATCAGGAGGAAATAATGAGAGATTTAACAACAGTTTGAATTAAGCTAAATAATAATAGTTAGTGTCCCAGGTATAATTTTTATCTACAACTGCTTTATAAAAACCTCACTTCAGCATTTATTTGGCACCGTTTCAGTTGAATAATAAAGGCCATTGCACCACTAGTGGAGTAATGTGATATTGCCCCACTAGTGAAATATTAAAAAAAGAGATCACTACTTAATGGTTAGTTTTATTAAGAACTAACAGGTTTATCTATTTGGCAAGTAATAGATAATTTAACTTAAATTGAATTGAATTATTGTAATAAATATTAACAACACAACTTTGGCAATTCGTAAGATTTTTCCTCATACAGATTTTAGACACCAGCATAGAATGGAACGCCCAAAGACTAGATGACTTGTACTTCTTGGATAATTCTTAAAAAATGCTAATAATACCTTTTCTCTGGCTTCATATTTTATATTCTTAGATGCACACCAATCAGTGAATCGTTTATAAAATTGTTTGTACATGGTTCTCGATTTATCTGGTAGAAGTGAACCTTCTGCAGCTACAGCAGCTTTTTCAGTTTCAAGAGGCAAGTCTTCTGTTTCTGAATCACTCATTATTTCAATCACCACCACGATTTTCATAAGAAAATGTAAAAACGAAAACTCAATTTTGTTTATAACAAGTTTAACAGGTTACCATAACGATGCCTTTGCTTCTTGATTTTGAACTTACAAACTAGATTTGATTTTGGATGTTTTTAATTTAAGGTAGTTACAATTTTTTTCAGTTCTAGATAAAATTTTATATAGTACACGCGGGATAACGGCATATTTTATTACATCCGTGAAATTACTATGTATAATCATGCCTATATCGTACTTGTACTATAAATAACTATTATATGTTTAAAGGTGGATGTGACATATTCTGTGAAGGTGCCGTACTGTCACCAATAAAGATGGAATGTTCAGTGCAGGACAACCACACATTTTGTGACAGTTTAGGCCCGTCCTTGGCCAACCCACAACTGCTGTTCGGAAAAACCTTCTCCCATGGCTCCCCAAGAAAAGTATAGCTAGACGCTATGTTTAAATATATGTTATATTTGTTTATTGGTTTTTTTCTCTGTACCTCAGATTCCAAGAGAGCCTGCCCTACGGCAAATAATTATTTTTTCTTAGCCACAATTATTTGTAATTTTTAAAGATGGTCCTGACAATATTAAGAGAAATTGTCCATGGGCGTTCGTCAAAAAAATGAGGGGTAAAGTACATCGGCAACCCAGTTTTTAAGGCATTATTCACAATATCTTTAAGGATTTGGTCATATCATCATAAGACAAATATCTGTTAAATTTCAAACTAATACATGAAATATTGATAAAGTTATTGCAAAACAATTTTAAATGTTCAACTTCCATATTGTTTCTTTTAAAGAAGGCATACCTTATATATCGGTAAGTAGGGTTAAATCATAAAATTTTGTCGCCTAAAATATGCAGGTAATGGGTTGACCTGCTTTTTTTTTGTTACATCCCGTATAAATCAATGCTAATGTATTCAAAAAAGTATTTCATAACTGACAGTTAAAGCAATCCAGCCTAAAAAATTGTAATGTTTAATAGTACCTATATGTTTTATAATTTTGATTGTTAATTAATTGCCATATTATATAAAGAGTTTAAGAAAGCCTTACACACAATATTTTTTTATTAAAACCTTTTTTCAGTACCATGACGAAATAAAATAAATAATTGTTTCTAGTTATCAGCATCTTTTTGGTTGTTGTATATGTTAAAAATATTATGGTTTAATCATTTTGAACTGAATTAAGTATTTTTTATCTCTATATTTCAATAAATTCTAATGCAAATAAATACATTAAGACTACATTTTTATTTATTGAAAATAAATATAATCGGGGACTATAGTTTCAAATATTTAATATACTACGTCATTGTTGACCAATTAAATGTTTTATATATATTGCAGTTTTATTTAGTTTCACTACATAAAATATATTAATACTGTACCTTAACGTAATTAATATAACATTTTATTAAATACAGGGTGTCGGAAAGACGAGTGATAATAATAAAAGGGTTTCTATGTTTGACCAAAAGCAACAAAAAAAACTTGATAATAGAAGATTTCCTAAAAATCGTACAACGGTAACATACGAGACCCAAGAAAAACCATTATATCTAGCTGTTAACTTCAAATAAGTTATGCATTGTACACGAATGACTTAAAAATATATATAGAAATAACAAGTACGCCACTAAACTCCCTATTCTTCTAAGATACAAACAATACCTTAAAAGTTTTTTTAAAATTTTTTTTGAAAAACTAGCTCAGTGTTGAAAAAATCGAATCCTTCTATTTTTTGTACTTTCCGAAATACCTTGCAATGTACAGTGTCCCGCAAGCAACGGCAGCTATTTTGAACACTTATTTATAACTATTTCAAACTTTATTCCCTATTGTGAGAAAAGGGGCACTTGTGACAATTCTGTAGAAATACCTAACGCGGTAGGTTTGCGACGTTGACACATATTCAAAACCTGTCTGCTATCTTAACTCTAATACCATTAGCCGGACAAAAAAAGAGAATTACGTTTTATTTGATGCAATTTATCATACGGCAAAATAAAGGCACTCATATTTCGGACACCCTGTATAGATATAAAACTATACATAAAGTATGCTTTAATCAATGGTTCGGCACCTCAAAATTGTATAAATATTAAGAAATAGATTATACAGATGGATGCGAAAGGTCTACATAGCTGTAAGACTATTGTTAAGTAATTCTTTGGAGTGTAACAAACGCTAAGTAATAATATCAAATAGGTAACGAAATGTAAGTAACACATTTACTAAAGTAAGATTAGAATAGACTGCATCATCTACATCTAAAATCAAGTACAACAATACATTGTAATTGGTACACTAAAAGTTTAAGCTCTTCAAGTGTCTGAAGAAATTATGCACCACCACAATCTTGTAGCAGACAATTACTGAAACAAAAAAAAAGTATAAAAATTGAACATATATTATAAATATGAGTTTCTTTAATATCGAAATTATTTAATGCTGCAAATACAGAATATTTGGTATGAATAAAAAAAAGTGTTTCAAGCGCCGTTTGATGTTGTGTAAACATGAGTTATTTTCAATTTATTATTTTTTTTGTGCGAACTAACAGGTATTTACTGTTTTGTTGTAAATTTGAATGTTTTTTTTTAAATTATCCAATTCAGTCAATAATCAACTAAATTTATTTAAACACAAAAATAAATCAGTATGCTAAAGAACCGATAACAATAAAAACGAAAACAATTTACTACTAGTTTTTATTTGAAAAAATCTCTCACAGATATTTGATAGAGCAATCAAACATGAAGACATAAATGCCTAACTACAGCAAATTTACCATAAATTTTACTATGTATTTCTACTCTACTCAAATGCCTGAACAAATTTTTTAAACATCCTACATACAGAGTGTTGTTTTTGGTAATAAAAACGAATATGCCACCAGACCTGCATTTCTGTTTCGCTTACAATTTTAATTCATTGAGGGAAGTAAATAGAATACCTCTACCCCTAGTTCGCCTTATTTGGCAAGTTAAAGAAATAGCCAAAATCGGTAAAATACCCTGTATCTCGGTAATGACAGTGCTCTCTTCGACAATAGGTTTTTTGAGGCCTTCTAGATGCTCTATATTCGCTGTTAACGTATGTATATTTGTCAATGAATCACCCTGTATATCTAAAATAAAACTGTTCTTTCTATAAAAAATATTATGAGAATGTTTAATTGCAAATGCAAAAGGAAATACAATGTTATAAAAAACTATTGACGTAGAAATTTTAAAATTTTTGAGGAAGATATGTGCATTTTTATGCTACTGATATTCCCAGATTTAAATATTATTTTAGATCAGAAATAAATTCAATTCTCTCACTTTTGCACTATCAAATATTTATTTAGAATACACTTCACAATGTAAAGAACTTAATAATCTTCTGATTTCCTTTATTTATTAACCACATTATTAAAAAAAGTTTCCTTGATCTACCATTTCAATTCAACAATTCCGAGAAATACACTTTTTCTGCGAATTGGTAGTAGACTGTGAATTTCCTGATTGACAATATATCTCTGGAATTTAATTCTTGTCTATACAGTATCATCACTGTATTGACACTATGAATTGAACATATTGTTAGTTGCTAATGTAAAATAATTATAGGTACAAATCAAATTATACGTACGAGTCACTGCAAGTCCAACAACTAAGTGTCCAACAATAAACGGTGTATTGTTGAGTCCAGTGTGATGTATGATTGCAATAAATGTGCCAATCAAGTAAACTATAAGTGCTATAGGATTTAAAATCAACCAAGGAAGCAAAAGCGTTGGATGGTTCTAAAACAGAAATGGATAATATTTAGTAATAATAATAAAAACAATAATAATAATAAATTTGTTGTGAAGCGTCATAGAAACATGTGTTCACAGATACATACAAATTACTAATACTAATACTATAGTTGATTAAAATTTAAAATACGAGTTAAAATATAAAATAAATAAGACATCACATAATACATGTTAAAATTGAAGTTAAATTAGGTATTATAAAATAAATAAACAACAATAATTTTAAAAGAGGTTAAGTAACAGGTGGAGTTTATTAGCTAGTTATTTAAAAAGAAGTAATTTAGAGTATACTAACAATTAGTAGACAAAAACGCGTGCAGTAATTTTTTATATTTCGTCTAGGTACCAATCTCAAATTTCCACGAGAAGACAATTGTGTTCTCTACTACAAAAGTTAAAAGCTCTTTTCTCTCAACCAGCTGGATTTATATTTTGTCTATAAATGACATCGCCAGTGTGTATATTATACGTGTGAATATCACAGTCTCTGGAAAATTTATTAAATTTTCTTTTAATGTATAAAGCTGAGTCTAGCCGATCTAATGAAAATATTCTCTTCTGCAAAAGAATAAACTCTAACAGTATCCACAGCTTGACCCTAGAAAATTACTAAGTACTTCAAATGCAAGTAAGCTAATGCATAATAAATATTTAATAAGTATTTGCAATTCATTATGTGACTAATATCATCTTCAAGCAAAATATTATGCGGTATTAAGTTTTAAATTTTCTTACTATACTACTTTAGGTACTTACTGTATGATCTTATGTATGTATTTCAATATAAATTGTAAACTGTAGAAAAGTAAATGAATAGTAAAACTTGAAAATGGTTCATCTGTAATATGCAAGGCTGTACTTGTCCTAGGAAAAAAATATTTATCATTTTTCTGAGGATACGGAATAACGTGTATCAAACGTTGTTCAGATTACATCTATTACGTTGAAATAAATGTGGACATATCCGTTTTAATAATAACGTACTTAAGTTTATACAAGTTATTATATAAAATACTTACTGTCACTGCACCAAATATAATCATTATTGAAAACATGCACTGAAAGGCACTTCCAACAGCTATAATGATCAGAATACATCGGAGAACTGAAATAAAGAAAATATGTCAAAATCAGTTACCCCAAGAATTAGTGAAGCTTTTAGGTGGAAATAAATGTTCAACAACTGAATTGTAAAGTTTGCAAACATTTTCTAATATACTATACATGTTGAAAAAAGAAGCAAATGCCTACCAAGAAAATATTAATCATTAATTAAGTCCATATTACTCTCAAAATGTATTTATTTTTTTTTATTTTCATTCTAAAACTTAACTTACCTGTTAAGTCTGGTATTACGGACGGATCAGACATGTCCAAAAGTTCATGTGGATTCTCCGCATACGCTGAACAAAGCACTAAGAACATGAAGGCTACTATGCTTTGAAGAACTCCAATAATGATGGTTCCATTCTTCAAGCTGAATCCGCAGCAGTTGGATACCTCTAATGCCATTTTAATCCTGCAATATAAAACAATAAATAAGAAGTTGACGTATTAATAAGTGGCGATAGAAATGCATATACGTAATAGTTATATTGATTGATTAAACATATTTGCCTTATTAAAGAACCATTTTAATAATAATAATAATAAAATCTCTACCCCTCATTCTAATCACAGGGATTAGCCTAGAACTCGGAGACTTGTGCGGGAGAGGGGGCGGCATATTATTATTAAGCAGGTCGCATTTGCGCCCAGGAACGACTTACGTTGGTAGGCCCTAACCACTATTCAGTGCCGGAATAAGGTAAACCTGGAAAACCTCATTAATGGGGGTAGTCAAATATCAACCGGTATCAATCTCTCACATTGACCCAAGCCAACATTCCACCCTACCATACCCGCAGAGAGGGTGCCAATCCTCTCCACGAATATAGCTTATATACGGTCTACCGGCAGCGGGACGCAAACCCACACCGATCTAGTCACCTCGATTCAAGTACTGACGCCTTATACCGCGCGACCACTGACTGACCCGACCCGACCGATTTTGATGAATATAAAGATATACCACAATAAAGGAACATAACGTTGCTGATAGAATCAGTGTTTTTCAAAATAATAAGCCAACAAGGTGAAGAAAATACTTTGCAAACAGTTGAAGATGAATCGCAAATAAGTATTAAACGATTATTTTGAGAAACTGGATTATAAAGAACTTCCGTACACCGAATTCTTAAACGTAATCTACTACAACCATATTATATTCAAAAAGTGCAAGAGCTGTTCCCTATGGATTTGGATCGACGAGTTTATCTTGTATCAGGATATTAATTCTTACAATAAAATTCTTTTCACTGATAAGGATTGTTTCACTCGCGAGGAATTACAAATGTTCACAACTTTCACGAATATTCGATAGATCGATTAAATGGCGAAAGATATTTGGAACTTCTGCAAAACACTCTCCTTGATTTAATCGAAGATTTACCGTTGCAACTTAGACTAGAGTTTTGGTTTATACATGATGGGACATCTCCTCATTTTAGTGCTAGTGTAGATACTTTTTGGATCTTAATTTTCCAAATAAATGATTGTTGTCAAAATTGGCCACCACGATCGCCAGACCTCAACAAATGTGATTATTTTCTTTGAGGAACATTGAAAGATTTTGTTCATTTCTCGCAATTGAATCCCGACAAAATTTTTGGAATCGTATTAAGAATAAATGTAGCGTTATAAGAATCATTTATTTATTTACCAGGCAGAGTAATTTTCGGTGAAAAGTAAATTAATATTTCAGAGAAAATGGTGCCCATTTTGAATAATTTCTTTAGTTTTATTTTATTTTATAGTTTTATTAATAACTGCCAAATTTTAAAGACAATACCTACTACCGACTTTTTGATTTTTTATACTAAACGATATAAAAATGTTGTTTTAATTAATCCATTTTTTCGTGTAAACCTTTTTAAAATTTAACAAGAGTAACAAAGTGTTTAAATTAAATTCTGCACAAGATATTATCAATCGATCAATGGAAAAATAAGTTTGGTATAGCTTTAGGGGTGACCCACCCTCAATTAACACTTTGTACTGCTTCAATTTACTTGAACTCATAGTCAAGCAAAACCAATAATAAACCTCATGCACCTGTTCTGTGTCTTTTTTATGGGGAACATCCTGTATACTTCACATATATGAAGTCGGCATTCATGATATAACAAAATTGTATAATATTTGCAAATCTCAATTCCGTTGCCTTAAAATTACCACATAGTTTTAACTCGAGAAAGATTTTAACAGTAACTAATTATTATTCTCTTTTTTCATTGAAATCACTACTTTTATGAAGTAATTTTAGATAATAAATCAACGTGAACTAATTTACACAGATAATATAGAAAATAAAAAAATAAATGTAGAAAACATATAAATAATGGCATAACAACCAACCAACAAAATCGGAGGTTCTATTTCTAGGTTCTCAGTAATTAATATAATTTTGTGACAAAACAATTTTACCATGACATTGCTTAATTAACTGGTCCAATATCCACTATCTAATTGAGTAAATTGGATAATATTTTCAGAACTTTTTCACATTTACTTTAAAATTTGTTGTAATTCGCAACTCAAGTTTATACCAGCGCAACTTATTGTTTTCATTGAAGTCACGTTAAATATAATATTGTTAGTAACAATTATAAGCAGAGCGAAAAATATTATCGAACCGTAAAGTAAATAATTAGATATAGAAATATTTAATTGTTGAAAGTTAAGTTATCTTGTAACCATAATTCTTAAAACAATCTAGGTTGACCAATTATACAATTTCTTTTCATATATACTAGAAGTTTCTATGGCAAATAAAATTGAAAATTTCACGAAAACAGATATTATGATGGTACAGTAGACATAACAGATATATTCTAGACTTAATAGTTCTTTAGCGTGTAAGCTTAGTATTTTATCCAATCAAGAATGTTATATAAAAATAAAAATAATGAGCACATTCTTTAAGAGAAAAGACATACATAAGGGTACCTGGACCTCTCCGGATGGAGCATATTCGAATCAAATTGCTCATTTTTGCATAGATTAGAATCACAGAAGCATAATAAAAAATTTTAGTTCATGCAGAGGGGCAGGCATAGACTCGGATCACTATCTAGTGAGGATAGATTTGAAGATAAAAAACCTTATTACAAAGGAAAAAAGACAACTAGATATGGCGACATTACAAAATGAGAGAACCCAAAAGAAGTATGAAGAAAAGATAAGGAAAGGTTTGCAAGACATACAGATATTGGAAGCAAATATAAATGAAGAATGGATAAAGATCGAGAATGTCATACAAACAGCAAGTGAGAAAGTAATACCAAAAAAGAGTTTGCAGGGAGGAAATGACGGTGGGATGAGGTGTGTATAAGAGAGGCGGTGATGAGAAATTATCTAAGAATTAAAGCACTTCAGTCACTACAAGAGGAATATAAGGAAAAATACAGGGAACAAAGACGAAAGACAAAGAAAGTGTTTAGACAAAAGCAGAGAGCAGAACAGGTTAAGAAAACAGATGAAATAGAGCAGCATTATAAGAGGAAAGAAATACGTAACTTCTACAGAGAGATAAAAAAAAGGGAAAAAGATAAATAAGGAAGAAATATATGTGAAGATGAAAGTGGCAATCTAATTGGAGAGGAAACAGAAGTGAGAGAAAGATGGAGGCAATATTTTGCATATTTGTTGAATGAAGAGAGTTTAAGTGAAGAAGAGGTGCACTAGGTGATGATACCGGGAAGAGAAGAGGAAGGGGAAGTAGAAGAACCCACAAAAAGGAGATAGATATAATTATAGAAGCTTTAAAGAATAACAAAAGTCCAGGAAAAACGGAATAATAGCAGAGAACATTAAGTACGCATGAGAGGATTTAAGACAAAGAATATACCAAATGATACGAATGATCTGGAGAAGAGAATGTATGCCTGAAGATTGAGAGATGCTATGATTATACCAATCTTAAAAAAGGGAGATGCAACAGACTGCAGAAACTATAGGGGTATATGATTGTTAGATATATAGGGTATACAATTATGGCAACGTTAATAAAGCAGAGAATAGAACCTATAGCAGAACTACAAATAGGGAAGTATCAAGCAAGTTTTAGAAAGTGGATCAACAACGGACCATACCTTCATGGTGAAATGCTGACTACATGCTATGAGTATGGGATCAAAGCAATGGTTTTATTTGTGGACTTCCGAAAAGCATATGATTCGATCAAAAGGAATAAACTAAGTAAAATTCTGGAACAATTTGGGATACCAACTAAACTGATTAGCCTATTGAAAATGACCTTAGAAAATACTAAATCCAAAGTACGAATAAAAGGTGAATGTTCGGAACGCTTTACTATTGATACAGAACTGAGACAAGGAGACCAACTCTCAACGCTCCTTTTTAATTTAGTACTAGAAAATGTCATAAGAGATAGTCAGTTGAACAGAGAAGGACACATATTGTTTAAAAGTCACCAAATAGTAAGTTATGCAGATAACGTGGCCATTATTGCTAGAGATAGTAGGGAATTAGAAGAAGTAACGAGAAAACTTGTGGAGGAAGCAAGTAAAGTGGGATTGCAGATAAATCAAGAGAAAAGTAAGCTTCTGAGAATAGGAGAACAAAAAAAGGATACAAATTTTAAATTGAGAACAGAGCATGGAGAGCTGGAGTTTGAAGTTCAAGAATATGTGTATTTTGGGGTGCTAATAACAGCTAACTGTGATGAGGAACAAGAAATAAATAAGAGAATAATAAAAGCAAACAGAAGTTCGGCAGCAGTCAACCACTTACTGAAATCAAAAAATTTGTCCAGACGAGTAAAATTTAGAATGTATAAAACAATTTTGAGACCGACAGCGCTGTATGGTAGTGAAACCTGGGTTCTCAATAAGAAGTCAAGAGAAAACCTTTTAAGGTGGGAAAGGAAGATCTTAAGAAGAATTCTAGGGGGTAAGAGGACAGGCGAAGACTATGTAAGGAGAAATAATGAGGAAATATTTGAGGAGCTCCAAGGCAAAACGCAGTTTTCGAGTAAAGTTGACTATTTTATTTATAGATGGCATCGTGTACTTAAACCAAAGGCAAATCATGTGGCGTTGTCGGTTTGTAACAAAACGCAGTGGTTGACGTTGAAACTAGGTATAATTTTCTATGTGTTGAAACAAAGCGCAGTTTTAAATGCGTTTTGCTTGGTTCAAAACGCAGTATTAGAATATAGTGAATTTGGAGCAAAGTGTAGTGTTTTAAATTGATCGTGGTGTAACAAAACTCGCGTTCATTTCAAACTGCAGTTTTTTAGCAGTTGGAAATTTGAGGTTGTGTGTGTTACTAAGGGGTGTTTAGACAGTTTAGCTTGAAAAAAATAAAAGAAAAACGCAGAAAAAATGGAAACAGGAGTATTAGTGGCAAGTACAGGAAGTAGACGAAGGATAAAATGAAACTCAAGGCGACAAAAAGCAAAGGATACAAGGTGGAAAATTCCTGTTTAGTTTACTTGAGCCATTTTTCCAATTTTTATTTTTTCTCCTCAGGTATGCTAATCACTTTCCAAATTTGGAAGATTTTGAAATGCCTTGCAAACACGAGAACTGCATGAATGTCCCAAGACAAGATATTTTGTATAGTAGGAATGCATTGTATGCGACCACAATAAAGGACCAAGATACAAAAATTTCTCATCTTCTGAACGTACAGAGGCCTAAGCGAAATCAAATCTACTCACAATTTGATTCATTTACGTCTATAAATTGAAGTTCAAAATTCAGGTTTTTTTTATTTTGTTTCAAAACGCAGTTTTGTTGGGTTATTTAAGATCTTACAGAAAACTGCGTTTTGCTTTGGAGCTCCTCATATGCAATGTACCAGGCACCACCAATAGACGAATTTGTAAAAGCCAGGAGAGTGCAGTGGCTGGGGCATCTAGAACGTATGGAGGATGAAAGGACAGTTAAGAAAATAGTAGGGAGTAAACCTAACTACAAGAAAAAAGAGGTAGACCAAGGTAACGATGGAGAGGCAGTGGCAATAGATCTAAGGGAGAAAAATGTAACGGATTGGAAAAGAAAGGCGAACGACAGAATAAAGTGGAGGAGAATAACAAAGCTCTGCGCCTAAAAGGCCTGTAAACAGCTTATATATATATAATAAAAAATATGTTCGCACGACTTGATATTTCTGAGTACTCAATGAAACGTGGTATGTTTAGTTATACCTACTGGTTGCAATGGTGCGTAGTTTATTATCAATTATTTAATAAAAAATTCTATCTGAATTTGGTAATAATGCGAGAAAGTAATTGTGTTCCTGTAACTGTTTTCGAAGAAGCACAAGAAGCAAATTTCCATTTATTGCCAACGAAATTCAGGGAACATTACGAAAAAGTGTTAGTCCAATTTAACGATGGAGAGAAAACGGAGAGCAATATCATTAAATGAAGAAGTCATGCTATCGTATTTTTTAAATTTGAAGAAAAAATATGCAATTTTATCTATGTGGTCGAAGTATTCGATGTTGAAGGCTACTATAAAGGTCTACAAAAATATAAATATTGGAAAATATAACAAGCTTACTGCTTATTTGAAGAGTGAATCGAGAAGATACAAAGCAAAAAAAGCTGCGGTATTGGAAAAAGCACGTATTGAAAAATTTTTGACTGAGGCTTCCGATAAAGAATATTTAATGATTAAGGTAATCTTTGTTTACCTTGTTGTTAGGTATATAGTAAACTTTGAATTATTTTAGGCTGCACTAATAATGGGGGTTTCTGGTGCCTGTCGATGCTGCGAATTGACAAATTTGAAAATTACTGATGTTTGTACAGGACGTTGGCAGTTACCTACTTGTCAATACCGGACACCAAGATGGGCATTTCAAGAAAATTTACAATAACATATTTTGCGTGAATGCTGTTGAAAAATGCAGAAAATATATTTCCCTTCGTTCAATTTTCTTAACAGAAGACATATTATTTTTAAGATACAGCAATCAAAAAATGTACTTCTCATACTGTTGGAATCAACACATTAACACATTGGCGGAGGTACCCTCAATAGTTGTTTCATTCCTAAATATCGCAAATCCAGAAGCATATACTGGCCATTGTATGAAGCGCACTTCAACAACTTTATTGTCCGATAAAGGTGCTGATCTTACAACCATTAAACGGCATGGTGGATGGAAGAGCTCCTCTGTCGCAGAAAGTTATGTTGAGGAGTCCATATCTAACAAACTTGATATTGCAAGGAAAATCCAAAGAAAATATAGCTGTTCTTTACAAGAAGATTTTTTTTTCAGAAGATGTTATGCGCTCGGAAAATAATGTCAAGAATGCTACAAGGGTTGTTATTAATGGAAAGGAAATGTGATAAAACAAAATTTCTATTACGTTTTATAATAATTGTTATCCTTATTTTCGTATCTATTGGTTTTGATAAATTATGTGATATACTGAAACCATGTATTTTTATCTAAAAATAATTAAGCCATTTTTAATACAGAAATGAATATACAAAATTTATTCTTCAGAAATATTATTGGTTAAAGAAAACCAATTTATTGGTAAATCTACGTTTCGGCTGCATTCAAGCCTTCTTAAGGACAATTCAAGAAAAATTTTCCAGGTAAAATACAGTTATATAAAATGGGGAATAAAAGAGGAGATATAACATATTATAGAAGACACAGTACATAACTTAACAATGTTGAGAATAATAATGGCCATGCAAAATTTATAATAGATTAAAAATAATTTTAAGTGGTATGTGGAAAAGGTAATTTTAGGTGAAGTGATGCGTCACCTGCGTAACCTGGCGAGCCGCCACTGTTTTTCCTTATTGCTCCTAATATACGACAGGTATTTTCGAGTTGTAAATATCTCTACACCATAAGTACTTTTATTTATTTCTTATTACTCGAGGAAAGGACATTATCATTGAATAAATTTGGTGAAACAATTATAAGTGTCATTGCAGAGACTAAATTAGGTGAAGGTGTCTTAAATAACAATGGACGTGGTAGATCCACTGTATTCACTGCGTCACACATCAATGAAAATTCACAAAGGTTTATAGACCCTAGTGTATTTTTAGAAAAGATGCGACGCAAGAAAGATACAACTAAATGTATTACAGTTTAGAAACTTTGACTACAATACGTTAGGTTACTTAAAAATTCGATTAGTTTGTTAATCATAAATTCAGTAAAATATTAATTTCGGTAATTAAATACCTTTTAGTTTTAAATTTACAATTTACTTTATTAGTACTATTATTAGTATTTTAACAAATTCTTATTCGCCCTATGGATGTCTCAGGTATTACTGATATCCTTGGAAGGGTTGATTTTACAGTCAAAATAAATGAGATTTACTAACAACAATAATTCTGGGTTGTAATGAGATACCTCAGCCGGTAGACCATATATCAGTTATATTCGTGGAGAGGATTGGCACCCTCTCTGCGGGTATGATAGGGTGAAAAATTTTAGCTTGGGTCAATGTGAGAGATTGATACCGTCGACATTTGACTACCCCCCTAATTAATGAGGTTTTGTAGGTTTCTCTTATTCCTGTACTGAATGGTGGTTATGGCCTACCAACGTAAGTCATTCCTCGGTGCAAATGCGGCCTGCACAAGTCCTCGACTTGAGCTAATCCTCGTGATTAGAATGAGAAGTAAAGATATTATTATTAGTATTATTATTACTATCACCAGTGGCGTAGAAACCCTGTGCCACTCTTCTTTATTTACAATAAAAATAGTACGTCAATGTCTTAATTATAAAAAAACGTACGATACTTTAAGTTTTGTTTATTTCGAATAAATAATTATTCTTTGAAATTTTCTTTGAAATGATCTTGTATTCAAAATTGTTCATTTAAAATATCTCTGTATTTCGTTGTTTGTGCATATTTGTATTAAAAGCTGATGGAAACTTGAAAATCGTCTCTTCTTAACATTTTGCACATTGCTATAATTAATCATTTTGACCAACATTTTCTAGTAATATTTTGCTGTATTTTCAGCGGAAAAGGAGCTTTACCTCAAACCAAAACAATTTATTTTCGCTGCATCGAATATTTCATATAATATTATTTCGAAAACGGTTAGTCCTAATGACTTCAGCAAGGTATACCTTTATCACATAAAAAAGGTAGATGAATCGATTGTTATATACACTAAACCTCAAAAAGTTCTGACATTTAAAAGAAGCTGATGTGCCATAAGTAACGCCCTCTACTAGTACCGTCAAAACTAGAAACAAATTTGAAGTTAAAGTTTAGCTATATCACATTATTTTGTCGTCAAGAATCTACTCTTGCCCTATGGTGCATTCATTTTTGAACACCCTGTTTTACTGAAACAATAGAACTCACCACGCACAAACTACAAATTTCAGAGATGTTTTTAAAGAACAATTACCTAAATTCCATGCATTTTAAAGAATAACTGTTTGTTCAAAATAATCAAGATTAAGGGAACCTTACATTTTTTATAATTCATTCATTAATTCATTATAATCATACTGAATAATTAGACTAAGGATATATCATTAAAAGGTTTCCAAGTAGATAAGAAATTTCTAAATCTTCGACACCCTGTATCCTGGAGACGGTGAACTTTTAGATATGTATATGCACGATATCTAAAATATACATATGTCATTCTACTCATTGTTTATTATTCATTGTGATACTGATAAGTTTATCCATTATTATAATAAATTGAAATTCTGTAGGCTAAATGACTAACAAAATGCCAATTATTTCAAGTTTGCAGTTAAACAATGCTTATTCTCATTAGTCCTTATCAAGTAAGTAGCTATTTACAACGATGACGTAAAATTGTGGCTGAATCAACTTGTATTATTATTAATTTAAGTGTATATGCCTTAAGAAAAAAAAATCACCTCGCATAAAAATTTTAATTGCAATTTAATATTTTACTCTTTGACTTGTCTTAAAAAATAATCATATACACAGGGTGTGGGTAAAGAGTGGGTCATACTTAAGGATAACTTCCTTGGACAAAACTGATGTGATTTAAATCAACTTGCCTTAGCCAAATTTTGCTTTCTTAAGAAGTTGAAGGCCTGAGGAAGTACTTTTTTATTTCATTTTTTTACCGTAATTTCCTTGTATGTTTGGTAATTGTATTCAAACTTTGGAAAACAACGAGATAAAGATGAATGTTTAATTGATTTTTGAGCTTAATGTACAGGACGTTCTCAGCACTTGTACCACTATATTATTTCTTTCAAATTTTGTTCAAGGAGAGAGATTTTTGAGAAACGTATTTACTTATTTTGAAACTGACTTCGATTAGCTTTAAAATAGGTATATTTGTTGCATATCGCTAAAACGCATCATTTTATAGAAAACTGTGTGTAAGCAGGGTCCACACACACACAGGTTTTACAATGATTTACCTGCGCAGTTGTAAACGTGCAATTCTCTGGACTGGCATCCACAGAATACAATTCGCACCCAATATTTAAATAGTTTATGCATGACAGTCATGGAAATAGTTCTTCTCTGGTCAAGCGTGCAACTAATTTGCGTCTACAGACTTAGACAAGTACGTACAGGTCACACAAAACTGAAGCACCGATCTCAGTATTGTGGCACCGTGCTCAATCCTTGCACTGTGCAGTTTTCCTGTCCACACGCAGCTACTTGACTGCAACGTTCTGAACTGCACAGGTAAAACGTTATAAAAAACTGTGTGTGTGGACCCCGCTTTAGAGGTTTGACGAATTAGGTACTTTAGGGATATAGTAAGTAGCTTTCTTAATGTAGTCAAGTCCAGCGCTTCTGTATAGAAAAAACATTACATTCTTGTGATTATTTGTTTAAGTTCGTCGTATCCTTGAAATAGTGTTTTCTAGAAATACAAGTAATTTGAGTTATTTGAGAATTGAATAATATAGACTTTAGCAAATAAAAGGAATGTTATCTCTTGCCACCCGCGAATATTCAAAGACACCGAAGTAAAACTAACACATCATAAAAGCGGTCTAACCAATACATTTTTAGGAACCGATATGTTTGAAAATACGTGTTGTTTAAATCAAATGTAGCTGTAAATATTGTTATAACATAAACTTACATAGTTCTGCATATAAAATTGTTATCTTTTATTTATAAGTATGTGAAAATAAATATAATGTGGAGAATAGCAAAATAATGTGTTTACCAATGCATTTGCAATTTACTATATTATTTGAGGAAAATTGAAGTAATAAGTGGATAAACAAAATATCAGTAATTTTACTTTTGATATTATCTTACCTCTACGTGTTTTACTTTTCAAGATTTCTGTACCTAAAGAACATCACAAATTTGATCATTTTGCGGCGAGAAATACGGTGTATTTAACAGATTAAGAGAAACTGGAGTTTTCGCCAAAGAAGACGTTATTCGAACTGTTCAGAAGGAAGAAGCAGTATTAAATCTGGTTAAATATTATCCGACATCAAGTATCCCCCGTATGTCTGTCAATCTAGGATTAAGTCAGAGTACTGTGTTTAATATTTTGCATCAATAACAATTATGCCCGTACTACTGTTTATTATTACTATTTTATATCAGTCGAAAACACTGCCAGATGATTTACCTATTAGCAAGAAAAAAATTGAGACAAGCTCCACTTTTTGTAAGTAAACTGATGAGGCAACTTTTACAAGAAGAAGAATTTTCACCTACAAAAATGGACACACATGCGTTAAAGTAAATCCAAACAGTACGGGGTTGCGTCAATAATAGTACAAATGAGTGGTATGCGAAAAAAAGTTTGAAAACCGTGTGAGATGATATTCCTTTAAATGTTAATATTCATATGTGGTATTTATTTACAAGACGATGCCCCTGTCCATTATTCGGTACTAGTAAAGAGTCACTTAAGTAATATATTATCCCTTCAGTGGATTGGACGACAAAGTGAGTATCCATGATATGCACAAAGACTAGATTTTAATCCTCTAGATTTTTACTTCTGGTGATAGATACATTAAAACTTTATTTTGGCCTTACTGCTAATGCCAGATATGAACTGTGGCAAAAAATAGTAACAGGGGCAAATGATAAAAATCATATTCATCCGACCTTTTTCGCAGTTAGAACCGATTTCTTAGGCCCGCACAGACTATGCGTGAATTCGCGATTCGCGATACGTGGTTTGTAAGGAATTCGTGCATCGTGTGTAGGGTTTTATGAATGGATTTTAACGAACAAGACCCTACACACTATTCGCGAATTCCTCGCTTATCACGAATCGCGCATAACAAATCACGAATTCACGCATAGTCAAACCAATCAAATTTAAAATAAAGATTATGTTTTTGCTATTCCGTTTATGTTTAAACGGTTGTTTTTTTATTTTGTTATTTTATAAAAATCTATATCTTTCATGTTGTCATATTTTTGTGTTGTGTTTCTTGCTGTTTTCATTTAAAATGTTATCAATACGGCATTACTAACTGTAATAGTGTTTTAGTTAATAATAGTTATAATTTTATTATTATTTTCCAAGTTTAAGTAATAGATACGTTAAACGCAATTTTATCTAAATTGGTGCATTTTAGGACATGCAATAATGTTATATTATTATTTTAAAGCTAAAAACAGCTTAATTCATAATAACTAATCTTTTTCCAAACATTTGTATCCTTAAAAAAATCTGAAAGAAATAATTGAAAAGAATAATATACATTTAACGTAAAAATCAATCAAATATTCGTGTTTATCTCACAAAAAACCTCATTTGCCACAATTACCTAACTAAATAAATAAAAATTTCTTATCGTAAACATATACAATAATAAAAAAAGTATTTTCTCAAGCCTATAACAACTTAAGGAACCAAATTATACTAAGGTAATTTAAATAACATTATTTTTGTCGAAAAAAGCTTGCCTTAAAATATGGCTCAGACTTTACAGAACGCCCTGTATAAGAATTTTTTCCCACACTACGAACACTAAATTTATTGTAATTGTGGATATCCTGTGGTATTATTAACGATGTTATGGTAGGTTTTATTTTATTTCATAGCAGGACTAAATTCTGTAAAGGGAAATTGTTCATGGACAATTTTTTTTATTTAATCAAACTTCCTACTGGCAAAGTTAGAATCAATGAACCGGATCAGTTTTAGCACGAATAACATTTTAAGTCATTATAGCTATACAACTAACCAAAACTTATATTTCTAGGAAATCAGTAGGACAATTTGCCACATATATTGTTTTACATACACATTTGTAAGTACCTACCACATATTTAAAAAGTTGTGTCACGAATTTTATTTTGCAAATTTATTGCTTCTGATTTTACACAATTTATAATAATTATTTTTAAAGCAAATTTATATTTGGAAATATTTAGAAAAATAGATACTTAGATAAGTAATTAATTGGCAATAAGCACTTGGTGAAACTACTTGGTTTAGTCATTGCTGTAAAGGTTAAGATGTTAAGAAATTCTTCGACAAGCCATATTGTTTAGCAATCAAACTAGGCTGCCTTTAATTTTAAATCATCTACATTTAGCTGACAGTGTGGTGCTATAAATAAAAACAAAGCTATACTTACAAGTAAATCACAGCACATACACCGAAATAAATAAATTTACTTTTGTCGTGTTATTAGTATCACAGTCAACTCATCGAAAACAAAACAAACAGTTGTTTGCTGACGGTGGTACACTGACAAACAATAATTTGTTGGGATTGTTAGTCTGTTTCAATGTTGTTTCTCCTTTCCACACGAAAGTACGGCTCTTTGCAGATATATACGTACGACGTAGCTTAAAATGTCTGGTAGCAAGAGGTTGGCTTTCATTTTATAATTAGTGAGTCAGTCATCAGTCCGCAGCACAAGTTTCATGCGTTGTTCTAGTGAAAATATAAATAAATAATGTACTATAGTGTGTTACGCTTTTTGACAGGATTTTAGAGAGATACAAATAATTTTATTTTTTTCTCTTTTAGAAAGTTGGTTGGTTGGTTAGTGAGTTGGAATAAATGTATCCAACTATTGATTTAAATAATGTTTTTAAGAAGAATGAAGTATTTAAGAAAGATTGTTGTTTGATGAATTGAAACGTATTTACAATAAAAATAAAAATTCAATCAACACTAAAAACACTTTGGTCAGTACAAGAAATTATATGTACCTATAAGTACCTATTGGAAGTATAGTAGATATTTTCATAATAAATCTAGTTTCTCAAATTGCTGATACCATAGTGGGTATAATGATACCAGAAACTTCTTTGTTCTTTGCAAATTAATTGCATTTTGTCATTTTGTGAGTTAAGTAATTTAATTATATATTTTTTTTAAATTTCGACTACTCTATTCTGAATTTAATCACACACATACACTAACAAAGAAAAGTGAATTAAATTCTATGTTGTCGAACATTGTCATTATCTAATAAAAGCCACCCATAATATAAACAACGTACTGCAGTGTAACATACCCGGGTTCGTTCAACATTGTTGAAAGAGGAAATATTTGGCCAATAATCGAATCCTACATATTTACGAAATTAGGGAGATTTGAGTAGTTTTAAATAAAACAAAACAAATTACTAAATACACCTCGTTTGTTAGTTTTCTGTCAATGGTGTAATAGCCTACCTAACCACCTATCAGTGCCGTACTCAGCCTTGAATTCACGGGGTAAAAGAGCACGACAGAGAAAACCCCGATCTCAATTCAAAGAATCGCTGTAGCTATTGCAATGGTATTAATAATGATGACAATAATAAAAATGTATCTGTACTTCAGTACTTGAATACACGGTAATATAATCATAATTCTACATATAAAACTGAAGAGTATTTTGGAAGGTACTGAGGTCCCATACGGGAGGCTACCCAGCTAGTAGTTGAGGGGTTGAATAAAAATCTCAAATCATATCTCATGCATCATATGTTTTATTGGATGTTCGTCCAGTCACGGGAGAAAATATTAATAAAATCACTAAGGCTCTTACAAACATCTGACAAGCAAACCGTTAATTGAAGTAATAAAGTAGTAGTAGTAGATTAATAACAACTAACGATACCAGCTGCAATAGCATAACTTGGACTCAAGCTAAAGTTGTACATATAATTTAAACAATAAACCAACAAAGTATCATTTTACCTTAAAATTATAATAACATATAATGAAACTGTAATAAAATATTAAACAGACAAAATAATAAAAATAACATAATGACATTTAATCTTAAATACAATATACAAAAACAAGTTACTGACCTGAAAGAACAGATGCACTACTTATCACCATTTACTATCTTCCAGCCAACCTGCCGAAGTCTTAAAACCCAAGTCACTCCCCATTGGATCTCGCCCCGTATTCCCGTGTTTATCACACTTCATCTCAAGTCTCCCCTCTAGCTAATGTGTATATAATATTCTATACAGAATGTTATTCATTCAGCAGTACAGATATAACAAAATAATATGTAACTAAGTGGATTCCCACAGTACTTGGATTTACACCAAAAATTGGTAGAAATTTAACGATACATTTCCAAAATAATAGTAAACGTTATTTAAATAGGTATTCTGAAAACATCGACAATATTGAGTTAATGAGTTAATATTTAGTGCTAGCACATTTACTGTTGTCAATGCCACAATACTACATTGTTTTTATTGTACTATTATTTCTGCACGTGTATTAAAACTGTTGTAAGCTTAATATACACACCGAATGTTAATGTAATAGGTATTTATAATTCATAGCGTCAACTAAGCAAGTATGTTTCTTGTTATTTTATAATAATCAGACGATAATGATTATTGTATAATATTCTGCATTTTCTACATGAATGAAAATAATAAGTAACTTCATCATGCACAAAATCTTTCCACACATATCTTAAGAAGATAACTACTACTAAGAATGTTTCTCTTAACATAATTTAAAATTAGTCAAAATTTAATGTACTTTACGCTAAGAACCCTAACAAACTTTTATGTTTGCGTAGTCACTAGTGAACTGCCTGTTTCATTTCGCTGGTGGGTGTTATTTCTGTAAACGGTCTATTATGCCGCCTGTTCTGCATTTTTGCATCCAAGAAAGCTTTATCAAGAAGAGTGAATCTCAGGTGTGCCCAGTTCTGGAATTCACCTATATAGTACATATAAAGGCCAGTTGCAACCTTAGAAGATAAGACTCGCGATACTAATCTTATATTGCAAAGGTGCTTCTTCAGATGACGAATTCTATTAAAACTGATTATTTCATTTTCTAATAAGTTTCCTTAACTAGAGTTTGCTCTGGTCTCAAATTCCTGCATTCACAATGTCCTTCCCAACTGTAAGAAATGTCAAAAGTTGATTCTGGTCCTAGGAAAGATGTCTCAGTTCCTTTTTTTGCCAGTTCATCTGGATTTTTATTTCTTTCAATTGCTGTTGTCGAACACAACCTATCTACATTCGTTATTGGTAATTGTTCAAACAAATTTTTAAACAGCCTTGTTTGACGCTATGACCTTTATTGCAGTCTTATTTGAGATGAGCTTACGTGTTAGCCCCTCTATATATTCTCTGTTAAACACGCTCTAGGAAGGGCTCCCAGGTTATAGCTTCTATAGCCACCTGTGCCTCTGCCATACGATTTCAGCTCCTATTGCATTGTCTCTTTGTGTATCTGTAAATTTTAGTAGACTGCCTTGTATATCAGTTTCTATTACTTTAGATTATTTACCAGGTCTAGAATACTATGAGAAAGGTTCTCAGTTTATAGCTTCTTTACCACTTGCACTTCAATCCTAAT
The DNA here is from genome assembly GCA_025584915.1 of Monochamus saltuarius. Lineage (NCBI taxonomy): Eukaryota > Metazoa > Arthropoda > Insecta > Coleoptera > Cerambycidae > Monochamus > Monochamus saltuarius. The sequence continues at coordinate 55,378,663 of CM046724.1, forward strand.
AATTCAGCCCCTGTTTCACTGTCTCCTGTTTTGAAGCCATACCTAAACCATAAAATGTCCGTCTCTTTAATCCATTATTTATACACCAACTCTTATTCCTCTAGATTCTTTATTTAGCTGTCAAAGAGGTAGTTTATGGAAGCTGAATTTGAGAAGAAGAACCAGACTACACTTTGCAATAATTTTGTTAGATCTTGGAGCGCCCCATGTTATAAGATACGATCGCATTATTATTTCTGATACATTCCACTTAAACATGATGAATGTATTGAAATATTGAACTTATATATTTTTATTGGAAGTAATATGAAGGTGTAGAACAAATATTAATTTACCATTTTTTTCAAAAACATACATTTAACAAAATATTGTGATTCCTATACTTTGAAGAATCATTATTATTAGCGTTTGTAACATTTTTTACTGTATTAGAAAGGTATTTTAAGCTAATATAAACCAAATATCCTACAATTCCTGTCATATATATGCTCTCTGATACCAAACATCTAGGTATGCTAATGAATTGTAGGAGATGTGATTAAAATACCTTTTTGAAGAATCATCTCCACTAACAAGCTCTGTATAGTTGGTTGTCTGTCATCTCTTGAAGCACTGAATTATTAATTATATATTATATTGCTATTCATAGATGGAGAAACCAAACTACTTTTTGGATTACCACAATGTCAACTATAATAAATTTTTGAATATATGCTTTAGAAAATGCATTAAAAACAATATTAAATGCTGAATATTAAAATAATATATACTTCCTCTATGTTTAATGATGTTTAAGTGATAAAATATATATTCTTAGTACAAACCACAATCTGTTTAATAAAAAATAATTAATTAATAATTAAGTCCTTGAACTGTCTACATTAAATATATAGAATTATGAAAAAATAGATATTTAGAAATTATGTATAATTCTGTTACCACAAATAAACTTATGCAACCAACTACACGAATGATCAGTGTAAAATGGAAGATATCTCTATTAAATGGAAAACTCTTTATCAATTTATTAAGAACATTGTCTTTTAGATTTTAGCAATACTTCAAAAGTGTAAGTCATCAAGTAGTTTTCAAATAATGACCTTGCAATTTCCTTTTATGAAGAGTTGGTTAAAGATTTTATTTAGAGTGGGGAGGGTTCAACAATCAACTGAAGTAAAAGATGAATGATGTATGATTTGTTTTAAAACAACTAGGATAAATAACAATAGAATAATCTGTTGCATTGTGGATATTTCTCAAATCAAATCTCCAATATTTATAATCAACCAGTTAATCAAATATATCAAATGTCTTACCATTGGTTATATCAGCATTTTTATACATATATCTAATGGTCTCACAAAATTAAACTGTCTGATCAATCCTGGCATTTTCTCAATGCATTTTCATTTCATGTCAATTTGATACAATTTGATACATCGATCTTACTTGACTGGCTTGACTTGTCTGATACTGTAATAATTTAACTTAAATTTCTTTGTATCAATAAAAAATATACCGTTATTTTATGCCAGAAGGAAATTGTATACTCTCAAAGATTGACAGAAAGAAAACCGCTGATCTTGGAAGGTAGCGTTTTGTAAGAGCTAAAAGCTTTAGAACACAACATCAGATGATTCGATAAGGAAATACGTTATTAATAGAGTACTAAAAGCACAACAGATACATCCATCCCATGATACCAGCACATGGTCTCTTACCCTATGATCTCGAGCGCTTCCAGGTTTTTTGTGTTTGTTATAGGCAAAGATAAATGGAGGTAAACTCTGGTATCAACATATTACCGTTGAAGCGTGTTACACTAGAAGTTTTACTAATTTCCATAATGAACATGTTTATGCAGATGAAAATCCATGTACATAAAATTAATATATGGGCTAAAATAGTTAGTACATTATTGGTCTTGACAAGAGAAATGTATGACATTTACAAAATGCGTTGCTAGATGATGCTAGAGTATTAATTTATCTCTGGACTTTTACAAAATTGATCGCATATGCAATTCTCTATGCGTTTCCGACTTGCTCTACTGTACCATTTAAATGTCAAAATATGTTCTGTGGAATATGTATTTTTTTATCTCTTTTATTTGACGCGACTGACCAAAATCCTTCAAAAAGTTTTCGGGGAGAGTGTGATGCGAGCGAAGCCAGCTCCCAACATACTACCCGACTAAGCTGGTCCGTGGTGCATCTAGACCGCGACCGCATAGTGCCCTTCCACCTTTATTTGGTTTATACATAATGACGCCCCATCATATTTTTCATAAAACATTTGAAACCACTTAAATCGGCAGTACCCAAACAAAAGGTCGTTCATCACGTTCTGCAATCTTAAATCTATTGGATTTTTTATGGGAGCTCCATAAATCCTATGAAGAAATAATCTTAAACAATCACGAATTTTTGCAATGAGTACATAGCTGGATATGAATACAGGAAGTATTCAATCCATCAATACTGAGTATTTTGTTAAAAAATATTCATGATTACTTGAATCCTTAATTCTTGTATTCATATTAGTTGAATACAATGCTGAATGTTTACAATCTATAGATGAATATTTAAATCTAATGAAATACATTTAAAAGCAATATAGAATTAGAGACCACAAGCCGCAGTACCAGTGGTGACTAGTGCAGGAGGATGCTGGGGCGCCGCTTATCTGCAAATTTTCATAATATAAAAAGGAAATGCTAAATTTGTAAAATGCAGTTAATTTAGCTATAATCTTGTTACCGTCGGATATGACCAGAAAGCACAGTGCGGCAACGCATATTTACTACACTGTTTGGGCTCTGTTTAGTCTGCCTGTATCCGTAATAAAAGAGTACATTGTGTGTGTATAAAATAAGTCCCAGTTTTTTTTTATCTTAGTTAACATATTTGTTTCCCAAGTGTAAGATTTTGCAACATACCTATTGGTTTTTGTGTATTTTAAAATTAATGCAAAAGTTAAGTTAAACAATATAGTGCAAGAACAATCACAATCCTCAAGATTCATAAATACCTACTTGGGTATTCATGGTTATCCTAAATCCACTAAATTTCTTTACACTTAATTATACTATTTTCAAGTACTATATCATGAGTACACATTTCTAAACGTAATAAATACGAATATTGAATAATGTCAGATAAAACTATTCACTTATTGAATATATTGTGTTACATACTGTTTTGTAGCACCTATTAAAATATTATTATTTAATGTGATACCATTGAGGTGTCAAATACAGTATGACATGTGCGCTCACATTAAAAATATATTTTCCTATGCCGAAAACGGTAAAGATGTAAAATTATATCTTGCCTCGACCTTTCCTACATCTGCAAACATAGCGTGTACAGCAGCACTGTTATTATCTGCAAAATACCTACTAATACGATAGGCCAGTAATAATGCACCAGTCAATCAGTATATAAGCTATATTTTTATCAAATTACAAACCTTGATTTACTGAGGATACGGATATAGATATGGTACCTACCTATTCATAAAAAAATTTATAGTAATCTAACACATTTTCCATTTAAATAAGAGATACATATTTTTATACTTATACTAAAGTTCTCAATTCTATTTAAGTTCCTATACAGAATCATTACATTGCATATACCTATTGTGTTTTCTATTGTTTTAATTATAAAGCAACAAAAAATACTGCAATAGAGAAACACTAAGGAAATGAGGGAATATTGAGAAGTCTAGGAAGTAACAAATACAAGGTGTTTACTAAAGATCAATTTACCTTAGTACCATATTTCTTCCTTAAAACGTTAGGTATAGGTCCGCTTTACGCTAATTTATTTATTTATTGAGTAATCGTATTCATTTTTAACAAAAATAAATATTTCCGTATTTTAAGGTTTTGAAATACGTTAACCAAACTGCTTCCCGTCGTTGTAACTCTCAGCTGTTCTAACTCTTTAAAGATGGCGCAGATTATGCCTGCACGGACGTGCATAGCATGAACCTGCAGAGCCTGCTCACGAAGGTTCCCATGTTATTTAATGGAGCATTGCACACTAGACCAGGAACTGCATGGACCGGCACCTGCAACGACCTTTACTGCAGGTCGTGCCAGTGGCCTACAATTTCTGTGCTTGGCCGCGGTAGTCCAACGTAAGTTGTGTTCCCACAAAAGTCTGAGATTGCTTTCAAGTGTTAGAAAAATTCGACCAGTTAAGTTGTCAATGCGTAGTTGAACTATCGAACACCCTCGCTTATAAACAATTTCTATTTACTTACCTCACCGCTGCAAAATATTGTGTTTTGGTAGCAACGACGATCCAAAAGCTAAAAAAAAAATGACTTTCGGAAATACTGAAAAAAATTTTGTTAATCTCTCTCCAGCTCAGAAAATAAATTATAAAGTTCACCATACAGCCTTTTCTTTTTATTGGTAGAGTGAATCCAAAACTTTCTCATGTGCTTCAATTTTTGGTCGTTCGACTTGCATGTAAGAAGGCAAACCGGCCGGCAATATTTCAAGCGCTGACAGTTTTTTGGGAGGCCGAGAGTTCAGAATGGGTCTTCCGTCAATACAACCACTAACCGTACGGTTTGCCGGAAGATTTACTAAACGCATGGCCTGCCTTCCGGTAAACTGCATCGTGTATGACCATCATTAGATATCTGTAACGTTTTATATCTATATCCCTTACTATCAGTATTTATACATATACTTAATTCCATTTTATAACAGAAAATCACTTGAAAAAGGAAGCCTTAAAATACAGGAATATGATTATTAATGTATCGTGGCTGCATTGGTTAGAAATCTTAAGTAGTTACTTAATAAAATTACTATTTATCTATTCTTCCGCTGCACTATATAATTATTTTCATTCGATAACTAGCATTCTTGTATCCGCCATTAAAATAATTGTTGGTTCAATTAGGTGGTAGTAGGTAAAACAAATCAATGATTTCGTCTTGTTACCATTATATGTTTCCATAAATTGTAAATGATTGTAATAGTTATTATATCTATTATACAAAGTGTCTGAAAACTAAAATCAAAACATTTAAAGAGTGATTTTGCTTATGAAAATAATTGTCAGTGGCACAAAATTAAAATTAAAAGAGGTAACTTGCCAGTTGTATTTAGGAAAAATAAATAATTAAAATTGTAAAGCTTTGATGTCCTTATTAACTACAGAAAAGTGATACCTACCACTTTTATTTAGAATAAAGTACGTCAAAAACTTCTTTTCAGTTGGATTATCCTATAAATTTGTTGTTTGCAGTTCCCACACCCTGTATTTGTAATACCTAGATCAAAAAAATTAAAAATCTGATCTCGCAACATTCTTTAATACTGCTACCTATTTCCCGACCACTATTGATTCACACCATGTAACAATAATTATCTATTGTCAGTAGTTTAGTTATATTTGTCAGTATTTTCAAAATGTACTTGGTTAAATTGTGCATATTACGTCACATACAGACGATACAGACGATAAAACGAAAATTTATAACTTAATCTAGGTTTTTCGTGCTGTTATATCGTGGCCTAGGTAACTGGTTGTCATTTGCCGCAGAGTTAATGTATACTTCCTTAACCTTAACTGAAAATCTTACTCTTGTCGTTCTCGCACTAAGCTCTGTGGGGGCGGAACCGCTTTCGCGACCTCTGGGGTCGCCCATGTAATTTGGAGGAAACGTGACCAATTTCAACAGCTATGATGGAATGTTGTCTGAGAAGCGGTTCCTATCGTAACAGCCATAGTAGCAATAATAGAAATCATTATGGAAATAATTTTTTGTACTGAATTTTCTCTATTGATGATTAAAATCAAGAAGGGCCTTTTGAAAATGCACACTTCTGCACGTTACTGGAAACTGGTGCCCTATAAAACCTGACCCTGCGCAAGGCAAAGCATGCAGTCGGCGACTGGCACGGCGGTAAAGTGTAATAAAAATGAGTGGACAAAAAATTCAAAGACATTTCCAAGAAAAATAAAGTTTTATATCAACAAAATCAACTGCTTTTGTCGCTTTTGTTACTATTAATTAATAATAACAAATTTGAGTTTATAATTATTAAAGTAATTTGACCTATCTCATGTTACAACAACTGTTCAAAATTTTGTCCATCGATGTGTAAACACATAAACAAAAAGAAATCCAAAGGATTTAAGTCAGCAGATCTTGGCGGCCAAGGTACCGGTTCTCCTCGTTCATCCATCGTACTTCCTGTGCTGCATTATGGTACTCCGAATATTATGTCGAAAATGAGTAATTCCTGTAGTATATGAGTTTTATACTTATTTTAAATTTTATGCCTATAACCTTTATTCACCGTTGGCATAATAGGAATATTCAATTACAAAATACCTCTGTTCTACACATATGAACAACTATCTATCGTAATTTTGATATGGGACTTTTATCCTATAAAAATTTTTTTACAAAATCCTATGCTCATTTAAATTTTTTAAAAACACAAATATTTACAATTTGATGCTTCAGAGCCATCTAGCGCCCAAACTAATCACAATTGTAATGAGTTTATTTTAATCGACTTTAGTCCTAAAAACGTGGTATATTTTGAAGACCTTTTTGAGATACCCTGTATATAATAACTGAAATTTATATGTTTAGTTAACAGACCTAGCTATTTTTAGATTTTTGCATTTCCCTGTAGCAACCGAGGTACTTCATAAACATCACTTTATATTTCTATGTTAATTACCAGTCATTATTTTTTCAATCGGACCGTTAATTATTACTCCATTTAATTTTTTGTCAGGCTAAAATAATTATGTCACTTGCTCTATGTAAAAGCACGCGTGTTAAAGATTTTCCAGGGCTGTTAATAATTAACATGTGAATAAAAACCAATACTCCATCCTGACTGATGATTACCCCCACTCGTAGGATGACATAGCGTGGATCCTTGGTGTAAGACTCAGTGACTTCCATATTTTACGACAGAAAATAGTTGCATGAGTTATATCAAGCGCTCATCTATTTTAGCTTTTATATTTCCAAAAGCGTATTTGGTTGGTAATGTTCTAATTTCGATTAGACGATTTTATAACTTAATGGTTCAGTCCGCAACCAAAATTAAAATGAAGTTACCGGTGAAGTTAGGGATCGGTTCGTCGGTCTTATTTGTTTTCATCGTACTGGTGGGATTTGTGGTATTTCCGAAGCTGATAACTTCTAAAATTAAAGGGGTGAGTATACGTAACTATATTAAAAAAAACGGAACCAAAAATTATTTTGTATGAGAGGATCTACATTTTTGTAAAAGAATTAAACAATAAGTGTCACGTTTCTATTGGAGGCTCAGTTCTTGGAACAACAGTGGGAGTAGTTTAAGCAAAGTGTTTCTAAAATTACATGAATGTAATCAAGTTGTGCACATAAAACACGAGTCTCAAACTACAATAACATCAATAAGAATAAAATAAATATGCATACATAAAATAAATATCTGTGAATGGTTGGGAAATCTCGGAGCTGGAGAAAAAAGTCGATTGAGCCAAATATGCCTTATGTTGCTAGTTTAAAAAATACAGAGCGTTCAATGCTAGAATGTTATTTTGAAATATCTCAATAACTTTGAAACCTGTCGGAGTAGGTATTAAAAAAATTGGCACAATTATGTTTTTTGGCCAGGTAAATAAGAATTTGTAACTAATTTTGACGTCACTAGCAGAGGACACCACTTATGGCACATAACATTTTTTTTAAACGGCAAAACTTTTTTGTAGCTTAGTGTATCCATCTGACTATAGAAACAATCGATTCTCCTACCTATTGTATCTGAAAAAGGTATACCCTGTTGAAGTCGTTAGGAGTAACAGTTTTCGAAATAATCCCAATAATTTGAAATATTCAGTGCACCGATTGAATACTGTTATCGTTTCTGGTAAAGTGCCTTTTCTACTGAAAATACAACAAAATATTACTTAAAAGAGTTATTTAGAACGGTAAATTATGGGGACGTGCAAAATTTAAAGAAGATCGGCGATGCTTGATTTTGAAATCATTTTTCAACAAAGCACAAAGATTTTATCAAAGCAGGCCGATCTTTTTGAAATTTTGCAAGTCTTCATAATTTACCGTTCTGAACTACTTTTTCACGTAACATTTTGCTGTATTTTCGGTAGAAAAGGCACTTTACCTGAAACGATAACAGTTTTCAATCGCTGCACTGAATATTTCAAATACGATTATTTCAAAAATGGTTACTCCTAACGACTTCAACAAGGTACACCTTTGTCAGATATAATAGGTAGGAGAATCGATTGTTTCAATAGACAGATGGATACACTAAACATCAAAAAAGGTCTGCCATTTAAAAAGAAACATGCTGTGCCATAAGTGGTGCCCTATAATAGTGACGTCAAAATTAGTTAAAAATTCTTATATGCCGTGCCAAAAAACATATTTTTTTTTAATACTCCGACAGGTTTCAAAGTTTTTGAGATATTTCAAAATAAAGTTCTAGCATTGAACGCTCTGTATTTGAAACCAGCAACATTCGGATAAGGCATTTTTGGCTCAATCGACTTTGTTTGGTCACCAGTATCTCCAGCTCCGAGATTTCCCAACCTTTCACAGACACCCTGTATACACAAGAAACACCTAAGTGATTAAGCACTTGTGTTGCGCTATATAAAAGCAGAAAAACCACATAAAACATAAGAACAAGTGAGCGAATTAACCAAATGTTAAAATACAACTAAAATATAAATATCAAACACAGCCAATTGTTAAAAGTAGAATTAAACCTAGAATAATTATTGTGAAATAATAATTTGTTTCGTTGAATTTGAGAACTTTTTAATTTTATATGGGCAAAAGATTATATGCTTTTCGCAATGTACAGACCAAAGTTCTATGACAAACATTTTTTTCTACATTTTGGGATAGCCAAAATCTCATTAGCAGAAGCAGAGTATATTCGAGAAGATGTATAATTTAGAATAGATTTATTTATACAGGGTATATTGCAAGTTGTTACAATAATTTTAGAAGGTGATAGAATACTTGATTTTGAGTCGATTGAAACAAAAATACTTATATACCAAGTTTACAATATTTGTGATGATTAATTTTTTAATATTTTTTAATTTAACCGTGCTTTTCTACAATTTTTGAAGTGTAGAAGAAAAACAAACCTTTTTATAACAAATATTTCTATACTTTTTTTATCAGGAATGAATGGATTATTTAAATTATTTAACCAATAAAATCCAAAGTGGCTTCGTTACTTACTTAGAACTTCATAGTTTTTCTACTTTGTAAAACCGAAGGGTTAAATTTAAGAGTGGATTTTATTTAAATTTTCGTGTGTAGGTTTATTCAGATATTATTTAAAACTTACTCAAGCAATGCTCTTTCAGTTCTTAGGAAAAGCTTCTTGATAAATATTCCAAAAATTAGGAAAATAAATCTTAACACGTTTAAGTATGCAGGAAACGCATACAAAGACAAATTTATAGGTTAGTTCAAAATAACACCCTGCATATCCCAGAAATTAAACCACATGCGCAAAAAACAAAGCAAAATTGTTAATATATGTAGGTGGTTTTAAAATATTTCATTCTATAAGTAATAAGTAATACTCATAATGTCAAATCAATACAATAAAACTTACATACTTTCAAAAAATGCTGTGAAGAAAACAGCTTATCCATAAACTTTAAGAAATAGGTATCGTTGAGTTAGGTACATTTAACAGAAGCAAAAATTATATTGTAACAATATTGTCAAATTATAAATTACAGAAAGTTACACAAATACCAGATGAGGGTATTATTTTTGATAAATCAATGATATTTGATCATATTAATTACATTTATAGCTAATAAAATGTATAGTGTTTAATGTAGAAACTGTTGATTTTCAAAATCCATGTTAACAGAACAGTAAGCTCTTGCTCAGTAATTTGGAACTCTCAATATTTCGTACATATTCAGCAGCTTGAAAAAAATCCAAAACAAATTTATCATTATAATCATAAGCTCTATACAAATATTGTAGATAGTTCAATAATTATAAAGAAATTACACTTAATATCGAGGATAGAAGACGTATAACTAATATTAAATTTATTTATAAAATTATGAATAATTTTAATATGAAATTAATAATTTAATAAACTTGATAGTTCTACCATACTCATTATGAAATAAAAATATATCCCATTGTGAATATGCAAGTACCAATTATTATATAAATTTACTTCTAAATAGACGTTTATCTAGTTAGCAATAAAACTTTCCAAAATATGACTGTTGATATCTTGTTTCAGTGCATTGTACCTTAAAAAATACTTGGATAATTTTGCTAAAAAAAATAATTTGTATCTATTGTTATTTTTTTTTACTGTTCGAATGCTCTTTATATACTATCGTTTGCAATATTAATGACACTCACTAAAATAAATTTTGCGATTTATTTTGAACTTGTGACGTATTCATATTGAAATCTGCTTTAAATTTTTAACATTAGTTATTAGTTGTTTCGCTTACCAAGAGAGATTTAATGAAATTTCTATTCAGAACTTCCAGAAGTTCAAAAACTGTTTTAAGAGAGTGTCATTATTATTGCAAACGATTGTACATGCTTTTACAATAATAATGACACTCCTTCAAAACAGTTTCAGAAGAAAGGGTAATTTCATTAAATCTCTTTTGGCGAATGAAACTACTAACAACTAATGCTAAAAGACGAAAGATTTCATTACGAATACGTCAGCAGTTGAAAGTGCCATTTTCCATTAATGAAAGAAAGGAGCTTTGTGGATCAAATCTTACAAGAAACAGGTGGATTTAGATGACTAAAGGATCCAGAGAAAGGGAAGATGGAAGGGACAACGAAGCAACTGCTGACAACGTTGTTTCTAGGTTTTTGCCCTTCATCAGCGCAGTGCAGCTTAAAATCAAGATGGAACAAGAAGGAAGGGCAAAAGACACGAACACATGAGAATGACAAGTAAAGAGCTTATCTCTATTTGCGGCATCGTGTCACACAGCCTCTGTTTAGAGGCAAAGGGCAACAGTCGCCGCGGAAGAGAGTTCTGGCTGAGACCCGGACAGTAGTTGCTGGAGTCCCTTCCACGGCTTTCTTCTTCTTCTTGTTTTTAAGATGAAGGGCAAAAACCCAGAAACAACGTTGTCCGCAGTTGGTTCGTTGTTCCTTCCATCTGTTTTCACTGGATCCTCTAGCCATCTAAATCCACCTGTTTCTCATTATCCCTTAACTTCCGTATTTTTTCCATACTTTATTACTTGTCAAAAAAATGAACACGTATTTAGGTAAATCTTGTGGTTCTATAAATAATATACAAGAAATACATCACTTGAGTAAGCGTCTCTTCCAGTATTTTAGGTTACTTAAGAAACTTCCTGCGTAAGTACCAGAATAGTGCAAATTCTCTAGTGCTAAACAATAACAGTATGACTTAAATGAAACTTATTTGAAAGAATAATAAGAAAGTAAATATTTGCGTACCAAATTTGTTTCATTGGCATTGCCATTACTATCTATTAATTTGAGAGTCGCAAATTACTTGCGTGAAATAAGTATATTCAAATATGTGGACCAGTAAATTAGTAATTGTAGTGTCAAAGTTTTAGTTGATATTAAATATTTGTAATGCAATGTGGCGACAGTACAAAATAATAGCAAATAGTTATTTAAGTTATGAATGAAGGAGAAACACTAATGAAAAAGTTAATATTGTTAGCTTGTCACATATTTGTTTTCTATTGAAGGTGTGAGTGACATTCGCTATATTAAATCAATATTTGGAATCAACAACTGGATGTTCTAACATGAAATGAAAATAGTTTTTAAAATTGTCATATTTGTTAGTGTAATTGTTTAGTAGTGCATTTTTACTTTGTCTCGCACAAGTACGATAATGGATATTGTTACGTCAATGTGTCACATCACGGTTATTTAACAGTTGTACATTGTATACAAGATGGTACTAAAATGTTTGGCCAAATAGTACCGGTGATTGAACGTCGCAATTGAACAAAGGAAGTTCTTATTAGCACGTGTTTTAAAATGCCCTCTTCCAAATACAGGTGATAAAATAAAAAGCGGTTTTTATTCACTAAGATGGAAAACTCTCTGTTTTCGTTCTCAAATTAGTAGTAAAAATATTATTCATATGTCAAGTTTGACAGTTTAAAATTGGTTTATCTGCTTCCATAGAGATGTTAAATGAATTTTATGTTATTGTTACTTACTTCTTCTTGATACAATTGTAGCCAACAATGACCCATGTTTACTGAACAGTTTGACACACACTGATCTCCGTTCAACAAAATAATCGCGGTCTCTTTTAATTTTCTTTTTGTTGCGTTATCTTCCTTTTCTAAAATTTTTGCCGAACCCCATTGAATCAAATGACCGTTTTCCCAAGCGTGTTCGCAAATTTTGGATTTTTTGAGAACGAAAACAGAGAGTTTTTCGAAACGTCAATAACACGGAAGTGCGCGATAGTGATGTGATTTTTGTTATTTTTACTTATCTGCTTTTTTCAGTGTGAGATTTTTGGTTAGGCAAACTTAGTTTCGAAAATAACCCTTGACTGTTCCGTTTGGCGCAAGGGCTTATTTAATTAATCTTTATTATTTTTTCAGAAGTGTGGCAAAAAACCCAACAAAACTAAAGAAAAACTAATATTATGCCACAAATAAATAGCTTCAGACAATATCAATTATACTTTTTGCAGAAACATACCCACAATTTTTTCCTGTTAAAAGTTCTCTTTTTTCTAATAAACTTGTATAAGAGAAATTTTTCTATTTTACTTCTCTTTTAAAAGTTATAAGCAATACCATCCTAAAAAGTTAAAAAAAAAAATGCCACCTAAAAATCACATTAGCGGTGGAACGATGATGTAGTGCCTAGAAGATAATTGAATGTTCGTTGTTTAAAGTGCATAAATGTCGCAAAATACTTGTCATTACCCAATACGAACGTCAAATGTATAACTTTCGTGCTTACAAAATGTTTTCTCAAATCATAAAAAGTTTATATGTTGCTAATTTACGGCGTCACAAAAATTTTTTAGAAGATCTGTAGTTATATCGAGAGGTATCCAGAGCATCTCTTTCCTGATCATAGAATCTTTACAAGATTGGAGGTGACCTTGCGGCGACATGAAGATGCATTTTCTGTTGCAAGAATCAAATAATTGACCGAAGAGTAAGAAACAATGTTAATACAGCTAGACTGTATTTCGAACAAAATCCACGAAATTATATAGCAGGCTAGCCGGAAATTAAATTTGGATAAATCAACCGTTCAACGAATTTTAAAGACCAATGAGTATCATGAATACAAAATTCACGACTTGGAGTATTTGCCTAGGCGTCACATTTAAAAACAGACTTAATTTGATAGCTCAAATTGTAATAAATGTAGAACTGTTGATCATAACCTTTTTCGGTACGTTTTTTGCACGGACAAAAGTCAGTTTGTCAGTAATGGTTTGCCAAAAAGGACCAACGAACACTACTGGTTCATTGAGAATCCCCACATTGTAAATCAAATCCAAAACCAAGGCCATTTTGAAGTAAATATATGGTATGGCATCATCGGTAGGCATTTAATTGGGCCATATTTTTATGAAGATACATGATGAGCGTGAGTTACCTAAATTTCCTACAAGAAGGACTTCCTGCACTTCTGGAGAAGGTGCTTTTGCAGTTAAGGAGAGACCTATGGTTTCAGCACGACAGAGATCCACCCCACAAGGCCAGGATTGTGCAGCAATATTTAGACAACTCTTTTCCAGAACAATGGATTGCGATTAATGGACCTATTCAGTGACCCGGAAAGTCATTAGATCTAACAGCCCTGGATTTTGTTTCATAGGAGGTTTTAAAAAAATAAGATTTAGAAAAAACCGTCGCAAAATATTAGTAATTTGAAAGAAAAAATCTTAAACGCACATTGTAATAAGTTAATTACCGAAATCTTAACAAACGCAGCCAAAAAGAAGTCGGACGAAGAACATTCAATTATTTTCCAACGACTACTTGATCCTTCCATCCCTAATGTGATTTTTAGGTGGTATTTTTCTTGAGACTCTAGGTCTATGTTGCTTATAACTTTTAAATGGAAAGTAATACAGAAAAAAAGAGAACTTTGTAAGAGAAAAAAAATGGATATGCTTCCGGAAAAAAATATGATTGATGACGCCATTAGCCGCTTCTGTCAAATCCCAAAGATAATACTTAAAAATGGAGCTTACCTCATCCCATTTAAAACCATGTGTCCCAATTTTTATTTAAATTGTTTGTATCCTCACAATAGGCCCATACTATCGAGTTTGAGACACCTTGTACAATAATTTAAATTAAAAATCTAGTTGTGCTTGACGTAAAACAACAATCAACAAACATTGTGACGTATATGACACTTGATAACTTTGTTTTTATTGTGGAGCATGCATTGCTTCATTAAATTATTATTAGAAAGGGCTCTGCAAAATGACCGCTATGCCTTATAATTTTGCAATGGTGTCACAATATTTAAATTGACGCTTTCCAAATATGTAAATACATTGGGTCTGTTGCTTGGCTTTCTTGGTGTTCATGTCTTAACCCATTCATTTTTTCCCTTCAGGATAGTTCGAAAGAAACATTTATTACAACCCCTGTAAAAATATAGCCACTTTTAGATTTATTCCATAAAGTATTCAAAGCATTGTCGATAAAATTAGATCAGGAATTGAAAAAGCATTTACATAGTGGGATTTGTAGAGTGTTTATGTGTTTTGTTAAATATTGAATTTTGTGTTACATCAAGAACTAGATTTTATAATTAAGTTATTGTATTTTTAAACTTTATGTATTATTCTTCAAATAAAATAGTAGTGTTACATGTTTACATGTTTGTAGTGTGTACATGTGTTACTGTCAACATCCAATAAGGTACATAAGAAAAAAATCCATTATTGTACGTTGCATAACCAAAACTAATGTCAGCAGACGTCTTTCGACGGAAATCGTTTTCTCGTTATTCTGTACCACTTTTTCAGTTATTTCTGTTGAGAAATAATGATGCTACGGTTTTCGAGATGGCAATGGTGAGCTATGAAAAAAACTTAAATAATTAAGTAATTTCCTTTTTTATGGTATTCTACTAATTCTACTAATTTTAAATTAAAATATTTCTGCTACGTTTAATAAAATCAAATTTCGATTACAAGGAGGTGTTAATTTATGTATAGTTTATATTGCATTGCGAGACAAGTAAATTGTTTAGGAAAATTGTCATCATATCACATTGATGACATTATTTATATTAAATATTATAAAGTTTGAAATAAATACCAAAATTCGCAAAATAGTCTCATTTTAGAGACATCAAATAAATTTTATTTTATATACATGCAAATTCCCAAAAAGGACGATAATTCTGGAGAATGCAGGAAACTTTCAGCACTACGTTCAACTAATAGTAACAGATGGCATATTTCAACGTCAAAATAAATAATAAAAATCCCATTCAAAAGCTATAAGATATACCTCATCCGAGTGTTTACACACGTCAAAAAAAAACTCAAACATATCGGTTTGGTGTATTTATTAAAATATTTATCTAATCATTATTTACTTTTAAATATGCAAAAATTTATGATACAATTAGGTATTTTTTATTTCAGTTTCACTAGCATATTATATTCTCTCCTGGACTCAAGTTTTTTTTTATTAATATGTTTTATTGAAAATTAATAAAATGGAATTTATTACAACCCCTTTCTTTCTCCAAATGTTGGTGTTCCAGAATCTAAATGATATTATTACAGATTTTACTATTGGTTTAGTAAATAATTTGTACCAATAATACCAATAGATTATTATAAATGACGTATTCAGGAACGTCTTTTAGTTGATAGTATTAGTAGGTAGGTATTTATAATTCATAATAATATCGTAGTATCTTAAAAATAATAAATAAAATTACGTACTAATGTTCTGAGTTTGAAACTAGGTAATAAAATTAACTTCGAGGGTATTAATTTTTAATAAAATCATAGTCGGTTTGTTGTCATTTATAGTCATTTACATATTGAAATGGAATGGAATATTTTATTAGTAAGTAAGAAATTTTAAATTGAGTAAAATATAATATACAGGGCGTTTCTCAAGTAGAGGTCAAAAATCCAGGGGTGTATTCTGTGGCCAAAAATAAAGGTTTTTTGGTCTTAGAACAGCCATTGTCCAGCTACAGCGTGTCAAAACTTAAAAAAAAATCAGCAAAAAATTACCAGCTGTTGAAACTAGCAGTGGGGGAAGTGTGGGTATCATATGCGCCATTGTAATATCTTTTTATCACTTTTTGATTTTTTTTAAACTTGTTTGTATTCCAAACCGGTCAAGAACAAAACTGATTTATTTGATCAAGTGCATTTTTACATAGTTACTTCAATTACTTAAACATATCTTAGGAAGGCCACGCAAAATAATAATAATAAGAAACCGCTATCTTATTTAGTATTGTATATTGCTAAATTTAGCTTATTTTTTAAAAAAGACTTAATTTTAATAATCGCTTTTGAATATTCAAATGCTGAAATGGTTTAGTTGGTCATAGCCTTACAGATGGAAACAGTACTGAAACTAGGCGAATTTATATGGAAGGATCTCCAAATGATCCAACTTCTAATCCATGAATTTTCAGAAATATTTTTCAACATCTTTCGGAGTCAGGCTCATCTCAGAAAGATCCAATTCCTTGAAAACCTTTAAGTATTAGAACGTCTGAGTTGGGAGAAGCTATTCTACATGAAATACTAGTACTAGCAAGATCGCTTAGCTTGACCCGTTCTGAAGCATCAACATGTATACTCCTATCACATACAAAGGATTCAAGGCTTACTGCCGCGAGAATATCATGCTCGCCTACAATTTTGTCTCGGGATTTTGAAATAAATTTAACAAAATGCTGACTTTACCGCTGACATATTGTTTACGGACGAAGCTAACTTTTCCAGAGACGCTATAATGAACTTCCACAATAAACAAGTATGGTCTGATGAAAACCCTAATACCATAATGGAATCCCGATTTCAGCATCAGTTTTCATTGAATGTATGGGTGGGTATTATTGGAAATCTTCTTGTTGGACCTTACTTTTTACCAAGAACTTTAACCGGTATCTCCTACAGTAATTTTCTTGAGAACGTTTTACCTGAACTACTTGACAATATTTCCTATGCGTTAAGACAAGGAGTTAGGTTTATGCACGGTGGGGCTTCCCCAGATTTTAATTTGACTGTTCGTGAATTTTTAAAATCGGTAATAACGTGAACCAGGTCAACTTTGGTCACCCGGATCACCCGACATGAACCCTACTGATTTTATTGTTTGGGGAAATTAGTTTACAAGGTTCACATTGAATCTGATGAGCACTTACGTCAACAAATTGTAGGAGGCTGTGATGTGATAACAGCTATTCCTGGAATATTTGCACGTGTTCGAGCTGCAATTTCAAGAAGATCTGAAGCATATATTTTGGCTGAAGGTGTGTCCATTTCCAACATTTGCTATAATAAATCATAATAAAGTAATTCCATTGTTAATTAATTATTTTGTTATTATTTTAAGTGTTAAGAGAGTACTTATCACCTGATGACAGGCAAAGGGTCCAGCCGCCTAGACGACGAGCCAGACCCATAAATAACGAGATAAGAGTGTGAACTGTTATTCTTAGAGAAAGTGTTGGTTTTAGGGTAGAGAATCATTCCTATTTTGTTGTTTGTTCGAGCTAGATGCTTACCTGTTAAGTTGTATGTTTCATTGCAATTTAAATAATAAATTGTATATTAAAGAATTAAAGTGCTTCATTACATCTCAGAAGTGGGATTGGTAACCGTGAGATTATCAAATAAGTGAAAAAGTGTGCAAAGAACTAGTTTGTGCGAAAAATGGCTTCATCTCCTAATGAAAAAGAACAGGCGATCGAAACTTATGAGCAGCTGTACCAACGTCTGCTCGAAGAACAATCTAGAGGGAAAAGAAGTGAAATATCTTCAAATCCGGAAAAAGATGTCGATGGACAGGGTGAGCCGGTGCGACCTACCATTATGAGAGGTGACATACAGTGTTATTGGAAGAATTGGTTACTCGTCATAGAGAGCCTAATGAAACAATGACCCATTACTATCATGCGAAATTAGCATTAGCGCAGCAGTGCCAGTTAAAAGTGCGATAATTTCGTACATTATACGGGGGCTACCAGTTGAGTTGCAAGCAAACGCGCGTGCTTTTCAGTGTGACACGCCTGATGAGTTGTATGCAGGTTTTATTGCACCGATGGACAATTACCAGTCTCCTTCGTCCAGTCTTTTTGCTAAAATCCCCCGCGCGAAGGAACAGTCAAAACCGAGATATCGAGAGCAATTGAACACATATCATACTGTTCGTTGTTACAACTGCGGAAAAACTGGACATGTTTCGCGTGAATGCCAGCGTCGCGATATTCGATGTTTCAAGTGTAACGAAAGGGGACACATTAGTACAGCTTGCAGTTATAACAAGGACACAGACAAAAAAGGACATAAATCAGTGGAAATGTGAAGACAGTGATTGACTGCACGGCAGTCAGAGACAAATTAAAAAAAAAAAAATAATAATAAGTTAAAAAAAAAAAAAATTGTAAACGCAATTGCAACGACATAGTAGGATTTATCGACGCTGGTAGTGAAGTTAACATAATTGCTGCAAGTGTTGCCTCGGAATTAGACCTTCATCTTGAAATTGGACAGGCCTTGTTGAAGGGAATCAGAGGTCGGTCAAATTTTTATGTGACTTTATCGTCAAATTTCGACTATTTGTAGACAATGTTTTTATTAAGTGCTTATTGATGGAGTCGATTTGATCGCGGGACAGCGGTATTAAACAGGGATGGAATGTATTTGGTAGTTAAGAACGGTGTTGTGGATAATTTGTGCGAATCTTTGCAAAGTATTTTCAACGGAGTTGAAGAACAGCGACGGATGATTTTAAATGAGGACGTAGTGATATCAGCTGGCGGTGCGAAGTTGGTGTCTGTGGTGATTGAAGGAGTAGCTGAAGGAGCGTGTGTATACCATGAGAGCAAGTGTCATCCATTGGGAAAATCAGTTTTGCAGAGTCCTGCTGGAGTGCATTGTGCTACTGGAACAGAAATGATGCTATCAAATTGGTAGTCAAAATGTGTCGTTTCGAAAGGGGCAGTTACTGGCCCGTGGTAAGAAAATGCTCGCAGATAGAGGCAGCTGAGGAGAAAGACACCTTTACGGTGAGTAAATGTGACATAGCAAGTGACTACTGTAATTTTGAGTAAAGATAATGTTGATGAGTCATTGAACTCGGATGCACCAAAAGTTGAGTATATTGTTAGATAAGTGGAGCCACTGTTTGCTAATACTACAAGACAGTTGGGTGTTGCGAGAGGTCTATTAAGTTGAAAGAACCGTAGCCTGTATATTGTAGACTCTATTGATTGTCTTTTGTGGAGAGATATAGTACGAGAAAAAGTAAACGATTTGTTAGAGGCAGGGATCATTCGTGAATCGAGTTCAGAGTTTGCCAGCCCCGTAGTTTTGGTTCAAAGAAAAATAGCGATTATCGCTTATATGTCGATTATCGAGCTTTAAATAAACAAACTGTTGAATATGTTTTTCCGACCGCTAGCATTGAAGAACAATTAAATTGCTTAGCCGATCAAAAATATTTTCTAGTTTTGATTGCAGTCAGGGTTTTCATCAAATACATGTTGTATCCGATTCAATATCTAAAACAGCTTTCATAACTACTGTCCTGTGCTTTCATAACGACTGTGAACAATCTCGTGTACATGGACGATATTTTACTAGCTTCAAAAACTGTTGAAGAAGGGTTGCTATATTCGATCGTTTAACCGAGTTTAATCTTAAACTTAATTTAAAAAAAAATGCTTAAGTAGACCTGTCTTAATGCCATTCGATGTCAATTTCGTCGAAGTCCATAGCAGTAGAGGATGAGCGGGTATATTAATTCAGAAACAATCAAGCGGTGACAAAGAGCCGGTAGCTTATTTTCATTAAAATGTTTCGAGTTTACTTACTGAGTAACCATTTTGGCATTAAACATCCTGACATTAATTAAGAGAAGTTTTGGTTGCGGGAATGACTAGATTTATATAACAAAATAGATGTTTCTGCTTGTATATATTGTGTTTACAACAAAGGAAATAGGTACTGATAAAATGGAAGGGATACTGTACCCTATTAACAAATCTAGCACGCCCATGGAGACCGCTCACATCGACCTTGTGGGTCCTTTTCCTAAATGCTTAGCTGGCCATATGTACATACTCACAATGATTGATGCGTTTACTAAATATTTTGTAGTAGTAGCACAGCTTAAAGAACAAACAAACAAAAGTTTGTTCTTTAAGCTGTGGTAGTAGGTACCTCGTAAAACGTTAAATTCCAGAGAATGCATAAAACATTTACGTCAATTATTTAAAGTTTTCTTGAAAAACGCATAATTTCGACAGGAACGGCCGATACTAGCCGAAAATTTCTGAATTTGTCAACGAAAACAAATCAAACATGTTTTAAATGCTGTTAGTAGACCTCGAGTTAACGTACAGGTAGAGCGATTTCAGAGAACATTTATAATGCTATCAGACCTTCAATAGACAAGGAAAAACAGTAGGACGAGACAGTTGTTGGCGTAGTGTGGGATATAAATACTATACATTCTAGTATAAATCGTACTGCATTCGAATTAATGTACAGTCATATAGGGCATTTTTGAATAATTTAGAGGGTCGATGTCAGACGTTCAGTCAAGGAGGCAGGCTGCTGCGGCGGCAATGAAAACGATAGTCATTCAAATGAAAGACAGGTAGGATAAAAGGCACAGAGCTCCAAGAAAATATCCAAAAGGTGTTGTGGATAGATAGATTCGATGTATTGTAGTTAGGCTGGAGTTAGTAGAAAGCTCGATTCACGTTACTATGATCCATATGTAATTATAAAAGTGTTAGATAACGACAGATACAAAATTCTGAGTATTAAAGGGTTGAGAGGGTACAGAAAGTTGAAACAGTTGTAACTGCCGATCATTTACGGCGATATTGTAGTGCTCCAGGTGCATCCAGTAGCGAGTCGGATAGTACCAACGATGATGATAATGTAGATTTTGTTGAGTAATCATTGCATGAAATGTATGATGTTAAAAAAAAAGTAAATGGTGAAGCACAATGAATTCTGACACGTTTTGTTAGTCAATTAATTAAGTTGGCACATTGCTGCCGGAGAAATGAGTTTTGTAGCAGGTTGCTACTTGAGTTGGCACATGGTTGCCGGAGAAATGAGTTTGTGGCAGGTTGCTACTTGAGTTGGCACATTGTTGCCGGAGAAATGAGTTTTGTAGCAGGTTGTTACTTGAGTTGGCAGATTGCTGCCGGAGAAGTGAGTTTGCAGCAGGTTGTTGCTTGAGTTGGCAGATTGCTGCCGGAGAAGTGAGCTTTATAGCAGGTTGCTGCTTGAGTTGGCAGATTGTTGCCGGAGAGTTGGCAGATTGCTGCCGGAGAAGTGAGTTTGTAGCAGGTTGCTGCTTGAGTTGGTTGAGTGCTAATCTTATGTTCGTGTATGTTGCTTGCGTGTTCTGGCCAAGCACAAGAGTCTGCATACATGTTCATACCGCTGCACTGGTGTTTTGTTATCAGAAAAGGTTGTCAGAATTCGTTAGTGTCTTAACTGAAGCTGAAGTACAATCGATGCTGTAGTAAATTTTGATTGCAGATAAAATAAATACCACCTTCGCGAGGGCGCGAAGAAATGCAGGATGGCCGATTGTTAAGAGAGTACTTATCACCTGATGACAGGCAAAGGGTCCAGCCGCCTAGACGACGAGCCAGACCCATAAATAACGAGATAAGAGTGTGAACTGTTATTCTTAGAGAAAGTGTTGGTTTTAGGGTAGAGAATCATTCCTATTTTGTTGTTTGTTCGAGCTAGATGCTTACCTGTTAAGTTGTATGTTTCATTGCAATTTAAATAATAAATTGTATATTAAAGAATTAAAGTGCTTCATTACATAAGTAATGTCATGGGTATCGTAAAAATGTATCGTCTTGATATAATTATTAATTTTTGTTTTAAATCAGTTGGAATACAAACAAGTGTAAAGAAACAAAAAGTGAAGATAATACAATGGAGGATACGATGACCTATTTTATTTGTAAAATTATACATAGATACATTTTTTTGGCAAGTAATGATCGATGATACCCACACTATTCGCTACTGATAAGTTTCTAAAGCTGGTAATTTTCTGTTTTATAACTACTACCATACTAAATATGCACACTGAATTTGGATAAATTATCTCAAGCGGTTTAGAAATTAAAAACTGATTTTTTTTTAGTTTTTGACTCACTGTTGGATAGCTATTATCCACTCCACATTTGAATAACACAGAATATGACGTCTATTTAAGAACCCCATCCTGTATATTTTTCGTTATACTAATGGATAAATAATTGTTACAGTTTGTTAATATAATTTGTCTGTATAAGGTATTTCTAGTGGCTTCATTTTAGACAAATTTAACAACTGATAAATTTATTACAGATATTCTTCCCGAATTTCAATAAAAAAATCATTTTTGAGATATTCCAAGCTAAAGTTCTTAGATCATATTAAACAATTAAAAAAACAGTGAGAAATATATTAGACTGTAACAACTTCAACTATTTAAGTCATTCATTTTAAAAAGTATCGTAGACAAAATTATTATTGGAAAGAGCTATAATGTTTTTTCATTCACTATTCTTCCAAAGTTAGGAACGAAAAGTGCAAACGATATAAAAGCATCTTATTTAAGATTTTTTGACGATCCTTAATTACGTTTTATCAAAATTTATCAATGTTCAAATAAGAAAGACACTGAGCCTTAGACCGTTGTTTGGAGGATATGCGTCAAATTAAGAACGTGAATACAACTATGGTGTTCGTGTACAAAATTAGAAAAAATCAGTAGTCATAAAAAAGTTATGAGAATAAATTTGTAAAAAAATGTTTACATCCTATAACGCTAATTTGCAGTCTTCGAAATGGTTGTAAGGTTTTGCGGCAATTTTTCGTGTAGAACATTGACGCATCATTTCTGGTCACCCTGTATAAAATGCATAACAGCTTGAAATAACCAACCAGGTCTGATGCTTTTACCCAAAAACGAGATTTTGCGCTTTATGTTTTTTACCGCATTTATTTGTCTCATAATTTTTTAAATATTTTATTGATTTATACAAAGTGTCTCCTACAAATACAATTAAAAAAAACAAAAAGGGTACTTTGAATATGATTTAAAAATACACTTCTGCACGGCACTGGAAACTGGCTCACTGCAAAACCTGACAAAAAATAGAAAGAAATTCCCAAGAAATAAATAACACTCTATAACACCTATTGTATGCAGCAAATTCAACTGCTTTTGTCTAAATATCTCCACAAATGACTTAAAGTCAGGAGATTGTGGCCATGGTACCGGTCCACCTCGTCTAATCCCTTGGTTGAGCCTCGTATATGATACGACACACTGCTGCAATACGCCGTGAACGCCTTGGACCTCGCGTTACGCTACACTTGCACTTACTGCATACAGCGGTAAAAGTAGCTGCATTTGCACATGTTTACCGTGAAATCGTTCTGCTAAAGAATTTTCACATACATACATAAATTATAACGATATCCATCAACTCCGAGTTGCTACTATACACGTAAGCCATTTTTGACACTTGAAAAACTAATGCAAAGACTGGTATCATAAAAACTTTAATTTCAATTTTCGGAATCGTCTGTATAGAGACTACGATATTGCCTCCATTTTTCATTACACTTTTCCCAAATTTTTTTATATAAGTTCTGAATCAGCCTGTATATTATAAACTTTGGGTGGTGAAGCTAGAAGTTTCTCTAGAAACTTCTCAATTATACGGAAACGTATGCCTCGTAACGCCACGAATGTAAAACCGCGTACTTGTAACAGAACCTCATTGTGTCTCGAACAGGGTCAAAGTAAGTTGTGATACACGTTACATGTTGGGGAAATATCTCTGGACAGAACTTTATATCACGACGTACTTTAACCCTCTTCCAGACGCAAGTTACGTATGGAGGATCTGTTACAAATGTGTCCACAGTTTTACTTTGACTTATCGCATGTCGACATGTATCTGGTATTTGCATTCTTCGCATATCACTTGCAACAGACTCTGCGTAACGCGAGTGGTACACATAGCACAGTATGAGAACCGCTGATCTATACTGTTTAATGTAATTGTGTAAAAAGTTATAGGGACCTTCAGAGACATATTGTTTTATAGAAATGTTTTAGTGAGGAATAATAATATATTATTTTTGCCAACAAAAACAAATGCTATAAAATTATGAACCTATGTTTATAAAAATGCTTAATTGCCTAGTAATTTAAACTCTAGAACGCTCTATATAATTAATGTTCATTAAATACGATATATTTTTATGGAACAACTTTTTCTGTATTTGCAATTTTCATTTTTAATTATTATCGAATTTATAAAAGTAAATAAACCAACATTTTACTGATTGTTGAAAAATTATAAGAAATGTGTTAAGAAAAATATATATTTATAATTTTTCATTTTGAAATTTGTAAACAACAACAATAATAATATTACGAGAACTAATAATAATTACTATTTTGGTTTACTGTCATTCACAATAATTATTGTGAATAACAATTAAGGAATTATTAAGCAATTATTGTTTTATTATTGGCATTAAAAAATAGTTTGTGTACACACATTATCTTACTTAAATTTGTTCTATTAAGTTAGTGCCCTGTATTTAATAAAAGACAATATTTAGCGTTTGTTTTGAGTTTAATACATAAATTATATAAATGGGAAATTGCCGTCAGAGTAATTTATGGATTAATATTTGATATAGTAGTTTGTAACAGAATATTTCATTTCCTAATAATAGTTGTGTAGAAATGAAAACACTTGTGATCATCTATTTCTAAAGCTGCTTTTTACATTTACATAATGTGTATATTTGGTCGATTTGATACTATAGTCGGGTTTCCAAATAGTAGAGAATGATTCATTTTATAAACTCGCTCATAATTTATAGCAGTCAACAAAAGAGAAATATGAATGGGCCGTAAATTCTTTGTATAAAACTGTGTGTCCCTCATACGCTGAGCATACTCGATTACACAGCCGTATTAGAATGCTCGACTTCTATTGGTGACAATACCGTAACGTGCGTTCATTCAGATGTGCCTATTCCAGTTGAACAACTGTCAGTGACAAAAACAAAAAAAATTCAAGTATATTGTGTTTATGTTCTTAAGAATCAAGAATAATTCAAGCTCTACAGCGTATTTTAAAAATCATAAATAATTTCAGATGTAATCAAGTTGGCTTGAATCGATCTATTTTGAACCTAGATGCGTGTGGTCAAGTGTTGTACATGTATTTTAGGGATACCCTGCATAACTTTAAGCCAACTTGCAAAGTAAATACATCGTTTTATTTTTGTAGATGATTACCCTTAAACCTGGATCTGAAATAAGAGAAATGTTTCTTAAAGTTCCGTTTGGTTTAGAATTCAGAGTATACATTTTCAATGTAACGAATCCAATGGAAGTGCAAAGAGGTCAAGCCCCATCTCTGAAGGAGGTTGGGCCGTTCTGTTATGAGTAAGTAATAAACATGTTTGATTATTTTCTTCTTATTCACATACAACTATATATTAAAAAGTGACACTAAATATAAATATGACACATATTTGATGGTAATTGTGCAAATTATATAAGAAAATGCAGCGTTATATATAATAACACACATTGTCTTCAAAGGATAGATGCGGAATAGCGTTGGTTGAGACAAGAAATCTTGCAAAATTTAAAAAAGTCTTTTATTGCCTTGCAAAACAAGACACGAGTTTCTTTCTTTCTTTTGATGTTCTAAGGCAATAAAAAATAGTCATATGGTACACTTTCTAGGAAAAGTAAATTTCCACAGAGGTTCAGTGCGCTAATAGCTACATCATGTTTACTTGAATTTATTGGACGCGATAGGGATGAAGCTACTCGTAAGTTTCATTTAAAATTCTCCACATTATTTGAGATACATCAACTTGCTCTGAGATATTCGTATTTGTTTCTCAATTTGTACAATTCTAGATAGCTATGATCTTCCAGCACGTCCACCATGATTTAACTTTAAATTTCTGACCTCTCGAGTCTTTCCAACAATACAAACAAACTTACCAACTGCAGGATGAACTCGCACCTAGAAATTACGTTTAGAGTTATAACTTTGGAAATACCTTGTAGAACAAAATTTTGGTACCTTGTACTATATATAGAGATCTACAACTTGAATTACTGGCACAAATAAAACATAATAGTAATAAAAGTATTCTTCAGCTGAAAGCAGTATCCTTAAATCTCAATAATTTATTTTCGTCTGTAAAATTCATATTTCCTATTCGAAGTTTTAGTATTCCACGCTTTTATTTGTTGTAATATGAGGATTATTTTGTAATATGAAAATAATTATAAGATTAATTAAGAAAGAAATCATTCATTTGTTACGTAATTTTAAATGTATTTTAAAAGCATAACTAGTGACATTTTAGAAAAGATTCTATGAATTAATGGGAATTACAAGGACATATCTGATGATATTAGGAATTAGAGTGCATTAGTGGAGCATTAGAGGGCATTGATAAGGAATTAGTGAACATTATTCCAAAATTTAAAGTCGTTACAGAGAAAAATGGATATTAGTGTGGTCCAAATTTTTGTCAGCGATTTACTTACTCCTTACCAAAAAAAAACAGCAGATACCTATATAGCACATTATAAAAAGTTTCAACTAAAATGATTGATTTAACACGTATACACTTATCATTTATTCAAAAGTATTTGAATAAAAATAAACACTGCTACACGAATAGCTGACGGAATAATTTAACTGTTTTTAATTATGTAAAACTTGTGTGGTAATAACCGCATATGTTTTTCAACTTTGGAATGGTAAAGTGTACTTACCAAGCTATTAATATACACGAAAATTAAAATGTAAATAAGCGGCAGCAATTGATTTCCACTATTTTGCCCTCTTTAATAAATTTTCCGCTATCTGTTTCAAGAGAGCAACTTTGCATAATATATCATTAATAAAGAGTGAATTCATTATAAAATATATAGTTCTTACAGCACACATTTAATTTTTTGTATAAGTACGTTACAATTATTTTGTCCATATCTGGGTATTTAGAAATATAAAATAATGTTGGCCATTTTAATATCTACTACTTAATCATAATTATATATTCAAGAACATCATCAGTTGCGGTTGGAATCACCTGATAATTATCCCTCTTATGCAGGGTTATGGGAACTTAAGATATTTATAGATAAATTAAAAATGAAAATACGTTTTAAATTTATTATGAACCGTGTTATAAATCAATAAAGAAAACTGTATGTACATATGTATGGACAGCTGACACAAAAGACTGTTTATTGTAAAGCATTTTTCACTTTCTTCAGATTTTTTCACAATTAATCTAACCAAGTAGAGTAACTCATAAATTTGATGAGTAGCAAGCTGTGATATGTTTGCAGAGAGCAGTTTCTAAAGTCTTAGGTTAGTTTTAGATGCATGAATTAGACTCCCTAAAAGTCAGTCTTAGGATTTGCTTATAATTAAAGCAGTTTTTTAATTTTGAGTAAGACCCAGGTTAAATGTGGGAATATTTTTCATTATTTAATTAAATTTTGAGCAGAAGTAGCATTGCAATAACTTATTTAACTTTCCGTAGGGAATGGAAGAAAAAAGTTTCTGTACAAGATGTTGAAGGAGATGACACGATCTTATACAATGCAACCGATACCTTTATTCAGAAAATGTGGCCTGGTTGTCTTTCAGGAAATGAAGAAGTGACTATTCCACATCCAATGATACTCGTAAGTGTGTTGGTGTAAAGGCACATTCAAAAAGGCCACTGTTGAACATTTTCTACTCCATCAATCATTTTAAATAATCACTTTCGGTGTTTCATTGCTTACAAGTTTGCTTCTCATTCACTTTGCAATGATTCATCCGCGATGATCGTCCGCAAATGGGCCTTAGGGTTCTATTCTTACAGGAATGACCAGAAGTATGGAGTTTAATTAATATCTTTTGAATCAGTGATTTTTTTTAAATCACCGAGACGCGTTCACCGATCTTGATCTTTTCCCATCTTTCGGTTATATGTATAATAATTAATTTTTGTTCAACCGCCTAACTACTTTTTTTCCAAATAAAAACATAAAGCATGAGCGGGCTTGTTGAAAAGCTTATAGAAAACTTAATTCAGTCATACCAAAACAAGTTTTATGTTTTCAATAACAAGTTCTTTTTTTATTTAGAAATTGAAACAACTAGATAATTTACAAAAATAAACTCAATGCCGCAAATGCTGAAAATGTCCTCAGTTGACTATTTGGCATTATCCAAGACGGTAGCAAAAGCTGTCCACAGCATTCCGAATGACTTCAGCTGGTAAATTATGAATCATCGTTCTAATCTTGTTTTTTAAATTCTCAATATTATCTGGTCTGTCCTGGTAGACTCTTTCTTTCAAATATTCCCAAAGAAAATAATCCAGGGGCGTTAAGTCGGGGGATCTTGGCGGCCATTCAACTGTACCCCGCCTACCAATCCAACGATTTGGAAACATTTCGTCTAAGTACCTTCGAACATGAATACCAAAATGTGGGGGAGCACCATCTTGCTGGAATCAAATTATTTCATTCGGTATATCTCGATAAAATTTATGAGGAAAAATCACAGCGTGCGGCAGTAAGATTTTCTTCAAAAAAGAATGGGACTAAGGTTCTGTTGTTGATACCTGCCCATCCATTAACTTTCTGTGGGTGCTGCGTATGCGATTCGCATGTCCAGTGTGGATTTTCCTGGGACCAAAAGCGATAGTTGTGCCTGTTAACCACTCCATTTAAATAAAACGTAGCTTCATCCTAAAAAAGTACGTCTCGTTGAAAACAAGCTCTTAGACAAGACATACCTTGTAGGGATGGTATTTCTATTGTTTCAAAAACATTGCGGGTCAAACAAACAGTTAAAGTAAGTATGAGGATTTTCAACAAGTTCTAATGCAATGTGAAATTACTTCTCTTCATTCAAAGCACGTGCCCGTCCAGTTTTGGGCAAAGTATGTACTGCACCGTGTTCCTCAAATTTGTGAGATATTTTACTAACTGTCCCTTGCCAGATTTAGTTTTCGGATAAATCGCACACTTCAGCCTGACTTCTTATTTTGTCTCCACATCCAAGCAATATCAAGATTTCGATGCGTTACCTTTCCGACAATACCATTGCGATTCAGTAAATAACTTAATTTTGACACAATAGTAACGTTTCGAACTCCAATTTACAACTAAAGCGAAAAATTAATCAGAAAGCCTGTAAGTGGTACAAAATAAACGCAACATAAAAATATATCTTTTTTGCGTTAACGGTGATAAGTACAGTTTCAAGTTCTTTAGTTTATTCTGTGAAAATTCATGGAGGATAACATAAGCTTTTCAATGCCTTATATTTCAATTTGACAAAAATTTAGGAGTAGCTGGGAGTTATGGAGTTGAAGAAAGATTAATTATTATATATCCGAAAAATGGGAAAAAATCGAGATCAGTTAACGTGTTTTGGCGTTTTAAAAAAAAATAACTCATTCAAAACATATAAATTTTATTCTGTGCTTTTGTCCATCCCTGTATATGGTAGTATATGGTAATAAGATAAACATTTAGAATACGGATAGAATAACAGAATTTTGGCAAACCAAACCTACCTAATGTAACCTATGTATAACTAAGACATTTTTAATGAAGCAGAAGTGGAATTTCGGAAAAACTTCCCTGTGGACCTGATCAGCATTGAATTACACGTTGAATGCTGGTAGAGGCATTAGCCTGTAAAATAGGTGTTTCCCGAATTTTTTTTGCAAATATCGTAATCGCCAACGGCAATACAGGTCAGAACTTTCAATAAAACCCACAATATACTGAATTGCTTTCTACTTGTGGCTGTGCTTGTCCAGCATTGAGTAGTCATTATACATTACCACTAAATGTAGACAATTACACATCTCACATACATTTAAATTAATTTACCAATAATCGAAATAATTATGTTTTAGGGTGTGGTCAATACGGTTGCAATTCAAAAACCAGGAGCACTTACGTTAGTAAATAAGGCCATAAAATCAATTTATTCAAATCCTACATCGATATTTGTAACAGCGAAAGCCAGTGATATCCTTTTTAACGGTATTATTATAAATTGTGACGTCAAAGATTTTGCTGGGAAGGCTATATGTTCACAATTAAAAGAAGCACCTTCTTTAACGCATGTCAGTGAAAGCGAACTTGGATTTTCGCTGTTGGCCCCTGTAAGTTTTTGTTAGTCATCAAACAGTAAATTACAATAGTAGTTTTCTAGAAAAATGCTACTCCTGGTAAACGCATAAAGGCGTATAGAGGCGTCAATAATTTTAAGGACGTAGGAAGAATTATAGAATATGATGGGGCTGATAAAATCGATGTATGGCCGACTGAAGAATGTAATGCTATTAAAGGTACTGATGGGACTATATTTCCACCATTGCTGGAAGAGGACGAGGGACTAGCTTCGTTTGCACCAGATTTATGCAGGTGATTTCTTCATGCTTTACAACTTCTCGTATTACCTCTTTGATGTAGTTTACACACTTTATTAATATAAAAAAATCATATACTTCTAAATTTCCAAAGTATAAGTAACGTATACGACCAAAATTATCACACAAATTTTATTTATGCGGCACAAACATTGCCTACTTTCTTACCTGTATTGTTAAAGTTATCTGAATTTTATTTCGGTTGATAATCATTGGAAATACATCACCTTGTAGAATGAAGTTGTTGACGCAGAGTTTTTCAGTAACAACTCTCTTTCTCTTAAGACATCTGTATGTGTCATTTGTCTTATAAGAAATATAGAATTGCACTGTGGTGGAATTAAGATGTAATTTGGTAATAAACAATACAATAAAGTTGAAGAGGATAAGACGTTTACAGTTTCCGTTTATAAGTAATGCAAGCACTTTTCAGCTCTATTGCCCTCGTAAGGGTTACAAATAAATCAACCCCTTCAAAAACTTAACTTAAAACTTAAGACTTATAAAAGGTTTTGGAAAAATTTTGAAGAAGATAGAAATGAGAAATAATTAGTAGTCGTGGCAAGATTCTTTATTTTTCTTTAGGGGGTTTAAGGGATATCAGAAAAGAAGCATTATGAGTTCACTTTTATTTCCAGTCTTAACAAACATTTACTCACAGAAACTGGTATTGGGGTCAGAAATTATAAACCAAGATATTAGTTCAGATAATATGTTGACAAAACATTTGCTATATTGCCATATTAAAACAACTACATGGAAGAATTTCTGGACTACATCAATGGAATACATCCGGGCACGGAAAGAAAAAACATACAGAGAGCGAGAGCTGATTCAGCCTAAACATTTACAATTTCCTGCATACAATACTTTTCGTATTCTTTTACTACTCCACATGTTTCATCTATGTAAAATCCCTACATTAACTGCTTTCAAGACAAAATTCAACTAAACACAGAATACCTTAGCTATGGAAGACATGACTAAGGTTTCTAAACATTACTACATATTTGTATATGTTTCAGATCTCTAGTGGCCGAATTTCAGCAAAAAACTAAATACGACGGAATCCCAGTACGAAAATATTCTGCAACTTTAGGCGATATGTCCACAAATGAGAATGAAAAATGCTACTGTCCCACACCAGAAACTTGCTTAAAGAAAGGCATTATGGACCTTTATAAATGTATAGGTGTTCCTATCTATGCAAGTTTACCTCATTTTTATGAGGCTGATGAAGGTTACTTGAAAGGAGTTAAAGGTCTGAAGCCGGACAAAAGCAAACATGAAATTGTAATACTGTTTGAAGGAGTGAGTAATTCATTATATACTTCAAACATAATGATAAAAATCTATTTTTTTCTAAGAAAATGTAATATTATATCAAACAAAACTAAATCTTTCATTTTTTAGATGACAGGAAGCCCAGTTTTTGCAAAGAAACGTCTGCAGTTTAACATGCCCTTGAGAGCAAATCCAAAAGTGGAATTATTTAACAACTTTACTGAGACGATATTGCCAATATTTTGGATAGAAGAGGTAAGCAAAGCATTAACAATATCAATTAATTCTTTAGAATAGTAAGTGTTAATTTACTGACAATTCTTGATAAATTGACATGAAATTAAATTTTAATTAATTGCTTAAGATATACTAAAGATTTACATACGGATTCATCAACAAGGCGTAACGTTAGTTAGACTAGCGGAGGTTACGCGAAAAATTTACGCATCTGTGGCACTAATTTAAATAAAAGCATACTCCTATTCACTACTATGTATAATACTTACTTTATGATATGTTAACTAATCCGTAGTACTGAAAAGTACATTTTTGAATATAAATACTAAATATACAATGGGAAACGCAAGGAACTAGAGGCCGAAGTTACGCGATTTTTAGACAGGTACAATACTGGGTCTAACTTTTGGCGCAAATATGGACGTAAATAAACAGCCTACCTAGCAACGCATGCTTCGCTACCTAGCAACGCATGTTTCGTGAATGAACGCAAAGCTGGTTAGGCCAACTAACGCGCTTTACACGGGCGTAAACTCGTTAGTCGGACTAGCGTACGCCCGTTTCATGAATCCGGCTGTAAGACTTCAGTCACAGTACAATTTATTCAAATAAACTATGTTCCTACAAAATTAACCTGTGATTTCGGAATTAGGAGAAATTTTAAAGGTTTCCACGAATTTTAGTAGTTTTAACAGCCATAGAAAGGTTACCTACCTGACTTTAACAATAATTTCCTTTTTCAGATTTGGTTAGCTTATTTCCAATTGGAACCCTTTTCTATTCTCTTTTATGTACGATTTACAAATAAAAATCCTAAAACTACGATAAGGTTAGACGTTCGTCAACTGCGATTTTAGATGATGTAAATACTGTGTGATACAGAAACATCAAATTTAATTTCATAATTGGTCATAACATAAACACTGTGTTATATGATAACGACCTTGGTATTACAATTACAGAACTGTTGAAATTCTCATGAGTTCCTCGTGTATTTCAAATTGTTAGAAAATGTAGACGTGTTAATATACCATTCATAGATCTTTCCAAAACCATGTCTACTTTTTTTAAAATTCTTGAGTTAGCTGCAATTATATGGTCTCCATTTCCAACCATAATAATAATAAAAACAAAGGCCTGCAAAATAAGGCTTGTCTGCTTCATGGAAATTTTTTTGCTGAAATTGAATCTGAAATCTGTTTAACTCCTACACGCCAGGATTTTTCTCTACACAAAAAAAAAACACCTTGAAAAATAAATAAAGTTATAGAATTCACTATCCAACTTCGAATATGTCTGAACAAAGTCGAATTTAAGAATCTATGACGTTTTTATGCTACTACCATGATACTATATGACTGACTGTAATCCAAAAATCCTCTAACACTACAATAGAAACCAATATACTTCGGATCGTTAAGTCCATTACTGACAAATCTGGCAAACGTCATGGTTTTCTAGCATACATAGTCTAAAGGTCTTAATGTAGACAGGACAGGAACACAACTATTTAAGTTTGTACTTATTCATTTTTAGTTTTTTCATAAATCCTCATGACAATATACAGCTTCGTCTTCATAAAAATAATTCTTATAAAATATCTTTCTTGTTCAATTAATAGACACTATCAATTCTTCTTTAGCAGTAAATATTGCTAAAAAACTAAACGAAATCCAATCCATAGATAAGTCAAACAATAGAATTCGAAAGCACATACAATCATACACTATATAATCAATCATTTACCTGTCCGAATTCGAACATTAGGCGGCTATATTGTCCTCAGAATTCTGTGGTTATTGAGTTTCTGTCTGTCTGCTTCACATACTGTTTCTTCATCAGAGCCATGTTAGTGGAAGGCTAGAATACCATGAGAATTGTCAGTAATGGGCCTGATTCCAATTCTGCGTTATAGTGTTACGTATTGACTTCATCAAAAGAGTAATTAGTAAAATGATTTAGGATTATAATGTTAGCATGAAGAGGTCATTGAATCCTATGCTCGACTGTTTTATCTCTTAAGGCTTACGGTGAGCGCTCTATCAAACGATATATAAGATCTGTTCCAAAAACCGTTAAGAACTGGTTCAGAACCGTGAGAAATGTTTGACCAACACCGTCTTACGCCGCATTCGCCGAGAGTACATTAACAACTGAACTGACTGACTAATTCTGGACGGTTCGGAATCGATTCTTGCTGTGTTGGAACACACCCGTAGTTTTCGCTCAGTAGGTCGGATAATGATAAAAATATGTGGTTTTTTTAAATAGACTATAAATATTATTTTGCGTCGGCGCTGTGTTTTGAAATTTTGAAAAAGTGTAAAATTAATTTTTTTTAAATGAATTTTCCATATTTTCAAAATTTTAAAACACAGCGCGTAAAATAATATTTGTAGTCTATTAAAAAAAACCGCATATTTTTATCATTTTTCGTTGAGGAGTTACTGAGCGAAAACTATATCCCTTTTGATCGAGCGCTCACCGTAAGCCATAAGTTCGATATTTGATGGCGAATTCTATAATTCCATTACTGATTTAAGATGTTTTTCGAGAGTAGAGACAAATTCTGATTCAGCTTCATTGACAAAACGGAATAGGAATAGCATGGTCTCATCCATAGCTTAGACAACTTTTTGCGCGCCTGTGTAAACTTTTGAATTTTTATAGATTAAATCTCCCCTTTCATTTTGCTTTTTTTATATTTGTTTTGGTGAATGTAATTTTGAAAAGTTTGTCGTAATATCGCCGGAATTTCCTGTAATTAAGAAAAATGGTTTATTACTGTAATATTGGCTCTATTGAGATATTAGTAAAATAGTATTATTAGGAAAGCATTGTAAATACTTATTTAAATGTAAACTCAACAATGTTACTTAATACCAATAAACGATATTTAATAAATGTTTTAGGGAGTGGAGCTCAACAATACTTTCACGAAACCACTAAAAGATCTTTTCAGGATGAAGAAGATAGTTAAAGTCAGTACTTGGGTCATTCTACTTGGATCTCTTTTGGGCTTGTCTGCCGCAGGATATCTCTTCTTCAAAGAAAGTGGAAAAGCAGATATCACTCCCGTCCATAAAGTTCATCCTTCAAATGGCAGAAAAACTATCTCAAGTGTGAGTGGAAACGACCTGGAAGGGCATGAGAATCATGCCATGTCAAAGACTGAAACGATTTAATAGTGTTTTAGTGAAACCAAACAAGATCTGTGATAAAGCAGATCAAAGGACAGAACGTGTTCATTGTGCCTACTTATAGATGTTGAGGAATTTTAAGAATGTAGAATAAAATAGTCACCGCATAAAGACAACTTGCACTTTATTTAAAAAATGTGATAAATATGGTTAATATGAGGGCACACTTTACAAGTCATATAGATAAATATAAAATAGTTAGGCGGATCAAAGGTTTTTATTAGTTTATACAGGATGTCCGAATATTTCGTGTGCGTGTGCAAGGTCACCCTTTATTATCGTTATCATTAGAGATACAAAATAAAGTTTCCAATAAAAGTTCTAGGACTGTAACTGTGTTAATAAGTTAATAGAAGCAGAGTAGCGGAAGTTGAAGGGTATAAGAAGCAATATTATGTATTTTAATGCGCCCTATGTACTGCTGAATTGCTGAAAAATATGACATTGACATTCCTGTTTTTAACTGTTCTCGACTTATTGAACATTAAAAATCGTATTTGAGCTATTTATTATACGGATGGAAATTACAATAATTATTAAAGTAGTGTATGAAGATGACCACTATTCTGTTATTATATGAGTTCTACAACTTATAATATTCGAAACATTATTTTGGATCTCGAATAATAACGATAACAAAAGGTCGTATAAATATAATAAACTCTGTAAGTACCACAAGTTATTTCAGTTTTTTTCATTCTTGTATTTTAAAGCTACCTACCTACAACAAAATGCAACGAATAATTATTATTTATTTGATAAAAGAAAATAATGTTTTATGGAATATAACAATTGTCTATTCATTAGCATAAATTTGATGAAAAACAAAAGTAATTATTATCACATTCATTTCATATTTTCCTCATTCCAAAAATTTTAAAAAAATATTTTTTTTTGCAAAACATGTCACCGACTAGGAACTGAACGGAGCAACTTTGAATAGATCAATTATGTGATCGTTGTTCATATACACAGAATATTAGAATATTCGGTATATAATATGTGTACCTGGAAGTAGTTCTTATCTAGTTTTTATGGCAAGAGATTTTTATGTGAACTATGTACTATAATAACAGAAATCATTTTTATTAAATTGTTATTTGTTGAATATAAATACTTTTATTTTCCTATAATAGCAATTTATACCTGTATGCAGAGCAACGAAATATAAATGTATTATATTGTGGTAATTATGACAGTAATGGTACATTAAAATTTATCTGTGATTTGTAATATAATGAAATAATAAATAATAAGAGTAATTTTTCGTTTTACTAATTATTGCCACCAAACATATGATTAGATGTGCACAAACATACTTCTTTTTGAATGAAAACAATTAAATTAGGTAATCTAGATATAGCTTTTTTGCTTGCGATAGCCAACGATATGAGATATTGGCTACGAAGTAATATTCAAATGCACTTAGGTCACTTTTATAGAGAGAAAATATGAAGACAAATATTACAAACATTGGTCCCCAAACGTGTATACAATGAAATAAATGTTTATTTTTAAATACAGTTGGGGGTACTAAACTCTTCACATCCATCATTTAATATATCGTTTTCGTAAAATTTTTAGTTAGCGAAAAAAAGTAAGAGAAAACTAAGTTTGTAATAAATGATCGAATCGAATTGGGCCAATAGTAGCTTTATATTTTTAATGACAACTGTTTCTAATAAATCAGTAGTTTAAATAAACAAACAAATAATTGATTTTCTATGGCAACAAAAATAAAGTAAAGAAATTAACAAACAATTTAGTATCGAATTATTTAAATATTTTATTGTCGAATGATTAACATAGTAAGATCACAGCATCTTAGCATCTAGTTTTAATTTAACTGATATATTTTGCGGCTCATTCTTTGTTATCAAAAATACTGTTAATTTTTGTTTTGAGTACTCTCATTGACGGCTTGATCTATTTTTCGGTAAATGATGATCAAATTTATAGAATTAGAATTTACTATGATTTCTCGTCTAGCTATACTGTGCAAGGTACCTGGTATCGGCGGTCACAGAATTAATGTACCTACACATTCTTAGACTTATATGGGAACCTTTGATCTTCTGCTGTAACACCTGAGCTGACATATATAGATTTCTATTCCTATTATCTCCGATGTCAGTATAAAATCAGAAAAGTATTTAGAGAATAGCGCAAAAATTTAGGTGATATAAAGAAAAAAAAATTTAACAAATTGATACTCTTAATGAAATAACAGAACATTGAAAGAAAAACTTACGTCCTTTAAGGTTCTAAATGGATATGGTCGAAAACACCTTTTATAGCATAATATGTTTTCTGATAAATATATAAATCGTGAGATATAAGTGGTCTGCTTACTTCCTGCTCGGCCTAAGCGGCTCGACTTACATGAAGCGACCTACATTGCAGCAGGTACTTAACGCAAACATGTCGCCCTGTGCGACGAGCCATTAAATCTGTAAATGATACTGCAGGAAACAACTACTCCACCGACTAATGCCCCGACCGGCATTGAATTACTCCTGCAGTATCTGTGTAAACAGCCAAGAACCCTTGCCGGACACACCATCAGACATAGACCGGTTTTTCTCACCGATAAACCTACTTAGTGCAATCCAACAATCTGCTCCAATTTAAAGTCACTAAGCTGGGAAATCTGTCCCAATTTACGTACTCTAGGCATAATCAGATATAAAAAATATGTCGTACAACAAGCTTCACAACACTCGCAACACAAATGTGAGCAGATTTTTTTAAAACAGAATGCTACGTTATCAAATTACGACCTATTCAAACTCCAAAAAAACTTAACAGATAATAATAATAATAATAATAATAATAATAATAATGCTCCGGGGGATATAGAATCCGTAGTGGGGAATGAGAAGTGCCGAATTTATTGGAACTATTCATTCCCCACCCTCAGGCAAATCCAAGCCAATAAGCCTGATGTAGTCCTCCTCGACCACCAGCTTAGGACGATGTTTGTGATTGAGTTCTCGGCTCCCGCAGAGAACAACATCGTCCTAAAGAGGAGGAAAAACGGAGGAAATATCGAGATCTTCTCTCCGAGCTCCGCAGGCTGTATCCAGACCACTCTGTTAAGATTGTGGTGCTAATTATAGGCGTCCTGGGTGGAATGAGACATACGTTGCTTTCTGACTTAAAGATCATACCGGCTTGTCGAAATTCGGCAGAGATCTTAGCCGGTAGAATGCAGAAGGCAATCGTCCTTGGTTCGCTACGTCTGCTCAGAACACACGATTTACGGGCGCAATGATTACTGACTCCACGGAGTGGAGAGTAGTCATTGCTTGATTCTCCAGAACATCTCCGAATGTGTCGGAGCCTCGGAAGGTGTTTACTGAAAAAAATAATAATAATAATAATAATATTAATAATAATAATAATAATCCAAGCCAATAAGCCTGATGTAGTCCTCCTCGACCACCAGCTTAGGACGATGTTTGTGATTGAGTTCTCGGCTCCCGCAGAGAACAACACCGTTCTAAAAGAGGAGGAAAAACGGAGGAAGTATCTTCTCTCCGAGCTCCGCAGGCTGTATCCAGACCACTTCCCAACTAGCAAAATGGAACTTTAAAAGAAGCGAATTATTTTATAACTATCGAATTGCGTTGTTTAATGAACAGTTTGGTTTTATAGAGCAAATAATTGCCATAATTTTGTTCCTGAAGAAATTAATTGTATAAAATTGTTTTATAATAGTTTTTACAACGTGTTTTATAGAACAAATAATTTTCAGTTCTTTAAAATTGTTATAAAAGTATTATAATACGTTATACAACATTTAAAAAATTATATATAAGGATTGTAAACATATTGTGAAAGAGTTGTATACTTAGGCAAATGACTTTTAATTATAATCTTATAAAATAGTTGTATAAACGTGTTTTATTAAGGATATATAAGGAAATTAATAAAATAATTTTTTAGCCCCGAAATGCGTTTATTTATAAAATAGTTTTATAGTTGTGTTTTTATAAATCTGTTATAGAACAAAATTGTGACTTGAGAAAACATAGTTATTGTATATACCGCGTAATAAAATTCCAAACCTAACCTTAATTTTTGAACTCCTAAGGTATATATATATATTTCTAATCAAGAAAGAATACAAACAAATTCTTGAAATAACGTTTCCAGTCAAACGTGCAGACGTTCAATTTTACTTATAGGTTTTATTATATAAATAATGATGGTGTCCATGTTCGAGAACTCATTAAAAACGCTTCATGGCTGCGAAAAAATACGAAAAACCAGTACGAGAAAGTAACTTTGATTTAATTTTTTGGTAATGCAATAATTAGGTTAGTTTTAAATTAAATACCTATTATTATAATTAACTAATAATAGGTACTTAGCTAATACCTAACAATATTAATATAGGTAATGGTAGTATTATAATATTTTAAATTTCAATTTTTTTTATAAAACTTGGCAACTTCTTGCGATGCAAACATTATCTACTTGCGCACACACATTTTTAAATATAACTATACTATTTTATCATATAAAGTTCTAATTTACACTAAAATATTTTGTTATGGTTTTATGTGGAATAAAATCATTGTATTATAAGTCGCCATTTTTAAATGAATATTTGTTGGATCAGCGACTGCCGCCATTATGGAAAATTAGTTGAAAGCTTTATTAAAATTATATCTAAAACGTAATTTTGCTATTTTTGGAAGACTATTTTATAACAAGATCGTTAAATATAATTACCCAACGATATTATAAATTAAAGGAAGCATAATTTTAATATTTTTTATAATTTTAAAGCAAATGTGGTCTAAACTAAAGCGCATAATTTTTTTGTCACAAACATATATATAGTTTATCAATAAAATTTGCGGCGCAATAAAATTTTCGTTGTTGAAACACTGATTGTTGACATGATAATATTGTAAGTATTATACCTATCTACCATTTACACAAATGATCGCCATTGAGTGACCCCGTTTTTAAATATAAGTACAAATAATTATGAATCTGCGTTATACACCAATCTTAAAATGATTTGGTTCTAATATTCTTCACTAAAAAATATAATGTTTCTTTAAATACTACCAAAATACAGCCTACAAAACGTTTTTATAGTTGCTGTATAAAATTGTTTTAAAAGTGTTGTATACATTTTTTATAGAACTGTTACATTACCAAAGTGTTTTATAAAAGTGGGCCCTTTTCGATTCTATAAGTATCGTATAAAGGCATTTAACTACGTTATATGAATTTGAAGCTCCTATAAGATTTATATTATAGCAATTTATACAACCTTTATAAAATTTATTTTGCTAGTTGGGCTGTTAAGATTGTGGTGCTAATTATAGGCGTCCTGGGTGGAATGAGACATACGTTGCTTTCTGACTTAAAGATCATACCGGTTTGTCGAAATTCGGCAGAGATCTTAGCCGGCAGAATGCAGAAGGCAATCGTCCTTGGTTCGCTACGTCTGCTCAGAACACACGATTTACGGGCGCAATGATTACTGACTCCACGGAGTGGAGTGGTCATTGCTTTACTCTCCACAACATCTCCGAATGTGTCGGAGCCTCGGAAGGTGTTTACTCAAAAAAAAAAAAAATAATAATAATAATAATAATAATATCTCTACCCCTCATTAGCCTAGATTAGCCTAGAAGTCGGAGACTTGTGCGGGAGAGGGGGCGGCATATTATTATTAAGCGACTTACGTTGGT
The DNA here is from genome assembly GCA_025584915.1 of Monochamus saltuarius. NCBI lineage: Eukaryota > Metazoa > Arthropoda > Insecta > Coleoptera > Cerambycidae > Monochamus > Monochamus saltuarius. Next base: position 55,419,879 of record CM046724.1, read on the forward strand.
GGGCCCTAACCACTATTCAGTGGAGGAATGAGGAAAACCTGGAAAACCTCATTAATTAGGGGGGTAGTCAAATATCAACCGGCATCAATCTCTCACATTGACCCAAGCAAACATTATTCCACCCTACCACACCCACAGAGAGGGTGCCAATCCTCTCCACGAATATAGCTTATATACGGTCTACCGGCAACTGGGCTCGAACCAACTCCGTCTAGTCACCTCGATTCAAGTACTAACGCCTTAAACCGCGCGACCACTGACCGATCCTGAGTTAAACCTGAAAATTTAATATTTTTTTATTCTCTCACCAACAGAAGTAAACAGCCAAAAAAATATCAAAATAAAATTGTATTTAATGGGTTTTTACATTTCTTTGTTACGTAGTATATATTAATCTTGTAGACAGCCTCCTAAATGTGTATATGGATAATGTAATTTAACACTAGTTTAATTCTTTTTTAATCATACCCTCAAAACTAATTTCATAATTGCCGCTTCAAAGAGAGTTTTTCATTGCCATTTGCTTCCTAATGACCATATTTATTATTAATGATAATCTAGTCATTAACCTTCAACTATATTAGATCTCCTTTGCTTTTGCTCCCCGCCGAACTGTAGTTGCCTCAGAAGTAGTCCAGTAATTCAATAATATGATTTTTATCGGTTTACTTATCATTCCGTATAATATTTTGATGGCATAGATAAATATTATTTAAATGTGAAAGTATTTTGTGATTAAAGTGATCGTTTTCCATAAAATGATATTAAGTCATAAGTTAGGGATTGTTGGTGGGTCTCTCATAGCGTTTTCTGTGGTGTTTGGATTTATTGCCTTTGAAGAAATTCTTAAGTTCGGTATAAGAGACGTAAGTAGAAAGTATACCTTTTATATTGAATAGTGATTTAGAATTTTAGTTTTTCTTCACATCTGGTCTCACATCTATTTTCCATAATAGGTTTTCCAATATGAAGATAACCACTGTTCTAAAGGGTATTTAGATACCTGATAATGACGTGTCATATAAAATAATAGAAAAAATGCCTAAACATTTTCTGACAAACTTATATTATACAAAAATTTTACTTAAACTACCTCCTCCAATTCGCGTCTTGAAATCTACTGCATACCCTGTATAAAAATGATGGATTTATTGTTTCACTCCATTTCATAATAGATTATTTTAATTTTGAGTCGTTAACTTGACTCAACTACATTTTGCTTCAAGTGACTCTTGATGAGACTTTTTTTGTAAATAATACGTAATTATATATTTTTTTTGAAGCTAATGTTTAAAATTAGTTCTTATTACATATTTATATATTTTATTGCTGTAGAAATAAACAAAATTTATTAACATTAATCGAATTTATGTATCGGTAGCAAACTGCTCTCAGAAAAAGGAATCAAGTAAGAAGTATATATTTAAAGATACCATTCCCGTTGGATTTTCGGGTTTACTTTTTTAATGTATCAAATCCCATGGAAGTACACACTGGAGCAACTCCTGTTTTGGAGGAAGTTGGTCCATTCTGCTACGAGTAAGTATGTTGCAGATAGTACGACTTTTGTCTTCTCAGGTAACAAAAAGTTGCTATAAATTTGCTGAATGTAGCTGAAGGTCTTATGGAACACTGACAGGTATTTTAGTTCACCATGGCATTACCTAGAAATGATCTATGCAACCTGGGAGAACTAATTTAATGGTTCCTTCTCTCTCGTTTCAACTTTTAAATAAGAGAACTAGATCAGAACTTCACGCGACGGTATGAATTACAACAAAAAGATGACTCTCGAAGTTTTGACGCTACTAAATTTAGAAAATATTATTGGTAAATATGCCATTGATTACACAGATGTATTTATAGATACCACTCCATATAATTTTGAAGTCGTCAGTTGGATTAAGAGCTGACCACTTTGTCATGGCATGTATTTAAAAAACTGCTATAGCACATTTAAACCATTTTACGATATCTAGTATAGAAAAATCAATTTTGTTGGAAATTAAGAATCGTCCTATAGCTCGAAACCGATAAAATGATAGAGATATGGTATCATATGCCACTTCTATTCACTTTAGAAAAGCCAACATAGAAAACCTACATCTAACGTTACACTACAGATACCTTTTCCAATTTTTCCAATGTTAAAATATAAGGAACAGTTATCTTAATGATAATCTGAGTAATTTTCCATAATACTAACCATTATAGATTCTTTGAAATGTTGTCTTATTGATATTTATGTTACGACCGACAGAATAATGATTTTAATATTAAGCGTATAATGATATCTACATAACCAAATCCCAACAATACGGTTAATTATTGGAGGCAAGAAACAAAAAGGAAAATGGAAAGTAAGAAGGAAAGTAGGGATTGAAAAGGACCTACGCAACTAAAATTACTAGATTGTATATTGAGTAATACTTGCACCAACGGATATGTCATTTAGTCATTTAAAAATTTAAAATATCATCATCATTGTTTATTGCTCTTATGTATTTTTTTAAATTGTACATTTAATTTTATTTCAAAAGCTTTTCTTAGACATATGAAGCTATGCTGAATAAATAAAATTTAATTATTAATCACACTTAAATATTAACTAAACTGATATTACTATTGATGTTACAGTGAATACATCAGTAAAGTTGATGTTGTGGATAATGATGGTGAAGATAGCTTAACGTACAACCTTTATACAGTATTTAAATTTAATCAGGAGAGATCTGGTAAATGGAAAGATGACGATTACGTCACTATACTTCACCCATTAGTTATAGTAAGTATTGATCTTACGAATAAATTAACTTATAAAATAAATATTGATTAAGACTTGTGCTTGGTAAAATCATCATCATTTACCAATTTACACCAACCTATTGAAGGTATCATTAAATGATAGCGGATAGAGAATTTTCGTGGTTGCTAATATATCTCTTTTGAACTCAGAAACTAGAGAATAAGTCTCCTGGTTGTATGTATATTTGCTATGATATTTTGATCGTTGATTTTCATAGATAAACTGTTTTAATTTTCAATATATTCAGTCTCCACACAATCACTGGAGCTATCATTACCTGAAAGTTATATACTTAATCTTCTCTTTTATCTACAATTTTTTATTTTTTCTTCCGAAATATAGAACAAGTAGAAATAGTCTAAAACTTGTCTATCTGCTCATTACTGCATTCTTAAACCACATGGAAGTTTTTGATTTCCCACAACTAATATTTGCTATAATTTCTTTCACTTCAAAAAATTAGTATGCATGAAATAACTTCCGTGTTGAATTTAGTGTTATTTTAATAGATAATATAGTATAAATGTATAATAATTTCCAGGGTATGGTCAATCTAGTCAATAAAGATTCACCAGCTTTGTTGCCCATAGTTAATAACGCCATTGGTTTGCTGTTTCCCGATCTCCAGTCTATATATTTAACAGCAAAAGTAAAGGAAATACTGTTTGATGGAATAGCCATTAACTGTAAAGTAAACGAGTTTCCAGCTAAAGCCGTATGTACGCAGATGAAGTCAAAGGTTCAAGGCTTGAAAATTATTGCAAATGAGGTTTATTTATTCTCTCTTCTTGGATCGGTAAGTTTTCATAGAACTCTTTTTTCTACAAACGTCAGTAAAAGTATAATTTTTAACGTATGTCGTCAGTGTCTAAAATGTTAAGGCACTGATATTAAAAGTAATTATGAAATGTGTACCAAGGTAATGAATAATGTTATCCGCCGTTGTTTTGAACAAAATTTGGGCCGTGATGCTCTTATTGTTTTGTAACTAGTCGTTCATTGTATTAAGATTAGCATCAGAGTCTGCCAGCAAACTAGCCGAAAATCGTCGGAAGCAATGTCCAGTATAAAGGTGGGTCAGGTCAGCCAAATTTAGAAATTCTGCAATATTGGCAGGCTTCTTCCAAATGTGTTTATTTCAACTACAATCGTGGCACATTTATTCTTAATGTATTTTATGAATATTCTTTAATGATTATCTAGTCCCAAAATTATGGTAACCTTCTGCATGAGACATGTTTCGTTCTGCGCTTCTGCGAGAAATTTGTTGATTTGTTTTCTAGTCTATTGACTTTTTCAGTCGATATAATTTGCCATTTCGCAAAAAAGCAACCAGCTTGTAATATTTGCGTATATACGGATTATGTTCATCATCACTTTCATATGGAGTTATATGACCAAAATGTTGATGATACCCATATTTTTTACCTTTCTTCAAAGTATATCAAATTAACTTCTTCGCTGAACTCTCTACTAACATTTTTCAGCTCACACCATCTCATGAAACAATTGTAAGTGGCTTTATTAGCAGTTTCTTCGATTTCCGCTGGAAGAAATTCATTTTCTTGATCACTTTCCATGTAATGAAATTTGAAGTTACTTTGCAACAAACGACCACAGACAAGGAAAATAGTTCCCTTGTTTATGCAAGAGACCGAACTTTCATTACCTTTGCAAAAATAACTTTCATGGACAGTCGGATTTCTACGAAGCCGTAGAAGGGCCACGTCCAGAATTTTTTTTAGATTCAGAGTTTTAACTCTCAATTTAGACTTTAAACTCTTAATTCAGACTGTTATGTCTGAATTCAGACTTTAAACTTTGAATTCAGACTTTAAACTCTGAATTCAGACTTTAAACTCTGAATTCAGACTTTTATGTCTGAATTCAGACTTTAATGTCCGAATAGGGCCTTCAATAGTATTTACAGTGTAGGGGGTCGTTTTCTGCTTCTAGCTTTATTGGGGCCCAGCCATTGAGTAATCAGTGAGTACCAAATGTAGACACTACATGCTACACCTCGCATACTTATATGCTCCGTCGGTAATAACACAACATGAACAGCCAGGGTTGTTCGTCGTTGGCCTCACCTATAGCATACTGATGAGACAGCTCGAAACTGATATATGTCTGATGGCACCACTTACGACTAAACGTGGTTGGTTGCTATATATAGTCAGGGCATTAGTCCACAGAGTAGTTATTTCCTAAAATTCCGCTTTTAAAAATATGGTAATGGTTGGAGCTTTTAATAGTAGATACTCTCAGTACAGTGGATTGCTTTCTGCTTGTGACTGTATTCAAGACCAGCTATGAGGAGCCAATGACTACTAGATGTGTACACACGTGCTACATCTTGCGTACTCATGTTCTGTTAACTATTATGACAGATTGTGAAGAGCTAAGGTTGCGAGTTATTGGCTTCATTTGTGATATACTGATAAGAACTAACCAGTTCGAAACCAGTACATAAATAGTGGTACCACTGAGGACTAACTGCGGTTGTTTGCTATAGGCAATTCCGGCGTAATTCAAAGATGCAACGTTATTTAGACATCCAGTTCTTAAATAATACTGTTCATGACAATGATACAATCAAATTTAATCAGGAAATTGGTGTTAGCACATCACGGAAATCTAGATCCAGAAATAAAAATAGGTTGAAGGAAATTAAATGGTCTAAATCATTTCTCAAACAAGTACCGTCACACCTTAAATCGTCTCTAGAATCAAAAAACAGTAAAATTATACAGGGTGTTGTAAAATTTCATAGTTGATGACAAATATCGTTTCATTTTCCCCTGTATAGTATGTCCTCTAAATCTCAATTCTCTATCTAGAAAACTCTGAGTGCTATGACTTGTCCTATAATTTCGTTAGCAGTGTAAATTCAGAGATTAAAGTCTGAATTCAGAGTTTAAAGTCTGAATTCAGAGATTAAAGTCTGAATTCAGAAATTAAAGTATGAATTCAAAGATTAAAGTCTGAATTCAGAGTTATAAGTATGAATTCAGAGATTAAAGTCTAAACTTAAAAAAAATTGTAGACATGGCCCTTCTAGGGCTTCGTATATTTCAAAATGATAAATACCTATTATTTTACCGATCTCAATTTTCAGAGAAATGCCACAAAAGGGAAAAGGGTAAAAGTGTTGAGGGGAATCTCCAAACACGAAGATTTAGGAAGAATTTTGGAAGTGGATGGCAAAAGGGAAATAAATTTATGGGGAACACAAGAATGTAATACTTTTAAAGGCACAGATGGTTGGATTTTTCCACCTCTTCTTACTAAGGAAACGGAGCTAGCTAGTTATGCGGCGGATTTATGCAGGTAAAATAATTTACATATTATAATCAACATCCATACTTAAATTTTTGTTTAGTATAGAATGTGCTTTACATCAGAAAATTTAATTATATCAATTTTATATACCTATGAATCTATTTCGGAATATTGGTAAAATTATTATCATGTCCTAGATTTAAAAAAAATAAGAGAAACTGATACAAATAAATAAATTCAAAGTCAATTAACCATTATTGTTAACTGCTCAATATGGTTTATTAAATAAAAATATATATATCAACAATTATATCCTAAATACATTGTTTCAATATTTTCAAATAGTCTATTAAATTGATAAGAATAGTATTAACTCATCACATTGTTAACTGTAATGAATATGTATTAACATATTTTAAATCAAAATGTTTGTCATCATAATTAGCTTAGTTCAAAGTTTTAGCTTATCTAAAGATAGGATAAGTACAAATCCGAAAATTAATAGATTGCTAACTCATATCATTGGAATCCATATCGTAATTAGGGAAATATTTAAGTACGTTTGTTCGTCAAGTAGACAAACCAATGAATCATCAAGCTTATAACTATGATATATAACAAAGTTCCTTTGCATTATTTCCAAGTTACTAACTGAAGTTCCCAATCAATACTGGCATATTCAAATTTTAATTTCTCACATTATTAACCCAATCTGTTTTTTTGAATGAAGGTCATTCCGAACTTCTCTCACTTTCATCAGGAGGGATCGATTCTAGGTCCCCTTTTTTTCTCTGTTTATACGTCTCAATTACTGACACATATATCAAATTGTAATATTCATTTGTACGCTGATGACACCCAGCTCTACTATAGTTTCCCTCCTCAAGCAGTACAGGAGGCTTGTAACATAGTAAATAACAATCTCAATATGTTTGTATCTGCAGCTAAAGACTATTGTTTGGTTATAAACTCGAGTAATTCCAAAGTACTTCTATTTGGATCTAAATTATATCGTCAAAGAGTTTGTAATAATGTTAATATTATGGTTAATGCTGTGAAACTAGAAATGGTTGCAAATGCAAAAAATCTGGGAGTGATAATGGACACAGATTTGAGATTTGAAAAACATATAAATACAATATTACAAAAAACTTACTCTTCTCTAAAATTGATTTACGGCATCAGACATTTTCTGCCATTTCACGTTAAGAATTCACTGTGTGAGGCTTTGATTTTATCACTTTTTAATTATGCGGATGTTCTCTATGGTCCATGTTTAACCTTACAATAATAATAATAATAATATCTCTACCCCTCATTCTAATCACGAGGATTAGCCCAGAAGTCGAAGACTTGTGCGGGAGAGGGGGCGGCATATTATTATTAAGCAGGCATCAATCTCTCACATTGACCCAAGCCAACATTCTTCCACCCTACCATACCCGCAGAGAGGGTGCCAATCCCTCCACGAATATAGCTTATATACAGTCTACCGGCTGCGGGGGTCGAACCCACAGCGATCCAGTCACCTCGATTCAAGTACTGACGCCTTAAACCGCGCGACCACTGACAATATAAATCTAAAATACAAAAAGTTCAGAACTGTTGCCTAAGACTAATATTTGGAATTCGGAGACGTTGTCGAATTTCTCACAAGTTAAAAGAAATTGGTTGGCTGAACATGGAGGATAGAAGGACATTACACTCAGCCTGTCTTTATCATAAAATTATTATCTCAAAAGAGTCAGCTTATTTGCATCGGAAAATTACATTTAGAACGGACATTCACAATCTAAACATAAGAAATAGAGGGTTACTCACTGTTCCTCAGTTCAAATTAGAACTGTTTCGGAGATCATACACTGAACTTCAATTTGTTATTTTCACAATGTAAAATAATTTTCTGCTGTAAACTGCAATAGTGCTTAATTAAGTACACAGATGCAAATAGTTTTATGTCATCTTCATATAAGAGAGCATGTATTTCAATGTTACCCAGGATACCATTCGCACATATAATAAATAGAAGAAGTCCAACTACTGATTCTTGCGGAATCTCAGATGTTGCTAATATATCAATTAATTCATAACTGTTATACTGAACATATTACATTCTGTTAGGTATATACGATTTAAAAAAATATATTTTTATCACTAGTTATGAGTTTTTGATAAAAGTTTTTACAGTAGTTGTAGACAAATATGGTCCATTCAGTTTTCGACTAAGTCGTGTTACGCCATACGGACTATAATCTTTCTCCTTGTGGGATAATATGCCTATATACTACTATCTACACATAGAAATTATCTATAATTAAATTACGTTATTTATTTTGTACTGATCTGTTTCTTTAGAAGCATCAGTACTGGTCCTGTGGGAGAGACAATATTAAAAGGAATGCGTGTCTTTCGCTATGAGCTTGATTTAGGAGACATGGAGCATAATGAAGAAGAAAAATGTTTCTGCGACACCCCCAAAACTTGTCTAAAGAAAGGAGTATATGACTTAAGCAAATGTCTAGGAGTGCCGATTTACGCGACTCTTCCGCATTTCCTCAGAACAGATGAAATTTACTCTAAACAAGTTATAGGAATGAATCCTGTTTTCGAAAAGCATATACTCAATGTATTACTCGAACCTGTAAGATTGCTATTTTTTATTTAGACTTTCAGATCTGGTTCCTCTTCTCGCATCAAACCAAAAACGAAGAGTGACTAATTTTTCTTAAGTCTTTAAGAACGGTTGTAATATCTTTCAAAGATTTTAAGTATACACAAGTTTCCATATCAGCTATCTTAAAAATTATTGAAAAAATCACTGAACATATAGACTTCAAATTTGGTAGAGAGCAGTTTCTTCCTTTTTGATTAGTTTTGACGAGAGGGATCGGCTCAAAATTGTAATTACCATATTATTGTTATATCCTGTATATATATATATATACGTATTATTCAGCCTTATTATTAAATGTCTATCTTTTAAGAAACTTCCAGAGCCCGACTACGTTAAAGATTAGGTTTTAATATATATTTAATAATAAAAGAATTTTAACTTGCTCTGATCTGAAAATTGAGTAGATAATATACTTACATTATTTATCTTAATATTTTTATTTTCTTCATTTATGAGAATTGAATCCGTTGCCAAACATCACTTTTTTACATGACTTGAAAATATAAATATATATGTAAATATTTTACCTATAACAATGGACAAAAAGCATGTGTGCATATAGCGAAGACAAAAGTGATTGCATCTTGATATAACAAGATGTGGTACTCGTACAGCAAACATTATTTATGATAAAGTTGTACTAAACTAATTTACATCGTTGACTTATGATTTTCCGGATTGTTGTGCCGTGACCTCGGTAAGTGGTCGCTGCTTGTTGCAGAATTAAGATACACATCCTTAACGAATATTTTTTTGACCTACCTTTGTTCTTCTCGGATTAGGCTCTATGGCCACCATTTTCCGAAGAACGGTTCTGACCGTAACAGTAGAGATACTCAGATACTCAGAGATACCCGTAGCGGGTGTGCCCCCCCCCAACAGAACCTAGCCCGGGAACAACAAGGCAGGTCGAAGAATTCTGGTTAAGGTTAGGGATGTGCACTTTAATTCTGTTACTAGCAGCGACCAGCTACCGAGGTTACGGCATAACAACCTGGAGACTCACCATATATCAAATAATAGCACCGGCCGTGAAATCCTAAAAACCACTATTGTATATCTTTGTTTCTAGATGACTGCAGCTCCTATTGAGGCCCATAAGCGTATACAATTCAATTTTCCAATAGCGCCTAACAGCAAAATCACTTTAATGAAAAATATACCAGAAGCTCTGCACCCATTATTTTGGATAGAAGAGGTGAATATTATTAACATTTTTTGTTACTTACGAACAACAATATGACATGACAAATATTTAATTATTATATAAAGAGTTAACTATGACTAAATGCAAAAATTTTAACGACGTATTTCAGAATTTTAACTCGATATTTGAAAAATGAGGCAACACCCTCATTTCTAATCAACGTATGTGATGGTTTAGATATGTCAACTACCATGCGGTCGTTTTTCACAGTGTTGGCAAAAAAGCGTTGTGGAAACAACAAAAATAAACATTTTTATTAATAATAATACCTAAGTACCTGATAGATAGTTAACCTGGTTAGCTACGTTTTCACTCATTGGTCCGTCAGAATTATCCACTAACATACCTGACCTAAATTCCTTTACCTAATTACCATAAAACTAAAAATTAGTCACTAAAACTGTGCTAAAAGTGAACCATAACCTAAAATTTTACATTGCTAGTTGCATACTCTCCAAACATTAAAGAACAGTAATTACAACTTAGAATATAATAATATATCATTCCAAGATCTATTAGGTCCATCCAAGAAGTCATGGGCTTGTCTACATGCTCTCATTGTCTTTCTCCGATTCCATCCTAATATATGATAGGTCCATTTATTAAGGGAGCTGTTAATACTACCACGCGCAATTTCAATAAAAGGTTCGGGTCTATGGTTAGGCATCCCAGATACAAGACGAGCTGGCTCAGCCTTCTCGTTACCAGGGATTCCTTTATGACCCGGAACCAAGACCAACTGTGTCTAACTGTGTTTGTCAAGACACTCCAGGACATCTCTACACTCCTGAACCAGAGTAAATCTCGTCCTTGGTGAGCTAAGGGCCCTGAGCGCTGCTTCACTGTCAGAATAGATGAAGATTTTCTCCTCCACACAATTATTTCTTCCTTGTTTGCCTCAAAATCTTCGTGCACCTCAATACTTATCTCCTACCCGGTACCCATCCGTATAAGTATCAGGTATTATTTAAATCCCAATGCTTTGGCAATATAACCATGATTGTCTGTCTAAAGTCTAATTTAGCATTTTTTCTGTATTTTATAGAACTTGGATCTAGAAGGAGCTCTCCTAAAGAAGGTGCAAAATATATTCTTAGTAATAAATATAGTTAAGATCGGTAGATGGTTTGGAATAGTCGTTGGAAGTATAATTATCAGTTATTCAATTTTTGATTACTTTAAGAAGAAACAAGACGTGAAGATAACGCCAGTGCATCAACCTGAAACCGTTTCTAACAGTCTTACTGAAAGTAACTCAAATAAGCTAAGTATCACTGAAAGTAATGTTAGCAAGAGAAAAGCCAGGTCTATTCTAAATGGACATGCATTTGACAAGTATTAACTTAAAATTATTCGAAGTTTGTATTGCTCCATTGTCATGCACAAGGAGATGCATTTCAGGAATTAACTAACTATAAAATCCTACTATCTTGAATTTATAGGTGTTACACATTAATTTAAAAAAAACAGTAATAATTGTCAATGAAATAAGATAATAATAATTACAAAATATATAAGCCTATGCATTTATAGCAAATTTGTAATGTAAAATAATATAAGAGGTAACTAATTGTACGCTTATATTTGTAAACATAATACCTTCATATAATAGAAGCTGATTTATATGTACAGGGTGTTCTCAGTTCGGGTTGCCTATACCTCAAAAGGAAATATGATTAATTTCCCTAATTTTTGGAATGTTTATCAAGAAACTTTTCCTAAGAACTGAAAGAGCATTACTTAGGTAAGTTTTTAATAATATCTGAATAAACCTACACACAAAAGTTTAAATTAAATCCACGTTTAAATTTGACTCTTACCTTTTACGAAGTAGAAAAACCATGTTTATGAAGATCTAGGTAAGTAACTTTGGATCTTATTGGTTAAATCATTTAAATAATCCATTCATTCATAATAAAAAAGTAAAGAAATATTTGTTATAAAAAGGTTTGTTTTTCTTCTCAACTTCAATAGTTGCAGAAAGCACTGTTAAACTAAAAAATAGTAAAAAATTAATTATCACAAATATTGTAACAGTTGGTATACTCGCAACAAGAATTCAGACGACTTACGTCATACGAACAAATGCCTTATATTTTCATCAAAATATTTAAGAAACTGCAACTGATAGTAATAAAACTATACAGGGTGTTCCAGAATGATGGTCAAATATTTTACCAGTGTATTCCACAAGCCATTTCAGGGGGGATCTTCATATGAAATCTTTCATTTTGGGTCCTTATTGTTGAGATATTCGAGTCTCAAAATGGCGGAAAAAAATAGTTTTTTTTATTTTTCCTTAAAAACGGCTACACTTAGAAACTTCAATAATGGTACACATTATCAGCTAGTCAAAAGCTATTTTGAGGTGGTGTCTATTCCTTGGCTCATGTTTCAAGAGGGCGGTAATAAGCAACCCCTAGATTTATTTCGTTCATTCAGAACTTTTTCCTGTAATGGTCGATTTCAACAAAACTTTTTTTTTAATTATTCCGTATAATTATACTACTTTTTTCTCTCTTGTAATTTTTTCATACAACCAACAGTTTGCGCGGAAAATAATAAAAATTGTTTTCCTTACTCTAAACATCTTTTCGTCACCGGTTACTGATAACCGCAATAGGCGGAATATTTTTCTGTTATCTTGTCAAACAAATCAGTCTTGACAATTTTTGCAAATATCTGTAAACATAACTGACTCATCCGTACAATTAGCGAATAAATTGCCGGAATATGCATACGGCAGGATTATCAACAGTTATAGGAAAACCTTTGTTTAGAAATATTTGCAAAAACTGTCAATTATAGACCTAATGACGATTTATTTCATAATACAACAGAGAAACATCAACATAGCAACCGCCTACTGCGGTTATCAGTAACCGGTGACGGTGATGTTCAGAGTAAGGAAAACCATTTTTATTTTTTTCCGCGCAAACTGTTGGTTGTATAAAAAAATTACAAGAGGGAAAAAAGTAGTAAAATAATATGTAGAATTTAAAAAAAAGTTTTGTTGAAATCGGCCATTGCAGGAAAAATTTCTGAACAAAATAAATCTAGCTGTTGCTTATTACCGCCCTCTAGAAACATGAGCCAAGGAATACAACACCACCTCAAAATAGCTTTTGACTAGCTGAAAATGTGTACCAAAATTGAAGTTTCTAAGGGTAGCCGTTTTTATGGAAAAATAAAAAAACTATTTTTTCCGCCATTTTGAGACTCAAATATCTCAACAATAAGAACCCAAAATGAAAAATTTCATATAAAGATCCCCCCTAAAATGGCTTGTGGAATACACTGGTAAAATATTTGACCGTCATTCTGGAACACCCTGTATACTGCACTAAAAGTTTGCATTATATATTGCACTAAATTGCAAAAAATGATTGTTTTTTACGCGACCAAATATCGAAAATTACGTTGTCAATAAAAACAAATGTGTAGCGTCAGCCGTGACGTAAGACGTCTGAATTCTTGACTCGAGTATATATAGGTATGTTTGTTTCAATCGACTAAAAATCAAGTACCCTATCACCTCCTAAAGTTTTTGTAACGACTTACAAGACACCCTGTATATGTGGGTCGAAGAACGTTGGCTTGGGTTAATGTAAGAGATTGATGTAGGTGGGCGTTTGACCACCGCCTAATTAATGAGGTCATTCCTGAACTGAATCCTGCCAACGTAAATCGTTCCTGGGCGCAAATGCGTCTTGCTTAATAATAATAATATTCCGCCCCCTCTCCCGCACAAGTCTCCCGACTTCTGAGCTAATCCTCGTGATTAGAATGAGGGGTAGATATATTACTGTTATACATCCTGACAAAGTTATAAATTTGAAATTTTAGTTTTGCCAATGTTTACCAACTGTCAATAAATGTCACAAAACGTACAAATCAAATATATGTAGAAGTGACACCACAATTTCGCTACATCTACATGAAGCTTTTTTTAATGTAAAGGGAGGGGGAAGTGTCGTTAGCGACAATTATTGCTATATGAAGCTGGTTGAATATACGACACTTGTATTATGATAGATAACATTAATTTAAGTATATTAAATAGTTACCATTAAGTAATATTAAACGTTTAAAAACATGTAATATTTTCCTCTCGAACAAGCTTTCCATTTTTTCGAACCTTGTTAACAAGCAGTGAACTGGAAATCTAATGGAAGAGATATTTATTAAATATGTACTTACTTATTCGATCAAGAATGTCAAATATATGGTGCTATTGAAGATTAAAAAAGTATATAAGTAAATGATTTATTTGTATTGTTGTAAATAAAAATCATATCAAAATGCACACTTTTATTTACACACACACGCACATTCAACAATCATTGTACTATTCAAAACAATTTAAAAACTTCACTTGTGATGTTTCTAGTCTATCTTAATATTTTTTCTACATCTGCTAGTTGCCAGTGAACCAGAAATGAAATAGTGCATGAACATTTTCCAACAAAATTTAACAAAGAAATAGAAAACTATAACTGCACACAGTAGAACTAATACTACATCTATCAGATAATATTGGAAAACCCCTAAATTCCTAGAAGGCGACTGAAGGTGCTTGGCACCCCTGTGTCTGAGGACATACTCTGTCCAGTATATCGCACGTTCTAACGGCGTTTCTAACTGATCCATTAACAGGAACTGGCGTTTTTTCACCTCTTCCCTGTATTTAGGTTCATAAATGACCTGTTTTATGGCCCACAGTAATTTTTCGGCTGTCAATTTTGACAAGTCTAGTTTTAGAGCGTAACCGTCGTTTTCTGCTTTTGCTGCGTTGGAATCGTGATCGCAGAATACTGGCAAGGAAACGATGGGAACTCCGTGGAAAACCGTCTCGAACATGCTGAGGAGGCCTCCGTGTGTTACGAAGGCTCGTAGTTTTGGATGACCTAGAACAGAATATTCCTCAATTAGCTTCAAACAGAACAGAACTTGGCAGAACTTAATATTTTATACAGGGTTAACTATGACTAAATACAGAAAAAATAACCACGTGCTCAGGGAGGTCTAAAAGACAATAACAAAATTATTCCAAAATTTCAGCTCGATATTCAAAACATGGGGCAAAACCCATTTTTCCTACGGAAAGTCGGCGCCTATGATAAGAACCGACTGAGATGGCATAGATCCATAGATAAAACTTACATCTGTCAACAACATCTACTACCATCGTCGTTTTTTTGCAGCATTTCTAAATGTAGAAACGAAAATTGACATTCTTATTAGTAATAATACCTGATAGATAGGCAACAGTTAATCCACTCCAGTATTTTGCATTCGTTTTCCATTATTTCGTTATAAACTGATAGAACTACATATTCCCTCATTACAGCAACTCACTACCGATAAAAGCCCCTTCCCGTAGGTACAATTAGATAGATTAGATGCCTATTTATTATAACAAAATCGAACGAAACGAATAGATAATAGACGTTTTATTGTAGCCGCGGCAGTTTTGTCCCATAACGTAGAAACCCAAACCGGCGAACTGTATTGTGGGAAAGTATTTGCACCCAACACAAATGTCTTTATTTAATAACTATAAAACTTTTAAAAATTAAAATAAGGCACTAAAAACTGAAGAACACAAATTTCAATTATGACATGACAGCGATACTGACTGATGAGCGACTGTTGCATGCTTGTAGAGTATGCAACCAACAAGCAAGTTAACATGGCGGCGTTAAATAAGGATTTAAAATAATATCGAAAAACATTTTTTTTGGCTTTATAAATAAGTTTGGAATTTTTTTGAAGGGTGATTCCGTTAATTCTTATTTTTCCCTATCCCTTCTTAAAATATTTGTACTAAGTCATAGTTAACCTTGTATATTTGAGCTTTAATGGTCTATATTTTATTTAATCTAGCCGTTGGCTATCTCGGCCGAATCGGTGTTTTACGGAAATTTGCAAAATTAACAATTATAAAGATTTCCATACAGTAATTAATTTGGATTGTTTCATGGAAATTTAGGCTAGTTGTTAATAGAAACCTGGTATTTATTGTTTCTTCCGCTAGAATGATGAAAATTTATTAGAAAAGACCGGCAAGGTTTAAATCAAGTATTTTATAACAAGCCTAAATTTCATAGAAAATGCCATTCAAAATCAGTATAAATTAATTAATAATTAATTAATAATAATTTTATGCAGTTTAACAGAATCCTCGTTTTAATAAAGAGAAATAAGCTGTAAAATTGCACTAGTTACTTCTCTGTCAACGGTAATGTGTGATAAGATATTTGTATAAGCAAATACAGAAAAGACTACTATTACTTTATATTCATATTCAGCAACATTTATTTCGTAGTCTCCATTACATTCCATTCTATAGGTGCATCTATCGCAGTGCGGGGTACACACAGCAGTGTCTTCAAAATAATACAATTTTTTTTTTCTACATCGAATATTCCATATTCACTGTCTTCTTTAAGAATACTGCTAATATTTGATTAACTATCACTGTCGCTGCTACTGCTTTCCAATATAATAGAGGCATCCATAAGTGCCTTTAAAATAAGTCCATTAATTATCTTTATGTCCTGTGTTGAAATTATCTTTTCAGTTAACAATAAAAAAAAACCAACAATACGATTTACATTAACGTCAACAATCAAATGTAAATCCTTTATTCTTTTGCATCATTCTCCTACCATTCAACTGATTGCAACTGATGTTATCAAATAAATCACATCACTTTAATCATAAGTTACATCATGTTAGGACGAAAGAAAACTAGTATTATGACATATTTCATTTGTTTTGACATATATTTAAAATATGTAGTACATGTTTCCATAATATATAATTTCCGGGCTAGTTACACGTCATAGGTTTAGGATCCTAGAGGTTTTAGTAAGATCAAGTCTCCTGATTGGTATTTATGTCTGATGTACCTGGTTTATGACATTATGGTTTATGGTTCAAAGTTAAGCTGACTATTAATTTCAAAACTTTTGTAGAAAGGAGCAAAATGTATCTCAAAACATAAGTATCAAACGTAAACCGCGGTGCAACCAGTCTAGAAATTCTTCAACCATTAACAACTATTGGATTGGAGATCAAACCTAGAATAATATGTTTTCTCTCTCAACAGAACCTTATTTTTATCTAGATCTTTTGAATGCTCAGGTCCTGACTTCTGACTATTGCTAATCTTTTAGTGACACTTATATTTCTTCAAACTCGTGCTAAAGGGTCTCCCAGTTTAACCACTATGTACACTGCTATATACTGTATAGCGAGCTGTATAGTCCAGTTCCTTGAAATATATTGCTCTAGCAATTAACATTAGAAGAGGTTGTCGTCTCTGTCTTACGTGAGATGTTGTATGGGATGTGGTATTGATACTGTATTTTCTAAAATCCGACCTATCTTATCGATCTATCGTTGTTTATTATGGTAGTATATAGTCAGGTATTCCTCCGATAACTTAGGCGTCCAGCTGGCTTCTTCAATATTTTTGTTGATATATCTATTCTGTCTGAAAGCTAATCATAGCTTTTTTCAAGTGCTCGATGCAGTAAGGTGTTGACGATGTCTTGTCTCTAAATCAATTGGTAAGAATATACAACATTCAAATATTTATCAGTATTAATAGTCTTTCTATAGACACTGTGTGCTAATGTATCGTATAGATCATAGCAATTGGTCTTCACATTACAATTGTTTTTGAATATTTATTTTCATCATCATTCGGATTATTGCGAACTAATGTTTAAAATATTATCCAAGTGAACAGATAGAAACTCTTAATACAAGTTCTACCAAATCAAAAAAATTATCTATATTAGGTATAGAAAAAACGTTTCCAATTTTTTAAACTATCTTATATTATGCCCAAATTGATCATCTACTAATTCTTGTAAACAATGTTTCATCTTGTTTCTCCTTAAAACTGTAACATTTTTCAAAGGGTTATCTTTAGAGCAACAACAAAAACAAAGCTCTAAAATTGCTCATGTGGAATTGTTTAAAATGTAGCATATTTTAAAAAATTATGAAATAATATTTTCCGTAAAGACTAATTTTTCAAAAGATTATAAAATAACACTTATTACCTAATATTAGGTAATAATTAGGTACAGTAGCAATAAACATACTTTTACAACGTATTATAAATTTTAACAGTAGTAATTAAGAACAGATGGTATTTATTGTGAATTGCTAATAAAATACATCTTATAATAGTACTGATTGTAATGATCAGAGATAATATGAAGATTAATTGATAATTAATATTACACTATTTCTAGCACTCTTTGTATTTTAAATTATTGCTAAATAATTTTATTAGGCTTTTACGTGTGTGAAAGTTGAATATTGTTTCTTATTGTACATAAAAAATACACAAACGATTATTTAATCTTCTATAAAACCTAAACGTTTCATTTTGTATATATACTTATTACAAACATATGCTTAATATCTTTACTACTTCAATAACTATATATATGTTGGTACTTTTTTTAATAGCTGAACTTTGTTCCGTTTCATATTTATTATATTTAGTGTTGTATACATGATCTGGGAATAAGGTATTGTTTAAATAAGAGTGACAATAATTTATCAGATGCATAAAAAGATAAAGCGCATACGTTCTAAATGGAGAAAATATTAGTTAAACAATGTGTACTCTCATATGCACCTAATAAAAAAATAATGATTGGAGTCTCAAGATTATAGAAATTATCTACATATGACAAAAATTTGTATCTGGAATTACTTAAACATGTTTCTCCATTACTTCAAAAAGAAAATACTGTATCTATAATCTTTAATTTTTCACAAATATATTGTAGGCAGTTAACTCCAAAGTTTTGAGAAGATCACTTTGCAAAAATAAGTATTTCCATATCAGAAGATTATGATATATGTACCCCAGACTGCTTTCCGTTAAATTGCATCATCATTTGCAATATTAATGACACTCACTAAAATGAATTTTTCTATTTATTTTGAACTTGTGACGTATTCATATTGAAATCTGCTTTAAATTTTTAACATTAGTTATTAGTTGTTTCACTTACCAAGAGAGATTTAATGAAATATCTATTCAGAACTTCCAGAAGTTCAAAAACTGTTTTAAGAGAGTGTCATTAATATTGCAAACGATTGTACGGCTGCCATAATATTTAAGTGAATACTGATCTAACTAAATAATGAAATAGAAAATCATTGATTGAACAGGTTTTTTGTGACAATGTAGATAACATTCTTTTAGGGTACAAACACAGTAGAAGTAAGTTTCTCCGTTCGCGCCTATCGGCTCGGTTTCTTCGCGTGGAGTAGAACCCATTAAAAGCGGGAAAAGAGGATAATTTAATAAGTTACGCCTTTACTTTCTTGCTAAATGTCTTCATTTGATGATGATCTGGTTGCCTTGGACTCTTTAATTACCACGTTAAAAAGAAAATATTTTATTCGCAAAAAATAAATAAAAAAATCCAACCTGCTTTCACGTATAAAAAAACTGAACAATGTAATATACTCAATGAAGGTAATAGGGCAATATTTAAAATTGGATGCTTTAAGTCATTTACAACGCTAACTTTGAATCTATGTTTCGATATGGAATGTAGTAATAATTAGACTAGGGTCGATAATTTTTGAAACAAAAAAAAAAAAAAATAGTAGGATGAAACCCATTGAAAAAGGAAGAGAATACAACAAAAATTAAAGAAAAATAAATTTACGGGCGATCTGAGGTCGGGAAGTGGAAGGGGTCGGGGAGTTTTTAAGAGTAAAAAACGGTTTATCTCGATTTATGGCAAAAATACAAATCCTATGGAAAAAAGTTAAATTGCAGAGTTGTAGGTAATAAAAAGCTCTAAACTTTTGGATTTACACTTTTTTCACATAATCTCAAAATTTATGTGAAACATTCAAATAACCAAGTTTTCGGTTTCTTCTTTTTTTCTTTTACAAAAAAAAACATTTTCTTCGCGAAATTTGGTGAACACTTACCTTTTTATGTCCCAAACACACTGTAATTTTTGATTTAAAATATTTATTTTTTCATCTTATTTTGACTTAATATCGAAAAAGCACCCTAATTTTCAATCGAAAATTCTCGTCATAATATCTGCTTTTTTAAATAAGTCAGTGGGCTTTTTGTTCGTTGAAATATCTACTTTTTGATGGTGTAAAAAAATATGCATTACTATGGTAAATGTTCTCAGAAAAGAACAAAGAAACGATGCGACAAACAACAATGTGCAATTTTGAGCTATTTATTAACATTTATACTTTAATTACTCGAAATCGTAAGATTCCATGTTACATTGATAAAAAAAAATTGCAAGTCGCCATTTAACTTTTTTCCATAGAATTTGTAGTTTTGCTTGAAATCGAGATAAACCGTTTTTTACCCTTAAAAACTGATCCCTTCCACTTTCCGACCTCAGATCGCCCGTAAATTAATTTTTCTTTCAGTTTTGTTGTATTCTCTTCCTTTTCCAATGAGTTTCATCCTACTATTATTTTTTTCCACTTTTTACCATTTTCAAAGGCTTCAGCACTGGTCTAAATAGCACAGATGTAGAAAACATTTTTGTGAGACAGAAATTATTGTTCTTCTTTAAAAACACATTTATTCTCAGAAGTGAGTTCACAAAATTGTTATTGCATCTGAACAGATGATTATACATATCCAATACACCGACTGATGGTTTCTGAGAAGGGGATTATAGTTATAAATGTTCAACAAATTACTGACTGATATTAAAACAAGCACATACCTATACGAAAATTGTTAAATAAAGTATTTATGACATGTTACTAAATCTAGAGAAATATAATATAGATGATTATTTTATATGTAATATGTGATATTATCTTTTTAAATGTGTGGTACTATATTGTTGTGTTGACGTTATTTTCTCTAATTTCACCTAGTCTGAGATCATTCATAAAAAATAAAGATCTATCTAATAATCTTTATTCATATACACACGCTGCACCTATAATAAAATTTCTAAATGAAAAATTAGTCATATTTGCCAGTTATTTTATTTTCTCTGTTACTAAATTTAAAACGTTTCGGAAAACTAATTATTTTCTTTAAGTATTTAGCAATTTAATTTATCTTACGTTATAACATGTTTAAAATATAAAGTAATATTTATATTAAAATATATCTGATGAAACATTTGTATAAAATGAATAGCTTTATAATTATTAATTTACCTAATATATCTTGTTGGGGTAGCCACCTTCCTAACTTTACGTTGCTGGGTAAGTCAGGCATATCGTCCTCAGCCTCGTACTTCCACAGAACCCTTTGAGGTAGTTTTCTGAACACTACCATGAGCATTCTTCTGAGATAACTTGGCATATTAGCGGCTTTAACGGATGATCCCATACTGAAGTAAATAAAACCAGCATCGCCTGAACCCCTAATGAACTCTTCTAGATCCTGAAAAAAGAAATTGTATTTTAATAAATTTTCATCAAGTTACATATCACGATATCCTTACTTCAAATCAAATATTTTCATATTTATATATTTCAGTGGTTCAAATTAGAAAAAATGCGCCTTTTGATGGCCATTATGATAAAATAAACAGATCCAGGATATCTGCTTCCATTGCTGAAATATTGTAAAAAATAGTGATTTTAGAATATGCCTTCCAACGCCATTATTTCTTAACAGAAGAAGTTGAAATTTGATACAGATTGGTAATAATATACGAGAAATTAATTTTCGTGTAAACTAAATTTCTACGGCGACTAGAATTATGTAACATTCAATTGTTTTTTTTATTAAGGTCGCCATGTTGGATTTTGACAGTAACAGATGTAGAAAAAAACACGTCAATATGTAACACTACTATTCTAATTGAAGAATAACGCACAAAATTAAACTGGCGCAAAACGCCACTGTGCCACCCAAATTACTGTACACCCCTTAGGTTTGGGTCGTTTGAAGTGACTTTTTTTTTTAAATGTTCATCATAAAATTCCCTGTCGATCCCTCTTTCTCAATTTTTGCTTTGGGTCTTCATTGTCGCGGAATTTGACTCCACAAAGGGTTTGCATGAAAAAAAACTAAATTTTTCGCACAAAAATAACCCTATGAAACACGAGATTGAGATTTTGCCGGACTTTTTTATGGAGGAATCGTCTTGGAAATCCCTACAAGACTATCCACTTAGATTTCAGGGAGAAATTTTCAGTTGCCCTTAAAATGGCCACAATCATCAAAAAATTTTCACATATCAGAAATCGTTCTGAAAATTAGGAAAGTATTGGAAAAACTCTCATATCACAAAAATTATTTGTACACATTCGAGGAATCCGCAAAATTTTTGGACACATTTTTGGACATTCACCAAAATGGTCACGTATAGATTTTCCGAATTTTCCCGCAATTCTGAAA
The DNA here is from genome assembly GCA_025584915.1 of Monochamus saltuarius. Taxonomy (NCBI): domain Eukaryota; kingdom Metazoa; phylum Arthropoda; class Insecta; order Coleoptera; family Cerambycidae; genus Monochamus; species Monochamus saltuarius. Next base: position 55,442,245 of record CM046724.1, read on the forward strand.
AAGGTCAGAAAGGTTCTATAAATGAATTTGAACATTTTGGATACAATAGTTCTCTCATGCATGGTGTCCACATATGAGGACATAAGTTTAAAAATAATAAACAATATAGTAACAGTATTAGTGGTATATTTACGGCATAATGTGCTCATATGGGTCTCTATGTTTATTATATTTCAATACTGGAAGCGACATCTTTACGTTTTCTATTGAAGCATATACCAAATACTTCTCAGTACTCTAACCTATACGGTTTCTTTGGACAGTCACACAGGTGTAGTGTTTTGACTCCTTTATTTTATACGTTTATTGTGAAAATTGGTAAGTAAAAAAATATGCAGTATACTTTATTATGTCCTTAGATCATATTACCGATGTAGAACATAAAAAAATATGAATATATAATTTATTTTCACTCAAAAATTAAATGTGCTCAAATGGGGACAATGTGGTCAACAATGATTCTATTTGTCCCCATTTGAGGACAATCCAGCAAATCTATTTATTATTAGCAAAATTATTTTTTGAAAAATTTACATAATTAATATATTTTTAGCATAGTCATGAACAAATGGAATGCCCCATATACAGAAAAACAACTGGAAGAAATCATAAACTCCGGACTTATTTTTGATGAAAAAATGGAACAGAATAAAGAAAACACTTTACCAAGAAATTCTTCAGAAAATAATGTCGTTCAGTCAATACCAAGTACCTCAAAAGGCAGGAAAGAAGAAAACAAATCTCGCAAAATTCCTGTAGTTTCCTACGCCGAAAAGCAATATCGTGTTAGGCCCCTAACAGACAAGGAACTGGAAGAATTGGCGAATAAATCTGAAGACGGTTTTGAACTCTCAGATGAAAATTCAAATGATGAATTAGATTCTGAGTATAATCCGTAAGAGGATAGTGATAGTGGAAGCGACGATAGCAATTGTCAATATCAAGAATACGATGTTCAAGAAATTAGACAAAGCACTGAAATGGAGATGCTTGAAGGTCAGGAAGTAGTCAGTTCGGAAGAGTTGGAAGAAATAGCAGAAGAGCCGAAAATTAATGACACACATATTACAAAAAAAACAAAAAAAGGAGAAAAGTACATCTGGTAAAAAAGTTTCTTTGCGTATAACACGACAAACAAAAACAAAAAAAGGAAAAGTTCCGAATCGGAACTGGATTTTAGGAAAAGAAAATCCTTTGGCTGCAAATATTCCAGAGTGTTCAAAACCACATAAAATAAATATAAAGTATAGTTCTCCGCTCGAATATTTTTCTTTTTTTTTCAATGAAGATTTTCTGTATGAAATTGTTTACCAGACAAACTTGTATGCTCATCAAAATGGCAAGCAAAATTTCAATTTAACCGTACCTGAACTTAAAATTTTCTTTGGTATAACACTTGCTATGACATATATTCGCTACCCGCGAATTAGAATGTACTGGAGTAGTGTTACTGGCCTTCGAATGAACTTTATTGCCGATGCCATGGCAGTCAATAGATATGAAGCCATTAGACGATATTTACACTTCACAGACACATAAAATATACCTGAAGATAACACAGACAAGTTTCTTAGGATACGACCAGTATTAGATCATCTTCATGCAAAATTCCATGAAGCAGTGGATCCTGAGGAGTACATGTCGATTGATGAAATGATGATACCCTTCAAGGGGCGTTCGTCAGTAAAACAGTATCTACCAAAAAAAACCAAAAAAATGGGGTTACAAAATTTGGGTACGCGCAGGCACTTCTGGCTATGTATACTGCTTTGAGGCCTATCAAGGAGCTTGCGGAAACAGAGACCAAATCAGCGAATTAGGTTCAGGGGGAGATGTTGTAATGCGTTTATGTCATGATATAAAAGGTCAAAACTACAAAATATTTGCAGATAATTTTTTCAATTGTTCAGCTTACAGAAACTGCTACAAAGAAAAAGATTTGTTATCTTGGTACAATTAGAAGTTCAAGGTTGCAAGGAGCCAATGAAGTCTTGAAATCAGAGAAAGAATTGAAAGCTAGTGGCCGTGGCAGCTCATCAGTAGTTACATCTTCAGATGGTGTGTCTTTAGTACGATGGTTAGATAATTCGTTAGTTCATACAATATCAAATTATGCCGGACTAGAGCCAGTACAAGAAGCAACTAGATTTTGTCGAGAACGCAAGGAAAATATCAAGATAAGGAGGCCACAAGCAATATCAATTTACAATAAACATATGGGTGGGGTTGACCTCATGGACCCTATACCGTAATGATACAAAAAATCGAAGATGGTACATGAGAATTTTCTATCACTTTTTAAACGTGACTGTCGTAAACTCTTGGCTTATTTGGAGGCTTAACGGGGAAGAAAATATGGACTTGTTGACTTTTAAAAGTAACGTGGCAACGTCTTTGGTTTTCAAGGGTGAATCACAGCTAAAAAAGAAGGATAAAGGTAGGCCCCGATCTCGAAGTAAAACTCCTCCTACACCTCATAAGAGAAGACATAGAATTCACGTACCAGTTGAAGTACGATACGATGGTACAGGACACTGGCCACAGAAAACTGAACAAAACAATGCTTCAAGGTGTAGAGCAACAAACTGCAAAAGAAAGACTCGGTATAACTGTAGTCGATGTTTGGTAGCATTATATCCAGAATGCTTTGAAGATTATCATAAAATATAACCTTTTCAGCATTTCTGGACATAATGGGCCAAACCCATATGTGTATATTATTGTTGCATTATACTTGTATTTATCGAATAAAGTATCTACTTTAGTTGTACTGTTTTAAATTACTATACCCCGTTTAATGCACATTGTCCTCATTTGAGGACATTTTTTTTGTTTTAAAAAATACTGACTTTTTTTCTCATATTCGAGTTAACTGCTTCTCAGGAAACTATTTTGGACATAACTTAAGACTGTAATATTTTTTTTCGATGAAATAAAAAAGTATGCATGAAAGGGTTAATGAGAAATGATTGATTTTTCCTGGAACTGTTCGAATGGAAATGTATGATAGTGAAAGCTTCGCGCCACTGTGTGTCATACAAAAAAGTCGAAAGACCTTTTCTCTTCCAAATTGAACAAGATATAGAAAATAATTTAATTTGAAGAAAAATCGGTGACGGATAATTGTTTTCCTTAAAAATGTTTAAAGACGTGCCTGTTAGCACGCCACTGGTGAAACTAAAAATCCACTGTGTGCCGGCGCCGCTGCAAAATTATGTGGCCCTACGCAATTTTTCTGAACCATTTCTAAATTATAATACTTGTAATATACCTAACGGACGATTCTCCATTTCCACCTTAAAAACATTTAAATACTTCTGAGATAAAACAAAAAAAAAACATTAAAAACAAAGTTATCAAAAGTCGGATCTGTCAAAATGTTTTTTGATTTTTGTTTTATATCAAGCAAAACTAATTTTTTTATCTAAATTATTATTCATTTTAAATGTTATGGGTTATTCTTTAAATAAAACAGTAATGTTACATATTGACGTGTTCATAATTTTATTCTACTTATGTAACCCATAAGATTCAATAGGGTGCCCATAAGAAAAACACAATTGAACGTTGAATGTTCTTTCATTGAAAATTTATTTCTCGCATATTATTATCCCCCTGCACCAAACTTCCATTCCTTCTGAAATAATTTCAGCAATGGCAGCAAGTTTTGGATCTGTTTTGATTAACTTAAAGGCCAAAAGATTCTACAATTTTCTAATTTGGACCACTCTGTATATTTTACGGTTTTCGAGAAGCCAATGGTGAACCATGAAAAACGAACCATTCTGTAGAGGATGGATCTAACATTAAAAAAATAAGGATACACTTTTTCTGTCGAATATAAATAATACTTGATTTACAGATATCATGTTTTATGCAAAAACTCCCCCAACGATTTTATTCTCAATTTACACAAAATACTTTTATAAAAAAGAAAGGTACTTTGTATAATTTCGATAGATTTAGCCGTTTGCTTACTTAATTAAATAATTGAACAGTAATGTACAATTATCTAATAAGGAAATTGGAAATTGTTCTAAATATCTATAATTAACAGAACAAGTAAAATTTTCAAACACTTGGCACATAAATAAGAGCTATAATTAATTAAACATTATAACTATCATTGCAGTCTTTAATTAGTATAAATATTTTCAAGAAATAGTGTAATAATTTTACAAACCCGCAGAACCATCATCTGTTAAAGTTGCTTCAACAATGGGTATGTTAGTAACAGTATTATTTTCATGAAAGAAATGTTTTCTAAAACCACAATTCGGTGTCATGTTTTTCTAGAATAATGTAGAGGTACAAACTGTGAAACCTAGAACTGTTCAACTATAACGCCAACATTTGTGAACAATGCACTTCAGGTAAATAAATAAAGATTTTCATTTTAAAAAATTTACTAGAACTAATAGGTAACTATATTTAATTTGTTTCTGAAGAACTATTTTAACGATTATTTATGTATCTAGGACAGAATGTCACTTGTAAATTTTTACGGTACTTTTTTAAAGCTACTTTTGGTTCGTGGTATACACAATGTTACTGCATTCAAAGTGTTTGAAATTGAGAAAAATTGAAACTTAGGAGAAATAATGCAGTGGACTAACGAAAAATTTTGAAAATGGTTTATTACTTGCACCTTTGCTTCACTGATGAATGTAACAATCTTCGATTTTTTCTGACCTGAATATGAGAGAAAAGAGGATTTTCCGTTTTACCACGTGTACACGGTTCACACACTCTGTTCCTATACTATTCTCGCGCATTTGTTTTTTGCCATATCTGCACGTGAGGGTCCGTTTTTCAATTTCGAAAAGGGTCCGCGATAATATTAAGAAAATGAGGAGAAAACTACAGTATTTAATATCATTTGCAAAAACTATTGCTCTAATAGACAAAAAGAAACAAGTTATTAAATTAACTAAAATAAAATTATACCTACAGGGTGAAGTTAGGACACAAAATATTCAAATAACCTAATTAATCCTAAATATTTTTTAATTTTTGTTAATTGATAGAAATATGAATTGAGTGATGAATTTGTTGTCATAGCAACAGTGAAATAAAACTTGGCAGAAAAATGTATTTGCCGTTGTGCATGTTTCGAGTGTTTTATTTATATTCAATTATCAAAATGGACGAAGATTGCATACCGCAAGATGTTCTGGAGAACATCACTAGTAATTTTATTTAAAAAATCCTACATGTCACGTTAATGCGTCCTATGGCTTTTACTTTATTTTACATTATCGTCCACTAGTACTAACTTTAAAGTTCCAATTTTCGCCCTAAAAATGATTGAACATTATGAAATAAATATTAGGTTACATTGTTTATCAGTCTGAGTTTATTTTGGTCATGCGGAAATCTATGTATCTTGAGAAAAATCTTGAAATAAATTTTGAGAAACGTCTTTTAAAAAACCCTTAACATTAGTGTTCATAAAGTACCTATTTTGCATTTGGAATATATATTTTATTAAGAATACAGATTTTTGTATATAAAGGATCTATGGTGGAATTTTGTTCTCTTCTATTTTCGATAATAGATGAAAGCGATAATCACTCTATAAAATAAACAGCGACTTCTACATTTCGATAGATAGGTAAAAATAAAGAAATGGGACAAGAGGGGTACTTAATAGAAAAATGAAAACAAAATTAAAAAATGACGATGATAAAGTTAGCTTTAGAAAATAAGCTGGAACAATATTTCACCACTGCTCCTAAAAATTTGAAAATTTCGTAACATAGCAAAGTCCCTGGGAGCACAACTCTTCAGCATTTCCAATTACCCAAACTAACTTCGTTATTTTAAATAGAACATCTCCCGCTCCGTTTCTACGTTTAGTTTTTATGCATACATGAAAATCTGAAGAAATTATAGCGAAAAAAACAATTTTAAAATTTTAACACCCTGCATCTTTTAAGGGAGTCATTTTTATAGATAAGTAGGGTTAAATTGTAGTTAACGGAATGCCCTGCATCTGTCATACATCCTGTATGTATTAAAATAATATATACTTCCCTATCCTACTATATTTGTATACAGCGCGTTTTGAAAAGTTGGTACAAAAATCAAGACGGTAAAAGTAAAGCCAAAAAAGTTCCTATAAACAGAGAGCAACGTTACTGAGGTATGGCCCTGCAAAGGAGTCTGATCATTTGGATATTTTTTTCTTTCTGGTTAAGATAATGGGATGAACATTTTAGGTAGTCAAAAATCGTAGTTAGAATACTACCCTTATTTATAACCAATTTTGATGAAACTATGATAGTTAAATATGGTATGATTATTACCTACCTATTTTCATTCCATTATCTTAATCAGAAAGAAAGATATTTTAAAAAATATCGAGATGATCGCTTTGGAGGGCATATCTCAGTAATGTTGTACCAAATTTTCCAAACACTCTGTATATTTGTCTTACTAACTAATAAACGCTTTTTATTAATGTTATTATTTCATACCAAAAGATTATTGCAATTTTTGCTATCATATAGGTACTTACTTCAGGCAAAGGCTTAGCCCTTTTGCAGTGGATACACGCGATTTCGGCCACATTTGGTAAATATGGCCTTGGATAAGTGACGGTGGCGTGCCCATTTTGCAGGATAAAGCTCACATTTTTTGACAAGTCGTATATGGGTGGAACGTCGTTTCCAAAGTGACTTCTGACCACGTCTTGTATGATCCACCTGACCTAGAAAACAATCATTGTTGAGAATTGATAATATATGCGAATGCTTTGTAAATACAATTTGATTGTAAATAAAAAGCTGCCGTGCTGAAGTGGAATAATTTATGTAATAATTTGTTAAAGCAGTGGTGCACAGCAGGTATGTACAATTATTTGTTAAATTAAATAAGGATAAATGCGATAAGAGAAGAGCTAAAACATGAACGCTTTCTTTCATTTTCATATTAATAATTATTCAGGACTTATGAGGAAATACAAAGCAATTATAGTATTAACCTAAGAAAATTACTTTTCAACCATATTAATGCAAGATTTATAGAAAAAATAGTGATATTAGATCAAGAACAGCAACACATATTACCTACAACTACTCGTAATCAGATCACGAATCTATATATGTACAGTGCTTTCGAAAAGTAACGAATAAATTCATTATTTTTGAAATTGAGAAGTTTTCGAAACAATCCCCTGGCACGTCGATTTTGTTTTTTAAAAAGGCACTTTTTGACATACGACCCACATATGTGACGTCATCGTTGTTTGGGATATGACGTCATCGACAATTTTTTTAAATAGCAACCCCCAATTTTGACCATGCCATTTGAAAGAGCGTGTCATTCTACATACATACATCATGAAAAATTATGGTGTTACATAACAAAAATATCAAGAGAATAATGTTTGAAGATTTTAAAATTTAATTTTCACAATACCTACTGAAAATAATAATGATTATGTAAAAAATCGACTAAATTAAATGTTCAAATTGTGCACCGTTGGCTGCCTGACAGTAGCCAAAACGATTAATAAATTCTTTTTGGACATCAATAACTTCAGGAGCTATACGATGTATCTCGTGCCGAATTCCTTTTAAATATTCTAAATTAACCGGTGTAGTACAGGGTGTCCCATAAAGTATACTACAAATTTTGCGTTTTGCAGTTACGAGTAGTTTTATGGCCTAACTCTGTTGGAAAGCCTTAGAAAACCCACAAATAATGTGAATGTGAAGTACCTACATATTCTTGCTTGTACCTAAACTTTGGCACGAGAATTTTTGTCATTAATTTTTAAACCTAATTTTGGTTCTTCTTTTGAAATATTTATTTGATATTACATGTGCTGACCATTGTGAAATAGTTAATACAATGTGGATACCACTTATGAAATACGATTCACTAACTACATCATTTTGGGAAAATGCTTGAACACGTTGATTTTTAATCTTTATTTTGTACTTTTATGTATAGGGTTATAACCATGTAGATTATATGACGTCATCGATTGCTTTTTTAAATGGGACATCCTGTATATTTTAGGCCACCGGAAAGAGCGATATCAGAGCTTTTCGAAAATATAATTATACATGATACATATCTTTTACGGTTTTACAAGTAGGATGTGAGATTTCCCTACAGGATGTCTCTATTAAAATATGACCCAAACATATTTTTTTTAAATGGAGCACCCTGTATATTTTTTATACTATTTATAATAACGGCACTAATTTAATAATTTGTAATAAAATGCTGGTATTTTATATAAAAGTGTTTATTCTATAAAAACACCAGAATATACCTACAAACATGAATACACAAAAAAATGCAAAAAAGTAAAATTACAACAAGCGGCACATAGAAAATAAGTTTCATATACATAATGCTCAACTAGTGACATTAAATTCTATATATAACCATATTAAATATACAACATCATTCATAATGTTTTCCTTCCTAATGATATATATGATACTACTTTATATTTTGGAAATTGTCAAAAAACGTTCAATTAATAATTTTAAAAATAATGTTGTCAAATAATTGAAAAAATATTTAGGAACTGTTTCAACTGTTCATCTGGTGAAGATTTTAAATATTGTTACGGAGGCTCACCACCTTTTTGATTTGTTAATTGTGTTCCTGTTTACGTTAGAATTTATAATTGAAGCTCGTTTACCTCGTTAGTTTGTAAATTACGCTTCAGTTTATTTATAATTTTTGTGATGCCTTTATTTTGACGTTTTCTGAAACATTCTCGGCCACATTCTATTTGATTCTCGAGACCGTCGAAAACTTCTAGAACCCCAAAAAACCTATATAAGCGGATCATGTTCGCCGCTGGAGTCAGTTTATATTGAGCAGCCAAACGCGAGTGACAAACGTCAAAGTAAAGCGTTGACAGTTGCAAAGTTTGTTTTTAATGATATTTTTTGTATAATCAAGAGTGACAATAAAGTTTGTTTGTCTACGTGACGTGTTTCTACGTTAACCCAATTTAGAGGTTACAATATAATCAAGAAAATAGTCATCAAATTATAAAGTAGGGGTACATAGAATGCATTTTGGATTCTCATTGTTTCAATTTTAATGAAAATTATTCTTAAAACACACCGTATTGTTATATAATATTAATTATTGTGCTAAAAAACCGTTAGATGTATAATTAAAAATATTACTGACCATTTATTATATAATTTATTCTTTTAAGCAATTGTTATTTTGCATACATTTAATAACTAAGGTAGAGTTCATGAAACAAATTAGTATATTTATACAAAAATGCATGACTTACTGTGCACCACGCAACATCAGTCTCATGAATTTAACCTTTTTTGGCCATTTTGAAAATATAAAGTAGCAACTATTACATATCTCTATAAAGGAATAAAATATGCAATCGAATAGCATAAAAATATACAGAATATTCCTTATTAAAAATATTGAGTCGCGTTTTAAAAGAGTCGTCCAGTAGAGAAATTACTAGCACGCCACTAAACTGTACATACAATTTTTTCACCATTCCGATATCTCAGCTATTCTGTGAAAATCGGAGAATTCCTTAAAAGCAGTTTCTTAAATATTACCCTGTTTTCCAAATACAAAGAGGTCTATGAATGTTTCGAATATATCTTAAATTTCTCTAAAATATAGTTCAGTGATGTGAAATTGAGACACACTGTACAGAAAAAAATTAAATTAATTAAATTCATAATGGACGCGGCGTATCGTAAAAATTGCTAAATGTAGGAAATATTATATAATATTGTTGTCAAAATTATTAGAAGCACATAAATTAATAGAAAAATGAAATTTAATAGTTATTAAATTAATTCGCTTTTCATATTATTTTCTTACTACATAGATACTTACGACATGGCTAATAAAACTTAATAGAGCTTAAATTAGATTTTACTTTTTATAGAAAAAATTACGATGTATACATTTTTTTAAATCTATTTTTAAATCACATTTTAATTCAGTAATTTAATACCTACGTATGAAAGATATGACTAATTTATATCAATGGGAGTCAAACTTTATAATGCATTTTAAATTTTATTTTTTAGAACTCTCTAAAATTAAAAAAAAAACTCGTTATTACATAGTTTACAAGTTAATTTATTGTACATTCATACACAAATATGCAAAAATTTACCAATTTTCAAGTTAATTGTGAAAAATTGGAAACCGAGAAGGCAAATGTATAACAAACTTATAAATATTATTTGTATTTTATAAAAATTAATAAGGAGAAAACGTAACAAATGAAAAATCTTGACAAAACAAAATTTACTGCGCCTATTTCTCTCGAACCGGGAGGGTCCTGATTTTTGCTGCACCATCAATACCGATCGCAGCACAAATTTCCAATCATCATTTTCTTCGGCATCAGCCTCAGGAGATGCGGGAATGACCTCTACGTCTACGTCTAAAATGGGGACGCTGTTTATACAGTGATTCTGACAGTTTTGGTATAATCGGGATCGCTGATTTTTTGCAGCTGCAACTTCTACTGCCACAGTGCATCTACAAAATATGAGGTCCAAAATTTCTCTGGGTGTTGCTTCGTTCTTTGTCATCACAGATGCTGAGATATTGATTTGCTTTCCCAACCTCACAGGTCTGAAAGTAGTTGGTTTCCCAGCCAGAGATGCACTTGGTGGAATGTGCGTAATACGTTTCTATTCTACCGACATAATGCTGTTGGGAGAGCTGTTATATCCATAAAAAACAGTGGTACATCTTCTTCCTTATGTTTCTATGTGTTAGTTATGGAAACTGAGGGTCATTTTTGCCAGATAACATGAGATGATTTAAACAGCTTGTAAAGTATGGATTTTTTGTCTTCCTCAGACCACCTTCATAGAATAAGAATAAGACTAAGGGAAATAAAGCCAATTCTTACTGCAAATAATCCCTCAAATCGACTTCACTTTTTTTTACTGATGCAAGTCCGTTGGAAAAGCAGCAGAGAATCTACTACAACGTTTTCATCGCGGATCTTAATACATGATCTGACAGGAAATTAGGGAGTGCTCTCTGTAAAACGTTTGTTATTTCTTTTTTTTTAATATCGACATTTGACAGCAGATATATCGGAAACGGTGCATTGTAGCGAAAAAATGTATGAAGTCAATCTTATTGGAAATTGTATAGTCTCTCATTTGTAATGTGAAACTCGTCGACCTTAAACTAGAATACGCATAAACCGAACCTCTATCTGGGCGCGTTTTTGTAGAAATCTTATTAAATCGTCGACGAAAATTTGAAATCCAAGGCAAAACGGTATCACTGCGTCACCATCTTTTTTGGGATGAATTTCTTCTCTTAACCTTTGTGATTTCTAGGTAATTAAACATTTCAAGCTGAAGTTACGGTTGGTCAATCACTCTGTGTCAACGACCTCAATCGAGATTTGACGTAAAAGCAGATAACTTAAATGCGTTTATTTGGCAACATTGCAACATGAAAAGTGTGTGGATATTCTTAATTAACGTCTTATAGTCCATAAGTTGGCGATTGTTTCTATATATTACAACATACCATGTAAATTCGGCAAATAAAAATATGTAGTTACTCTATTAACATTATCATATCTTTCAAATGGTATTTTAGTAGAAATTGCAACATTTATTATGTAAGCAATGTGTATTGGTGTGCAGAATCATTATGTTCCCAAACACGTAATGATTATTCAAATGTATTTTGGTAACACTGGCATTTTTACACACTGGCACAGTTTATCAGAAAATAGTTTCACGTAATTGGTGATTCAGAAAGCTCTCATAAATAATTGAATATTAACTTACTGTCGATCGAAGTGATCAAGTGATCATTCATGTAATCCAAAGAAAGAAAATACGTATACAGGGTAATGGGCCAAAATTCATGACTAGATTCCTGACGTGAAAATATTGCGATTTAGACAAACTCAGCTTAGTCCAAAAGTTGATACTTACAGAGATACAGGGTGCAATGCAAAATATTATTTTAGTTTTTCTTATTTATTTCATAATAAATGCTCATATCGAGATGAAATTTTGGCGTTAAGGGTTTTCTGGGGCGAGAGATTGAAATATATCCATGGTTTGCTTGTAGCTCATAGAGAGCGCCACCTGCGCTAGGTCGAATGCGTTGAAAACGACAGAACCTTCAAAAATCTAATTCTTAGATACCAAATTCTGATTTTACAACTTCTTTTACGCAAAAGATATACTTTTGATAGTCGCTATCTTGCACCGTTCTCGTAAAATTTGCCATTGAAAGTTCCAATGTATTTGTATTCAATTACAAATCGGCAAAATTTTCAAGTAGGCTTTTGTTAAAATCCAATTTTAACATTTTCCAGTTATCTTAGTTCTGTCAGTAATATTACAGTATTATTCGTGCCTTATTAAAAGTATTCTTTACTTTATTATCTAAATCGTAGTGCGAGATAACATGCCACGCCATAATTTGAAAACGACAGAACTTTTTCTCTTTCAAAATCTAATTCTTAGGTAGCAAATTCTGATTTTACAACTTCTTTTACATAAAAAGCTAAACTTTTTGATAGTCGCTATCTTGCACCGTTCTCAAGATATTTAGCTTTGGTAATTCTAGTAATCAAAATAAGATACGAATGTCAAAAAGAACAAGAGTTTATTTCAAATTATAAATTATGATGAACAATTGAATATCGAATATTGCAATAAATGTTCAACATGTCCGCCCCAATTTCAATACATTTATTAACGCGTTTGTTCAAAGACTGCCGTATTTTAAAATGGAGGTTCTTGTTACGAAATGATTCGGCGGCATTTACAATTTTCTACCATAGCTCTTCGCGATTTCCTATGATTCCGCACCAAACATTTATCTTAAATTCATGTTGGAAGTGACGCTCACTGACGTGAGGATTTTCATTATCCCATATGTGCTTGTTTCTAAAATTGAAAATTCCTCGACGAGTAAAGCTCGCTTCATCAGTGAATAGTACATTATTACAGATTTTGCACGGGTGTAAAATGGTAGGGATATAAATTTTCCTTGTGAAAGATTTTGAGAACTGTTGTTTTACTAACACCGGTTTCTCTAGCTACCTGCCTGCTGCTAACTTCTGGATTTCCTGCCACTCTTACTAAAATTTCTTCTTCTTGGTGAACTGTAACAGTACGCCCTGCGTTCTCTTTTAGGACGAAAACTACCAGTTTCTCCAAGTCTATTAAAAAGTTCTTGAAATAGTTTCCGATTTGGTTGCCTTCTATTCGGATACAACTCTGAATACCGACGAAGCGCTTGACGTCCAACATAATCTGATTGCGCATAAACGCAAACCATATCGCGCATTTCTCCATTTGAAAATAAATTATGGCGTGGCAAAATTTTTGCCGATTTGTAATTGAATGCAAATACATTGGAATTTTCAATGGCAAATTTTACGAGAACGGTGCAAGATAGCGACTATCAACTACCTGAGAATTAGATTTTTGAAAGATAAAAAAGTTCTGTCGTTTTCAACGCATTCGACCTAGCGCAGGTGGCGCTCTCTATGAGCTACAAGCAAACCATGGATATATTTCAATCTCTCGCCCCAGAAAACCCCTAACACCAAAATTTCATCTCGATATGAGCATTTATTATGACATAAATAAGAAAGAACTAAAATAATATTTTGCATTAAACACCCTGTATCTCTGTATCAACTTTTGGACTAAGGTGAGTTTGTCTAAATCGCAATATTTTCACGTCAGGAATCTAGTCATGAATTTTGGCCCATTACATCATGATATAGGGTGATTCTGAACTTATTTAAAAAAAAAATGAATGTACAGGAGACTCATACAAACACAATTTTATAAAAAAAATAACAAAGGGCTTTTCTAAAATGATTTAAAAATAAATTTCTGTACGGCTTTGGAAATTAGTGAACTGTAAAATCTGAGCTTGCGCAAGACATGCAATCGGCGACGGGCACGGCGGCAAAGTGTAACAAAAAATTTAAAGAATTTCCCAAGGAAACAAATATGTATAATTTTATATCAATAAATTGAACTGCTTTTGCCGCTGGTATTGTTATTATTAATTTAAAAAAATTATATGTGGTTTTAATTAATAAAACTGTACAAAATTTTGTGCACCGACGTGTATATAGATTTGGAGCGTTTTACCCATATTCTACGAACTAACACAAATGTTTCTAGATCTTGTCCGCTTTGAATTCGTAAGTTATTGGCAGCACCTACATATGTAAATCATCAGTAGTGTTCGGTGCGATACACTTAATTTTTTAAATATCCGCACAAAAAGATACATGTCAGGAGATTGTGGCGGCCATGGTACTAAACTTTCTCGTTCAATCGGTCGTACCCTTTGAACTTCATATTGTCGAAAATGAGGGGGGCACCATTGTGCAACAACCGTATGCGGAGTCGCATATCTAAGTGCATATCTTCCAGAAGTCCAGGCCCCCATCCATTCGATTTGGTAATATGAATGGTCCAGTCGAACGATCATCTACAACTTCTGCCCAAACATTGAAAGAAAAACGCTGTTGGAAATGATCCAGTTGAATCGCGTATGGATTTTCAAAATTCCAAATATGAGTATTATGAATGTTGTACATCCCATTACGTGTAGAAAGAGCTTCGTCTGTAACTAAAACGTCAACTGTAAATCTGAGATGAGCATTTTGTTGCAGTACAAAATCTAATTTGTAAGGAATAACTCTTGATATTAATCCTTGGACACACTGTACATGGAACGGACATAATTGAGCCTTGTGTATGATACGCGCACTGTTGACTGGGACATTTCTTGAATTTGTTGAGCGAATTGCCTGATACTTATTAGGGGATTCTTTAAAGTGTGTTCCTCAGCTAATGAAATAAGTCGTGGATGCCCTGGACCTCCATATCTTCCACAATTCGTTTGCAAATTTCCCTCATCACTTCTGTGTTGCACTACCACGGTAACAGTAGTTGCATTTGGCACATGCACATACCTACGGTATAGACGAGAAGCATTTTGTTTTGCCTCACCAGAAATTAAAATGATATCCATCAACTCCGAGTGGCTATACGTAAGCTATTTTTGACACTTGAAAAACTAATATAAATACTATCGCAAAAATGTTAATACTAAAATAGGATTTCAGTATTCGGAATGTCCTGCATTCCGATGAAGCTAGAAACTACAGCAGTCCAGCGATGTAAAGAATGAAAGTACTGCAACTTCAATAAATTTCTTCTCGGAAACTATAAACAATTTACAATTTTTTACGATATTGTCTTCATCTCCTTTTAAACATCTATTTCCAGACTCTTTTTAGGTAAGTTATGACTGTATATCTAACAATTATTTGCAATAATATGTTAGTATTATTTTTTATTGAATTCTGTAATTGATTCATCTATTGAAGGACGCAATTTATAAATAAATAGGCAAATCATATTATTGTTTTTATTTTGGCTATCTCAGCGAGAGACCAGTGTTGAAAAAATTGTCGCAGATACACCTTGTATATCTAATCCAGCCTTGATATATCAATAATTAAGTACATAAAAATATGATAAAACCACTTACCATTACTGAATGCATGGCATTGGCAGCGACATTCCAAAGCGTATTTTTAGTCCTTTGATACAGATTCATGTTGTCTGTCAAAGACAATGCCAAAAACGGCGTTATAGAATAAGGCGTAGGGTTCCCCGCTAAAGAAATAGATCCTGTGTAGAAGCCCACCGTGTTTATGTACATAA
Organism: Monochamus saltuarius; assembly: GCA_025584915.1. Taxonomy (NCBI): domain Eukaryota; kingdom Metazoa; phylum Arthropoda; class Insecta; order Coleoptera; family Cerambycidae; genus Monochamus; species Monochamus saltuarius. The sequence continues at coordinate 55,457,973 of CM046724.1, forward strand.
ATGGAGCGTTGAAATGATGTACAAATCCTAAAGCGCATTCGGGATATGCTCCATCCAAGATCAGTAGGTCGAATCTGTGATGAGAGTAAAGGAAATCCTTTGTTTCGGTATCGGACAGAAGAACATCACAGGCCTAAAATATTTTAAAGTGTTTTAGTAATTTTTAGGTTATTAGTAAATAATAAATATGTTTTATACAGGGTTAACTGTGACTAAGTATAAAAATTTTAATCGCGTACTCAGGAAGGCCTAAAAGACAATAAAAAAAATTATTCCAGAATTTCAGCTCGATATTTAAAAGATGGGGCAAAACTCTCTTTTCTACGGAAATTCAACGCCTATAATAAGCAAGAGCATGATGGCTTAGATACGTAGATAAAACTGACATCTGTCAACAATATCTACTACCATGCGGTCGTTTTTTGCAGCATTTTTAAATGCAGAAACGACAAAAATTAACATTCTTAGTAATAGTACCTGATAGATAAGTAGGTAACAGTTAATCCAGTTAGCTCTACTATTTTGCATTCGTTTTGCATTATTTCGTTACAAACGGGCAAAACTACAACATTTTCATTTATTATAACCACTCACCACCGATAACACACATTCCTGGAGATACCGCTAGATAAAGTACATATTTATTATAATAAAATCGAACGAAATGAATAGAAAATAGAAAATTTTTAATGTACCCGCTGCAGTCTTGTCACATAACCTAGAAAACCAAACTGGCGAACTATATTCTTGGAAACCATAGCACAAATTTCTTTATTTAATAACGATGAAACGTTTAAAACTTAAAAAAGACACTAAAAACTGAAGAAGATCACAAAACTACAACGTAAACACATGGTAAACACAGGAATTAAATTATGACTTAACTGGAAATTTTACGGTCGTGTTGCTAGTTGCCTACGTTACCTACTCTGATTCTGTAAACGTGTGGCGGACAAGTCGCATAGGCGGCGTTAAATAAGGATTTAATATAATTTCAAAAAAACATTTTTTTCGCTTTATAAATAAGTTTGGAATTTTTTTGAAGGGTGATTCCTTAAAATATTTATACTTAGACATAGTTAACCCTGGGGACCCTGTATAAGGATGCAGGTATACAGGTATTACTGACATCCTTGGAAGGGGTGATTATACAGTGAAAACAAATTAAATTTTCCCAAATATACCTATATTTAAAACTTCATCATTTCCGAGATACAGAGTGTCAAAGATTTTGAAATTTTTATTATATTTTTTATTTACTTGGAAACCCTTCATGATAAAACAACAATAATTCTAGGTTGTAATGGGATACGGTAACTTTAATTATTCAGTATGTTTAAATAATCCTATTATCACCAGTGGCGTAGAAACCCTGTACCCCTCTTCTTTTATTGACAATAAAAGGATACTTTAAGTTTTCATTATTTTGAACAAATAATTATTCTTGGAAATATTCATTAAAATGCATTGTATTCAGTAGTCGGTCAGTTGTCGAGCGGTTTAAGGCGCCAGTATTTGAATTGATGTGGTCAGACTGCTTTGGGATCGAATTCCGCGGCCGGTGGACTCTATATCAGCTATATTCGTAGAGAGGATTGGCACTCTCTCTGTGGATATGGTAATAGTGGAAGAATGTTGCTATGTGAGAGATTGATGCCGGTCGACGTTTGACCATCCTCCTAATTAATGAGGTTTTTCAGGTTTTCCTCATTCCTGTACTGTATCGTGGTTAGGGCTTACCAACGTAAGTCGTTCCTGGGCGCAAATGCTCTCCTGCACAATAATTGTTCATTGAAAATATCTGCATTTTGTAGTTTGTGCATATTTGTTTGAAAAGATGAAGGAAATTTGAAACTCCACTCTTAAAATTTTGCACATTACCATTTTGAGTAACTTATTCAAGTAACATTTAGCTGTGTTTTCAGCGGAAAAGGTACTTTATCTGAAACCAAAACAAGTTTTCTTTGGTGCACTTAATAGGTACTTGAAATAGGATTATTTCGAAGACTACATCAAGGTATATCTTTTGCATAAAAAAGGTATAATAATTCACTTTTCACAAGTTACTTTTGACATTGTCGATATTTAATTTCAAATAATTTTAATTTATTGGTATAATAATTTTTATAGTTAGATATTTGACTCAACTTAAACGAGGCCAGATGAAGGAGCAATCCTAAAAATGCAGAAATAGGTCAGATCTCATCTATGGTGGTTGAATTTTCGAGTTCCCACAGTTTCAACAGTGAACTTAGATATTTATAGAATATTTTTATTAAATCAGGTTAGTAAATTTAGCTAAATTATTTTTTTTAGATAATTATTAAATAGAGCTTTGTCTGTGGAATTGTTCATTAGCATACCTAGATGTTTGGTATCAGAGAGTATACATAAGACTTCATTGATAGGAATTGTAGGATATTTGATTTATACTGTACCTTTTTAACTGTCAACTTTTGACTAAGTAAGTTTAGCTATATCATTATTTTGTCGTCAGAAATCTACTCTTGTCCTATGGTGTATTAATTTTGGGACACCCTGTATAACTGAAGTATAGTAGATCTCATCATGAACAAACTACGAAATGCATATGAGATATTTTTGAAGAACAATTACCTAAATACATTTTAAAATATAATTATTTGTTCAAAATAATCAAAATTTAAAGTAGTGGCCCTTTTTATTTTCGCGAAGTTTCTACCCCACTGTTGATAATGAAAATATTTAAACATACTGAATAATTAGACCAAAGATATCTCATTCCAACACAGAACTATTGCTGTTGGACAAAGGATTTTCAAGTATATAAAATATAATAAAAATTTCGAAACCCTTGAAACAGTGAACTTTTAGATATATTTGGGTAAATCTCGTTTATTTCGACAGTACAATGACCCCTTCCAAGGAATCCATTGATACCTGAGACACCCTGTATCTATATCATAAGATATTGTAAAAATATAATTATATTTTAGTTTCATAGTATCGTAAGATATGATCATTTTGATCACTAAATTGTATTTCAGCAATAAAATATTTTTCTTCCCAAAACTCAAATTTTTAAAACTCCCAATGATTGTTTGAATTAATGCAGAATGGACTGTTGAAAATATAAAAGCATACATCAACTTTATACACTATCTGGGGTAGCTTTTTAGCGGAATCTGAAATATTCCGTCCGAAAAAATCCTATTCCCTAACCCGCATGGCAAAATCGGTTCCATAGTTTTTGAGTTGCGTTCAATTTTGTTCAGATGTTACTCTATTTTTTTTTATTTTTTCTATACAAGCTTTTTATTAAATATAAAATACAAATTATTATAGTAAACGTTTACATAAAATGTATATTACACAAAGTGCGAAGATATAATAATCCACTAAACATTGAATTGAACCATTGAAAATTCAGACACTTCAACTTTCTTCTTAAAGTTGATTCCCATGTCTTCATTGCTAATATCAGGATCTGCTTATGCACAATACAGTATATTTAAATATTTAAAGTGATTAATCATTATTTCCTCTCTTAACTGACCTACCACTACATAAGTGGTGTTAGTATCTTACTTCCTGCGTTAAGCAACTGGATTGATTTTATCTCTAATGCGGTCAATACATTTATTAATTAATTGCATGTCCAGCATTTTCCTATTAATTTATTTATTATATTATTTATTGTGTCTCACCTCGAGTAACTTAAATAAGAAATTTGTAGAAAATAATAATATCACTTGTCCTTCAATTTGCCATTAGTCAAATCACGTACATTTTTGTTAAATTTACCCGACAAAGTGGTCTACAAATATTGGACAGGAAATATGGAAATATTTCATAACATTTTTTTACAAATACATATCTACTTATATAATCCATATCCTTTTTAATACGAATTTATCAATACCAAACATTTGGAACTTAACCTTCAGAAGAGTACACTATGACATTACAAACCTCAAAATAACAATGACTCTATCTCTTATCGTTTTCAGTATCACTCGGTTTTGTAAACGCCCTGTAGTTCGAAAACGGTAAGCGACCTAGAATAAGGCTGTTTTCGCCATTGTTTTTTTCTCGGAAAAAACCTCTTGTTCATCAGACTTGCTCTGTCTATGACAGAACAATTTCCACCAAGCAAGAACATCTAGAGTAAAAATAAGAACGGAAGGATATAGAGACTGTAGTAAGGACTACCCTACCTACCTACTCCACGGTTGGAAACGTAGTTACCAAAGAGTCCACACGACAACAAAAAGGAAAAAGTTATAACACCATGTAGCTCCATTATTAAACTTTGAAGACAAAATTGTTACATAACAAATCCCAATTATTTTTATCGATAGAATATGTCGATAAAGTCGACCAAATTATCGTTAACACCCTGTATAGTGTTTCTTTTATAAAATATGTTTATTTCGATCTTTGCGTGTTTATTTATTTGGTTATGATTTGTTGATAAATTCAGGTACTTTGAGAATATTAATTTAAAATAATTCATTGTATTTTGGTTAAAATATTTAAGAAACTGCAACCGAGAATAATAAAACTATATACTACACTAAATGTTTCCACTATACAGTGCGTGCCTAAAGTCATGAACAAATACATTATTAGGTAAATAAAAGACATTATTGAAAATTCCCGAAACAGGTCGATTTTTTATTTTAATTTACTTTTTCTTTTCAAATAATAATTTAATAAAAAGGGTAACATACCTTCGAGTAATGACGTCACATCACATTTTTCTTAAATGGAACACCATATTTTTTTCCAATTTCCGGATTACACAAGTTGCCCCTAATTGTTACATGGTGGACAACAATACCCAAATTATTTACAAATACCAGTTATTTATCAATGAATAAACGTACTAAAAATTGATTGAAATTACTACATGTCATGTTAAAGTGTCTACTGGAATGTACTCAATTTATAAAAACATTGGTGTTACATAGAGAAACGTGATCGATCGTAGGAAATTTTATAGTTACTACTAACCTAAATTAAATTTTCAAATTGTTGACCATTTACTGCCAAAAATGCGCCAGACGAGAAACAAATTGTTGTTATACATTTCCAATAACTTCAGGCGACATGGCACAAACTTCTTGTCGAATTCGTTCCTTGAGATCGTCAAGATTATTTGGCTTAGTAACGTATGCTTTGCTTTTTACATATCCCCAAAGGAAAAAATCTAGCGGTGTTAAATCTGACGATCTGGCAGGCCATTCCTTAGGTTCTCTTATGCTATTCCACCGATGAGGAAACACATCATCTAAGTAGAGGCGAACAGCGATAGCATAGTGCGGCGATGCACCGTCTTACTGTAACCAAATTGTGTCATTGGGCAAATCTGGTTCTCCTTCATTGGGGAATAGTACAACCAAGGAAGGAACTAAATCAAATTGAAGAAAATCTAAATATCTTGGCAATATAAATTTCCTTCAAGGAAATACGGCCCTAAAATTCGATTAACAATTCCAGCCCAAACATTGACCTTCTAAGGACGGTGAGTTTGTGCTTCCATCGTCCAGTGTGGATTGTGATCTAACCGGTACCGAAAATTCTGTTTATTAACAGTGTCACTCAGATAAAAAACGCCTCGTCCTAGAAAATCATGCGTTAGATAAAATCCGAACCTGCCTGACATTTTTCCATCATTTCGCAAAACTCTGTCCGTATGTCGAAATCGTCGTCAGACAATTCTTGCATTAAATGAATTTTGTAGGGATGGTACTTGCTTTTGCGAAGACATCTACCCAATGTGCTTTTACACACATATAAATCACCTGCTCAGACTCTCATAGTGGAATACGGGTTTTCATGAAGGGTCAAAAGGGCTTGTAGCTGCACAACTTCATTATATTCAGTAGGTATACGTGGTCGACCAGATCTGGGCAGATATTTAACGTGACCATAGTTTGGAAACTTTGCTTCAGTTCGGCTTACAGAAGATCGATTTATCATCATGAGTTCGAATTCTATCATCATACCCGAGAATTTCAATCCGTTCCGTTTCACTTAGATTCACGTTTTTACAAAACGGAAACAAGTTAATGGATTAAAAAATACTTGAAGAAAGAACCCGTTAAAATGTATTCACTTGTGGGGTTGTTAGATTAGAAATAACAAGTCCACGGTTTGTGACACGTTAAGTATATTAATAAAGATAACAACTGGAAAGAATGTTCCACCAATAAGAGTGTGTCGGTGACCGCTATACTCTCGTACATTCTTAACAAGCTGTTTAAAATTGATTGCTCGTAAAAAATTCACCAGCACGTTCTATCACACAGATAAAATTAAAAAAACACCAAAGAAATTATGACAAACACTTTGGTATTTGTAAATAATTTGGGTATTGTTGCTCACCCTGTAACAATTAGAAGCAACTTGTGATATAGTTTGAAAATAGCTCAGCTAGGGTAATCCGGGAATTAAACAAAATATATGGTGTTCCATTTTGAAAAAAAAAATGTGATGAAGTCATTTCTCGAAGGTAAGTCCCCCTATATATTAAATTATTATTTTATAAAAAAGTAAATTAAATTGAAAAATCGACCTGTTTCGGAAATTTTCAATAATGTCTTTTATTTACCTAATAATTAATTTGTGCGTGACTTTAGGGACACACTGTATATTGCACTAAATTGCAAAAATTATTGTTTTTAACACGACCAAATATCGATAATTATATTTACAATTGCCGTGACGTAAGTCGTCTGAATTCTTGCCTCGGCTAACATTTTATCCTATATCAAAAATAGTAACCGTAAGTATCTACTACTTTGAAAAGCTAAGAAATCATAACTTCAAACAAATTATAAATGCCAGTTAAATCACGACATAGGAATTTATATGAAATTTCACATCTCTACTTTAAAAATCAATAAGAAAAATTTCCAGAATTTTTTTCGTGGCGAGACAATAATTAAGTGGAAATTTTTTGACATTATGTAAACATTATGATCTACACATTGGCACCTCATCTATATACGAAATATGGTGGATATACCTGCTAAATTCAACAAATAGTTTTCATACACTTGCTTTTGATTTTCTAGTTTTATCTAGTATTAGGTTTTGAATTTCTTGTCTAATAACTTGTTGATTTTCTTTATCAAATTGCTACATTTCAGTATACACTTATACACTCTACGTATAGTGTGGAAGAAAAGTATGGAATAAATTAATTATTTCTAAAACAACAAAGTTTCATAAAATTTCCTCGGACCCGTCGATTTTGCTTTTTAAAAAGACTCTTTTCTCTATACCAACGCATTTACGACGTTCATTTTTTTTCGCGTGATGAGGTCATCGAATATTTTTTCAAATAGAACCCCTATATTTTTTCATCGGATTCTTGTAGAGCTTAACTTGCTGAATTCAAAAAGATATAATTTCAACACTTTATTCCTTCAACTTTCCGAGAAAAAAAATAATAACCGATCCAATCTTCGGACTAGTACATATACTATCACAGAACCGTGTAAATCAAAATGACAATCAATATAATATTTTAACAACGGCCGAGTCAAATTAATGTATAATGTCAGGTTTGATTTATACTTGGCGTATGAAATACCACACGAGCGTAAATTATTACGGGGAAGTGAACATTTTTCATTATTTATTCAGTTTATTGAATACAGTTTTCCTAGATAAATTGGATCAAATTTTGTCAATCAAATTTTGTTAGAAAATTAATATTAAAATTTCCATTTGCCAACTACGAAAAAAGGTGTTGTCTTAAGTAAGATTATTTCAATTTTACTGACCTGCGGCAATAGACGCAACAAACATGCTAAACTGATTTTGTAATTTAGCAGTTTGTATTTCCCATAATCTATACTAAACATAGAATGTGGTTTTACCTCATAGCCATACCGCACCATATCCATCGGCGGTACGGGTTCCTCCCCTCTCATCCTGTTCCCCACAAGATCCCAGTTGGTGAAATTTTTCACGTAGAATACTAGCCCCGCAGGAGTAATTTCTTCTAACCCCGGTAGAAGAAAATCCGCGGGGAAGGCGTTGATGAACGTCACGTTGTGGCCTCGTGGAATCAGTCCTCTCGCCAGCTCCCAGAAGGGAATTTTATGGGATTTAGTGCCTCCCATGGTTATCATTAGAATGTTAGCACAGGTACATAAGTTTATCACAGCCAATGACGCTGTCACTACTGGTAAGCGTCTCCCGTACATGACTGAAAAATAGAAACATGTTTCAGTATATAAACTAAATTATCTCCACAAAAAACGCAGACGTTACAGTATTCTTCGGTAGTAAGGCTTCCATTTCATTTCAAATATAAACGAATGTAATTGAATAAGTTCATAAACAATTTTTTAGACGTCTACATATTCAAACTACTGGAGTTTATTCATTTGATAACATTTATTTATAATAAATATGATGTTGCAGCGTTAGAACGCCAATACATATAAAAAAGTTTTTATAATATTAGAAGTTGTGGGCTAATGCAACATATACTAATGTTAAACAAATAATGAGAAACTTAAAAAATATGCTGTTTTAGCTTACAAACTATCTGCAATATTTCGCCGTCCTCTACTGCACTTAGTATGATAATGCGGTTCTTAAACTTTCAATTTCCTCGAATGCTGAGATCCTACACCAGAATCAGATTCATTTATTTTATCAAAAAGTATTACAAATAAGATATGGCAATTACAAATTATTCATGAAGTAAAATATTCGGATAAATTATAAAAACATTTTTCAATTAAAATTTTTTTTAAATTTTGATTTACGCTTATTATAAGTTCTAGAATCTAATGAATCTGGGGACTTTAATTAAAGTATTTAATAAAGGGTATATAAATATCATTTTTATGTTTAGAATGAGTCATGTTATTTAACATAAACTTGTGCTTATGTCTAAAAACATAAACACATATCTCAAATATGTACAAAGAAGTCGCAGTTAAAATTTTAATTCGTCTAAAAATAACACGACATGAAGGTATAGTACATACATTAACCAGTTTACGCAAAATACATTTCTAGGAAATGAAGACAGATTGACAAAAGGTGGAACCATCTCAAAAACAAATACCATGGCATATCTGCAATTCTGCCAACGCATAATAGACGGAAAGTAGCTGCTGCATTTCAAAAACATATATTAAATTTCTTACTACAAAGTTAATAGAATTTAATTTACCAATAACATATTGACAGTGAGGCCTCCAACTTAAGTGTTCATCAATTCTAATTCCTAAAAAAATAACATTATTTGCGTTACTTTTCATTGTTTAACTATTTACGTATATCTATAAAGGGGGACAAATTTTCTGGTAATTATGGAATCTAATAATTTCAGTCTTTAAAGCATTAAAAAACAATTGATTGAGGAAGCGGTTTTAATTACTGGTTAAGGCTACAAAGTGGATGATCATAAATTCCTATTCGAATTGGTAACTGTACGGACAATATATTCGAATGTAAGTTATCGTGGAGCATCTCAACATCTCCATCGCTGATTTTGAATAGAACGACGCATTTCATAATACTGTGACTGATTGTACTGTGTTGATGTCTGGAAGCGGTGACGATTAGTCACAGCATTCAGATTTCAAGACCCATTGTGCATGCCGAGGTTGTAAAATCCAGAATAGGCTCTTGTTGCATACAAAGACTAGCATTAGCTCTGCTGTAATCCTTCTAATATCTTGACGATAATGGAAAGCCACCACAAAATATTTGTGTGTCTTTGCCATTAAACAAACACAGTTACCAAGGATATGAATCGAATGTGCAGCTGCGTTATCCCCCCGACATTGCTTAAGCCTATCCGTAGATGTTTGTTGAGATATCAATGGTTCGTTAGGAGATCAGCTCATGGCTAAGGCTAAGAAGCCTGGCCTGATGGAGAGATATCGAGATCATTGTGACACTCCAATACTGGTTCAGGTGCGACACATTGGCTACTTGATCTTTCTCCGGCCAACATGTCACCCTACTCATTGCTAGTCACATCGCTATGGCTTGAAAGGTTACATGATTTTCCCTACCTAAGAGAAAAAGAGCCTTCACACATTCCAGGATCTCACGGGAGGTGATCCTTAAAGGCAAAAGCGCGCGTAAAGCCGACTGGCTGTGCGTATTTGAATATGTCGGTTTACATATCTCCTAATATTCTCTTGAATAGAGGTAGAAATAGCAAATTGAAAGATCATCGTGTATTTCCCGAAAAAGTTAAATTAATTCACTCACGGTTGCACTCCATGGACCTATTTGTGAACCAGTCAAGCCCTTTTGAGACCCAAATATCAAAATTAGTGATCCAGGCTGATCTTGTCACTGACTGCTTTTACAATCTCATTACCTGAGACTGACTAGACACCCATCATATTTTCCTACACCTCAAGAACTGTTCTAATATTTTGATGTATCTGTTGAAAACGTAACGAACTGACTGCAATAGTGGAATTTTAAGGAGAAAGTTTGGAAAACTTTGTTCCATGATATCAAAATTGTTTGGAACGAGGTGGCAACTATACAGAAAAATAATATAACTATGGACGTCTTTAAATGTGTTTATGTTGTTTTATAATTCAATTTCTAGCCTTAGATAGGTATCTCTGACTTGCTCTTGTTGTTCTTTGGCTAGGTTCTATAGGGGAACTGGACTTGTCACGGTTACTATATTCGAACGCGTTGCTTGAATAACGGTGGTCTTCCAAGACATCTAGTGTCATTGTGACGTCTTCTTTATCCAATTAAATGAATTGGGTGTAATTACTGAATTCATAGCCTACCAAAATACTAAATCCAATGGATATGTAATAATTAAAGGAATCATTACATGCGTATGGCAAAGTAACGCAAAGTATGGCGTAAAAACCACGAATACCAGAAACTTGACGCTTATAGAAATTCTACTGGTTTAAATTTGACAACTAATTAATTCTTAAAAGACAGATATACTTCAGAAGATTGTTATACGTCCAGTTACAGAAAACAGTCTATTCGTCTCAATTGCCTTATAACTCAAAGATAAGAACTGTATAGGTATTTTTCCTTCATAAGAAACCCTCGATTTGGTAAAGAAGTAGCTTAAGATTTTCTCTATATTGTGGTTTAATTGCTTCACATTAATACCCATTGCTAAAGAGGTTATAAATACAACCATGCAGGCATGCATATATCGTTGTTATAACGATATTTACCAAGTACATTCTTTAAAAAATATATAAGGGAATAAGAATTATTGAGTAAAAAATCAGTAAATCTAGATACAAACATGTTATGACAGCAAATTTGAGGCCACATTTCAATTTCTTGTGCCAGAAAATTCCCCTTTACCAAGTTTTATGTATTTACTATAATTTATAATGAAGTTATCCAGGAAAAGCTAAAATAAAATTGTAATTTCAGCACCCTGTATCACGGAAACTATAAAATTTTGGACTAAGGTAACTAGATTTACAGTCAGACTAGATCGTATTTTGGCCACTGGACTATGCGGTAGCTTTTTTCCCCAACCTTTATCTATTATTCAGTAAACTTACGGCTAGTCTATTAGTATAGTAATAATAAGTTATATTTTTAAGATGGTAATGATTAATAGAATTTGGTAACTACATCATTTGGGAGTAAGATCCACATTTGGAAAATATCTATCATAAATTTAAATGACTAACATTTAATGATAACAAAAAGAAACGAATTAATTATTCTAATAATTTATGTATTGAGCATTTTTTTTCAATTCCACATGCAATAGATTTTCCAAGTTTTGCTTTAACTATTCAGATATTAGAAAAATTTTCCAATAACGTTTAGCTGATATAAGTAGCATTTTTATGTTTACATTTTACACTATTCAATTTATACTGTGTCTATGAAATAAACATAGACGAAAGAAATAAAATAGGTTAAATTATACCTAAAACCAAGTATTGAATGTTATACCTAAAGTTATGTCATTTTTAACTGACGAATCTCATTTATTTTATGAAAACATGCAATATACATTCGCGCTCTAGATGACTAAGGACAGTCAAAATTTCTAATATTTATTTGTGCGAGTATAGCTGTATGAAAGTAGATAGATGCTTTCATGTTAGGCCTCTGAATAGATCAGCCTTAGGCGATATCATTAAGCTTTTCTAGTAATACAAATGAAGTCAAACAAAATTAGGGGCAATCAAATCAAAAAGGATTATCTACTCATAAAACATAATTATCGTAACATGGTTACGTGTTTGTCGCCGGAAGAAAAACGTAAATTAAAATATCGTTAAAGGCTTTAAGAGAAAGCTGCAGTTTCAAGTAGACGCCATAACCTTAAACTAAATAAATATCCACCGCAATGGAATGAAATGTGTATTAGTAGTGCAGTAAGTTTGTAAAGCAGTTAAGAAAAAAAATTGAAAACTAATTAGTGTTATATAAGTCAGTTAACCCAGTTGTAACATTACATTCTGGTGTGTTATTTCACACAATAAGTAACCAAATTTTGCTAATTATGCATGTTATATGCATTTTTTTTCAAATATTTGCATATGTTCTTAAAAAATAGCATATTGTGCATAAAATCCATCGAGTTGAAATAATTTAAAATAAAATAAATGTTTGAGAGACATTTTCATTCATTTAATTTTGGAATAGTTCAAGGATTATTCTCTGAAAGATTTATTAGTCCTGTCTGCAGAACAGTTGGAAACATCAGACGCACGCGCATTGTCTTAGTTGAAATCCGCAAGCACTTTACGATTGGAAACCTGATTCTGATGTTGTGCGAATAAAGCTATTATTTCAGGTAAAAAAAAACAAAATTATAATGTGAAAGGTACACTGATAAAAAATATTAGCAATATTACAGGGAGTATTGGTTATTTATTGCCTAGGTCAATAGTGTGAAGTGACACACCAGAATGTAATGTTACAACTGTAATGGAAAATTACTACTTATGAGTACGTATTTTTTATGGTGAAACCTTGTTTATGTACACATCAAATGTAATTTTACTATGTTATTATGTATTTTTACAAGAAAATCATGTAATTTCTCATGAAATATATAAGATATGGAGATTTTTGTAATAGGTACAATATGAATTTGGTATTTACGTTAATGACCTCTACGTTGCTTAGCCTTGACCTACGTTACATAGAAAAACAAACTTTATTGTCACTACTTGATTACTTCAAACAAATTCACAACTGTCGAACTTTACTTTGACGTTTCTGTTATCTGCCTTAGACTTTTGAACATAAACTGAACTGTAGCAGCAAAACCGATCCTTCAGGGTTCTAAAAGTTTCCGCAGTATCAAGAACGTGTCGGGAACTAAATCGAATATGGCCTGGAATGTTCTAGAAAACGTCAACGTAAACGCAAACATAATTAACAAACTAAAAAAGTAGGTGAGCTTCCCTAACAGTATGATGAGAATAACATAAAATTACAATCATTTTTATCAGTGTAGCCCAAGCAGGCAAATAATCCATTTCTACATTTTATTTCTGATTGTGCATTTGAAGTTATCACGTCGATTGTGTTCTGTGTCTAAGCAAAGTTGTATGTTATTTGTTTGTTATTGTTGTAATAGTTGTTCGTATTGTTTATTTTTAAGTGAAACAATCAATTTGTATCTGTCAACTATTTTTTATTTCCAATATTTCATACACATTTTGACTACAGTCTGTGCATATTTTTGCGCATAATTTTAATATTTCCACCTGCATATTTCGGTATCTCTATAATATACGATTATAAGATACATATTTTATCAAATATCTACTTATTTTGGTATTCTCAAATTTTGTAATAAGTATTTGTGTTATAAAGTTAAAAATAAAAAAGAAGAAGGTCCCACCGAGATTTGAACTCGGATCGCTGGATTCAAAGTCCAGAGTGCTAACCATTACACCATGGGACCGCCTTATTCCCTAATGCCTTTCTGTCACTTTTTAATTGTTAACAAGATATTCAAATAAATTCGTTTATGTTATTCGTGAACATATTTTGTCCAGAATATTGTCAAATCCAATGTAAACATTTAAAATATTTGTAAAAATAAATAATTGCTTTAAATAGTGGATTGTCTTGTAGTTATTCATCCTGCTTGTTATGTAAAACAAATATTTTAGTGCAAAACTTCTCAGAAAAACTTAACATTATTGGTACAATATGGTGATTGACATCGTACCTAGTTAAAATTTCCATGAGTTGAAATATGTAATTAGATACTTAAGGTCAGTTGGGATAAAACTGAAACAGTTTCTGCAAAATTATAATAAAGTAAGACTTACTCTAGAGAATAGATACAACATTGCATTCACTGTTCATTGATAGGTAGTTTATAAGTGGTTTATTAAAATAAAAATTAACCATTTTAACATTTAAATATGAAACACTCGTTTATTTGGATATTTTGAAAGAATTTGTTACTGATACGGGTAAAAATAAACTGTTCAGGAGAAATAACAGAAGAATTTTAAAAATGTCTTTTCTTTTTGTATTAAACTCAGTATTGTGACTAAAATTCACATTTTTATTATAAAGTTTTAATGGAAACATATTTTTCAAAGGAAATGAATTAAAAGCTTTAATCTATTACGGTAAATTATGACGCATTTAGCATACTCATTTTGATGCCATTATGGCCTTATTTTCTTTGGAATTCTATATATCTTTCTGCACTGTGTTAGAGCGCCAAGCACCATGCCTCTTAACAGTTAATAAATCTGCTCCTCAATCTGCAAGTAACAGCTCAGATGATCTACGAAAACAATGTCCAGTATATTGTTGAGGCTTTGGAAGACCCAGGAACAATGCTATATTGTCTGGCATTTTCTCAAAAGTATTAATGCCAACTGGCTGCTTGATGCATTTTTCCATTTCTGTACCGCACAAAAAATTAAGTACGATCTGTGTTTCTTGGCCTCATCGCTATAGTATATCTTCGAACCATTATCACCATATTATTTATTTCTGCAATATTTCCGTTTGTGATAAAAAAATCGTGATATCTTTGTTTTCGTAAACGGAATAATATGAATGCATTGTCCTTCATCTTTAACATTTTGTAGGTTCAGATTTGTCATTTCAGTACGCCTGCCACTATAAATGCAATTTTTATCACAAAAAGTTTTTATTAAAATCTTATATCTTTAGACAGAAATCCTCCTGATTTTCTTTTTAGAAACGCAATTAATTGGATGTGCCTACTAATATCCGTATTTTGCTTCTGTGATATAACTGAACGTAGAATAATATACCCAAAGCGATGCAGACTTGCTATGTTTTGAAAGATATTCGAAACATGCCAGAAGAACCTTTTCATTGCTGCTATTCTTGATTCCTTTTCCTTGACACCAATCTTCAAGTTTTGCATAACTTTGCTCGTACCTCTGTCTTAATTTCTGGGAAAGTATGGAATCGACAAAGCTTTGCACAATGTCTTCGATATCCGAAGGGACATTCTCGGAATCACAATCGCCCGTATTATTTTTCTTTTTATACACAAATTGTCAAAGTCAAATTTAAAATAATCAATAGCAGTGGTTACCATGACATCGTCAAATAAGAGCACCTAATAATTTCGAATTTCAATTTATGAAAACGTTTCAGCAGTGGAACTTTGTAACTCAAGAAAAATAGAAAAGGAAAGAAATTAAGAAAGAGAGAAAATTTCTTTCCATTATTCGATGGTACTCTATACAACATTTTCTATTGTGATCGAGTGAAGTCGCCAATAGAGAATTTTTGTATTATCCATCCTGAAAACATTGTGATTATTTAGAGAGTTTTACCATTTTTATGTTGCCATGATTGAGTCGCCATTGTTCAAAATACATATATGCAAAATTCAAACCTTTTGCGATAAATTCACCGGTTGATCTTCTTTACACTTTCTTTTACTTTTAGAAGCGGAATTAAATGGTTTACCGGATTTATCAATTGTGATTTATTTTTTGCATTAGTTCAATTCACATCTAAAGAATGATTGATCCAATTTATAGGTAAAATATTTAAAAAATTGCACTAGATACCAATATACTAATAAGCTTATTATTCTAGGTACCTTAAAAATTAAATTTAGATGCCTTTTAAAAGATCGTGTACTTCGCTATCAACCGTTTAAAGCAGGGCAGATTATAAACGCTTGCTGTATTCTATACAATATGTGTGTGAGGACAAATGTCACTATTGACGAAGATGAAGTTGAGAATGAAATAGACCCATTTTTCCAACTAGAATTAGCTGGCGGAGAAATTTGTCAATTAGGATAGCAACAGAGAGGGCAGTTAATTAAATTGTATTTTCAATAGTTATAAAGTTGTCAACTAAATATTCTAATTTTTATTTTGTTAAATTAATATTTCATTAACAAATAAAATTATTTTTGCAAATTTTATTTTGCGACATCCCAGGAAAAAAACAAGTTATTTCTACTGGAAAAAAAGTACATCTAGAATTTATATAAAATAATTTTATATTAAAAAATAAAGTTTATTGAAAACATAAAGAAACAAACATTTCTCATAGTAGAAACACTATTTTCTAAAACAATTACATGTACGGTAAACAAAAATTTTATCCACTCGTTGCCTGCGATGTGAATAGTACATATATAGCTTTAGTCACTACAATTTCTTTCTAACAAATAATTTTCCACGTATTGCTTGTATTTTATTTATTTATTATTTAAAAGATATGACACAGACTTCATTATTTAAGTTGTAATTATTGTTATATTTATTTTTATTGTCCGTCACATAACCAATAAATCGTATACCTACAATCGTATATCAAGGAACACCAAAGAACACACATGAAAACTACGAAATCCTTTAGGAAAGATGCGGGAAAGACGATAAACGGCGTTTCTATTTCCAAGTATTCGGATTTGAATTCGGAAATTGCAAATTAGGCCGAACGACCTTACAGAGTAGCCCATAGAAAAAAAGAAAGAGAATTTCTTTTCTATCTGTTACAGAGTTCCACTGCTCTGATATTTTAAGATAAATCGCATCCTGCAAATAAAATCTATTTGGACGGTCGTAGATTAAATTTTCAATGATACACTTTCGATATGAACTTTGTTAATGAAACTAGTGTTATATCAAAGTAGTATCATTAGTCACTATAATAATGTTAGTATGTAATTTATGATAGGAAATGTCATAAGCAGTTACTTTTGCTTGCATATGTCAACAGATGCAGAAAACTGTATCTCGTTTGAGGAAAGAACAAAGGAAACACATCTTTTGAAATTCTGTATCCATTGATTTTCGGAGTGCATTTTAAATCCATTATTTTGATTTTTATACAATCATATAAGTCAGATAAATCTATACAGTACTTTTTTCCACCAAATAAAATTATCTTTTTTAAAGTTTGACAGATGGACTTCCATTTTGCTCACTATAGGTTTATCTTATTTTATGTAATTTCGCGAAACAGTTGTTTAATAAATACGTTGCGGAATACTTATTTTAGAGAAGCTGCTTATGTTTCACAATTTCCCAACAGCTCCCATATTTTCCCTACGGCTATTTCATTATTGCCTCAGATCTTTATCTACATGGCTGTACAAATTCACTAGGCAGATCCCTTTAAAATTTAGGAGAATATATTCTTAACGTCATTTAGTTGCTAGTAGTCAAAATAGTAGGGAAGCCATACCTGTAAAAAGACGAGATCGATAAGGTAAAGCTTTTCAACATCTTTAACATTTTTTGTCTGTAAAAAACTACGCAATTTAATTAACAACAAATCTTTAACTTATTTTATTGTAGACTCCTTAGAAATTTGTAACCATACTGTAGTTTCACTTTTACCCCATTTGACCTTACACAGGATATTTTAAAATTAATTGGACAAATTTAAAAATTAAAATTAGGTAACCAAATAAGAAAGAAATTAACAAATAGTAGGAAGTTGTTGGTTTGCAAGATACAAGGTGTTGATATTTGACAAAAGATGCGCTTTGTGTCTATTTCTAAAAGAAACCTGATATTTTGCAGATAACATTGTATTTTTAAATAGAAGACTGAAAAGCCATAAGTATTTTTAATTTTGCTAATTCTATCAAAACAACTGTAACAAAAACTATCATCTATATTTTAAATGTGAGCTCTGTTCATGGCCCATTTGAAGGGAATGAATATTATGTAGTACCTTACGTTAAAGAAAAATTCTGTCTGGAAAGATGCATTTTTAAAGGCGGCTATTTTGCAAAAGTAATTTGTTTTTTTTTTACATTAAATGTAAATTAGATTTAAAGGGAGACATAATCGTGAAGAGTTTTAAATGGCGGACCTTGTATATATTTGCATTTTGCCTGTTTTTATTAAAATAAATAAATAAATAAATAATTTGAGGAAACATTATTTACTTAAATAATTTACATATTCACATATTTTTATTTGTTTGTAAATGGATTTATTTAAAATGTTACACATTATAAACAAATCAACAAATAGGCAATTTATTATGTCAATCGATTATAAAAAAAAGTTGTAAAGAAAGTAAAATTACATCCACATTGTGTAATGCGTCACACACAATGCGTAGCATTTTAACTACTTATATATTACTCATAGACATATGTGGTTAAGAAAGGTATAATTTCACCTAGATTGTATTCTAACGATGTATTTATTGAAAAGCAATATTTATTTAAATGGAGCAGTCACAACGTACGGAATTCCTAATAATAATAAATAATTAGCAAAAGAAAGTTATAAAACATTGACGTAGAGCGGTTATGTAAGTTCGCCGAAGGCGACTGCAGTATTACCTATTGAATGTCGCTTTCAGTATAGCAGGTTTGCCGCATTGCTCACTCGACATATCTCTTTATGCAGGATGTTCGGAATATGAGTGTATTTATTTTGCTGTATGATAAATAACACCAAACAAAACACATTTGACTTAGCGATATTTTTTCTTTGACAAACGGTAACAGGATTATAACAGCAAACAAATAGGCGATTAATGGAGAAAACGCGAGTCTGGTAATATTGCAGTACTTAGCTTTTATGAGTTGGTTGCACTAACGGGGTAGCTTTGCACTAATTAGCGGTAATTTCAAAATATGACAATTTTTGGTTCAATTTGTAGAAATATATGATTTCTGTAGTCCAATTTAACAAATATTCCGTTTCGGTGCAATTGTACGCTGGGATAAAAATTTAGTATTACCAACAGCGTACATTAAGTTTTGCCGCAAATAGCTGTTTTCTAAGCTTCTCCATAGTGTGACTATTTTTGAGTGTATAAGATAAGGGCTTCTGGCGTTCTATACAGTCTATTATTTCTTTAGTTTGCACCCAATAATTAGCAGATGGGGTCAACTTTTTGTGGGCTCCGGCGCTGAGATTCCAAGAACCTGTATATATACTGCGAAATATATAAATGCATTTAAGCTAACCAATTTCTGTTACAGGAATCTGGTAGCGGTTAAGTTGACATTTGGATGCTTTGCTCTGTATTGGGCTTCTGATACCTACCATATGAATCACCAAACCCACCATCGAGACAATTATGTTACGTTGCCTCGTGGTGCAGAACTAAGGGTTTACTACTGATTGTGATATTCTCAATAAAGGTTCCAGGTCAACTTTCAGTCACGGACAGGGAGTCATAGATATCACAGTAGCAACGTCTTGGGTTACGCACTGGGTCAAGGACTGGCATGTCTCGCCACATGTCAGTGTACATGTCAGACCATTGTCATATTAATTTTAGTCTTGAGGTTAGTGTACCTCCCAAGACATATGAATATAGGAATCCAAGACTTACAAATTGGATTTCCTATAAGAAGAGATTTTGTGAGACTCTGATATCGAAATCAAAACCTCATACAGCTTCTCAGATAGAGAAGATCTTAAACGGGCCACGATCTCTGCCTATGAACAGAGTTGTCCGATCAAATCAGCCCGGAGTTATTCACAAAGTTCCATGGTGAAGCTCTACTCTTCAGGCAAAACGCAAAAAAGCTCGAGAGCTTTTCAATAGGGCTAAATTCACACAGCCGTGATTGAGACCTATACAAAAGGGCTCAACGTCAGTTTAAAAGCCTTGTACAACAAAGCAAACGTCAGGCTTGGAAGGACTTTTGTGAGAGCATCGAAGATCTTCCTTCCACTTCGCAAATTTCTAAGCTTTTGAAAAGAAATCACGAATATAGGATTGATGATCTCAGGCTTCCTGACGGTACATACACGTGTACCGTCAAGGAGGCATTGGGACATCTAATGGACTCTCATTTTTCTGGATCCGCTCTAAATGAAGATGCTCAGTAACGTCAGGCATCTCCCCACATAGAGGCTACAGCTATGGATTGGAAGAGGGCCTCGAACGTTGTCACCTATGAGAAAATTAAACGTTTTCCCCCATTCAAAAGTGCAGGAATGGATGGTATTTTTCCTGTCATTTTACAACAGGTGTCAGAGTGTATCATTCATCACCTGCATCATCTGTTATCATCTACCTTAGCTCTGGAATATGTTCCAAATTCCTGGAGAATGGCGAGAGTGGTTTTCATTCCGAAGGTAGATAGCGTCTCCTATGATGAGGCTAAGGCATTTAGACCTATATGCTTAACGTCCTTTCTTTTGAGGCTGCAAGAAAGACTCATATAAAGGCATGTTAAAGAGGAGGCGCTGGCAACATGGCCACTCCATACTGTAACATATAAAATTGAAAAAACTATGAACCAGAACGAGCTTGCTATCGGGACCTTCTTGGATATAGCTGAGGCATTTGACAATATATCTTATGACTCCATTCAGAGAGCGACGGAGTTGCATGGCATCTCTCCCACCATAGTAGATGAATCGGTACCATGATAATCTACCGTCCAATACCACTCTAGATGGGACCACGATCGGGGTGGCTGCGAGTCGATGATGTCCGCAGGGTGGAGTTCTTTCTCCGCTTCTGTGGTGCCTTGTGCTCGATGGTCTCCTTCGTGGGGTGAGGGATTTATACTCAAGACTACGCTAATGACCTTGTTATCCTCATATCAGGGAAATCGACAGGCATTATTAGTGAGCTCACTCAGAGGGCTCTAAATATCATAGCATATAGCTTTTGCACAGAACGGGTCAGGATTAATTTCTCTAAAGTTGATCTTGTTTCCTTCGCCAGGAGGCGGAAGATAGATGGCTTCAAAAAGCCGTCTATTTTCAACGTAGCCATTCAGAGGACACAAACGGTCAAGTTTTTAAGGATTGCTCCAGATGATAAACTCACCTGAGTACCTCATATTGACAGGCAATTGCAAAAAGCCACTGCATTATTTTGGATTTGCAGAAAACTCTCTGGGAAAATGTGGGGGCTTAATCCAAAAGCTACATTACTGGTTAATTTTTACTACAGTAGTCAGGCCCTCTTTTATTTACGCTGCTGTGGTATGGTGGCGTGCAGTTCGAAGGGTCACTACTATTCAGCGCTTAAACAAATTTCAGCAACTTGTGTGTGTCAGTGCGACTAGGGAGTTAAACACAGCTCCCACAAAGGCTTTAGAGGCTCTCCTGTCTTTTTCAAAACTGCATCTCGTTGAGGGGGAGGCGAGTGGGTCCTCTTATCGGTTAAAAGAGTGGGGGATGTGGAAAAATCAAAATTACGACAGGGACTACAACGCGATTTATAAGGAGTTAGTAGATGGGGATGAGATTCTTGCTGCACCTAGCAACTGCACATTGAGAAAATTGTATACAACATTATAAACATTATCACATCCCGCAGAATTCTTTTAAAAAACTAGTGACACTTGAATTTATGTAAATTATCAAGTACTTTTCATGGTGTATAGAACACAGTGATAAGATACAATTTCAGGATTTTTCATGTTCTCTAGGACATTTAAAGGAAATTACTCAATTTCAGCATTATATGTTAGTACTACGCTAATAAGAACCTCCACCTACTTGGTGTATTTTCTTGTGCCTATTCAGATACGATTACTGGTCTTTTAAACGCCAGCCTTTGTACTATATGTAGAATGTCTAATTTAATTTTCTAGAAAAATTGGTATAGGTGGCAACAACGTTTTAGAATGAAATCTAGGTTGCATCGAGAAATAACTCTATGATTTCCCGAAAATTTTAGAACTTTTACATTATGATGAGTAATAATTTCATACTGAAACGTTACACAATGATATTTCATTATTAATAAATTATTGTTATGTATGTATAAACTTAATTTTACCTTTTGATGGTTCCAACTTAATTTAATATGTTGGAATAAACGAACGCATTCTTTGTCCCAAAATTAAATAGTAGGGGCACGTATGTCGATACAATCTATTTTTTATTTTTTGTTTGATAAAGCAACTAATAAAGCCAAAATTCTCTTCAAAATCTTTACGTACAGCATCAGGCAAATTTTCTTGAACTCAACGATTTCTTTATTGATTATAAACATTTTTGTGTAATATTTCATTGTAACTACATTTATGCCTATAAAATAATTTGAATATTGAGGTCATCATTGTCTTGTTGTCCTACATATATTATTGTCAAAAGTAGTGAATACAGAGTGATTTCACTAATACAGGAATGCATTTCCAACAAATAAGTAGATTATAGCCACGAGGCTATTACAATAAATAAAAGGTATAAACAGGCGAATGTGCCGTAGTAAATTGCATTTAACTCATTCAGCGCATTATGAAGGCATGATAAAATACACAGTGTGTGCCGAAATTGATAGGAGCAAGAGTAGATTCTTGGCGATGCAATGTAGCCAAACTTGCCTTAGTCCAAAAATTAATAGTGAAATAGATACAATTTGTCAAAGTTAAAATTTTATTTTCGATATTTGTAAATTTTTGAAACAAAGATTTGCACACACTAGTGGAGGGTGCCACTATGGTACATTATGTTTCATTACATGGTATATGGCAAAACCTTTTTGCGACTTATTGTATGCATCTTACTATTGAAACAATAGTATTCTTTATCTGAAAAAGGTATACCTTGTTGAAGTCGTTAGGAGTAACCGTTTTCGAAAATAATCGTATTTGAAATATTCAGTGCACTAAAAACTTTATTGATTTAGGATATAGTGCGTTTTTTGAAAATACAACAAAATGTTACTTAAAAAAATTACTCACAAAGGTAAATTTTGGCGGCGTGCGTGTTCAGGACCAACCTGCTTTGATAAAACTGTTGGTAAAAATCTAAAAATAACCTGCCTAATGACTTTAACAACAATACAAGGTATACAGATAATCAATTGTTTTAATTGCCACAGTCGCTACTAATGAGGTCAAAATTAGAAAAAAAATTAGATTCTTTTAAAAAATATTTTCAAATAGGTACACGGTGTCCCCGAACAGGTGAAAGAACTCCTGTAAGAGGCAACAAATTTTGTTGTTGAAAATTGGCTTTCTGGGATTGAGGTCTGCTTATTTAAGAAACATCAATCTGCCATGACTTTGAAATCTATAAAATCCAGTAAACCTTGGAAATTTAGAAAAATCTGATTTTTTCCACCAGTAAAATGCTGTTTCCGTATGAGATATGACAAAATATTACTAAGAAACGTTACCCGAATTGCAAGATTAAGTATGTGCGCAAAATTTAGGACATTGAACCTACTTTGATTTTTTGCTCGATTTTCTGAGTTCTACGCTAGTAAAATGCTGTTCTGAGACACTACACATTGTTATTAAGAAAAGTTTCACAGAATGCTTCCTATGCCTGCTTTGAGAAAAATTTGAAATTGAGCAGAAAAATCGAAGAAGACTAAGGACATTGAAATTTTGCACACATACTTAGTTTTTCATTTCGATGAACTTTTCTTATTAACATTTTATTACATCTCATACAAAAACGGCACTGAACTGGTGAAAAAATCATTTTTTCTACAGTTCCCAGGCTTACTGGATCTTATGGATTTAAAATCATGGCAAATTTTGTCTTACAAGTGTAGTTTCACCTATAATATAAAATAAAATCATAATTTTTATACCCTGAAGATTCATTATTAATGAATTAACTTATATTAACTTCGTCAAAAATTTAACACCCTGTATCTCGAATACCGCGTTCCCTAGGAAAAGGGTTTATGGAGTACTCAGAGTACTGTATTTATATTTTGGTAGTGAATTTATTCCTCAAATAATGTGATAAACTATAATATAAACATCCATAATAATTACATAAATCTACATTATTCTACCACATCAAGCACATTATTTTATACCTATCTTTATTAAGAGTTGCATGCTATCAACAGGTTATAATGCATGTTGCACCACAAGACGTGCGAACCATTCGTGATTGCTTCTCTGCTGTCTGTAGACTATAATTTGGACTTATAAAAGCTCATCAAGATAGAATTAGTATAAAGAAAATTACCTCAAGATGATTCATACATTTGTTTGACCGTGTCGATTCTCTTTCACCATTTACCATTTTACTTTTTCTGTAATTTAGAAAGCATATCTTTCATTTAATACATTTCTAATCTATAAAGTGTTCATAAACTTTAGGAAGTTGTTTAGGTTATTTTAGTCCAAAACCCTAATGAAACAAGCGTTTAAAGTCACTGGTTTTTAACAGTGTTGAATTAAATGAAACTTGTTACACATATACACTCGATGAACTTGTAATTATATCAGAGATATAAAATAAGTTGTTTCTCGTACCTTCATAATTCTCCTTTAATAAAAATAACTTGCCTATACTGGAAGTAAGTTACAAGTTATTTGTGAAGTAAAGGTATTTGTACGGAAATCGTGAGTTATACTTTGTAGCGGCATCAAAAACACTTGGCATGCCTACATATTTAATTTCAGGTTATAGAATAAACTGTCTGTTCGAGATTTTTTGGTATGTGTTCTAAACTGATAATAATATTGTAATAGCAACATTATATCCACACAAAAATTATTAAAACGACTGAAAAATGTCATATCGTGTCAAAATTACTGCAACTTATTGGACGAAAGATTGTAGGTAGCCCGCTCTGTTTAGGGATCTTGCTTCGAGATATCGTGAAATTTATTAGTTTTACGATCTATAGCTTTACGTTTAAAGATTGCTTCTCAATACTCTTTTTCAGGATAGTTGACGGGTTTATTACATCCAATGTTCGCAGCACTGAGGAATTATTTCCCAACAGTTTTTTTTGATAGTTGGAGGTTAATTTTATTTGGTGTTAGCAGCACATAAGTACAGCTTTCCAGACCTTTCCTGGATATAGTTGACGGGTTATTTCATTCGGTGGTCACATTAGACTGCTGTATCTAATTGTTGCAATTTATGTGGTTGAACTAATAAATGTACAATATCTCAAAGAGGAAAAAAGTTATTCATGCAAACTCAATTTAATGTTAGAGGGGAAAATTTATACTTTGATGCAATTTTTACTTTCGAGAAAATAAGCTTAAATACAGCGAAAATACCTTTTTCTGTACATTTTGGTTAGAATATCTTGAAAGCCTGACGTGATGAAGCAGTTTTGAGGTCAGATTCGCATTCGGCGCATTAAAATCCGTTGGACACATAAGTTAGTGACTGTGCGATATAATAGTTATTTATGCAACAAGTACAAAAAGTAACGTGTTGTCCTACTCGGCCTGACGGCCTCTTTGGACAATTTCACGTCGCGTGCAATAAACAGTTTTTGTACGAGTTGCATACAATATTTTTTCTACGTTCATGCAAAAACCAAAATTATGTTATTTAGATGACACAAGTCTAGGAAAATATGACGTCTATAAACGTTTATGTTTGTCATTATAACAAAACGCTGTAGTAGAATTACAGATGAATGCAATAAACATTGTATTGCACTAGTGTAATAAGGAACCACTTTTCCACTAAATATAGTTCAATAAATTTTTTTTTTTTGTAAACCTGTATAAATTTGATGCAAGTTTTCACCTGGGTCTGGGTGAAGGGTTATTCTCTCAGAACAGTATTAACCAAATTAATTTCTAAAGTATAACAATTTATAAAATTCAATACTTAATGTAATATTTAAATTGCTAAAGCTAACTCGTTTATATTGCAGTAAGAATACAATAATACTGTTGCTTCTCTCTAGGCCCTTAATTATAACTAACAAATGTTTATATTAATATTAAAATGTAATACTGACTAGTTATTAATGCCTAAAACTAGGTAATTCCCAAAATTCTAGGGATTTGAATTAAATTAGAGTTTGCAAACATTATTATGAATTAATTTCCTAAAGATAATGAATTATAAAACCATAAAATGTATATTATTTACAGCAAATTTATCTCCGAAGTATACAAGGAAGACATGATGAAGTATAGATCCTTTATTTTTGGTGTATCGCTGTTCTACAATAACCACTTTCTAAATAAGTATGTATCAACTTCATAGAAATTATAAAAATGAAAGTGAAAGGGGTAATGCTTTTGGTTTATTGTCATGCTAATATCCACAAAGGATTTTTTAACGGTATTATACAATTAGTAATGGAATATATCTTTTTTCTTTCAATAAGAAATTTCTTAATTCTAATAATTGATTGATAATTTTTTGTAACACCCAACTAGCAATTTGGTACAAAAATGTTGTCCAAACAAATCTTACAGAGCAGCATAACTTACAAAATCATTTTAAGAATGTTTATACAGCAAATATAAACCCAAAATTGCACCAAGATTTTGTAAGACTTGTTGGAAATGATTAAAAAATAGTTATATAATAGTAGCAAATTAACTAAACAACAATTTTATAATGGGCTCTATTTTGCCATCTTTAGTAACAATAATACGACATTTTTGTAACATACATATTAATTTTATCGCAAAGATATCAGAAGCTATAAAGTAACGAGTTTAATCACAATGCCAGCAACTAGAATATTATGTATTACGCAATATTATTTTACTCTTTTTACTGCATTTCCTGAAATAAATTTCTCTAAAATTTTGTTATGATTGATATGGCGCATATCTAGTAAATTTTACATGCGCCACTTAAATGATTATTTACATTATTATAGTTGAAATAAAAAAAGCTTTTTTTAAATTTCATGATTTTTGACGTTAAAACTAGCGCCGATGGCATTAGTCATTATAGCTGTTCATAATAATTGCCTTCATTTTAAATATTCATAGGAAATTGGCTAAATTTGTGATACTTTTATAAGTTTTATAGTTAAACGCTACATTGTGTCACAATGGCTGCCGCTTATAAAATAATTTGTTTATAAAAAGCAGCGTTAAAAGACAAGTTAGTTAATTGAGTGATTTATATAGAAGACTGAAAATGATGAGTTTATAAAGAATTTATCAGAACAGGGTCGTATCGTAATGGTAAATAATATATAAAAACATTTAAAATTAAAGGTATTTCATATTTCATTTAAGTACTTAACATATTTACGCTGCATGTTCCCTAACTTTCTAACATAGATTTGATAGGTAGGACACCATACTAGTGACCCATATTCCAGTTTTGGCAAAATGAACGCGTTGAACAGCAAGGAAGTCATATTAGGTTCAGAAAACTGTCTTGAGTTTCTTAGAACAAAGCCTATATTTCTATATGCCTCACGTTGTATATTATTGATGTGTTCGACGAAACTGAGCTTACCATCAAAGATTATCCCGAGATCTTGAAACTCTTGCATTTCCTAATTCGGTTACGGTCAATTATGTAACTAAAAGTAATAGGATTTACTTTACTCGTGAAGTACATAGAATTGCACTTCGAGAAGTTCAGAGACAATTTATTTTGAGAATACCAATCAGCAATTTTATCCACGGTTGATTTATGTTCGACATAGTCATTAATATCTGACACTGATAGATACAATTTGAGATCATTTGCATAAAGGACCCCAACTCAAGTTTCGGAAAATGTAATCAATAAAGATTAGAAACAATATAATTAACAATAATTATAAGTATAAATAGTAGCAGATTTGTCCACATAATACTAGAAAAACTCATAACAGAGCAAAACTGTAACTATGCCACAAATAAATAACTACTGATAGTATTGGAAAACTTTAAATATTTGTATCAGAAAATACAAGCTAAGAAATAATTTTGACATGTTAGGTTTAATAAGTGAAAAGAAGATTGAAGTGAAACAAACAGAAGAACAATACCATTGCTTAGCATAATCAGAGCGTGAACAGAAAAGAACGTGCACTAGCTCTAGCAACACGATTATTTTAAGGATCATAGACCTTTAGTAATGTAAAGACAAATTTGTCTTTCGTTTTTAAATTGTTAAATAATTTGTTGAAATAGGAAAAGATCTCAGTTCAAAAGTATATTAATACACATTCAATTTGTATTTTCTATAAACACTTTCCTAGTACCCACATATTAACGAGATGAAGATATGTAAACGAAAATTATGAATACCGACGATAGTTTTGAAGAAATATTGATGGATATACTAAGTGAAGATATATTAATTACATCATTACTTCAAAGAATAAAATGTTACACTGAATGCAATGTTTTCGGTATTCAATTAGTGTTCTTTGGTACTCTACCTCGGGAAATTTATTCAAATTGTCTATTGTTTCAATCGTTAATTACAAATTACAATAGATTGTCGTCTCTTTAGGTAACATAAGTATTGACACTGAAAATTGTAACATGAGAAACTATGTGGGAAGTTCCACCACCGAAGACACGTGTTCAAAATTTAATATACGATGGTCCAAATATATTTTATTTGCAGATTCGATCTTAAAATATCATAAACATTTTCATAAATTTAAATTCAAAGTTATATAGTATAGATACTTTTATTTGACGATATCATGGTAACTACAGTTATTGATTGTTTTAATTTGAACTTCGGCAACTTCATGTCACTGATGTCGAATATTGTGACATACGTTCAGTTTTAGTAAATTTAGTCTGATTCAAGAGCGTCCCTTCAGATATCGAATTGTGCAAAGCGTTATCAATTCCCTACTTCCCGAAAAATGAAGACAGACGTACGAGCAAAGTTATGCAATCTTGAACATTGGTGTAAAGGAAAAGAAATAAAAATATCAGCAATGAAAAGGTTCTTCTGGCATATTTCGAATATCTTTGAAATCATAACAACTTCCGTTGCATTGGGTATATTATTCTATACTACGTTCAATTATATCAATGAAGAAAAAGACGCATATTCGTAATTACATTAATTTCATTGGATTTCTAAAAAGAAAATCAAAAGGATTTTAGTCAAAAGATCTAATATTTTACCAATAAGAAACATAACTCAATTTTTGCTGATATCCGACGGTATAACTCATTATACGTTGCATTGATCGGTCAGTGGTCGCGCGGTTTAAGGCGTTAGTACTTGAATCGAGGTGACTAGATGGAGTTGGTTCGAGCCCAGCTGCCGGTAGACCGTATATAAGCTATATTCGTGGAGAGGATTGGCACCCTCTCTGTGGGTATGGTAGGGTGGAATAATGTTAGCTTGGGTCAATGTGAGAGATTGATGCCGGTTGATATTTGACTACCCCCCTAATTAATGAGGTTTTCCTCATTCCTGCACTGAATAGTGGTTAGGGCCTACCAACGTAAGTCGTTCCTGGGCGCAAATGCGGCCTGCTTAATAATAATATGCCGCCCCCTCTCCCGCACAAGTCTCCGACTTCTGGGCTAATCCCTGTGATTAGAATGAGGGGTAGATATATTATTATTGATAGTGGGGCTTGCAGTTGCCTGCAGGCGTACTGAATTGACAATTCTGCACCTACAAAATGTTAAAGATGAAGAACAATGCCTTCATATTATTATTCCGTTTACGAAAACAAAGATATCACGAGATTTGTTTATCACAAACGGGAAGATTGAAGGAATAAATATGGTGGAAATGGTTAGAAAATATATAGCAATGAGATCAAGCAACATAGATCATATTAAATTTTTTGTGGGGTACAGAAATGGAAAATGCTTCAAGCAGCCAGTTGGCATTAATACTTTTGGGAAAATGTCATGAAATATAGCATTATTCCTAGGTCTTCCACATCCTCAACAATATACTGGACATGTTTTCGTAGATAATCTGCGTCGTTGCTTGCAGATTCAGGAGTCAATTTATTAACTGTTAAGAGGCAAGGTGGTTGGCGCTCTAACACAGTGACAGAGAGCTATATAAAATACTTCAAAGAATATAAGAAGAAAGTGACCTCTAATAATTTGGGTAACGTTTCACACATTGATGGCCCTTCAACAAGTTCAAGTACTTGGGAAATAAACTTACTGTCTAAAAATATAGCCCATTTATCATCTGCTGAAATTAATTTAAAAATTGTTCAGAACCTGTAAGTAATGTTGTACAATAAATAAATGTCGAATTCTTTATAGTTAATAATAACAAGTACAAGTGGTGATTAACTTTTATTTTATTTTTATTTTTAATTAAAATTATTTAATAGAATGCAAAATTTATGGTTAAAATGTATTCTCTTAGCACCGTATAAGGGAAAATCAATATCAGTTAATTTTGCATACATTTTAGTAGGATAGGAAGTGTGGAATGTGTTCATCATTATATACTTGCTCCTGTATGAGAATAGCTTAAGGGCGCCGTATTCCTGAAAAAGTGTTTTCTACAAATATAAATAATTTTAGACATTTAAGAACTGAATAATATAGAGTTTAGCAAATAACAAGGATGTTATTTCATGCCACCTGCAAATATTCAAAGGTACCGAAGTAAATTCAATATTTAACATCAGAAAGCGATCTATCCAATGAATTTTTAGGTACTGAAATCTTTCAACTTACGTATTTTTTTAAAGTCAACTATAGATGTAAACATTGTTATAACATAAACTTACATAGTTCTGCATATAAGATTGTTCACTTTTGTTTATAAGTATGTGAAAATAAATGTTAAAATGTGGGGTTAGAATAGCGAAATTATGTGTGTCATATAAATGCATTTTAAAAGTTATTACATTATTTGAGGAAAGTTTAAATAGTAAAAGTGGATAAACAAAACATCAATAATTCTATTTTTGATATTACTTTTGCTCTATGAGTTTTATTTTTCGAGATTTCAGTACCTAAAAAACACCACAAATTTGATCACTTTACGGCGAGAGATACGGGCACCTTAAATGAAACGCAATATATTATTTGAATTTTCTTTAATGGTAAGTAACTACTCTTTGAAAGTTAATATCCTTCACGTGACGGCTAATTCCAATACAATTGATTAGGTTGGGTTTAAAGAGAATAGGCCAAACCTCAATACCACCATATGATCATAGTGGAAGACAGGTTCTTCCACTACGATCATATAGTCTATTGCGGCTCACATCCAAAGTTATATTTGATCCAATAGGTTTAATCTCTTTATGAAACTAAAATTCTAATAGCACGAGATTTTGTCCAGATCTGTCAAGAGATGTACCTTGCCAAATAAGAAAAATCTGGTCTATTTCTCTGCACTGTGATATATGGTTATACTAATTCCTCACTTTCTAAAAATAATTGGTACTCGGACCAAGTCTAACTTGTGTAGATGATATCTTAACCGACAATATCCGCGATATAGGCCAACCAGAGTTGCTATAGCGGACAGGTGTATTTTGTTTAACTATATTATGCACTACTGGTTAGTCTTTATTCCAATTTCATATGAGAACACAAGAATCTGTAAAATAATTTCATGGCACATTTGATTCTAGAAATGCAAATTGACAATTACATCCTCCTTAGTTTTCGAATTAATTTTAACATAGTGGTACACATCACAAAGGATAACCTGTTAAAGTCAATCTAATCTGGAATACTAACTGCACAAGGATTCCAAAGAGTCAGTCAGGGCTGGATAGATGGTAGTTACTAAGAAAAAGAAACAGACACCGAATTTTTTTAAGCAGCAATTGTGGCCATTAAATTGAGCAACAGAGCTATCAAATGAACTGTTATGTGCTCTTTCAGTCGGTCATGTCAAATAATATCCAATGAAATTTGATGGTTTGATTAATTAGAGCTTCGGTAAGGCTAAGAATTCAATATGATGTGTTTGGGGTAACAGACAGCGCGGCGACAAAAAGGCTGATGAATTAGCCAGCAGATGTGTATAACGTAGAGAAGCAAACTGCTGCAAGAAAAGCCTGAACAGAGGCAAACCAAGAGGTTCAAGAACCATTTCAAAGAATTAACTGTAAATCTATATATCAATAAGAATAAGAGTAAGATTAGTAAAACGAGGAAGCTGCAGCCCATGTATTATACAAGAGTGAAGTAAAAAGAATGCAGTTCTGAATAAGAAAAACAAGAAGCAGTGTGCATGATATATGCAATATGCTGTAAGTTTTAAGTAGATGTCTCTTCTTTGCGTATCTGATTGAAAACTATTCACATCTAACTACTTAACGATCCTATAATTACTGGGAAAGATATAGTTGTTAATGTGTACTTCATTAGTCACGTGTATTTTCTCTCATAAACGATAGTATATAGATGTTATATAACGAAAAGTTGCACGTTTCAGTTTCAGTTTATTTAACATGAAAGCGTTTGTATATCTTGTCCACCAGACCCTAGCTGAGACTGCAAATAAAATACCATATATGTGTACATAGTATTTAAAAAAGGTTTTACTTTTACTTCAACACTGTCTTCAAAATTAGACTACTATCAAAATGTGTAACGAATATGCAGTAATAAAATAACAAATTTATAATTTTTCTTGTGATTATATATATAATTAACTTCTACAATATCAAAGTTATCAATAATATTTTGCTAATTTGATTAATAATATGAGGTTAAACGATAAGCTATAAAATATATGAGGGAAGTAATAAAATGTGGTCATTTAGCATCTTTTTAGTTTTAGTCCAATCTGAAAAAAATATAATTTTTTGACGCCTCTAAATCCTTTAAAATAATTGTGAATATGGACTCGCATAAAGCGCTGTGTGACGCCACTGCCTCCTATAACATACCGGATTGCGCTCACTACTGTTTACTTGCATTTAGAATACGAAGCATAGAAGGGCCGTAGAGTTCGTTAGAATTGAGTTTTTTATTTCAATTATGGAAAATTGAAATATTGAAGGTGTTACTATGAGTACTAAGACAAATCAAACGTTTGATATTGTATTGTACCAAAATGTCCCAGTATACCTACACAAGAATATATTAAAATCTATTTTATACATGTTCATAACAATTAAGAGTTCATATAAATTTATATGCCTTTACATGTGTATGAGAAAAAAAATTGATAGATAAAAGAAGATTGATAAATAAAGAAAGATAAAAGAGCCTAGATGGGACCTCTGTGGCATAATCGAAGTGGTTTTGACCTGAAGTAACCTGATTATTAGTACAACGATAAAATGTCCAAATAACTTATTTATTAGTTTACTCCTCAATGAAAATATACCAAACTTGAAGCACAAAACAAATAAGTTCAACATAATACTATACGTATATTAAATTAAACAATATATCTACGTAATAAGTAGGTACATTATAAACGCTTCATAAGGATTAGGTAAATAGTGTAATTTTAGGTTTGATCAAATGGCCCTATTGAGATCCAGAAATTTGTCATATTATAATAAATGTGTCTATGAAATTAATATTCGGTAACGTTAAAATATCCAAACTCGTAATCTTAAAATCTAATTTAATTATCGAATTTGCTTTATTGTTTTCCTCAATGTCACTGTTCATAAAAATTAGCTACATCTCTATCTCTAGAATTTACCAGAATATTCTCATCAAAAATGGAAACACATGGACATACTTCTAGAAATAATTTCTGCGTACCTGCCTTTCAAGAGCGCAAAACTTGTGTGGTTTAAGAGGACGTGATATGAAATGTTAATCACATCACATCGATGCAAAATATCATTATTTCCATTCGGAGAATAGTCAATATCAAACTACTCCAAATATGATATTCTTAATGTTTTCTCGCCTACGGTACTGTTCATCCAACACGTCCACACTCGATTTAATACAGGAGGTACACAAAGAGGCAGACATAAAATTACAATTACGGCACCTGTATAGATTATAAAGCAAACGTTTATACTAATTTGGATCTACGAAATATTAATGCCCTTAACACAGATCACGTTTTGATAGTCGGATCATAAATAGCATTCGTCCTTAGACAATAGTAATTACGTTGGGAAGTGATATTCGCTAAAATTCTCACCGGGTTGTAGAGATATTAGATAAGTACCAATCCAAGTTCTACGCATATGGATTGATATTACTAATAATTTTGATACAGGGTTTACTGTCCTATAGAACGGCGCCAACTTACGAAATTTTAACAAAATCGCATAAGGCGATTTAAATATAAAAAAAAACGATTTAAAAATTGCAACTTCAAACAAAGCAACTTGGAACTAAGATAAGTTTAGCTAAATCGACTTATTTTGAGCCGCACTCTATCTGGCACCTTTTAGAGACACCTTGTAATTAATAAAGTTGTGGCAAAAATCACTATATGCTATACCATCAGACTAATATTAATGTAAATAATACTGTGCTGGTGCAGAAATAAACATTCCCGAACCCTTTACCATAGTATGAGTAGAATGAGGGAATGAAACATTGTCAGCGATGTACTATATTGTGTTGCTACTATCAGACTCATAATATAAGGTCATCTTTATAGGCATAGAAAAGACTGGTTGGGGTTCTACAGAAAAACAATAAATCGGAAATGAAAAAATTGGAAATGATTTTCTCTAATTGTTACAGACAAGCTCAACAACTCTTAAGAAAATTATTTAATAATAAAAGTATAAACACATTAACCTATTTTTTTATTTTAATAAATTTGCAACTTATATAAGGCAACAGCATCTTGAGTTGCCTTACTAAGTATGTTTCGAACGTATTGACAAAATCAAAACATTTGATAATTATTTAATATCTAAACCCATTCCAGGAATGCTTTTTTTGCGTATGTTTATATATTTATTAATTTAAGTGTAGATATTTTATTACGCCTGTTTCCCTTGAAAACTAGTGAAGGGGTTTTGACGATATGGTCTTGAGTTAAGATTAATTTTATGCATTTTACCATTTCACAATCTTGATATTTCCTATTGAATTTATTATCACTAGTTCATTTGAACCGATAATTGAAAATATGATCTATATTTCATTTCTTATGTGTAAATTGCGTTATTCTCGTCGTTCCCTTATTGCCCATTTGCAATGAAACTAATTTCCATAACGAATAAGAAATATATGTATTATTTTTATGATGCATTGCATTAATATAAACTGTGATTCATTTATAATTATTTTTCTTACATCGTTAATTTACACAAGCGCAAACGCGTTGTAGCTGTAGAGTGCTACAACTACTACACTACCTAATTATATTTACAAAACAATCGGAGACCTCGCAAACGCGTTGTAGCTGTAGAGTGCTACAACTACTACACTACCTAATTATATTTACAAAACAATCGGAGACCTATATGACGGAAGTAATAAGTACCATCTAAACTTGGCTGGTAAACATTTAAACGAATGCCTGCATAAATAAGCAATCATTTGTAGAGAGAAATTAAAAGTGGCATTCACGCCGCTGTCCTGAATCTTGTTTTGCTTTAACAGATTTCTCAATTATATAACTGTCGATTATATTGGAAACTGCTTTATGAGAAGTGACGATGAATACTGTTAACCGATTTTACTTAACAGCATCGATTTCTTTGCCAGTAATATGTGTCTTACATAAGTAATAATTTGTTTTTTACATGTTGTTATGAATTATGGTATACTTATCAACGTACAAAATGCGATATAATTTCGAAGAAAGAAATTTAACTGTTTTGAAGTTACAAACGATATTGATACATTAATATTGTAAACTGGGAAGCATAAAACAATAAAATAAGAGATACGAATGTAATAATATCTTTAACTATGATATTTTCAACATCGTTGGGGAGGTTGGTTTGAAATGTATTACAGGATATTCTTTCCAACACATTGACAGATCAGAACATGTGTCTGGCGGCAATAATCGCATAATAATTAAAATATTAACATTAATAAATTGCCCTAGCATGTAAACAAGATCACGTGGCCGAAAACGCGACATTATGCCTGCGCTGTTCAGCGCGGTTTGTTTCAGTGGATACAGGTGCAAGTTACGGCGTTGATGATGTAAACAAGCGTTTCTTACTTGTATTTTTGAGTTCTCTTAGCATTTGTGAGTCATAGATACATAGTCTAAATACTGTGTAGGTAATGCCATAATTATTAGTGGTGATGTGGTGAACTTACGGTATTGTGAAATGTAATTTATTCCTTTGTTTACAATATAGAACTGTTCGTGGCAATTACGGCGACAATGCTGTTGGGTAAGTACCAGATAGATGGTTTTACTTGAGGTATTTAATACAATAACAACTAATAATAATAATAATAATAATAATAATAATAATAATAATAATAATAATAATAATAATAATAATAATAATAATAATAATAATAATAATAATAATAATAATAATAATAATAATAATAATAATAATAATAATAATAATAATAATAATAATCTTTATTTATCCTGTAGGACATTAAACAATGTATAGGACATGTCAAACACAATTAGACTAGTAGCACAAACAACAGAATAGAATTTACCTACATAAAATTATCTTCCATAAACTCATTAGTGCTATAGTAACATTTCTTACCTAGTAAAGATTTCAACTTAGATTTAAACAATTTTAAGTTATTTAAATCTTTAAGGTCTCTTGGAAGATGGTTAAGGTGCCCGTATCTCTCGCCGTAAAACTATCAAATTTGTGGTGTTTTTAGGTACAGAAATATCGAAAAGTAAAACACGTAGGGCAAAAGTAATATCAAAAATAAAATTACGGATGTTTTGTTTATCCACTTTTACTGTTTAAATTCTCCTCAAATAATACCTTTAAAATGCATTTTTAGACACACATTATTTTGCTGTTCTAACCCCACATTGTAACATTTACTTTCACATACTTATAAACAAAAGTGAACAATCTTATATGCAGAACTATGTAAGTTTATGTTATAACAATGTTTACATCTATAGTTGAATTTTAAAAATACGTATTTTGAAAGATTTCAGTACCTAAAAATTCATTGATAGATCGCTTTCTGATGTTAAATATTGATTTTACTTCGGTACCTTTGAATATTTGCAGGTGGCATGAAATAACATCCTTGTTATTTGCTAAACTCTATATTATTCAGTTCTTAAATGTCTAAAATTATTTATATTTGTAGAAAACACTTTTTCAGGAATACGGCGCCCTTAAATAATTTGATACGCTAGTATGCTGGCGAGAATTCATATTTTGCGGTTCTATGAACTGGTATGCAAACTGTATCAGCATGACGCGTTTCATAGGTATGGTCGTATGATAATGTATTCAATTTATGGAGGTTACTTTTAACAAATAAAATACAATTTAAAATGTAAACACAAGGTACTATAAGTATCTTATAATTTGAGAATAAAGGTCTACTAGACACGTTTCTGTGCTCTAAAGATACGATTTGCATAAGCCACACCACCCCACAGTACAATATTACAACTAATATGGCTAAACACCATACTGTAATAAACATCGATCACGCAGTTCAACGTCATAG
Organism: Monochamus saltuarius; assembly: GCA_025584915.1. Classification (NCBI taxonomy): domain Eukaryota; kingdom Metazoa; phylum Arthropoda; class Insecta; order Coleoptera; family Cerambycidae; genus Monochamus; species Monochamus saltuarius. The sequence continues at coordinate 55,495,570 of CM046724.1, forward strand.
ATTGTTTTATCATATTGATAGCATAGTAGGATGCATTTAATTTTTTACTTAAAAAATCAATATGGTTCGTCCACCTTAAATGACTATCCAAATGTAAGCCGAGGAATTTCACAGAATCTTTGCATTTAACTACATGATTTTGACAGGACAAGACCAGCACATCAGGATTCAAACTGCTATGAGTGTTAAAACAAATAAACACTGTCTTATCAATATTAACCATAAGGCCATTAACATGACACCAATTTATGAAGCACTGAAATATAGTTTGGCACATTGAAGTAGCTAAGAAGCTAAGGATGTATCATCGGCATAAAGAATGATTTTGTTAGCACCCAGATTTTTAGGTAAGTCATTTATAAAAAGTAAAAACAATAGCGGGCCCAACACAGAACCCTGTGGAACACCTGAGTCAACATAATGCAAATCCGATTTACATTGTCCTACCCTAACTGACATTTGCCTTTCTCTAATAAAATTAGAGAGCCAGTCAAAAAATGTGCCTCTAAAACCAAGGTTATAGAGTTTATCTTCCAGGAAACCAAAATCGAGACAGTCAAATGCACGTGACAGGTCGAAAAACAAACCAGCAACATGAACCCCATCATCAATACATTTATAAATATAGTCGGTGAGATCAATAGCAGCAGAATGGGTTGAACGACCAGCACGAAAACCATGCTGACTGCTGGAAATTAAGTCAAATTTATTCAGATAATTTAAAATTCTGTTGCAAACAACCTTTTCAAAAACCTTAGAAAAAACACTCAAAATACTGATAGGCCGATAATTAGATATATTATCAAGGGCATTCTTTTTATGTATTTGACCCACAGTAGCCATTTTTAGTAATGTTGGAAATTTACCACTTGAAATAGATAAATTAATGAGATAGGCAAGATGCTCAGCAATACTATCAGCAATTCTTTTTAAAATTCTAGAGGTTATAAAGTCATCACCTGAACTATTTTTATTTTTTAAACTTTTGATAATTTGAAGAATTTCGTATCCTAATAGTATCACACATGACAAATTAACTCTTCTAAATGTATGTATTGCGTTGTCATATACATATATGAATTAAAGCACACTCCTGTATTTAGGTAAGCACATGCGAACGGTGTTTGACATCACAGGTCTACGCTGTGGCGGTGACCGTTTTGTGGTAGTGTGGCTAGACTAAATTTTTAAATATTCATTGCCTCAAAAAAAAATGAAGTACTAGATGTAGGTGAAAATCTCATACTATAAGCATGGCGTTATCAATAATGGCACCTAATAGCATCTCTACAATTGTTATGTGATCTTTATCATTCACAAGGCTCAACGCAGAAGTCAGACACGTGTGCGGGAGAAGAAGTTGCATGTTATTATTTGACAGGTCTTATTTATGCTCTCTAATGACTTACGTAGTTGGGAGACCCTAACCACCATCGAATGATAGAAATCCTCATTGATATCAGTCTCTCAAATTAACAAGTACACAGCAAAAATAATATTTGTTCTTCATTTTCTACTACCCGGTATGAGATATGGAATTAATCTAATTGTTTAGCCTAACATTTTGATTTTATTTTTCATCAAAGTTCAGACTCACAATTACTCTTAAAACAAATGTCATTAGAAGTGGATTTTAGGATACATTTTATTTTTTAATAATTTTCTCTTAAAAATTCTACCAAATGATGACAATCAAAAACAATGCCGTGGTTTTCTATTTGTTTATCCAGTTTGAGACAATTCACCTATTTTTGTACGGCACTAGAACAACTAATTTATTGAAATTGTATTAACTTACTTGGTTTTATTTTATATTATAATCGTTGGAGAATTTATTGGGAATGAGTGTTCTTGTCTAAGTAATGTATGTTATTTTAAACACTTTTTTAATATTTATCTAGTAATGGTTATCCTATATATGCTGGTTTTTCATATTTAGCTAGAATTTTATGTGGTATAAGTAACTGCGTAGGTATTTAACTAAATTGGGAAAAATTCATTTCACGGATTAAATCATCTTGACAACAATGTGCCTTTTCTATAAATTATCTATTGCTCAGTTGCTTTAACATCAATAAATTAATATGGAAAAAACGCCATTCAATGACTAGTTATATTACGACTCTTCTGGTAAATCTGAAAATTAATATGTTGTCATTGTTAACCAATGAATGGACTAATTCTAAATTTACATATAGATTTGTATTTGATTTGAGAAGTATCCAGATAAATTAATTACATCAGTATGTATAAATAATTAGAGTTTAACAATATAGCTATCAAGCATTTACCTTCATTATTCAAAAAGTATATACAGAGTGTTTTCTGCCTGCGGGTCAAAATTAAGATTAATTATTTATGTCACTTTGTTTACTCATTGACGCTAGCGTTAAACGGCTAAAAAAAGCATTTATTTACAACTCAAGAGTCTCTAGATATTGTATTTGAATATGGGTATTCCGGTGGGAACGCCAGACAAGCAGCCCGCGAATACCGACAAAGATACCCAAATAGACATCAACCTGCCCACAAAGTATTTAGTGTATCATTTCGTAAATATTTTAGAAGAAGGTAATTCCGCTTCAAAAAAGACCTGAAGTGAATGTAAGAAATTAAGAAGATAACATAGATGCTGTTATTGATAACTTTTCCATTAGTGTTCAGTGTATAGCAAGTAATCTTCAATTATCACAGAATTTTGTATGGCATGTATTGAACAGACTACAAGCGTTACATTCTGGAAATGCTCCTCAGCGATTAGTATTTTGTTACGCTGGTTACTGATGTACAAAATGATTAATTTCGCTTGTCCTGTAGCCTGATGAAGAGTGTTTTACTAGGGACGGAATAAATAATGAACACAACACAACAACCTTTTTGATTTCATTGTTGACGTAGACAATAAATAACTTGGTTAAATGATCATTTCCCAAATAAATGGATAGGTCACAAAAGTCTAATGCATGGCCACCGCGTTCCCCAGATCTAAATCCTTTGAACTTTTATGTAAGTGAGATATGAAGCAGCTTGTCATGTTAAAATCACTACCCGTCAGCACTTATTTAAAAGCATTTAGGTTGCAGATAACTAGATAAGAAATGCATGCAAATCCAAATATCATCCGTTGAGTGATGGAATCTTCAATTTGCTGATGTGAGGCTTGCATTCGAACCGAGAGTTGACGTTTTCAACAAGCTTAAGATTGGTTAATTTGGTTAACTAATGTTTGGACTTTAAACATAAATAATAATTATTGTTACAGCAACCAACACTTTTTATTTATCAGGCTACTTTGATTAAAATATGAAATATCTTTAAAAATTCATTTAACTTCTGAACTAAGATGAATCGTACCTATGTTCACATAAAAAAAAATGTTGACATTAACACAGCTACCATCTGCAACAAATTTTAGTTTGTCATATAGTGTGTAAAACACCCTGTGTGCAGACCATTAGAAATTCGAGAATAAAAATTATCAGGTTCTATCAAACAAAATGACTATCTAATATATATAAACGTCAAAAAATCTGTGCAATCACATGCAGCTTACTCCAAGGAGGATAAAAATTCCACACATTTTTTTTATTACTATGGCACGGAACAAAATATAAGCTTGCACAATTGTAATTTCGTCTAGAATAGCTAGTAAGAAAAAGATTTCCGAATGTTTTTTCTTTACCTTGGTAACATTTTTCGATCGGCTACAAAATAGAATTGCGAAATCTTCAATTTAATTTATGAAATGGTTTAATGAACAAAAATTGTTGCTGAATTTCATAGTTTGCAAATTGAAAATGCACAACACCATTTTAACACCATTTTCCAGTCAGCTACTTCTTATAAATAATTAATTAATGTACATTATTAAATGCCATATTGGAATTATAAAATTACTGCGTTAGTTTCAAATGAACACAAATAGATACTCGAATCTACAGGGTGTTAAAAAAGAGTGTAAAATATTTAAGGAGGTAATAGTATGAACAAAAATAAGCAGAAACGTTTCAATAAACATGGGTCCGCAAAGTAACGGTTGCGGAGATATGGAATGCTTAATGTTTTAGCCCCTTTTTTATTTTGCAAAAACGTTGTATATTTTCTTATAATAGTTGGTTGATGTTTAGTGAAATAAACAGTACGTACTTGACAGTTGTTCTCAGTGCACAAGTTTTCTTTCGCTATGGCTGGTTACTCTAACGCAGAATAAACAGACATTCATTTCATGTATGGTCGTACTAATGGGAACGCCACCGAAGCGCGACGTCTTTATGTTGACGCTTATCCAAATCGCCAGATTCCTTCACAACGCATGTTTGAAAGAATTTATCAAAGATTGCGTGATACCGGTTTCTTGAGCAAACAGTGCCATGTATCCGGAAGACCAAGGTCGGTATCCACTCCTAGAGCAAATGAAAAAATTCTAGCACTGGTAGAGTAGAATCCAGGTATGAGTGTGCGGAGAATATCAGCCGACGTAGGAATTAGTGGTCATCTTGTTTGGAGAATCCTTCACGAGCAACGGCTTTATCCATATCATGTGCAACGAGTACAGGGTTTTTTGTCCCTGCGTTCTACGTGATGCTGCAGACCCTCGTTTTCTTGCAAACATTCCTTTTCCTGATGACGCCGGGTTCACAAGAAACGGAGTGTTTAATTTTCACAATACGCATATTTGGGCCGACGAATATCCTCAGGCTCTAATAGAATCTGGACATCAGGCACGTTTTTCATTAAACATTTGGATGGGTATTGTAGGTGACAGGTTTCTAGGTCCTGTTATTTTACCAAACCGATTAACAGGCGCTGCTTACCTCAACTTTCTGCAGAACACACTGTATAAGTTTTTGGAAGACATTGCTTTGAATCAGAGGCAACAAATGTTTTTCCAGCATGATGGTGCTCTAGCTCATTTTTCCATGGCCGTTAGAGAACATTTACATCAAACTTTTCCACACAGATGGGTAGGAAGGACCGGACCTGTTTTATAGCCTCCAAGATCGCCTGATCTGAACCCTCCAGATTTCTTTGTTTGGGGATATTTGAAGACATTAATGTGTGGTACTCTTGTAAATAGCCTGGAAGAGCTGCAGCTACGGATTAATCAAAAGCGTCAAGAAATCCTAACCAAGGAAGGTGTTTTCGAAAGAGGTCGAATATAGTTGAGACGAAGATGTCGTGCCTGCTTGGAAATGGACTGAGGTCACTTTAAACATCCTCTGTGACTTTGTTTCTTGTTTGCTAAAATTCCTTTGTCGGTTTATTCCTAATGAAATAAAATGTTTGAAAAACGAATAATGGTCCATATCTCCGCAACCGTTACTTTGCGGACCCATGTTTATTAAGACTTTTCTGCTTATTTTGGTTCATACTATTGCCTCCTGAAATATTTTACACTCTTTTTTTAACATCCTGTATATTTTACTATAATACCGCTAGATATTTATAACTTTACGGGGAAGTGAAGGAACGTGATTTAATGAACAAATTATTTCAAGTTTCAAGTATGAGCCAATGTGATGCTTCTAAAAACTATATAATATTAATAAAGTGAACTGAAATTATTATGTTTATTTATGTACTTATGAATTGAAAGAACTAATTGGCCTATTTGCCAAATATACTATTAAACATATTCACACTACACGTTACTTTCTTCTGTACATCAGTCAACACTGCATCTATATTTTTCATTATTTGTTTTAGAGTATCATAAGCACGACCTTTAAAGATCCGCTTTCCAGTGAAGTGCAACTAGTCTTTCGTTAGTTTATTGACCTATTCAATGAAATACCAGAATAAAACTCCTTGTGCATTCACTTAACATAATCCCTTGTCCTGCACAAAAGAGTTGAGTTACTTTGTCGAAGTAAATGGTAATTCAAGCAGAAGACCATAAAAGATAAAAACCAAAATGTGAAACTACTAGATAGAAAAATAGCAAATTCCAAAAATAGTTATTAGAAATTTTATATGCATAACTGATTTATAATGTATATTATATCCATGCGTATAAATAAATAATTAGGTACCAAAGGAAATAATGTCAAATTTTCTGCTATGTGAACATAAAAATGACTTTAGCACATCTCTGTGAAGACGAAGAGTTATCTTATTGTCTGAAGCTATTTATTTGTGGCATAATTTTAGTTTTTCTTTAGTTTGATTGGGTTTTTGTCACACTTCTGAACGAATAAAGATTAATTAAATAAGCCTTTGCGCCAAACGGAGCAGTCAAGGTATTGTTAAATGTTTATATGATAGAGAAAAACTAATTTCATCAAACAATGATATTTTTAATAACGAACTAAAATTTATTTAAAATGTTTTAATAAATAATGAATATCCTCCAAATTTTGTTAATATAACATTAAAAAATATTACAGATAAAACAAACACTTTAAGATAAAGGGGGCGGCATATTATTATTAAGCATGCCGCATTTGCGCCCAGGAACGACTTACGTTGGTAGGCCCTAACCACCATTCAGTGCAGGAATGAGGGAAACCTGGAAAACCTCATTAATTATGGGGGTAGTCAAATGCCAACCGGTATCAATCTCTCACATTGACCCAAGTCAACATTCTTCCCTACCTACCATACCCGCAGAGAGGGTGCCAATTCTCTCCACGAATATAGTTTACCGGCTGCGGGGATCGAACCCACAGCGATCTAGTCACCTCGATTCAAGTACTAACGCCTTAAACCGCACGACCACTGACCGATATAATAAAAGAAACTAATCATACAATAAAAATTCCATACATTCATATATCATCAGAAATAATAATATTCGAACCGTTTTTCAGACACCTAATACTTTACGATCATTTTTGTCTAAAACGCGTTCAAAAAGTGATATGCAATATTCAAAAAATTGCATCTACAGCATATCTTGTGAATACAATAAACAGTATGTTAGAGAAACGTCTCGGTCTATGAATGTTAGAGTTGAGGAACTTAAAAATTATATGAAAAGACGGGAATTTGAATAATCAAAAATTTGCGAACACGCTTGGGAAAACGGTCATTTGATTCAATGGGGTTCGGCAAAAATTTTAGAGAAGGAATAAACAGATAAACAAATTTTAAACTGTCAAACTTGGCATACACATACAATTTTGAGAACGAGAACAGAGTTTTTTGAAATGTCAAAAATACGGAAGTGCGCGATAGTGACGTGATTTTTGTTATTTTTTACTTATCTGTTTTTTTCAGTGTGAGATTCTTTGGTTAGGCAAACTTAGTTTCAAAAATAACCCTTGACTGATCCATTTGGGCAAGGGTTATTTAATTAATCTTTTATTTTTTCAGAAGTGTGGCGAAAACTCAAACTAAAGAAGAAAAGTTATCTGTTATAAACTATATTTGGATAACATTATGATTAAGAAAAGTAAGCTACTAATATTAGGGTCATCTATAGACTTTACTTTTACTTACCAGTTAAGTCCACTAATCCAATAATTAGAAGTATAAATTGTAAGTTTCTTAAAGCACACTCGGAAAGCGTATATTACTTAAATCATTAAACATAATTACAATAATTTCTTATTGAATTATCACTAACAACTATGTAATCTCTGGAGGAACTGAATGAAAGTTACTTGTTTTATAGCATATTATAAAATTAACACTTCTTCACAACACAAACTCAAGTCGTAACCATATTCAAAAAAAGTTTTATTCGATATTAGGATGTAAAGTAGTACTAATAGTGCAGTAGTTCACTGTCGAAGAGTTGAGGTGGTACTGTGGAAGTATCGGTGAATGCGTTGAAAGTAGGAGAAATGTAATGGTACTGGTGGTACCTAGATAGGGTACCATACTTTTATCTTCTTTATCAGGCGCACTCACCGAATCAGCACCGACTGTCGTGCTCCTGCGTTTGTAATTATTTTATGCATTACATTATTATGTCTACCGTATCTTAGTGTTATATCTAGGCAATCATCAGATGTATCACTTCTAGATAGTAAATAGCGATAAACAACCTAATATTTTTGTTTTGATTTCAAGCACGAAATACTATTAAATAATATACAATATCCACACTTAAAATTATCCTCGCTTAAAGAAAAAATTCTTTCGGAAAACCAAAGCTTTGAAAGGCGGCCATTCAAACAAGTTATTGTTTTTCAAAATCATTTGTTTTTTAAATTTAAAGCTTAGAAGCCCTAGAAAAGACTTACACAATAGTATCTTGGTCGGGATGGGGAGTTTTAAGTTTGGATAATTTTAAGATAATTTTTTTTGTCTGAAATCGTTCTGGGATGTCTACTTATTCGGCTCAATTTCAGGCCACATAATACTGTATTTAGTATTTTAGTTCGTTGCTAAGCGACCATTAACAAAGAGTACGGAAAAGTTATTTTCCCGTACCGTTTTCTCAGGAAGTATATTTTGTACAGTAAATACTCGTAAATACACGCAGGGAAACTAACTAACATCAAGAATGCATTTATTGAACGTATCCCACATATTAACCGTTTATGAACAATATTTTTATGGCTATAATGCAATTTATACAACTATTAAAAAGTAGCTGAACTTTACTCGAAAAATCAGCGCCATTGTTGCTGATAATTATTTCTTCTTCGGCAATATTATCACTATTAGTAAATTTGTCTTTAGCTCTCTCCTCTCTAAATATTTTATCTCCTATGCCTACTTTATTTGTAAAAGGTTCTTCTATATTATATCCTTCGGCAACATTTGAAGATTTCCAGCTACTTTCATAAAATAAGTATACTTACCTTTTTGTGTAAGAAAGTTGAAAAATAAGAATTTGATACCAAAGATGAGATAACTTAAAGTACAAAAAAGTTATGTCGTTTTTAGTAGATTCAATCTGCTGCAGCTAGCCTTTCATGAATTATAACCAGAATATGAACAGATATCAATTGCTCTATACAAAGACCTCCAAATGCCAAAATTTTGTGTAGATATTTGCATTTATTAAAAAATAAATGAAAAACAACTAAAATAATATTTATTATTAATTAACTTATCAACTTTTGAACTAAACTAAGTTTCACTAAATCGCAATATTTTTGCTTCGGGAATCTATCCATGAATTTTTGTCTATTACCCCAAAGCGTGGCATCCCGTCTTTTTGGTTTTATTATCCGATATTTTAATGAAAATATTTGATCACAAATCATCTATATCATTCAAAGTTAAGACAAATTGTTCTTCCTGACGACATGCACTGACAACACCAAAATATTAAGGCAACTTGAAAAGTAAAACCTGTTAATATTCCAAAATTTTCACATACCTTATTGATTAAGTATACAGGGTGTTTCTTAAGTAAAGGTCAAAAATCCAGGAGCGTTTTCTGTGGCCAAGAATAAGGGTTTTTTGTTATACAAATGTGGGGTTTTAAGGACAGCCATCGTCCAGCTAGAGCGTGTAAAAAATTTAAAAAAAAATTGTTTTTTTTTTTGAATTTCTAAACCAAATTAAGTGTGCATATTTAGGCTGATAGTAGCTATGAAACAAAAAATTGCCAGCTTTAGATCTTACCAGTAACGATCACTATTTGCCAAAAAAGAAAACATATATATCACCCTGTATAATATTTCCAATAAAATAGGTCGTCATATGCGCCAATGTATTATCTTCACTTTTTGTATTTTAACATTTTCTTGTAGGTATTCCAAACAGATTAACAACAAAATAGACCTATTTGATCAAATGCATTTTTACGATACTCATTAAATTAAAACAATAACATAATAATTAATTAACAATAGAATTACTTTATTATGATTTATTATAAAAAATGTTGGAAACGGTCACCTTCAGCCAACATACATGCCTCAGATCTTCTTGAAACTGCATTTCATACACGAGCAAAAATTCCAGGAGAAGTTCTTATCACATCACAACCAGCTATATTTGTTGACGTAAGTGATCCTCAGATTTTATGTCAACCTTGTAAACTAATGTCTCGAAATGTCTTCAAACAAAAAATCAATAGGGTTCATATCGGGTGATCTGGGTGGTCCAGGTTGACCTCGTCCAATCACCTATTACATTATATTTGAACTATTATAAAAGGTACATGACACCTCGTGCATTGAACAATAATCGTTCAAGAATTTCCATAAAATTAATTAAAAATAAAAAAATGTACCACACGTTGTAATCAACACATTTTGTAAGATGCCTATCAATATTGCTGAATTTCTAAATTTGCTTATTTCTCATCATTATACTGGACATTGTTTCCGACGATCTTCGGTTAGTTTCATGGCGGACACTGGTGCTAATCTGACTACAATTATGAAACATGATGAATGGAAGTCGAGTACAGTAGCAGAGGGTTATAAGAGACTTGTTACAAAACAAGAAAAACGTCCAACTTTGTCCAAACTTCGGCGGATAACGTGCTTCACAGAAATAATTACTACTACAGCTACTACTTACTAAATTCTAATTGCAGTTTCTCTAACTGTACAGGATGTCCTAAAGATACCGAAATCAGAACTTTGATAGAAATCTTAAAAACTAGTTTTAAGGGATTGTTCGTATCTCAAAGAATAGCTGATGTATCGAAATTGTTAAAATTACTTCTAATAGAGTTTTACGTAGAGTTCAGTGGCGTACTTATAATTTCTCTACAGGGTCTCTTTAAAAATACAGTGCTTTCAAAAAGTAACGAATAAATTCATTATTTTCGAAATTGAGAAGTTTTCGAAAAAAAAGCACATTTTGACATACGACCCATATTTGTGACCTCATCAATTTTGACCATGCCATTTGAAAGAGCTCAAATAGCATGGTTAAAATTGGGGGTTGCTATTTAAAAAAAATGTGGATGACGTCATATCTCGAACAACGATGAGGTCACAAATGTGGGTCGTATGTCAAAAAGTGCCTTTTTTAATAACAAAATCTATGCGTAAGAGGATTTTTTCAAAAACTTCTCAATTTCAAAAATAATGAATTTATTCGTTACTTATCGAAAGCACTGTATAACCCAAAGATCGTTTTTTTTAATGGAATACCCTGTATATTTATAGGCAGATTATATATTTTTTTCTTTCATTATATATAATAGCTGCTACTTCATATTTTGGAAATTATTGTCAAAAACGTAAAATTGATAAAACTGATGTTGCGTGGTACATAGTTGGCCATGTATTCTTATATAATTATACTAAATTGGTTCATGGATTAAATTACTTTAATACTTCTAAAAATAATTCCCTCTTTAATAATCAATAAGTAATATTAGCCAATGGAGTGATTTATAAATATCTTTAATTGAATAACATTTGAAAATAAACAAAAATTAATATAGAAAATAATTAGTAAGAAGAAAATTAATCGACAATGTCTTTTAAAAAACTGAAAATTGTTTAATATTGAATGATTTATAAACTGTTTAAATTTCTCTATTTATAAATTACTTAAATATCCCTCTGCTGAAGATTTGAAATATAAACATGAAAGTAGCCAGCAAATTATAAAATAGGGATAAACGTTTGTATTTTGGGTAGAACATAATAATTTATAGGATATCACGAACTAAAATTAGGTAGATGTAGAATTATTAAAACAGCCTGTAACATTTTTAATAAAGAATATTAAGACTGTTAATTTAATGTATTTGAAATATGCTCCTGTTATGAAAGCGCTTTGGAGATACGCTTTAAATGGGAAATTCCCGATATTGACAACAAATACTGCTGGGAAAATCGCACTATTCGTAAGACTTACGTCTTACTGGCAAAACTGTGCTGTAATAACTTTCATTAATAAGCAGCATGTTCGCGTGTTTGTACTACCGCGTCTAAATTTTTATTAAACTTTCTCCTGCTAGTTGGTTTACTTATTCAGATATTCTGTTCCACAAAATTATCAAAACACGCCGCATTATCATAAAAAATTTCTAATCTTATATCAAGCGGAAAGACTTGCTCTCAGAAGAAAATTTATGTGTCTGAGCTAGTACAGAACTGGTTCAAATTTGTTTATTTATTGATATAGGTATCAAGAATATATGGGATTAATTCAAAGTGGTCAATCTATATTGTGGAGAATTTAAATCTACACATGGTGCGTCTAGTTTAAATAGTTAAACTTTGGAAATAGATTACTGATTTTAAGACACAAATGTAAATATAACATACCTTTTACATCGCCCTTCCATAGAAATACAGGGTGGTCCAGTCCAGGGAAAAAAATCTAATTTACCCAGTTACTCGAAAATTACAAGAACCATTTTCCTAAAATTTTGTAGGTACTTATTACTTAGGGTAATCTTATGAACTAAACCGGAATTACCCTATCACAGAAATATCTGGTACGCTACTGAACACGATAAAAAATAATAACGTGTACATGTTACATCTTTTATTGTTACTTATTGTTGCTAATATTTACTATTATAAAATATTATCATCTACAGATGCCACTATGTAACAAAACAAGAAACGATTTGATGGGTCAAATTAACATTGCGGCAATGACTTTTGTGTAGGTTATAGAAAAGGTAAACGAAGGAATGACCTCGCAATTCATATCGAGTGATAAAAAGCGTAGTAAACCTTCAACTGAAACAATAATTATTGTCTTGGAAACTTGTCTGCTACTACTACATACCTGTTGTTAACACTAATTACGAAAAATTATTGCTGCCAGGAAAGTGAGGCATATTAAAACTCAAAATAATAAATATTTCACCCAAATCTTGAGTCTTGAAATGTGTAATCAATTGCAATAATGATAATTTCGACAAATTTGTTTTAAAAAGTTTGTTATTGATGTGAATCGACCAATAATGCAAACGTAGCCTGATTTAATTGAATGCTTACGTAATTAACTAAATAATTTGCTGTTCATCAGGTTACGTTATAGAAAAGCTGGTGCATAGGATAGGGACTTAATCCTTTTAAAGTCAATCTTGTTCTCGTTATCTAGATTTTAAGGAGTTACTCTGGATGCTAAACAAACCTAGGTATCCTATATTGATAGGCATCTGTAAATTCGTTTGGACTTGCCGGAGACTCTTTGGGAATATGTGGGGGCTTAATCATTAAGCTAAGTACGTTGTGGCTTTATACAGCAGGCCCTTTTCCACTTATTGTGGTGCGGTATGGTGGAGCAGTTTGTCACGTTACTCAATGTCTAAATAAATTTCAGTGACTTGTGCCAGCGCATTAGCAGCAATATGCATAGCTTCCACAGATACCTAAAAGTAGAGATTCCGACAAGTGAAGCCTGGTTGGTTAATTCTGATGCTCACATCTCAAAGGAGCTCGTTTGGTTTACCGATGGGTCCAAGATCTCAGAAATCTCAGGAGCTGGAATCTATGAAATGAGACCAAGAATAAATTTATATCACTTTCTCGGGAATACCACACGGTCCTTCAGGATGAACTATTTGCTATATATTTCTAGAATATCAGAAGGAGATATATAAATCAGCATATTTTCAAACATGTACAGACAACCAAGCTGCTACGTACGCTTTTGTCTTTCAGGATCACTTGTCCAGTAGTCCTGAAACAATAGTAATAATAATAAAATGGCTTTATTTCTAAAATGGATTGAAATTTACAGATAATCACATTAGAAAAGGGGAAGTTTAGCCTACAGCTACTCTACTTAACGTTAACAGTAACAGAAAAGATAAAACAAATACAGACAGAAGTAAAAAATTTTCATAAAAACTAATTCAATAGGTAAAGATGCGAAATTACATTTTCATGATAAAAAATATATTTTAAACTGGAAGTGTTCCACATACACATGATAATACATATAAATACATTGCATATAATTGCGTATATACTAAAATCACATTTGTGACTATAAAAGATACATTTTTATAATTTTGCGAAATGCTTAAGCTGAGAACTTAATTTATTGTAAACATGTACTGTATTATAGGAAAATGCTCTCTGAAATATGGTTCAGTGATAACGGGGAAGTTCTAGCAAATTTGAGTATTTAACATTAATAGAATGAAAATTAAAATGAAAGTTTCTCCCGAAGATAGGGTGGTGATGAAGTAGTTAAAATGTTATAAACAAATACAGTTAAGTTATATTTATACAAGTTTTCAAGTTTAAGCCAAGAAGTTCGTTAATTTTAGATGAAACATGATAATAATTTTTTAGTCTATAAACAAATCTACAACAGTTTTAAATCACTTGAAGGCGACAGAATTAGCAATACTATCGTCTCAACCAGCTTTTTTCTAAATATAAAATTAAAAATTTTTACATTTACATAGAAAAGTCGTAGAGCCCCGTCACATTTTTTTAGTGAAGCATTTATATGTTCTTTAAAACGCATATGAAAGTCAAAAATTATACCAAGGTTTATTACTGTACCAACAGATCTAAATGGTTGCTGATCTATTTTTAAATGAAAATTTGCATCAATATACGTTCTTATCGCATGAAAACAATCACACCATTTATCAGGATTTAATTTTAGATTCCTGTAAAGACATTAAATCTGAGTTTATTTTAATGCAAGCATCAACGATATTTTTTTGGACAAAAACTAAAACAGGGTTGTGTATCGTCAACATAACATTTTATTCTCGCATATTTTACACAATTAAACATATTTGATGTATACACCAAAAACAAGAGAGGCCCAAGGATTGAGCCCTGGAGAACTCCTGAGGTAACACACAGAGGACTGGAACATTTATCATCAAATATGACCATTTGACGCCTTTCTCCTAAATAAGACTTAAAAAACTGATAGTTATATTGTCAAACCCATAATACTATAATTTAGAACATAGTAAGACATGATCAAGGGTGTCAAAGGCTTTTGAGTAGTCAAGCAAAATTAGTGCTGTGGCATTTTCCTTTGTCGAGTGAGTAATGTCATCAGTGACAGCTGTTAAAACCGTGGTAGTACTATAACCCTTACGAAAATCAGACTGAAGGTCAGATGTAATGCTGTTATCCATAACGTACTTATAATTACAAATGCGTCTGTTATTACCTTTTCTAATATGTTTGAAATTGCTGGTATAATTATTGTAATAAGTCTCAAGTAACTATAATATTGTGGGTCACTTATTTTTGCTAAACCTGCTTATGATGGACATTTAAATTATTTAAAGCTTTCCAGAGGTTCTTTGTGTCTTGTTAATTTGGAATGTAATTTAAATAAGCTGTTGATTCACGACGAATTGAATTAAAAGTAAAATTACGCAGTTGACAATAATATTTCCGGTTTCCAAACTTTTGGAATTTCTTTATTTACTTAAGGTCTTATTTCTTTCTGTTATGGTCAAACGAGGATTATTCGGGTGGATCTGGTCTGCGTCAGGAGATCCATGTCCTGAGGCAAACCATAATTTTATTATGCTTTGTAGAAGCAATATTAGGATTGTGATAGGGAGCTCCTAACAAGCCATGGATTCGATTCACATTCTTTTCATGTTGTACGCAAAAAAGAGATTCTAGCAGAACTAGAGTATGAAGCACGGGCCTGTTTTGAACTCTACAACTAACGGCATGCACAATGAGGTATTAAGATCTGAGTGCTTTGTACTCTGCGCCACTTCCAAACAACGACAACAAACCTGTTTGTTTTTATTATATCTTGACACTAAATAGTATCTTCAAATAAGTTATTTTATTGATCGTTACTAAATTATTTGTCATTGTATAGAAAAGGATTGAATTTTATTCTCAACTGAAAAAAAACCATGTCACTAGTTTTTAAGTATTAAAAACTGAAACAACCCATTGACTATCTGCTTGGTGCAAGGGATATTTATTAAAAAGTAAATATGTTAATTATTTTTAAACTTGATAAAAGTGAATGAAGAAGCAAACCAATACGCCTATACATTATGTATAAGAGGTACATAATGTATTGCAAATATAAATTCGGAAATATCTCAAATTAAGCCGTAAACAAAACTTACACAAAGTAATACTTGTTGATAAATTATACTTTCATTTGATTACCGCCCCACTTGAATCAACCATACCAATTAAAATTAAGCGTAAATTTAATAAACTAATAAGATATGTCCCAAATGGATACGCATGCAATTATTTTAATTAATTTCGAGCCGGGAAAGGCGCAGCATAATTTAACAGGTGCCGGTAAACCTTGGCACAACTCTGCTTTTCCAAATAATACGCAGTGATAAATGTGTATCTGAATATGTCTGAATATTATTATACATACCGAGTGAATATTTTTAAAGGGATGCACATTGCATATGATACCAAACCCACACTATAGATTCCTTGGTATTCTTTTGTGGATGAAATAATGGTCTTCCAAGTTTATTCAAAATATTTTATCTAATTAGTCTTGTTTTGTACAAAAAACATGTATTTTACATAAAAAATAATGCAATAATATATGTTTTTATAATTTTAATATATTCGTTTCTGTAATATAAGTACTTATATCATTTTATTACACTCATCAGAGTATACTAGTGAATTCAAACGAGGGTATAATTTTTACAGATAATTTGACAATGCTAATAAAAATTAGAAAAAAAAACGTACGTTTAATTAATTTGTCATTTGTGATATTATTAAGTGTTAATGTGTTAAATATACATTGCCATTGAAAAAAGTTTGAAAATAGACGCTTAAACTGAGGACAGAAAGTGCATCTCACCGGCTAAATGAAAGAAGTATTGCATTATGCTATTACGTATGATGAATACAGTATACAGCGCCTAATAAAAAATGTGTCACAGTGCCAAAAAATGAGAAAAAAAAGTGTGGCGTAGGGCGATGAAGCGCGACGAAAGGAAAACGTTAAGCTCTCCAACATTGCAACATTGTTTGCTTGTGAAGACCATTTTAATGTAAATTGAATTGAAGATAGGTTTCAGTTCAATGAAAAATTTAAATGTAAACAATCAATTTTCCATTAAGCTACCACAATATATATATATATATAAAGCTGTTTACAGGCCGTTTACGCCCAGAGCTCTGTTATTCTCTTCCATTCCCTTCTGTCCTTCGCCTTTCGTTTCCAATCCGTTACATTTTTCTCCCTTAGATCTATTGCCACTGCCTCTCTCCATCGCTTCCTCGGTCTACCTCTTTTTTTCTTGTAGTTAGGTTTACTCCCTACTATTTTCTTAACTGCCCTTTCATCTTCCATACGTTTTAGATGCCCTAGCCACTGCACTCTTCTGGCTTTTACAACTTCGTCTATTTTTGGTGCCTGGTACATTGCATAATGCCCTCATTATTTCTCCTTACATAGCCTTCCTCCGTCTTCTTTTCCCCTAGAATTCTCCTTAAGATCTTCCTTTCCCACCTTTACAAGTTTTCTCTTGACTTCTTACTGAGTATCCAGGTTTCACTGCTATACAGCGCTGTTGACCTCAAAATTGTTTTATACATTCTAAATTTTACTCCTCTGGACAAATTTTTTGATTTCAATAAGTGGTTGACTGCTGCCGAACTTCTGTTTGCTTTTATTATTCTCCTATTTATTTCTTGTTCCTCATCACAGTTAGCTGTTATTAGCGCCCCCAAATATACATATTCTTGAACTTCCTCAAACTCCATCTCTCCATGCTCTGTTCTCAATTTAAAATTGGTATCCTTTTTTTGTTCTCCTATTCTCAAAAGCTTACTTTTCTCTTGATTTATCTGCAATCCCATTTTACGTGCTTCCTCCACAAGTTTTCTCGTTACTTCTTCTAATTCCCTACTATTTCTAGCAATAATAGCTACGTCATCTGCATAACTTACAATTTGATGACTTTTAAGCTACCACAATATACAGGGCGTTTAAAAAGTCAGTGATAAAGTAATTTATTTTTTCATTCATTGTATTCAGTGCTTCATTCCGATTAACATATTGCTATTTGCTCTTACTATTTATGAAATGTAGAATGTTATTTCAGGCATTTGCAAAATTTTAGTATCTGGTTTCATTACATGAAATTACCTGCTTTATTCTAAAATGATAATAAATAAAAGTGATAAATAAGGATTTTTTATGACATAATTTTATAAATCCCTTCAGTAAAACCCTCTATCTAGACGTAGCCAACAGTATTGGTACCGTAACTTTCACTAACGGATCCATATAGTAAACAAAAAAATAAGATACGTTCAACAATACCGTAAGTTCATTACATCACAACTAATAATTATGGTAATGTTAATAGCCCCCTCACTTTTATTCTCCGCGTTTGCTGCTCTAATAAAGTTGAGATTAGCATCAATGAAGTTCATATGAATATATAAAATTAAATGAATGGCAATGTAACAATAATCATCCCTTTATGCTTACACAAAACTCGCTCCCGTTGCCGTGGAATTTTCACAGAATTAAATATAGTATTTACACTATCTATGACCCAAAAATATTACAAAATGGTAAAAACACAGGAAACATACGTCTAAACGTTTGTTAACATTACTAACATCTTAATACTGCCTTTGTCACCTATATTTACGGAAACATGAATAGCATGTGACGTCACACCAATAATATCTTGTTTTCTGCCACGTGGTTTTGTTTACAATCCATGCCGATTAATTAATATTTTACTTATTATGTGATTATTGCCGCCAGACACATGTGTTAGTCTTTCAATATGTTTGAAACATTGTCCTGCAAATTATTTCAAATCAATACAAAATCCATGCAACTTCCCCATTGTGCTTTATTAACTTGTACTATCTTCACCTCACAGGGATAGATGTCCGGCTTAATAATACGGGCTCATTTGAGTAATATTTTAGGGTTTTAGAATAATTCTACATATTATGAGCTTGTCACTTGTTTTTTTAACAGTGGCTGTACCTATATTCATTTACAAGTTACAACTTATTGAAACACATATTAGTCGTGGGACAGCGTGTGTCAGTCTTAGCTACTGTATACGGTAGTAAAATCGACAACTCCAGAAGTGTTTCTCAGTTCGGAATATTAGTTATAATTGATTTGTTATGTTTATGTCAAAAGAATGTGTTTTAAAAATATTTTCGAGTTGTAATGTAATATTTGAAAATTTCATTATGCTCAAATCATATTGCTAAATAATATTTATTTAAATTATTATTTAGGTACTACGTAAAATTTGTTTATGAAGGTAGCTTGCAGGAAGAAAATTAGGGTATTTCTAACATGCTTATTTTATGGGGGACTCACGTTTCTTTAGCAGGCCTTAAGGCTCTGTATAAAAGTAGTTCTGGAAGTAATTCTAGCAAGACAGGGGCCTGCACGTTCTGTCATTAAGGAATAGTTTTCATCATACCAGTTAAATTTTTAATTTTTACATATACCCGTTAATAATTATGTACAATCAATAAGTCAATAAATCTTACATCATATAATGCATATGAAATTAGTCCGATGCGATGATTAAAACGCTTATTAGTATTACTATGTATTTTATTGTTCCAAGGTACAGTAAATTAAAAGCAAATTTAAAGACTGCTACAAGAGGATCTACAATTTTGAGTCATATTTTTGTTTCTTGTAATCTCATTATCACATAGGACCCTAAATCGTAAACTATTTTAAATTTTCTATAAATATTACATTTACTTCTTAATTCTATAATAATGATCTAAGGTTTTATGTTTTAGTTTATAGAGTTATGACAAAACTGTTTTGAGTGCTATGATCGCCACATATTATGTTCAGTTTACCAACTTCAATGGAAAAAACGTTTCTTAAAAATTGCTCATCCACTCGAGTTAATGAATGAACGTATTTGAAGATTTTCAATGATACCGCAATCCATTTTTATTTTTTTTAATATTTAACTGATTTGTAAAATATAATATAATTAAAGTTAAGCAACTTTCTAAATAAAATGACTTGTTGATACTATATGAATCTTCAAAATGTTATATAATACATTGGGTAAAATAACAAAAACTTTCTTTCACTATCATTTTTATGTCATAACCACTTTCATTTAATAGCCTCGTAAAATTAATATTTTAAAGGTGAATACTTTAATTTTTATACTGTTAACGATGGAAAATACCCCATTTCGTAGTATAAAGTAAAAATATATTCTTCAGATTTATGTTTCTTCTATTGCAAAACTAAATAATATTTCATAATATCGTAGTTTATCCATTCTTTCTCATCATAAGTTAACGATATTTATCAAGTGATATATTCGCTAGTGGGTGGCTGATCAATTTAAGCGATTTCTCTTTGGTGAATAGAAATTAGATGTAAATCTATTCATTACACTAGTCGAACACATGTTAATAGAATTTAAAACATATCGTCGTCTTTTGTCCACAAATGCAAAAGCTTGAAGGAAATTATGCAAACTTAATAGTCATTAAAAATACTGCTAAATTAAAAATATATATTATTTTTCACTCACTCGGTCACTCACTCACTTATTCACTCTTTAATGTTCACTCATTGCATTCTTTTATTTATTTATTTCAATAGTTATTTATTTGCATATCTACAAAAAAGTCAAAACTATTCTATAAAAATATTCTCGACTAAGAACACTAAATTGCGAATGAAATAAAATATTGAATAATACATTTCTTTCCTTCTTCTTATAGAGCTGCATGAATTTTGCAATACTATGTCAATACAATGACAGAAGAGAGGAAAGTACCATTTCCATATGGTACAAATTAATGTTCTGTTGTTTGCACCTGTCACCCCTCCAACTTGTTATATGTTCCTATAAGTGTCGGTTGGCTCATGTATACCTATTTCTTTTTTTTTTCTGAGAGTTTCTTTTGACTTGCATCATAGATTTACTGATAAGTAATTTGTAGCCACAGGTAGATACATTGGGTGTTTGAAGTGATGAGATTGAAGATTTTTTGGGGATAAGAACTCAGAAGTACCACACAGTTTTTATTTTTTATTTGAACTAAAGAAGTCAACTGTTCGATCGTATAGTACTACTCCCTCTCTATACTTTTTCTCATAGAACATCCAAAAGCGGCAAAGAGGTAAAAATATTATCGAATAATAAATGAAAAGAAGAGTCAGGATACCGTGATTGTAAACCATTAGCATACTTTAAAATAGTACCCAAGCCATTTTTTGTACGCATTGAGTGCAACAAAAGCTGTTCAAACCAAGTCACATATCTTGATGGAGTACAACCTGTCCAAAATTTGTAGCTCCACCTATTTGGCTCACCGCGTATGAGCAGTTTGCAACTGCGCCTCCCACATAGTAAGGGTTCACCCTCATCGATGCTACGGCTTTCTTCCATAGGAGCATATCTCAAAAAATGTTCATTCATCTTATCAAACAGAATCAAGAGTTTTTCATACTTGTCAGATTCAAATGGTTATTATCACAACAATGTAGGTGTTTCATTATCAACCTAAATCTATCTCGGGCCATAGCATTACAAACAAGTTTATTCTGAATATCATCTAAATTTTTCCAATATATCTCTCTTCTTGGCATATCGACATATCCCACTAAGTACCAGAATACTAATGAAGAATAATATTTCATCAGCTGTTATATCATTAGTTTATTTTTTCTGTGATGCGTATTCACAACTGATTGAACTATTATGCCAGTCACAATATCTTCAATGACAGTTTGAAGCATTTGATTTTTTTCAAATGCTGGAATGATAAGTTAAGCTGTACCAATTATGTTTTGATTTATTTATTGGTTCATATTTTAACGTTTTTACTTTTAGTAACCCAAGCTGAGGGCGGCAAATCATCGTCAGAGTCAGAGACGATATCACTGGTGTTTGACATGAGTTCAGTCTCATATCGTAGCTGCCTTTCTGGTAGGTTACTTTACTTTAACTTATTTATAAAAAGCTTCTGTTCTCTTTTCAACTGTTAAATATACAAATAAACTAAATTTGCATTAATTACTTTTGTAATTAACAAAATGTAAAATATCACTGCTTATGCCCAACTAAATAATAAAAAATGTCAATTAGGTTCTACGCTTAGATACATATTTTTTTATTAAAATAAGAAGAAACAGTGGAAAATAGAATTCTTAATGCGGAAATTAATTATTGCAAAAGTTTAATTAAATTTTGTTTTTTATTTTTTTTCTACCCATTTTTCAAATTCTTTAAATAAATTCCCAAATATTACATAAATTTAACTTGTTAAAGGTTGAAGGTAATTCAAATTGAATGACCTGTCTTCTAGCGCTAGGTATAGCAAAGTATGATTACAATAATTTCTGTCAAAGCCATTATAATACAATTAAAAATCTATAATATTTTTTTGTATTTTATATCGACCGTGATTAATGTTGAAGTTCCTGTAATTAGATAGATTAATTAGATTTATTCAGAGATATTTTAAATTTTACAGCGAAGGTTGTCATTATTGTGCATTGCCATTGTCCGCGGAAGTACAAAAAGAAACAAAAAAGATAATTTGTATATCCACTAAATGGGTTTGTTATTTTAAACAAAAGGTAATATATCTACATAATATCATTACTAAATGTGGTTTTGTTAAAAAAGCACAAAATTTTAAAGTGAATAATATTTATTGTTTTACATTCTTAATGCTTTCAACAAAATATTTTATTTATAAAAAAATGTGCTAACTGCTATTTGTTTTATTTTTTATATAATTATATTAAAATGCATGTCCAACTAGTTTTGTTACTTTAAAATTGTTTTCGACAATTTACTAAATATAAAGTACGAACTGTTATAATATTGCAACTTTGGCTTAGCCTTAAAATACCTACGTCACGTAGAAAAACAAACTTTCAAATCAAATTCTCAACTGCCAAAGCTTTACTTTGACGTTTGTCAATCGCGTTCTGTTTCTGAACATAAACCCATATGCTGACCTAAGGAGGTGAAACTGATCCCCTTATATATTTTTTTAGGGTTCTCGAATTTTCCGCGTGTCGAGAACTAAATCAAATATGGCCTGGAATCTTCTAGAAAATGTCAAAATAAAGATATTACAAAAAAAGCGAGCAGGAACATAATTAACAATCTAAACAGGTAGTTGGGCATCCGTCACATCGTTCCCCTCTTAGATCTGATCGTCCCCATCAGGTTACTCTACTGCATAACCTTTTCTATTTAACATACAAGTACTACTATGTCGACACTGTTCTTGGAACACATCGGAATGACTTCCAAGCCAAAAAAATCGTTCTCTGAGTTTGTTCAAAGTTATAAATGCGCGCCATCTATACCACTACAAAGAGTTTTAAGTACTTCAGGGTAATACAGTTTGATAAGTCCTTTCTTTGCCATTAAGACTCTCCAGTACTCTTTTCAATACGCCATCCTGTATTATTAAAGAATCCCATAAGATTCCGTCATTTTTCAAAGGCGAATATTTGTTCGAAATGTCAGTCCAGTTATGCGTATCCAAGTAATTTTTTTAATCTTTTAATCTTTCACTGGTATATAGCCCCGAAATCTGAATCACTCTATTCTTCAGCGAAAGTTATATTATCCCATTTATTCGGGTTCTACAACTTAGTTCTTTAGCATACAAATTTATATATTTCTTTCTGTCCATTCAGTTCCGTTATTGAAGTTGCTATTCTATTTAGTAATTTTTTCCATAGATAATTTTTCTTTCTTTATTCCCTTAAACCGGATTTCAAAATTGTTTTTATCGGTATTTAACTTCCATAACAACTGATCTCTATGTTTTTCGACAGTTCTTTTTTTAACACACTGAGCTTCTTTTTGTTTCGTTTGATCCTGAATTAATTTTATCTGGTTGAAGAGTTTGGCATTAGTAACTTCCAAAGTTTTATTCTGTTTGTCTAGATGAATTACTGTTTCCTTCTCCTTTTCCAGTTCCTATCTCAATTTTAATAAGCGGTTCTTCTGTGTCTTAATATTGGAACTTTATGGTTGAACTCTATTGTTGCTTGTTCTCCAATTGTCAGGCTTTTTCTGATCTTGATTGGACACGTTCTAGAGCATTGATTCCTAAGAGTTACCTTTGCTTCACAGTTCCAGCAATGGATAGGTTGTATTATGTACATGGTTAAATCATCACGGTTCTGTCCAATAAATCTTGCAGACCCTTCACAGACTTCTATAGTCTTTTGGACTCCTTGTTGTCCTCAACTTCTGTAGACTTTGCTCTTGTAACTGGCATTCACTTTTCACTTAAATTGCTTCTCTGTGATGTATCGCACTTCTGATATCAATGTAATCTCCATTTTGACTTAGCCTTGAAATAAGTTACGTAAGAAAATAAACTTCATTGTCACTACTTGATTACACAAGAAATATACTTTAAATAAATTCTCAACTGTCAAATCTTTACTTTGTCGTTTATCGCTCCGTTCGGCTTCTAATCATAAACTCATAAACTAACCTGAGGAGGCGATAACGATCCGCTTATATATATTTCTAGGGTTCTCGAAGTTTCTGCGGTCTCGACAACTATGCAGAATATTTTATTTAAACAAGAATTGTATGTTTGGGTCATATTTTAAAAGGGGCACCCTTTATAGAAATTACATGAACTCCATAGAATTCTACGTGAAAAAGCATATCAGAAGCAATTTTTACCATTCCGACATTTTATTAAATTCCGCCCTGTATCTTAAAAACGAATAGATCTATGAAGATTCTGATTCTTAAATTTCTCGAAAAAGGAGCCTAGTGTTGTGAAAAACCGCATCATTATATCTCTTGTAGTTTCCGAAATGCCCTGCAAATGAAAAAAAATTGAACACCCTGTACGTAATATTTTGAATATTTTCGCTCTATTAATAGATGTTTTATAAATACACTTACCTCCCATTAATATTTATTTTCGATTTAAATTCAATTACCACATTATTATTGAAGAACACCCATTTAGACCTATTAATAGTAGTAATAATTTTTTTTATTTGCCACTGTCTACTAGGTACGGAATAAGAAGGTCAATTATTCACGTATTAATTCGTAAAATGTAAACAATGGGCATGCCTATTTTGAGCAAAATATTTAATGTATTATGCTACGATTACCGCCTTTTCTTATCAGTTCAGGGAAAAGATAAATTAAAAATTCCATGGTCTAATTCAATAGGGGGGTTATAGTGTAAGATTATAATCTTTGATAATAAGAAAATGATTAAGACAAAATAAAGTTAAAACTAGTATTCTAGGTACGAGAAACTTAAGAAATGTCTATGACAAAACTTAATTAGGCGAATTTTTATAATTTAACATACAGGGATAATTATAGCATTAGCGGATTCTACTTAACGAATATTCAAAGCAAAGGTTATAAAATGCTTTGGTTTCAAGTTATAGTATATAAAATTATTTCATATGACGCCGTAAAACAGGTGGGAGTAGTGGTTTTTAGGCTTTCACGGCCAGTGCTGTAATTCGATACATGGTGATTTTCCGGGTTGTTGTGCCGTGACCTCGGTAACTGGTAGCTGCCAGAAACAGAGTTAAAATGCACATCCCTAGCATTAGCCGGGATTCTTTTACCTGCCGTGGTTGTTCTCGGGCTAGGCTCTGTGGGAACAGACACGCTATCGGTGTCTCTGGGCCCGTCCATATATTGGTTTCGGTTCCTATTGTTGGTATTACGAGGTGGGAGTAATCTCGAAAATAAACAGTGTTTTTTTTAATATTTTCAACAAAATTTACTGTCTATCTGCAGGTGCATCTGCAGGTAAAAACATATTTTTTATCTTTTCGAATAATCAAGCAGCAATAAAGGCTTTGATAAAACATATAGTCGGCACAAAACTGATATGGACCTATCTCCACACTCTTACTCTGATTGTTGTCAATTTAATAACACTCAAATAAATGCCAAAATACTGGCAATGATGAAGGAGAGGCCCTAGATATTTCTTTGTGTGTTAATAAATAAAATATTTTTTTTGCTTCAATGTTTATCAATGCTAGAGCTATCAACACATTTCTTAACTTTGCTTATGCACTGAGGGAAACCAACCAATAACAAGTCTTCATTGAAATTTGTCTAGTTAGTGTAGCAATCATAATAAAAATTATTTATTTTATTAACAAGATTTTGCTACCTTTTGTAGTAACAGTAGTTTATTGACAAAGACTGTAACAGTTTACAAGCATTTTTGTAAACTTTATTACAAGATTTTATAAAAATGTTTGTTAAATACATTAATAACTACCATTGATTTATTTAAAAAATTATACATCGATAGTTAAAAACTTTTGCTACTTCTGTTGCAAATGAGGAATTTCAGGAATTAACTACTCCGCGGGCTAACGCCCGATCAGCATTATTACCTGAAAGACCTATAGGAAACAGCTAAATCATTAGCCTGTGGCACATCCGACATATACGGGATTCAAGCTTCTTGGCTCTCATCGGTATGCTATAGGGGCAAGCAAAAGAACACTGTCGTTGGAACTGTAACTGTTCGAGTCTGTTATATTCAACAGAAGTGAACCTGAGTACACGTACAGCCATGGCTGACTGCTCGATCTTTGTGATATCCGACGGAATGTCAAGAATGTGCGAGATATAAGTGTTAAAGTCATTTGGTGCACAATATTACAATGGGAATGACGCGCTGCCCATCATTCGTATACATTAGTACATTCTACACAAGGGTTATTTCAGCACTTAACCTAGGTAATAATAACCAGGAAGGCTTGTGATATGTATTATGTGAATTAAAAAAAATGTTATCTATTTAAAAACATAGAAATATAATAAATACATGACGCACAAAAGTATGTGTATAGTGCCTATAGTTGTCATTAGTTATCAACGATATATTAAAATGTGTTAGGTATCTTGCCTTTTATTTGTATAACTCTTCTACTACCAAACGAAAATTTAAAAGCAAAGTTGCTAATTGATTCAATTCGAGTGCATATTCAATGGCAAGAAAATCATGTAATAATGGCTATAAAGTCACATTTAAAATAGAAAGAAATCTGTGCAGGTGTTGGTATAGAACTAGTTATCCTAGGATGAAAACCTAACAGCCTTATTATAAATTGGCCAGAATATCGTAAGCATGTACCTACAATATTAGATTTCGTAAGAAATACTTTCAAAAGTATTAAAATTGGTTTAATTTACGATTTTCATAAACTAGTAATGATTAATGGGTATTTTGCGACCAATTACTACATTTGCATAATGCAACTTTTGATTTGTTAATCTGTTATATAACATTTAATACTTATCAGCAGTATTATGTTCAATTCATATACTGTATTCATGTAAAACGTAATATAGATGAAAAACTAAGACAGTTTATAATATAACATTTAAGCCAAATTTGTAGTTCCTTTTACTTGAATTTAATAAACATAAACATAAAACCAAATTCTCTGAAGTGCCGTGTATAATTACAATCTATTGCAATAATAATGGCACTCGCTCAAATCAGTTTTTCAATGATTGTTTTCAGTACAAATTTTATTAGATCTCTATTGGTAAGTGGAACAACTAAGAACTAATGTTAAAAGTTGATTTCATTACTAATACTTCAACAGTTTCGAAATATATCGTCAAATTCATTTTAGAGCGTGGCATTAGTATCCTAATATATTTGACAAAAATTGAAAAGTGGGAAATGCTTCCGGCAGGTATTATTTCCTTAAGCTTATTTTTGTTAGAGACGAGTGCTTAGTTTTTACAAATTGTAAAATCATATTTTTTATTAATTAATTGTTTGAAATATTAATATATCTGATCTTAAGAAATTAAACTTCGCTTACAGGGTGGCTCAAAAGTAAACTGCCATGAATTCTACATCGTAAAATGATCCTAGTTTGTTTTACTATATGAACTATAGTTCAAAGAGACTTCGCTACGGATATACAAGATGGTTAAATTTAATTGAAAAAACTGAAACTTCTTCAAAACTGTTTGAGATATTGTAATGAAATTTTAGCTGTCGATGGCTACCGAAGGTACTTTGCAATACAAAATGATTTTACAGTCTTATGAATAAAACGTTTCGCAGCTGGTTTCTCTTGAAATATTCATTTTTCAAATTCCCTGTTTAATTCTGAAGAAAATAGCCTAATCAACATTTTATCGTACAGCGCACTGTAGTCGAATAAAAAAATAAAAACTGTACATACCGTATTATTAATACTATGCATGATGTTTCTATAACAAAGTATTGTATGGATTACTGCTAATAAAGCAAACTAACGTTTGTTCTGTAAACATAAACTTGGTGAATATTTTATTTAAAAGTAAAAATATTTGTAGGTGACGGTAGTAAATTTTGCAATAAAGAAAGAAAAATCGAAAACAAAATGTAAAAAGTAAATAATTTGTTACACTCACAATCTTGTATTCATTAGTGCTAACCGGTTTCGAAGTCAAATTTAACCTATCTTCATATCATACCTGAGGATTTTTACTGTTTAAGAAAGGTATTTTAAGCTAATATGTATCAAATCTCCTACAATTCCTATCAATGAAGTCATATGTATGTTCTCTGATACCAAACATCTAGGTATGCTAATGAACATCCACAGACAAAACTCTATTCAATAATTATCTAAAAAATGTAATATATTTACTAACCTCTGGAGTGGGAACTCGAAATTCAACCACAATAATTGAGATCTCACTTATTTCTACGTTTTATTAGGATCGCTTCATCAGGTGGCCTCCTTTAACTTGAGTCAAATATCTAACTATAAAGATGATTATACCAATAAATTAAAATTATTTGAAATTGAATGTCAAAATGAAATATCGACGTCAAACTGATTAACTGTCAATGAATATCATAACAACCTACTAAAATAAATAAAAATTAATCAAAAAATTTTACCTTTTATGTATAGTTTTTTCATATATTTTCAGGTATTAACAATATTGTGTGAAACTAACTACTCAGTGGATATCACAATTACAAGTATCAAATAATCAGATGCAAATTAATATCTACACCGTGAAAAACATAAACTGTAGACCATATATACACGCGGAAAGAATTCAGTCGACTTACGTCACACGAACAAATGAATAATTCATTATATTTTCATGAAAATATTTAAGAAACTGCAACTGAGAGTAATAAAACTATATGCTGCACTAAAAGTTTTACATTATATATTGCATTAAATTTCAAAAAAATATTGTTTTTAATGCGACCAAATATCGAATATTACGTTGACAATAAAAACAATTGTCTAACGTCAGCCAGGACGTAAGACGTCTGAATTCTTGCAGTGAGTATACAACAGCGTTACAAATACATATTCATAAATTCATTATATCTCAAACGGTTTTAAAGAAATTTACGTTCCTATGTTTTTTTTTCAATTAAACTTTAACATCATGTATATTCGAAACAAAACTTTTTTTGTACTATAATTGAAATAGCAAGCTATAGTCTGTTTAGAAATGGAAGAGAGCAATAAAAGCTTATTATGTATGCAAATTGTAAATAAATGTAGTACTGGTGCTTATATTCAATATTTTTATATTATGTATTATCGGTATAACCATTGAATTATATCGGCTTTCCTCCAAGCACTCGTAGGCGTACCTATATGTGTCACTATTAATCTTCGCCCTTTACCGGAAGGTGCCTTGAACCCTGTTGAAAGTCCATCCAAAAATGCTTGTCAAAAACTTTTTACATTTTTATCTTGCCATACTGTTACAGTATATTCCTCGTTGACCCAAGTTTCGTCTAGATAATAAATATCCTCCCTTCGTCACGGAATTTTCTATTTTATCTTAAGTAGGATCTTCGCCAACAAATAATTGCATCTTTATCCATAAGAACTGACTTCCTGTTCTGCTTTTCCTAGCAAAAATTCAACTCTCGTAAGACGGCTCATAATTTGCTTCTACTGATTTTTGGCAAATCGTTGTCCTCTGAAAGTTCACTTAAAATTTTGTTTAGCGTTGGTATTTTTTTTTTTAATAAAATGAGTGTACTTTTCTGCGAATGACATTTTTGAAGAAATCATCTATAACGACTTTTGACCTCCCTGTAGATGATTTTGGGGGATTTACAGTATCTTGTTCATTTTTTGTTTCCTTTAAAAGTCTGTAGATAGTCGATTTTCCAATCTCTGTCATTTTGGAACACTTTTCCACGATGTCATCAACACTGTTGGTAGGATATTGGTGTTTCAATACATTAAATCAATTTAATATAATAATCTTCTCATTTTGAGACAGCGATCATCTTTTCACGCGTTTAGCAGGTACGTAATCTGATAAGCTCGACATTTTACCCAAACAATATTATATCCACTGGCACAATAGTCACTAAACACAAATCGAATTTTACTCTACTGCACTAGCACGTCTTCGTATATTCAGCTCTAAGACTGGATTGATCTGTCACAATACACTGGCTCCTGCCCTATGATGTATCCAGTAAAATGTACAGCCGTTACCTTTTAGCATTAGTGTTACCCGATAATTACTTCAAACGAAATATTACCATGCCCATGGCCGGTTCTTATCTCGGAGTTTTATTACTCTCTTTCATTTCCAAACAGACTATAGATGTAGAATTCATGATTAACGTGTGATGGTTTACTTTCGGGGTATAATGAGAAAATATATATATTTTAATATCATGATACGTCTGAATAAATGGAACATTGTTCTACAACAGCCTGTATAGGCAACATATCAAAACATATTCAAAAAATATTTTTAAGTAATATTTTCTGCACATATGACAACATTTTTAAGCACTATTGCAAAAAATTTAAAGAAATTCCCAATAAATTATTAATAGTTACCACTGAAATATTAATTAGGAGGTATATATACGATACATTATTTTGTAAGGTAACGTACATAAATCACGTTATTTATTGTCGAACGCCGTTCAAGAGAAGTTGAGTTGCACAATAATTTAGCAAGTAAATAAAACCAGACTGTTTCACAAGATGGAATTTCTCGAGAATTTCGAGTACTTTCTTGTTTTGGAGGGAATACTCTCGATTTCGATGCAGAAACCTATTATTGATTATGTTGTTATAATGAATTACCTACTTTCCAGTTAAAGTTGTACTGAACACGTAATTTTTCAGAATAATTAATCAGTAATATTTGCTTCATAATCACAATCAAATATCAATTGTAGAATAGGTAGTAATCGAAAAAAAAGTTCTTCTTGCTTAGGATTTAAATAGACCTGGCAAATATTTTAGTTATTTCCTCACTGTTATTGCTATAGTTGCAACATTTTTAACGAAACAAATTTTAAAAAGAAGTGTCTTGTTTCAGTTATTATAATAAAATTGTATGAGTACTTGCAATTCAGAAACATAGTTAAACGTACTGATTCTTATAAAATATTTAGGTTTTCTAATTTTACTAGATTTATTGTTATTATTAATTAAATACATATAATTTTCATTATGTCGCCAATGGTCTAATGTGATATGTACTATAGACAATAATTTGTCAACACAACTTGACGATTCATTATGTTGAAAAAAATATAGATACATTTGGGAACACAAGTTGCTGAATGAAAATTGTTTATTTTTATTGCTCTACTACTTATTTGAAGAAAAGTTCTGATGTCAGATACATTCTGTATAATATAAACAACGATTTAAAAAAAAAACAAAAGTTGTATATTCTATCATAAATGGACATGTGACTTTTCTGTATACAGGGTGATCTGAAAGTCCGTCAGGAAACTACGGGAGGTGATTCCACGGATTAAAATAATAACAGTATGTCATGAAATGATTTTTCGAATTGTCAATTGTTTGCAAGTTACAGCTTATCAAAGGTATTTTTTTTATTTTCCTTTTTAAATAACTTATTTAATTCAAGTTCGAGTACTCTTTCATTTGACACACCCTCTAAGTAGCTCAAACTCCACTGGATCAGTCAAAAAACAGTTTTATTATGCGCTGTTAAAAGGCACTTTACCTAAAACTACACCAAAATTACTAATCACATTTATTTGAAGAATGGCAACTTGATTAATTACAGAAAGAATTATTAAAAATTTGATGTTTAATAAAACTTTAATAGCGATTTCTTGCTAAACGGTTACATTTATCGGCTTGAATAAAGAGTAGGTACTCAATTTTTTCTGATATCGTTCCTCTTATCAATAATGTTTACATTTCTGTAATGCCTAGTAAGAAAAAAAGTTAAAAATAAAACTAATTCTGAGTTTCAGGTAAAGTGCCCTCTAGCGGCGTATAATAAAACTTCTTTAATTGGTCCAATAGAGCTTAATCTACTTAGTGGGTGTGCCAAATGAAAGAATAATCGAACTTAAATTAAATAAGTTATTTAAAAAGAAAAATAAAAAAATTAACTTTGACTTGCAAACAATTGACAATTCGAAAAAAAAATCATTACATCCTGCTATTATTTTAATCCGTAATAACTATTTTTATTTAAACAAGTTTGTATTTCAGAAATGTTACAAAAAATATCTTAATAAACTCGCGTCAAGAATTCAGACGTCTTACGTCATGGTTGACATTAGGCAATTGTCTTTCTTGTCAACGTAATTTTCGATATTTGGTCGCGTTAAAAACAACAATTTTTTGCAATTTCGTAAAGCAAAAATATATAAAGCAAACATTTAGTATAGTATATAGGTTTATTACTCTCAGGTGCAGTTTCTTAAATATTTTGATAAAAATATAATGAATTATTCATTTGTTCGTATGACGTAAGTCGTCTGAATTCTTGACGCGAGTATATTTAACCAGTAGAAGTTCTCTAAAAAAATACTGAATTATTATTAATTATTAATTTTTTGTCGATTTGATAGGAACTTTTGTCAAAGGTTAGGCGACTTTAGATGGTAATAATGGAATTTTTTTCATGTATATAATCCTCTTTCCATGGAAAATACTAGTTTCCATTTTGCACCTATCACACAAACTACCACACAGAACAATATACAATTAAAACAGACTACAACTATGCCTAAATTATACATTTCGCAAAAAGCCTAGGACTTGTGTCAATTTCCTTGATTATCTATTAAACAGCTTATACCTATTTGTGAGCTAAAGTGAATATCGGACATATGCTGTGTGTGCATTATTATGATGCAATGAGCTATGTTGACTAATTTACTGCAATAACCTGATTTTAAGAAAAAAGGGACAAGTATCATTTCTGCTTGTCCCAACTCAAATATTTTCTCATATAAATTCGAGTATATAATCAGTGTGTTCTAATAATAGAGCCAATTAGGGGTTTATTTCTTTATTTGCCACTGCATGTCTAAGCACAAATCTAACTGTTCAATGTATTTATACATTTATTAGTTTCATCATTTCCTGATAATATAAGCTGATAGAATTACTTTCAGTTTTGTTTATGCAAAACAATATATTAACAATTTGTCATATTATCATTCTTGATTATTAGTACCTACTTTGTTAAAACGAAGTTAACGATCTATTTTTTTCAGCTTCAAACAGATCTTGTGCATTTCAATTATTTACTGATTATACTTATTATTAGGTACAATATTGTAAATATTGATATTTGCCTTTTATAACTTAGGTACCAAGGCATTCAAATGTTATGCAACCTTTAATACACGCCCCCTAACAAGTGTGTACAAGTAGAAATAGCGTATATATCAGCTCGGAAAGCAGTGATACACTTCATCAGAAGTTTACTGTTATTAACAGAGTTTTATTGTTCTCAAAGAGAATCGATTTTATGGAGTTGACATTCAAAATGTATAGCTATGTCAGCTCCAGAGCACAGAGAATAACAGGGGCAGGTGAAAGATTCCAGCGAGCTAAAATAATATTATTTTATTAGTTGCAGCCAACCAACTTTGTCAGAGGAGCTAAATGAAATTTTCGTAGGGCTTTAAAACAAAGTGCTGTATTCCATACAACGAGTTTATATATAAAAAGAAAAGCTATATTAAACAATAAATAATATATTGGGCAACAGCTTTTTTTTTAACATAACTTTTTAATATTCCAAATATGTTTACATTTTTCTCCAGGAGAGTTTACACCACCTCTAGAGGCTTCAATCCCCCCTGGCACCCCCTGACCCCCTAGCTAAGACCCTGTATTACACAAAAAGTCATATACATATATTTAATTACATACAATAAACTTTCACACTAACCGACAATGTATTCATCCAGATGATAATATGATTCTCATGAATGTTTATGTAACTTTCTTCAGCTAGGTATTCTATTAATTAGCGAAAAGAATGTGCTAGTAGCTTTGAAAAAAATTAAATACAAATTTACCACTGGTCCAATGGGGATACCATCATTTTGGTTGAACTATTGTACTGCAATATTTGCAATTCCACTAAAATTTTTAATTTGTCCCGTTAATCTTTAACTGTTTCTGAGTATTGGCTTAAATAAAAAATTACCCTACTTTCAAAAAGGGGACACAATTGCAATTGAAAATTATAGGTCTATTACTATACTTTGCGACTCAATTATTTGAGAATGTATTGTACGATATATTATTATCCTATGTTATTTTA
This sequence comes from Monochamus saltuarius, assembly GCA_025584915.1. Lineage (NCBI taxonomy): Eukaryota > Metazoa > Arthropoda > Insecta > Coleoptera > Cerambycidae > Monochamus > Monochamus saltuarius. The sequence goes on from CM046724.1 coordinate 55,529,948, forward strand.
CAAATGTTTGTTTTTCAACAAGGTTTTCTAGAACTACCACTTTTGAGCATTACTCATTATATTGCAGTCATGGGATTATGGTGGTAAAGTTGATGTAATTTATATAGATCTGTGGAAAACCGTAAGAAGGTAAGATATTGCTCATTTATTGAATAATAATTATCTAATTTTGGACGAAGTACATATTTTATTCAATATTTATGTTCTCATCTTTCTAAGAAAACAATGTACATACAGTATCCTTAAAACCTTTCAAGTTTCTGCAACATCGGAAGTGTCGCAAGGTTCAATTCTAGTCTCTGATTTTTTTTCTGCTATTATTCATTAATGACAGTATTTGTCAGGAAAATGTAAATAATGTGCTAGTGTATGCAGATGATTCCAAAATATTTATATATATATAACCTCTAAAACAGATCGTTTCGTTTACTTACAAAAATACATCTCTAAAATTAGAGAGACAAATTAATAATTTAGTTTTGATGAGATGTAGGTAGGTACTGAATTGAAAGACTTAAGCATATTTTTATTTTACATTATATTTTCTTCGTCAATTATGTTGTAGCTAATTCCAATAAAAATTTAGCATTCATTATGAGAAACATTTCAACTTTCTCCACTGTTTGGAGCTAGATCTTATAGTGTCATATTAAATTTTGAAAAAGTTCAGAGAAAATTTGTAAAATGTCTTTCATATAAATCTGATAATCCAATAGGTACTTACTACCTAATGGAATTCTTTAATCGCAGTTATTGTCTAGACATACTTTTGTTTAGTTAGGTACTTTATACAAACTTTTAAAAACAAAATTGGCTATCCTATGAAAATCTACTGTATTATTTGTTATTGTAAGTATTAATTGTATTTTTTCCCTTCTCTGTCCTACAATTGATTTTATTCATTGGTTTTATTCTATCTAAACTATACCGTAATAAATATACGGAAATTATATGCATTTTAGAACTGCATACATTGGGTATACAGGATTATTGGAGAAGAAACCTCTTTACTTGGGGAATAAGTTCCAGTCTTTAGTGTTACTAAAACTATTATACTTAATAATCAAAAAGAAATATTGGGTTGTTGTTGGTATTGGAAAGAACTGACTAGTACCTACCTATTGAAGAAGCATCATTTTTTTCCTAATTCACTGTCCTCCGTACAATAATCCATAAATGGTGAGCACTGTATGTTAATGATTTCTCTAACCTCAGCAGTGTTGTCGCTTAGAATTTAGGAAGATATCTGATGCTGCTCATTGTAATTATAAAAGTATTTAAATTTAATTTACCACGTATAGACCGGCGTTCATACTCGGTCAACCGAATCATATTCTCAAGTTTCAGTCTGTACACAAGTAATGAAATATATGCAACCTTGCATAGCCATTTGTTTTCAATTAAAAAAAGGCTTCTGACAATTGGTACAAAATTATTGTCTCTCTGACTAGTTACTGAATTGACACCTATTTAAATGGTAACTGAAAATGGAAATATTGCTCAATCAGTGTGCTCGTAACCATTCCAAAAGTACCTAAGTGAAAGTGAAATGTTTATTTACCAATTTAAAACCACATGGAAATGTACTGCAAAAAGGTATGATACATCGTTCACCAAATTTCTACTTTTTAATGTAAGCACAAGTAGAATATATTCATAAATATTATATATTGGTGTACTAAAAAAGAACAGCAATGATTATAACTGAAACAATTTTAATATTACGGAAAATTTATAATTCACCTTCAGTTAGTTAGTAATTTCTAATCTAACATTTCATATAGGTCTTTCCTAAGAAATATTAGTTATATCATGTAATTTTTTTCCTGTTTTAAATGAAGAAATTACTAAATCTACTATTCAAGTTATAAATGACGGTTGTGTGCATGACACACATAGGTACTTATTATTTCCACTGAATATCTCAGATAACCACAAAATAGACAAATTCAGAAAATAGGTATGAGATGAACTACACTGTCGTATAAATTTTTTTGTAGCTTTCAACATATGCAATTCATATATAATAATTTTCCGTACAGAACATTTATATCAAATTGTATACAAAACCTAGGGCAATTTATCTTGTTTCTTTATCATTTAGTCGTTTTTGAAATTATATATCTATAATTCAATTATAGAAAAGCATACAAATTTGTCCAGCTTAATTTGCCAGAAAACCTACCAACATTATTGAAATTATTTATTTCTTACTTTGCAAATTATGTAACTAATAAAAATTTACAATATTTACCAAAGTGATAGCTGATAGATGACAGTATTGTTTGGACTAGATATTTACCTATACTTATGTTTATTTTACAGTTAACTGAGAAAATTTAAAAAATAACTTAGACAGTTAATTGTATATTTCGTATTTTTTCTCATTCCTAATCAAAAGAAATATTTACTTAAAAATATTGTATGGTAATAGCAAAACTCAATTATTGAAGAAAAGTGCATGAACTAGAATATATAGGTTGCAAAATGTTATTGATGTAAATTATTAAAAAACTTAGATAATCTACAGAATTTGGCTAACTAGCTGTAAAGTACCTTCCTACTCATATTTGTTATCATGCATTATAATTTTCAAATTCTGTGACATAAATATTTTATATGGCGTCATAAATAAATTTCATACAATTTAAGTCAAGTTTCCGTATACTTTAACCTGTTATATCTGACAAAAACAAACTTTCTGTTTGGTATACTTGTGTGAACAAACGTGCTCTTGCGAATTACGACATGTATCTAATAACATACCAATCAATAAATGCATTGCCACTATTATGGTTTAGTTTTTCGACTATTTATGTGGCATAAAACAAGAGATACACAAAAAGATATTTCATTTCATCCAGTTGATTGTCTACCCCAGTTATACGGATGTCAAATGCACCCTATTATAATTTCTTCACAAATTAAAATTAATTGAAACATCATACATACAATGTTGTTTTTATTTTTATTATCAAACATTGTTCACATTAAGAACTATGTTATATCTAAAATACTATTTTGTTTATTTGGTTCAATCTATCAATTATTATTGTAAGAATAATATCAGCAAATACATTTTATAGATTTACCAAAAGGTAGGGCTTTCTTTTCTTTAACTTTATCAAAAATAAGATGATATTATATGTACCTAGTTAATGTCATAATTATTATATTTTTAGTATGTTTCGACTTGTCTATATCTACATATTGTAGATTTACAATCTACTCACCTGATTCGTTTACGCAGTCTTAAGGCTGTAATGTTCGCAATTTTACAAAGCCGTTTTTATACATCCACGCGCTTTCATATTTCTCCTCAATGGAAACTCGTATTAAGATGGAACAAGTTTTAGTCAACTAATAAAAGTCTATTTTACTAGACAGCAGAGCCATATTTAAAAAAAAAATAGATCTGAACAATATTTCGGTCGCAATATTGCCCACATTTAGGACTGCGATGAGACGTTGTTAGGCACTATTATAAAAAAAAGAAAGCTGTAGGCTAGTAAATCAAGTCTTCATATAACAGACAATTGCCTTAGATTTCAATTTTTTTCATTTATATTCATGAAATATGTCCGCCAAGAAGACGTGTTTTACTAAAGTTCTGCATACAATTGCCTAACTTACAGGGGCACAAAGTTAAATTTGCCGTTGAAGGTGCTGATTGGCGGAGCCTGATAAAAGCTACACTATTTGGCCGAACACTATACCTTTAAGGTAGGTATTTATTATATCTGTCGCTTAAAATTAATTAGAAACAGAAATGTTGATATCTGATTTCGCGTATGAACATCGTGTAACTGTGAATAATTTCTTAATATGGATATAATTAAATAATTGAGTCGTCAAGTAATAAAGATTTTGAGTAATATTAAATATTTAAGAAAGTTCTATCTACCATAAAAAAGCTAATGTGTATATTAGGGAATTTTATTACACATGACCATCAGATATTACATGGCACAAAAATATTAGTTTAGAAAGTTATGTTTCACTCATACAAAAATTCCCAATTTATTTTTAAGTTATCAACAGTACATTTTAAATAAATTTAAAAAACGACTTACTATTAATATTGGATACAAAAATATACCTATTTGGGTAAGGCTCTTTTGTTTAACATAATTTATATATAAACGAACATATAAAAATAATTTAAAAATATATATTTTAGTACAAATAATTACCTATTTACAATAAAAAATCACACAATAATAAAAAAAATAACAACTAACACACAACAGTATTACGAGACGGGTGCCAAAACTTCGGGATTTTTTCTTGCCTGAGTAAATGGGCTCGTGATGAGTCGTGCTACATTTTGCAGCACCGTGATTGGTATCTACAACAAAAAAAATAATAGATTATAGTAGTAATAAAAAATATTTTTGTAATTTAAAACGTCTAGAATTTTGTTACCATTGGAGCAACTATTAACACTAAACAAACAATAGCAAGTAGGTATTAGTTTTGAATACAAATAAAGTATATACAGTCATTCATGACAATCTTAGATGAATGAGATATACAGAGTACCGCGAAATTAATGCAACATAAATAAAGAGTAAATTCCTGACGACAAAATAATGCAATGTAGGCAAACTTACTTATGGTTCAAAAGTTGATGGATGAGGGTGATAAAAAACCATGTGCCATAATGGGTGCTCTCTACTAATGACGTCAAAATTAGAAACAAATTTGAAATTCTCTCGCCCCAGAAAAACACCGACCTCCAAAATGTATGCAAATATTTTGATTTTTTAAAACGTTATTACAAATATCGCAAATAAAATTTTTACTGGATACCCTGTATCTTTTTCTATCCAAACCGTCAAGTTTGGCTACATCGCATTGTTTTGTCGTCAGGTATGTTCTATGTTGACATCCTGTAGACAACCAAGTGAGATATACCTAGACTTCAAAATTGCTATACAGGGTATTTAAGATACTTCTCTTTCAAATATTATATACTGCATTTTTGGAAAGGACATGAAATTTTGAGTAAAAAACTTGCAGCATATCTTATACCTAGACCCAGTTGTTTTGGAGTTATTCACATTTAAAGGATTCTTATAAAACAATTGATGAGATTTATCTTTATTACCTACTTTTTTTGTGTTACATTTATATAATTATTGGTATATTCAGTTGTACTTTCTTTATTTAATAGCAGTTCTATAATACCGCACCTAGTGTCAATTTGTTAAAATAATAAATAAAAATTTATTTGTTATAACACCTGCCTACTTTATTTATACAAATGTTCGCAATTACCCCTTTAGTGAACGTAGAAAAGTTGCGCAATGAATTAATATTCCCAAAAAATATATTTAAATAAATAATTTGCCTCATATAAAAAAAAATCTAATCAACTATTGCAATGGGGTTGACTGTCTCACTCCTTTATAAAATACGCCAATAATCGAAAAAATATTGAAAAGTTGTCGTTTTATCAGTATGATGCTCATACCAAGTTTCGTGTCTCTAGTATTCCCCATTTTAAGGGGAAAAAAATTCAAATGTGAATTTCAATCCGCTCCTTTAAGAGGGCATATCGCCTCAGGCATACTTTTATATAAGGTATTTTTGGTACAATCTTCTTATTTTTGGCTCTACATTCACTGGTACCATTTTTGCTACTTTAAAAACACCCTGTATATTTATTTAAACATAAAAATGTGGATGTGTGAGAATTAGATTTTGTATTGAAAATGTTTTTGTTTGTTTTTGTTTACATATAGAGCATTAAAAACTGAAGCATAAAAAATAAATAAAAGTTTTGTCAAACAAAATGTTAATCTAGACTTAAACGTCTACAAATTTCCTGTGTAATCACATACAGCTTATTTGAAGGAGGATGAAAATTTCCAAAAATTTTTTAAACTACCGTGGTAATAGAACTAAATTCAAATTTCAAATTGGTTAAAAACGTTGGTGTGCAATTTTCTATATAACGGCATATCAGTTTTTCAGTAGCCATCTCTAACTTTTTTTTTAAATTAGGACGTAGAAGTTTTATTACAGGTTTCATATCAAAACCCTTGGATTTTCAATCCCAGTTTATTAGTTTTTAAATAAAAAATAAATTTATTAAGAAAGCGTTAGTTGCGGATCTAATTTATGTTATTCCATGTTTAAAATTATTCTTCTTCATTAAGACCAATTCGATGGCTATACTTATTTCTAGGCATGCCGTAGCTTGTTAGTTCTAATAAATTTGTATCAAATTTAGCAGAAAAGTTTCTATTTGTATTGTAATAAATACGTTACTTCAGAGGATTTTGTATTTTCAAAACATCAATATACTCTATAGTTTTTTCATATATTTTCAGGTATTAACAATATTGTGTGAAACTAACTATTCAGTGGACAAAAGCCCCAACCTGCGTTTAATTACACCCACAATATCTACCCATATATTCCTTATTATTAGCTTTTGTAACATTTTTTTACTGTTTAAGAAATGTATTTTAAGCTAATATGTATCAGAGAGCATGCATATGACTTCATTGATAGGAATTGTAGGAGATTTGATACATATTAGCTTAAAATACCTTTCTTAAACAGTAAAAAAATCAATATACTGACAATGAGGTTTTTTTGAAGGGAACAAATTTGAATAAGAAAGTACCTACAATTAATATCTTCACGAATAGAGTAAAAATACAAGCAAATTTCCAAAATTTCCTCTTTTTGGATATTTCCGGTAAGTATTTGCAATTTAAACGGTATTTGATTGATCATCAAATTGTACAAACTAGTTTCCGAGATCATAATGGTCAGATTTGGAGTACCTCCCTGTACAGGGTAGTGAAAATCTGTAGTTTTCGCGTGACCATCCTGTATTATTTATTGTAAATTGTAAAATATTAGTAATCCAGAAAACGCTACGAACTAGGCATCAACCCCAAATTGCACTGCCTAAATGTTAAGGTTAGAAAAAACGCTTGATTTGCTTCATTCACTGTATAAAAGCAGGCGCAGACTGATTTAAATATTCCTACTATAGCTCACTACACAATAGAATAAATAAAATTAACTCAAAGAAATAATTACAGAATACAGATGACGACTCCTTGTTGAAACGAGATTATTTGAAACCGTACCTGAAATACTTTTTGCGCTATTAGTTGCATTATTAACCTCGGCTATTTCCTAAATACTCTTGGCAATCGGTGCAATCTAAAGTTAATTATTAAATGTCCATGACCATATCCGTCAAGTTCCTATCAGTTGAAAAATATCATTTTAAATTATTATTTTAAAATTTAGTTCACGTTTATCTCGGTTTATTTACAAAAATAGTTATTAGTTTTTACGTGCCAGTGGAAAGTTATTTGATCTATATATAATGATCATTTCTCCCAGGAAACAATGTTATATTCATTGAACTTAATATTCCATGACAAAGTACTTCCGATTTTTTGCTATAATTAGCAGTCGAAGCCGTTCCTAGGATTCCATCAATGACAACACTGCAAGCATAGTTTGGTACCGAAATTTTTACATTTCTTGAAAAAGAATTAAAAAAACAAGTACATTTGTTATTACTTTATCACGAGAACAGCCATTGCTTACAAAGTGAAACAAAATTGCACATATTTTTTATTTTTTTGCAATCCAATTCGGTTTTGTCATAATTTAAAATATTCGTTAGTTAGATAATTTTTGGATGTTGATGGATAAAAAAAACTGGGCAACTTTAATAAACATTTTCACAACCGATTTTCAGCAACTGTTCTAAAATTATTAAACATCGTTTTATCATGAAATTGTTAGTAGATGTAACAATAATAATATAATAATATCTCTACCCCTCATTCTAATCACGAGGATTAGCCCACAAGTCGGAGACTTGTGCGGGAAGGGGGCAGGATATTATTATTAAGCAGGCCGCATTTGTGCCCAGGAGCGACATACGTTGGTAGGCTCTAGCCATCATTCAGTGCAGGAATGAGGGAAACCTAAAATAACCTAATTAATTAGGGGGGTAGTCAAATCTCGACCAGTATCAATCTCTCACATTGTCCCAAGCTAACATTCTCCCACCCTACCATACCCGCAGAAAGGGTGTCAATCCTCTCCATTAATTAGCTGATATACGGTCTACCGGCTGCGGGACTCGAACCCACACCGATGTAGCCATATCTATTCAAGTACTGACGCCTTAAACCGCGCGACCACTTACCGACAAACCGTATTGACATCGAAATATTTATATATTTTCAGGCATTAACAATATTGTGTGACACTAACTACTCTGTGGGCTAAAGCCCCAACCAGCGTTGAATTACACCCACAATATCTACCCATATATTCTTTATTATTAGCTTTTGTAACATTTTTTACTTTAGCCCGCAGAGTAGTTAGTTTCACACAATATTGTTAATACCTGAAAATATATTAAAAACTGTACATAAAGTGTAAATTCTTTTTATTTATTTTAGTAGGTCGTTATGATGTTTAAATTCATTGACAGATTAATCAGTTTGACAATGTCGACATTTAATTTCAAATGATTTTAATTTATTGGTATAATAATTTTTATCTACTCCTATTAATTTATATATTAATTATTCAACTGCTTTTGAGCATTTAATAGTATCAATAAACAAATAGCGTGAGTTTTTATAGTGAGTTATTATAAATAGTGTACGCAGTAAATTCTTGGAAATTTTTAAGCCGATAAATACGTTCCATTGGTGTAAAATGGAAAGAATTTTTAACAAGTGGAAAGGAATGAATAATTAAAAGATTTTAAAATTATTAAATTGCCAACGCGTCAGTAGGCGGAACTGTCAATTATTATCTTTGAGGGAACAAATGTCATTTGATATTTTAACAAAATGATTTTGACGTTTTCAAATCAATTTCTAATAATAGTCCTAAAAAAGATGTTATAGTCGTAGATAAAGTATAGTATTCAACTTGCGGTAATGGTGAAGTAATTGATGAATTGCAGCACGAGCCAACTTCATCTCCGTGAGTTATGACCTGCATTACCGCTCGTTAAATAATATACTATTATAGTTAGATATTTGACTCAACTTAAAGGAGGCCTGATGAAGCAATCCTAAAAATGCAGAAATAGGTCAGATCTTATCTATTGTGGTTGAATTTCGAGTTCCCACTGTCAGAAGTTAGATATCTATAGAGTCTTTTCATTAAACCAGATTAGTCAATTTAGAGAGATTAATTTCTTTAGATAATTCTTGAATAGAGCTTTGTCTGTGGAATTGTTCAATAGCATACCTAGATGTTTGGTATCAGAGAACATACACATATGACTTCATTGATAAGAATTGTAGGAGATTAGATATATATTAGCATAGAATACCTTTCTTCAACAGTAAAAAATATTCTATTACTGTTGAAGAATACGTTCATAAAACTTTTTCAAAATGTGAAAGATTTTATAAACATTAATATAAATCTAAACAGAACGTTTATTAACTGTTCTTCTGTTATTTAAACGTAGTTTAATAATGTTCAATAAATGATTCTTTTATAGTTAAAAATCACATTTTCTCACAAGAAATGTTTTCGTTGTTTCAACCTTTGGTTTTCAACCACTTTTAAATGTTTCTTAATCGTATGTAGACCGGACTGCACACAATATGGAAACATGTTCGCAATACAACCAACTTCTGTTCGGAGAGAAAGTATGTACACGATTTTAAATAATCCCTGGTGCTATGCTATTTCTGCAATTACAATAAAAGCAAGATGTGAGATATATTAAATAAATTAAAGTCTATAGTAATTATGATATTGTGAGATATAACACTCTGAATGTTATATCTCCTTCACACTCAAACCATGCATGTAAATATGCACTAAAAATAGTTTATTTTGACATCCAACGCAATTCATTAGTCCACATCAGAGTAGTTTAGCATCAGAAGAACTGTAACTTTCTCGTTTCTAAATTTGAAATAGTGTATGGATTTTGATTTAAAATAGGCAAAACAATTTTTTAACTTATCTACTTTTACTATTTAAATTTCTTCTCAACTTAAAATGCATTTGTAAGACATTATTTTGCTAATCTAACTCCACATTTTAACAATTATTTTCACATAGTTATAAACAAAAGTAAACAATCTTATATGCAGAACTATGTAAGTTTATGTTATTACGATATTTACATCTACACTTGAATTTAAAAAATACGTGTTTTGAAAGATTTCTATACCTAAAAATTTGTTGGTTAGACCACTTTCTGTCTTCCTATATTGGTTTTATTTCGGTGTCACTGAATATTCACATGTGACATGGGATAACATTCCTGTTGTTTGCTAAACTTTATATTATTCAATTCTTAAATGTCTAAAATTACTTGTATTTGCAGAAAACACTATTTCAAGAATACGGCGCTTTTAACGGTTGATAACTGCTATAATCTTAAGTAATATTACAACCACGGTTAAAGATGAATAAATTATGAAATAAAATTGGTTACACCATGTTCCGGTTTCTGATACAAAATTTGATGTTTTCGATTTACTTCTTTGCTTTATTATGATTAGATTTATATATTATTAGGTCTGTTCAAGCAAGGAATCCAAACTGCTTCCAAACTTTCAAAAACGTTCGTCTTTCCTACACGAAAACAAGCCCATGTCTTTACAGGTCGAATGTTTTTGGTAGTTTGAAACCATTCCTGATTCCTTGCTTGATTAAACCTATTAAATTCTTATAATGGTTTCTAATAGCATATCTTCCAAACAAGGGTGTGCTACCCTTGCTTCTAAAATATATAACTTCATCTTTAGAATTGTGCGTATTTATTAGTCAAGTTATGTTCTTTGTACTGTACCTAGTTCGTAGGATTTCGCGGCCCGTATCAATTGAATGATATACAATTTTTAAGCTGTGACACTGAAGATGTCATATTTAAGTATGGCAAAATGTCTGCAGTTAAGCATCGACCACTACAACATAGCCCAGTATATGTTCTTTGTAGTTAGTAGTAGAATAATTCTTCTTGACAAGAAGAATAACTTACCTGGAAGATATCATCAATAAATCTGGCAAACATCGATCCAGCTCTTTGGGGTTTGAATGGAGTGTTTTCAATGGCTGGCGTTGATGATGAGGGTGCTTCAGCCCCTGTAGTTATTCCTGATATTTCCACAGTTGATGCGGAGGAATTGGCAGGTTGAGAAACAATTTCTGCTGGTTTGTTATTATTGTTATTTACATTGGTGTTGTCTTCGACTGTGTTTACAGCGATATCATTCACTGTGGCCTAAAACGAGATCGAAAAAAATTACTTCAAATTTTCCTAACGATCATTTTAAAATGAATGGCTGGCGAATTTTGGCAAGCGTAAAATTTTTTGGAAAATTTGTCAATTACCGTATTCCAATAATAAGGTATCGTATCCAGGTATTGTCCAAACTTTCTATATCTTTTATATTGTTCTCGGGTGATTGATGCAGAATTCTTAAATTTTTGACCTACCTGAAACTATTTATCGAGTTAGTACCTTTGCATCGGTATTTTTCGGTTTAGTAGTATTAGTTACGGAAATACAATTAAGCGTTTATTCGCATTTTGTACTGCTACATATATTTAGAAAGGCTATATAGATAAATGCTGCGTTGTAAAAGCGATCTAGTTACAAGATGACAAAGCATATAGCGATGGTATAGAAAGGAATTTACCAGTTGTATCAACTCTACAAAAAGTATACATAGTTAGACAATGAAATTACATTAATTTAATAGAACTAATTTCAAAAATTATTGTTTTAAAGAAAGAAGTGGTCTAAGATGAAATTTGGTAGTACCAATACTGCATAATGCGTATTTACATTAAAGCTGAAATTCTTTCATCAATCACCCAGTTTCTTGAATATAGAAATATATACTTAAGTATGGCATTCATAATGTAACCTTGACTTAATTAGAATGTCATGGAGCAACAATAACTAAAGCAACTTACGCAAGGTATCCTATAGTGTATAGGTACAATGAATATGAAATATTTTGATGATTATGTTTTACTAAAAGCTTAAATTATGGGTATCTAATGTGAGGTTATGATTCCACGTTATTAAATAATGATTAATAATGTATCTCTTATTGTTAGTTGTTAAATAAGAAAAAATGTTTATATAAATAATAGCAATATTACAGTATTGAGTTTCTAGAGCATTGAGCAAATAGAAAAGTAGGTATTTATCTACATTTATACTTACTAATTTTATCAGTTAAGTATATAAGAAATGTGGAAATTTAATAAGTTGATACAGAAAGAAGCTTCGAAATATTGGGAACGTCAAATAAGACACTTTTAATCCGAATAAAACATGCTATTTTTTCTCCAACCGAAATCCCCCATTTAATTATTAATTTGTGCTTTGAAATTATTGAAACCAAATTTGGATAATAAAGCAAAGTAGGTAAGTAGGACGTATCGATATAGTCATGGTTCGCCATATTGCTTATTGAGTGCATTTGTGGGTGTTTGTGGTTCCATTTGCTGAAAATTCTGTAAAAATGGAATCTAATGAAGATTTAGCTGTACCTGAGGAGATACTGGAATATGCGAAAAAAGTTTCTTTGAATCTTCTCTCAAAGAAATCTCGAAAAATTTGTGAATACGCCTTCCAACGTTTTATGGATTGACGCAAAGAAAAAAATTAAGTTGTATTGATGGTGTATTTCTCAAACTTAGCAAATAAAATGAAGCCGTCAACATTCAATGTTGCGGTCAACGTTGGATATAAAGAAGGGGATTAATATAAGCAAATATTCAAAGTTATCTGCTTTTCTCAGGGGACAACATGATTTGTACCGAAAAAATCGCGGGTATTTACGACCAAGTTGACTGCTTTTTGAATAGTGCACCTGATAATTTATATTTGATGATAAAGGTAAACGCTTTAAAAATAAAAGAACAAAATGTTTATAAAGCTTCTTTATAGGTCGATCTAATATTGGGGATTGAAGGTGTATGCCATTCAATCAATTCAACAATTGATAATGTTGAAGATGTGAAATTCGCCTAAATTATAAATATTTCCAATACCAAAAGTAAGAGACCACGTTCTTTTACTATGCTGGGAGACAATTATTTAAGGTTTTATCGAAAATATGCTGGTCCGTATTCATAAAATAAGTGCCGTCTCGCAAGAAGTGTAAATTGTTTGAAGCTGGACAACTGGAGGATGGAGATCGAACACTGTGGTGGAAGGCTACATCGACCATTTTGCTTTTGCATAAAGAAAATATTGCGAGAAGAATACTGAAATGTGATACCGCAGTCATGATAAACCAAGCACCGTAGTCATTTCTGATTTCACAACATCTGAAAATAATATACTTAACTATTAATGAAAACGTGTTGAACTGCTTTGAGGATTGCTCCAATAATGAGCATAGCGCAGTTTCATTCATTTAATTTTAATACTTATTCATACTGTATGTCAATATTGATGTGATCAAACAAAAATTATTGTAAATGTTTTTGATAAACATTTATAAATTAAAACTTTAGCTCCTAAGATTAAAACTGAATTTTATCTCAGGAAAGAAAATATCAGTCTTAGAGGCACCTGACAGTAAAAATTTTTAGTTATTTGACGGTTGGAGAAATAATTGTTTATTTTATTAATTACATTTGGAAAAGCAATTTTTTTCTAAGAAAATGAAGCTTAGATCTTCGAACTAAAATCCATTGACTTTTTTAATACAGTATAGTGTATTGTTATGCTAATGGAGTATATTATTGATACTCGTATAATATAGAATAATTATAGCAACAATTTTGGTATCACTACAGCTTCAGTTTTTTCTTTTATTGGATAATTTTCGGTGGTTATCAAATCAATAGCTGATGCGTATCCTATAAGCTGCATTAAGATTTACCCAATAAGTGCATATACTGAGTAGATATTGGCACTGCACATTTAGTAACCTACTTTCTACGTTCTAGTACTTAGTTCACTAGAGTTTGGTAATAAATAAAGTGAAGTAAAACCGTCCAGTTAATTTAATATCTAGGTCTCAGTCAACGACTGGAACTTATATTGGATATAGGAGGGTTTTAAGATAATTTGGAATATTTATATTAAGATGGGAAGAATTGGCATAGATCAAGTACACGTAGGGATGTCCAAAATTTGTACTTGAACCTCTGAGCAGTTATTACTCCTTACTTAAATTGCAGTTTTTTTAAAACCATACAGTTTTTTTAAATTTGACATGAGTAAATTAAATTCTACGGAGGATAATATCATTATTTTTAGATTCGGCCAATATAAAAAAAGTTTGGTATAATTAAAATAAATTATAGCCTCACCTTGTGGTGCTATAATTTATTTTAACTCATAGTCAAAGATGAAGAATAATAAATCTGTCATGTGCCAAATTTGGTTCTTCCACGGTAAGTGTCGCATAAATATATTTTTTTCAAAATTTAAAACCCCACTTTGGCAGACATTTTGGACACCCCTAGATGTACCTGCTCTATGTCGATTCAATGTTTCTTAGTCCGAATGGATATATTGTCATGGATTGTCTATATTATAATTTTAAAAGTGTATAAGACTATTTTAGAAGAAAACAACTAATTGAATATAGACAGGATCTCAATCCAATATGGCTTTAAAAATGGGCTTGATTTATTTAAATATTTCTGAAAATATTTTACTATCATTTATAAAATTTGGTCTAACTATGAAACTAATTAAAGGTAAATATTGTAAAGAACCCTATAATTTCTACGCCACTGAGTTCTGCGGAGACTAAATACGTGCATTTAGAAATTTCATCTAAGAAAAGAGTGCTATAGAAATTTTTCGAGCAATATTTTAATCTAAAAAGTGCCAATTCCTTTATTTTCATCCAGTAACAGGTTTTGTACCTTATACTGTTTTTCTGTATAAAAACATGAAATTAAACGTTATTCAATCAATAATATTGAAATAGAAGTGACAGGTGAACGATATTTTCAGGCAATGGGAAAGTATTCAGATTTGTAAGAAATGTAGCAAAATAATACTAACAGTTTTTAAAATTATTACAAAATAATTATGTACAAAGTAAGTAAAAGCATTACGAAGCGAGAAATATACATGAGAAAAAAATTTAGATATAATAATTTATAACTGAGCTGAAGAAGAAAGCAGAATATTGAGTATGTACACAGTTGGCAAAAAATTGCCAAAAACATATATTTAAAAATATTTTCAGGTAAAAAACAATTCCATTCTTTATTAAAAATTTGTTTTAATATCACTGATTATTCAGAATTATTAAGCGGACTGTATACTACAATAAAATTATTTGTTTTAATTAGCGAATCTTGTGTTGCTATTTTTTTATCTAACTAAATATTTACTATCAATACTTTGGAAACAGTCCTATTATCATTATTAACATTATCATAAAAAAAAGTTTGATATTTTGTGGTGGGTTGACACTCATATCAAAAGACACTATAAATATTTCATGTCTATAATTTTCAATTAACAGCAAGACAAATGTACTGACTTTTTGTGTGGTGTGTAATTCTAAATATAAATTAAATCTATTATTCATTGTATGGACAATTATTTTATCATGGATTACAAAATTAGAAAACACAAGTAAAGAGAAACTATTTGTACTTTGCGCTCAGATGGTCTGGATTAGACAAATTTCATATATACTACTTGACAAAGAAAGGTAAACATGTTAACTTCTTTCGGTGAAAATAAAAAAATCATTCAATTTTCAGGTTTATCGGTTAAGGTTTTTTGGAGTTTACATAGGTCGTACTTTGATAACAGCATCCTGTTTTAAAAATTCCTGCTCTTATTTGTGTCGCAAGTGTTGTGAAGCTTGTTGCAAACGATATATTTTTTTTAAAGCTGATTATGCCTAGAGTACGTAGATTTGAGCAGATTTCCAAGCTGAGAAGCGGTGGGATTGTAGAGTTGAGCGAAACAGGTTTGTCAGTGAGAGAAATTTCTAAAAGGACGAATAAATCTTTACGTACCGTAGTACGAGTTTACCAAGGGTGTTCTCGGAAAGGCCGTAGGCATAGAGCGAGACATCGGTCGACGCGACGTAGAAGAACCACAGAGCTTGAAGAAGATATGAAATGACATAATATGTCTCCACCACTTTCTGAAAGTAGCATTGGGTTGCCATGTTGCCTCTAATGAAAACTAGAACTGATCTGCTATCATACTCGATAGTACTCCATGCCATAACGCCTACTATGTGATGGACAGCACGCTCTCTGTCAAATTGTGGATCGCGTCTTTCACCATGTCACCTTCTCACTCTTGAACGACCATCATGCAACCCCAGGCAGAAACGGGATTCGTAACTAAAGATTACCTAATTTCATTCTTGATCCCAATGAATCATCTCTCTACACCTCTGTAGCCGGTTAGCTCGATGTTGATGAGTGAGAATCACCACCCAATGTAGACGACACGACAATAGGCTAAAGCTTTGTATTCGGCGACCCATGTTCTTCAAACCACTGATTTTAAATAGTCCGGCTGCTGCTAAATTGGTATTTGACAGTTAAAAGTCGCAATCTACGATCATGCTCTGTGGTTCCTCTATGTCGGCCGGCGCTTCTCGCTCTGTATCCACGGCCTTCTTGAGTCCATATCTGATAATGCTGTACTATGGTACGTAAGGATCTATTACTCCTTCTAGTAATTTCCCTCGCCGAGAAACCTGCTTCGTGCAACTCAACAATCCGCCTCCTTTCAGTCACTATACTGGGAAATCTGTTAAATTAACGCACTCTACTTAGGCATAATCAGCTCTTTAAAAACGTCGTTTACAACAGGCTTCACAACAGAGGTGAGAGCAGAAATTTTTAAAATAGGATGCAATCTTATCAAAGTACGAACCTATGCAAACTCCAAAAAGAAACTTAGATAAAACAGAAACCTGCAAATTTAATGGTATTTAATGGGTGTTTACCTTTATTTGCCACATACTCGTAGTATATTAATAGCACTTCCATAAGTACAAATACAGTGTGAGTAATCGAAAATTTGCTATCCAGGTTTTCTGTGGGTTCTTAAAAAATATATAGTACAAAAACAAAAGTTGACGGATCCGAGTTTTTCAGTTTTCTCGGAACGAAAAAAATCTGAATGGCAAATATTCGGTGGCCCACACTATATATCAATACGAAAACACTTTCATGATTTTTTAAATTTTTCTGTAAATAATGAGAGTTTATTCTGCTGCTTCGAGAAATCATCAAATAAGAAATTAAACAAATTAAACATCATTTCAATAATTTAATGCAATTTGGGAAGAAGAAATTATCAATTTTTTTAATATGATGAAAAAATTATATGGTCTATTTTAAACACAGCACACACTCGGTTTAGTATTTTTGTATACAGGGTGATTCTTAATCTGCACACATCAATTTAACTGAATTTTCCAGACTTTAAAATAAGACGAAAAGGTTCTATAAAAATGTATCCTAAAATGTTTCGTTTTCGACATATACGGTGTAAAAAGTTAGTTCTTGATGAAAGATTTTAATTAGTACATATTTCCCAAACGTGTAGAAATAATAAAATTGGCATAATCCCATAACTTTTATGGGACTTATTTCAAAAACAGTTTGTCTAGAGGCGGGGTGAATTTTTCAAAATATTCAAAAGTTTGTGTGTATATTTTTGATAATTTTATAACAAAATGAAAAGACTTTTTACGTGAAAAGGTAATTTTGTTGAAGTTTGATGTCGGCAACAGTGTTAGAGAAAATGGATTTAAATATTTGGGTGCATGCTAAATGTCATTAAAAATCTATGAAACTTGAAACATAGTTGGCTTCAAATGAAAGAAAACAAACAATTTTGACATCAATCAATACTTAAACGTATGTGTATAAGTTAAGAATCATCCTATATTTGTTCATTTAACTTTAGTATTTTCTCACAGTAACACTATCTTTAAAATTATTTATACAGAATATAATCTTGAATGTTAAAAATTGTAACTTTTAGTTGTTTTTTCCAATTTTTGTTATTTAAAGATTATCATGACATTGTATTTCAATTTACCAATATTATTAAATATCCCTGTCTTGATTAATTTAATGCATTCATTAATGATATCATACAGAACATATTATTCAAGTTGACAGATGGAAAAATAAATAGTCAGAAAATTACTCACCTTATCTAATTGTTCATTGCTTGCTGGAGCGGCGGTAATAGAAGTAATTGCTAGGCAGCAAAACAACATTACGAGATTTGCCATTTCTGGAAAAAAATAATGCTAAATGAGAATTAGCAGGTTTATTTGACATTAAAGAGATTGGAAGGGATAGAGATAACAAAAACTAAATTTTACTCAACGATATTAACGATTATGATTACTGATTTGTGTTTATTTGTATTAAATTATTAGTTGAATATAATTTATTTTTATTTTAGACTAAGCGTTTTATCATCACGATAAATGTGAAGTATATTTCCTCATATGCAGTATATTTTAAGTCTATAAAATTATAACTAAGAAAACAGTAGGCACGCACAACCTGGAGAAGTACCACCTCGAAAAGCCAGTACTTGTCTTTCTGCAGGAAAAGTTCTGTTTTGATGACGATCAAGATGTAGAAGCGTTTTTGAGCAATTGGTGAGTGGCTTCTATTACGTAAAAGAAACGTTCAGTTCAGTTGAATATATTGTATCTGTTAATAAAAGTAGAGAAACATAAGATGTTTCATTTACTGTAACCATAAAAAAAAACATTTCGGTGAAAATTAAATAATATTGATGTTACGAGAGACAGCTATCCTGCGAGCTAAAGCCCCGACCAGTATTAAATTACTCTCGTAATATATGGGTAATAGCAGACAGCACTAGGTGTCAGCAAGAGCTGACACAGACCGGTTTTGAACTTATTAGCCCTTATCAGTGTGTCACAGGGGATACTACCGACGCTATTTTGAAGTCTATCTACAGATATGAAATTAATGTAGGTGAGATACAACGTCAATTGCAACTGTCAGCCTAAAGATACACGTAGCATCAAATTCGGCATAGAGCGACCTGCTTACGACTGTACTATGATTGCATGACGGTACGCTTAACTCGCGTATGTGCTGTATGTGTGCTCTATGTTGAATTAGGTACTTCTTACTTAGTACTTCTGTATTTTTGGTACTTCTTCAAGTTAAATTAAAGTGATAAGCATACAGTATCCTTTTAAATTAAATGAACAATTTTCATGAAAGAACCTGTAGTATGAAGTGTCATGTCACACTTATTTTGTAACTTATTTTATATGTTTGCAATCTACTACCTCAAGTTTTACTACAACTAACTCAAGTTTAACTACATATACTTACTACAGATTTATCTCGTCGACTGTAAATTGATTTACACTATTTTGTTCAAAATGCATTATTGAAATCAAAAATGGTTAATAAATTAGTTTGACGCTCTTAAAGAGTTTAATTTTTCTAATTTTGAAAAATGACAATAATAACTGCTCAACTGAATAAACAAACTATGAAAACAAGTTTATAAATGTTTCCTACCTTTGATACTAGAACACGGCAAGGTAAATATTTCTTTTATGTAATCAAATTCCCCGTAGTACTTGTTAGCGGTTAAATAATTTCAAATTGGTTGCAATATCGCCAGTTTATACTACTTTGTGTTCTCTTTCTCTCTCACTAGCTTTAACAAACATTAGCTAAGAAATGTACGAACTCAGAGAAAAATAATCTTTCATCGCTCTCTCTCTCTCTCTGTCACACACACACACACACACATAAACTGTAGCAAGTTCCATATTAAAAAAAATGTAATTTTCTGTATTTTCGTATTGTTTTCTACTGCACCGATAAAACATAGTACTTTTTGTTTTAAATATTAATGAAACTACTTTTACAATATTAATTAACAATCTCTTAAATCTTCAAACAATTTTCAACTCTCTAATAATTATATTTTATGCAATTATGTATAAATGAGGTATATTATAGTTAATTAAAACATCTAAACGCTATCTGAATAATTTATGTACCATTTACTTCCAAATTTAATTGACCGATCATCCATATCTTATCATATTGAAATATATTTACATTTACTTTCGCCAAACATAATGCGTTTTTTTTTAGTTTAACGCACTATCCCTAGTGCAATTAATGTCTAGCTCAGGAGACCACAATGATAGTTGTAGATTATTGAAATACAGTTTTAGAAACGATACTAATCAATCAGTAAGGGAAAGCTGTCATGTTATATATGGTACGTTTAAACTCTTCTACTTCAATTCAGTGGTCTCAAATACTTGTCTCGATTATCTCGAATTATCCAATGTGTGTATTTTAGATATAGAATAGAAATTGGTTTAGTTACTTATTAAATCGCCTTTAGTTCATTGTGGTAGAAGATCTGAACTTTATATTTCAACTTCAGAAGATCCTCAAGGATCTAGTCTGGGACTTTTACTTGTTTTAATTTTTACAAATAATCTCTGCTTTGAAACGTCATTGCAAAATTTAGCATATATTGATGTTTTAAAACATTCAATTGTAATTTTGTACTAATAATTCATAAATGGTGCCTTAAAAATAGTAATGTTTAACTTAATTTGACTAAATTCAAGATTGCTTTTACACAGGCAACGGGCTGCTCTATTGCAAAAGCGAACTTTCAGGAAACAACTATTAATACCCCGACCAGCATTGAATTACACCTGAAAATCTGTAGCAACAGGCAGTCATTCGTCAGCGGTACCATCGGTTTCTAGATTGTTAGCTGTCATCAGTATACTATGGTTGAGACGATTAACTCTAGCAGTTCATGTCTGTGTAACCCGACAGTAGAAGAGATCATGCGTTCACGAAGCACCATGTAGCACATAGATACATCAAGGGGCTACTCCATGTTAGACCTGAAGGGTCCCAACATCATATGCTGGGCATATCTTTTATAAGTACCGGCAGATCATTTCGAGGGAACTTGAGATGTTGAATCCCATCAATTCGATTTGGTAATATGAATGGTCCACTCAAGTGATCGTCGACATTCCCTGCCCAAACATTTAAGGAAAAACGTTGTTGGATATGATCCCGTTCAATACGTGGGTATTATGAATATTATACATCCCATTCTTCATCTGTAATTAACACACCAACTGTAAATTTGGGATTTTGAGCATTTGCAACAACCATTTGCAAAATATAATTTGTAAGAGATAATCCTTTGGTACTAATGCTTGGACATGCTGTACATGATATGGATATAACTAAGTTTCGTATATGATACGCCATACTGTTGACTGGGACATTCCTCCTACTTGGTGAGCGATTCGCCTGGTACTTATTCACGGATTCTTTTCAACAATCTCTAAAATGTGTTCCTTAATTGTTACAATATGATGGAACCTCTCTGAATCTCCATCTCTTCCACGACTCGGTTACAAATTTCTCCCGCGTTCCACTATCGCGGCAAAAGTAGCCGCATTTACATATCTACTGGGAAATCATTCTACGTAGAGACGAGAAGCTGCTAAAGCATTTTGTCTTACTTCACCATAAATTAAAACTATATCCATCAATTTCCAGTTGCTATAGACGTAAGCCATTCTTGACACTTGGAAAACTAATGTAAACACTATCGCAAAAACGTTAATACTAATATAGGATTTCACTATTCAGAATCGCCTATGGTCTGTTAAGAAATGAAAGAGAGTAATAAAAGCATATTATGTATGCAAATCGAAAATAAATGTAGTACTGGTGCTTATATTCAATATTTTTATATTATGTATTATCGGTATAGATGAGATGTACTTTTAAAAAAAACTTTGTGTGAACGAACCGTACTAAATTGTAGCAGGTAGCTAAAATTTTATCCTCGACAATCCGTCTTTGTCTATGCCGCTTCAGTTTCTCGGTCCATTTCTCTTATAAGTAAACAATATAAAACAGAATTTCAAAACATGAAGCTACTTTAAGCATCATAACCGGGTTAAGAGGGTTTTTAGTGATTCAAATAAAATTATTCAATATTATTATCAAAATATTTATTTAAATTTAATGAATAGACTTTTATTCCACACAAAAATATATGTATTTTGAAAATTCAAATTATGGTGAGTAAATGTAGTGTTGATTAAATGTACAATAAAGAAAATAAGGAATATTAAAATTCATCCTCTGAATATTCTGATGAATTATCTTCGTCTTCAAGATTGATTACGATAGGTTCCACAGTAACGTCAATTAAATTATCGAGTTCCCACATTTTCTTCTCTTCTTTTTGTACATGATGTATACATCTTTGCCAGTTATCTGCAGTTACTCGTTCCAAGGAATTTTTTAACAAAATTTTCACGTCACTTAATTTAAACGTCGTATTATTTCGCGCTACATCTCCTTTTACCTGCGCCCAGACTAATTCGATTGGGTTCAGTTCACAGTGACAAGGTGGTAACCGTAGTAACGTTATTTGGCGATTTGTTGCCATTTCATCGATAACATATTTTTTCTGATCTTTATTAAGATTGACATGTGTGAAAAGTTCCTTTTTCACCATATTTGTTTCAAAAGAAATGTCTTTCCGAATAACCATTGAATTATATCGGCTTTCCTCCAAGCAGTCGCAGGCGTCCCGTCCGCTCGGTCTGCCGTGAATGGTAACTGGCATTATCCATGACAATTACAGACCCCGGAGGAATAAGATCCAACATCTGTATAAAATACTCTTCGAAAACATCTGCGTTCATGTCTTCGTGATAGTCACCTGTATTTTTAGATTCAAATAAAAGTAAACCGCCATCTACAAAACCACTGGCACTACCTATATGTGTCACTATTAATCTTCGCCCTTTACCTGAAGGTGCCTTGAACCCTGTTGAAAGTCCATCCAAAAATGCTTGTCGAAAATTTTTTACATTTTTATCTTGCCACATTTTTGTTACAGTATATCCCTCGTTGACCCAAGTTTCGTCTAGGTAATAAATATTCCTCCCTTCGTCACGGAATTTTCTAATTGATCTTAAGTAGGATCTTCGCCAACAAATAATTTCATCGTTATCGATAAGAACTGACTTCCTGTTCTTTTCCCAGCAAAAATTCAACTCTCGTAAGACGGCCCATAATTTGCTTCTACTGAATTTTGACAAATCGTTGTCCTCTGAAAGTTCACTTAAAATTATGTTTAGCGTTGGTATTTCTTTTTTTAAATAAAATGAGTGTACTTTTCTGCGAATGACATTTTTGAAGAAATCATCTATAACGACGTTTGACCTCCCTGTAGATGATTTTGGGGGATTTACAGTATCTTGTTCATTTTTGTTTGATGATGTATCCAGTAAAATATACTAATGTACTCCCATTACCTGTTAGCATTAGTGTTACCCGATAATTACCTGAAACGAAATATTACCACGCCCATAGCCGGTTCTTATCTCAGGGTTTTATTACTCTCTTTCATTTCCAAACAGATTATCGGTCAGTGGTCGCGCGGTTTAAGGCGTTAGTACTTGAATCGAGGTGACTAGACGGAGTTGGTTCGAGCCCAGCTGCCGATAGACCGTATATTAGCTATATTCGTGGAGAGGATTGACACCCTCTCTGTGGGTATGGTACGGTGGAATAATGTTAGCTTGGGTCAATGTGAGAGATTGATGCCGGTTGATATTTGACCACCCCCCTAATTAATGAGGTTTTCCAGGTTTTCCTCATTCCTGCACTGAATAGTGGTTAGGGCCTACCAACGTAAGTCGTTCTTGGGCGCAAATGCGGCCTGCTTAATAATAATATGCCGCCCCCTCTCCCGCACAAGTCTCCGACTTCTGGGCTAATCCCTGTGATTAGAATGAGGGGTAGAGATATTATTATTATTATTAATACTATAGAGTTACATAGAGAGAGAGAGCGCGCTAGAGACTACAGTAGCCCAGCGATGTAAAAGTTGAAAATACTACAACTGCAATCATTTCTTTCTCGGAAACTAGAAGGATATTAAAATTTTTTTACGATATTGACTCCATTTTTCATGACGCATCTACTTCAACTTTTTGGATAAGTTGTAAGTCACCCTGTATGCGCTGCTATGATCATTTTAGGTACATACAATGTAGAAATGATCTACTTTTACCAGCTGATACTTAGGTGTATAATAACAAAAATGCCCCTTTGCTTTAACCTGTTTTTGGTCAGAAGTTCTTACGGTGTTTATATAACTTCGATGAAATGTTGAATAAATTCTTCATTGGAAAGTTGTAAGCTATAAATAGCGGTAATCTAATAATAATTAACCAATACTTAAATGCGGCAGTTTTGTTACATTACGTAGGTATGCAACTTGGAACTTTGGAATATCCAAGCTGAAAAATTGACATTAAATTTAAATATATTTCTATTTTTCTATTCTCTTCATGTGCAAGTAATAAAAATACTTGATTTTATGAACTTGTCTTAATCAATATGTATGTGTCATTTTATGAACCGTAGGTATATTTGCAATATAAATAAAAGTTGTATTTGGAATATTTATTAGTAAGTAACTATAAACAAATGTGTATGAGGTATTTTTTTCCATAATTTCAGATATATATTTTTTTTGTTATGATACCTTCTTAAATTTTAATATGATTCTATTCCTTTTTTGATACTTAATATTATAACTGAAACGTTATCAAACATTTATTTTCTTGAAAAAAAAAGTAAATTTATATATATATATACATATATAAAGCTGTTTACAGGCCTTTTAGGCCCAGAGCTGCGTTATTCTCCTCCACTTCATTCTGTTCTTCGCCTTTCTTTTCCAATCCGTTACATTTTTCTCCCTTAGATCTATTGCCACTGCCTCTCTCCATCGCTTCCTCGGTCTCCCTCTTTTTTCTTGTAGTTTGGTTTACTCCCTACTATTTTCTTAACTGCCCTTTCATCCTCCATACGTTCTAGATGCCCTAGCCACTGCACTCTCCTGGCTTTTACAAATTCGTCTATTGTTGGTGCCTGGTACATTCCATATATTTCCTCATTATTTCTCCTTACATAGCCTTCCTCTGTCCTCTTACCACCTAGAATTCTTCTTAAGATCTTCCTTTCCCACCTTAAAAGGTTTTCTCTTGACTTCTTATTGAGAACCCAGGTTTCACTACCATACAGCGCTGTCAGTCTCAAAATTGTTTTATACGTTCTAAATTTTACTCCTCTGGACAATTTTTTTGATTTCAATAAGTGGTTGACTGCTGCCGAACTTCTGTTTGCTTTTATTATTCTCCTATTTATTTCTTGCTCCTCAACACACTTAGCTGTTATCAGCGCCCTTAAATACACATATTCTTGAACTTCTTCAAACTCCATCTCTCCATGATCTGTTCTCAATTTAAAATTTGTATCCTTTTTTTGTTCTCCTATTCTCAGCAGCTTACTTTTCTCTTGATTTATCTGCAATCCCACTTTACTTGCTTCCTCCACAAGTTTTCTCGTTACTTCTTCTAATTCCCTACTATCTCTAGCAATAATGGCCACGTCATCTGCATAACTTACTAATTTATATATACCAGCCGATTAATGAAAGACATATTTTCCATATATGTGCAGTCTTCTAAAATTTCAGGAGAAGCAGCTTTTATTTCTTACATTTTTCTTCAGTTTTTTTTTATCACAAAAGTTTTCTTTGTCAACACAAATCATCTTCTAAATAATTTAAATTTATTACAGTAAGCTATTTTCAATGTTTCAAGTTATTACATCTTATTAATAGTTATTAACTATCAAACAATTTTACTACATAATCATGCGCATTGTTACATATTTATGTCTTCATTTTTAAAATAATATAATAATGCGTCTTAACTTAGTTAGCTCTTATTCGTTTGGTTGCTACAATTTTATTTCTAATGCCAAAACAAACCGATTTGTAAAATCAATTGCTTTCATTTGACCAACACTAATAAACAGAACTACTGGATTATTATTCATGAAAAAAGGAGACTTACTTGCCACATTGGTGAAAAAGTTCTACTTTTATTTTATGCCTAATAGTTAAATGAAGATAAGAATTCGGCATGGTAAATGGAGTGGTCTGGTTTTTATAGGAGGCTTTTGGCATAGCCTATCTTATGACCTTAATTCCAAATTTTTAGCAAAATAATACCTAACCACATGCAACAAGAGTAACAGTGTACTACATTGATTCTATTGCAATCATTGTGTTCCTATGGGACACATTTACTATATACATTACTTACTTCATTACAAATTTAGTTACCGAGAAAGTAAGAAATGGATAACTCAAGTATTTAATGAGGGTTAAACATTGCGTTGTTTTGAGAATTTAGATGAAACAATTCGAACCGTGAAACCTCCATCGTGAAAAAACATAACTACAACTATTTACCTCATTGTATAATCACCTTAAAAATTATGTTCCATCTTGTTTGACTCGACAATTCTCTGTATTGTAAACTGGACATGGTTAGCACTGTATGTAATATCTACTTTTGAACAGTAATGCTTTTCTGTTCTTTTATTGTTATTTATTTCAATGTAGCATGTTTAATTAAAATCACATATTTGATTATGTTTTTTTAATATACAGGGTGTCCGGAAAAGACGTGTACAACGGAAGACCACAGACTCCTGGGTTCAAAATAAGACGATTTAGCCCAATTTACTTATTTCCAAAATTGCTTTGTTTCGCCGCTAGGGAGCGCCAAAGTTTGCGAAAAATTTTTGTTTATTTCGAATATCTCGAAAACGACTTGATCGATTTTTGGGCTACGCAGTTATTAGTCTAACCGACACTTTTTGACATTATTTAAAATCTTTTGCAGTTATTAGAAATATAAGAAAAATCATGTATCATGCAAATATAAGCACATATTTTTTTAAACCCCTGTATAATCATTCTCAGTTTTTTTCTATTAGTAGTTGACTTTATTTAGAAACTTTTTTTATACTTTCATAATTTTGAATAGATGAGTAGTTTAGGCAGAAAAAATATTTTTCGTATGTCAACAATATCAGCATTCGTTCTGCAACAAATAACGAAAATTCCAAAACTTATTTATATTTTATTTAATAAATACGAGATAATAAGATTAATACAGCAAATAAAAAAAGTTATGATCTCTTTACAATAAATGCTCAGTGACCCGTTTTCTCGTACGCAATAAGTAATCCGTTTTACGGTTTTACGAAGTTGTAGTGCTCTCCATGATTACTGGATTACCTCGTAAAATGTTAACTGCGTCTTGGATTCGCCTAAAAAAATCCTCTTTATTATTAACTGCGTAGGCATATACTTTACAAAAAATAATCGCAAGGAGGTAAGTCTGGTGCTCGAGGTGGCCATTTTATAGGAGCATCGTTTTCTTCCAATCCGCCTGTTAGGATACAGATTATGTAAATACTGACTAACGGGTATTGTAAAATGGGGGGTGCACCATCGTGCATAAACCACATGTTACTACGAAGTAGTAACGGTAAATCGTCCAATAAATTAGGTAATACTTGGTGTAAAAAATTTAAATAGTTGACCCCATTTAATCGATGTGGAAACACAACCGGGCCAATAATAAAGTTGTCTATAATTCCACGTCCACTCTGAATTCATATTGAAAATGTCTTAATTCAGTACAGTGTGGTTTTCACCAGTATAAACGTGTTTGTTATGGTTATTAATAATTCCTGACCTAGCAAAATATGCTTCATCTGTAAATAAAATGTTTTTGCGGAAATTGATATCATGGGTTCTTTATTCTTGTATAAAATTACAAAATGCTAAACGTTTTTCAGGGTCAATGGGTTCATGAACCGGTCATGAACCGATTGAATGTGGTACGGATGTAGTAACTGCTCCTTCAAAACATCATAAACTATGGTTTTTGGTATCCCTATTTCTTGTTCAATGCGTCTTGCACTAATTTTTGGGTTCTCTTCTATCTTATCTAGGATTTGTTCCTCCACCTTTATAGTTTTCGTGGTACGTTGACGCCCTTGAACCGTATTCATTTGGTGTAAAGAACCAAATTCGCAAAGTCGCCTTTCGATGTTGGCAAAAGTTTGATGATTTGACACTCGTCGATGAGGGAATCTGTCCATGTAGATCCTAACACTTTTGCGGCCGTTATCTTGACAAACTCCATAAACCAAAAGCATATCTACTTGTTCGGAATATGTATACGTATCCATGATGAAATATTGAAAAATGAGGAACATAAACAACCACAACAATAACAACAACAAATAAAGTAGGATCTAAAGTAGCTAAGTAATTGAGCAAAAATAATAAATCGAGAGACTAACTTCAGTAGCTGATTAGATTTGACATACAACTGATACTTAAAATAGAGCCTACTTCTGGTACTTCGTTATTTGTTGCAGAACGAATGCTGATATTGTTGACATACGAAAAATATTTTTCTGTCTAAACTACTCATCTGTTCAAAATTCTGAAAGTGTAAAAAAGTTTCTAAATAAAGTCAACTACTAATATAAAAACTGAGAGTAATTGTACAGGGGTTAAAAATATTTGATTATATTTTCATGATACTTTATTTTTATTATATTTCTAATAACTTCAAAATATTTTAAATAATGTCAAAAAGTGTCGGTTAGACTTATAAATGCGTAGCCCAAAAATGGTTAACATCGATCAAGTCGTTTTCGAGATATTCGGAATAAACAAAAATTTTTCGCGGGCTTTGGCGCTCCCTAGCGGCGAAACGAAGCAATTTTGGAAATAGGTAAATTGGGATAAATCGGTTTATTTTGAACCCAGGAGTCTGTGGTCTTCCGTTGTACACGTCTTTTCCGGACACCCTGTATATATTTTTAATGTATATTATGTGTCATTTGTTTTTCTTATTTATTTTGTTTACTTTGACAATATGCACAACATTTTGATCTAGTGGCCAAGAGAATTACAGCAATTGTATGCGAGTAGGATACTACAAGAC
Organism: Monochamus saltuarius; assembly: GCA_025584915.1. Taxonomy (NCBI): domain Eukaryota; kingdom Metazoa; phylum Arthropoda; class Insecta; order Coleoptera; family Cerambycidae; genus Monochamus; species Monochamus saltuarius. The sequence goes on from CM046724.1 coordinate 55,558,879, forward strand.
TTTGTCCACGACTATAAGCAATATTTTAGCAAACTCTTTATTGAACATTATACAATATTCTTACATTCATAACACAAAACATAATATTTTTAGGTATTAATAATATTGTGTGAAACTAACTACTCAGTGGACAAAAGCCCCAACCAGCGTTGAATTACACCCATAATATCTACCCATATATTCTTTATTATTAGCTTTTGTAATAGAAAGGTATTTTAAGCTAATATAAATCAAATCTCCTACAATTCCTATCAATGAAGTCATATGTATGTTCTCTGATACCAAACATCTAGGTATGTTAATGAACAATTCCACAGACAAAGCTCTATTCAATAATTATCTAAAGAAATTAATCTAATTTACTAACCTGCTTTAATGAAACACTCTATAAATATCTATCTTCACTTTTTGGCAGTGGGAACACGACAATTCAACCACAATAGATGAGATCTGACCTATTTCTGCATTTTTTTAGGATTGCTTCTTCAGGTGGCCTCCTTTAAGTTTTTATAGTTAGATATTTGATTCAACTTCATATATATCATAATATAATTGAAGAAGTATTGGATTGTGCCATTATCTACGAATACTGCGTACAGCGCGTAATAAAAAATATTTCAGTGTGCCAAAAAATTAAAAGAAAATTGTGGTGTGGGGCGATGAAACGTGACGAAAGGAAAATGTTAGCTCTTTAGCATTGCAAGGCGTTTAGAAAATTAATAGTAAAGCAAACTTACATGTATTTTATTACGTAGTACATTCAGCGCTCCATTCCGATTCCAAGATACATGTTCTGTATTTGTCTCTAACATTTACGAGATGTAGAATGTCATTTGAGGCACTTACAAAATTTTGCTATCTGACTTAATTACATTAAATTATCTGTTTTATTCTGAAAATAGTATAAACAAAGGAGTAAATAGTTATAAAAATATAATAAATTAATTTAAAAAGTTAATAAATATTATTATATTTCAAATGAAAACAAGTAGTTTAACATGAAATCATATGGTATAATTTTATAAATATCACGATTGAAACCCTGGACGTAACCAACATCGTCGTCATAATATTCACGAACGGATATACGTGTAAATAAAAAAGATAACATTACCATTAATAATTATGGTAATGAAGTAATCTATGACCCAAAAATGTTACAAAAATGCAAAATACAATAAACAAATGCCTATTTACATCATCAACACCGTAACACTGTACCTTTGGAAACATAAACCGCGCTAAACGACGTGTGACGTCACACCAACGATACCGCGTTTTCGGCCACGTGGTTTTGTTTACATTCCATAGCAATTTATTTATGTTAATATTTTAATTATTATGCCATACGTCCTGACTTCAATATGTTTGTAAGATTACCCTGTAATTTCTATTAGTCCATTCCCGATACTGTCACACTGAATTTAAATTTGGCGATGGAAGTTTGAATAATCAGTAGTGATTAACCATTATTCAATTGTGATTAATGATTATTCAAACTTCCATAATCAAATTTAAATTCAGTGAGATATTATGATATAGCCATGGACAAGGTACCTAAAAATTGTCAATTTTATAAAAGTTAGTGCTATCAAGGTACTTGTTTCTAGAACACATTTTTTTGGAAGTGTCTAATTAACACGTGTCTGTAAAAAATAATAAAAATATAAATTACGTACCATTTTTCAGTTATTTTCAGTTAACACTAAAAACAAATTTTTACTTTTATTTATTTTCCACTGTTACTTTATTAGCAAAACATGAAAATCTTTAGTCAGAGAAAATACTATTAGTACCTACTAAAAAAGATGGGGAGCATATTTTATTTCATTGAAAAATATGTTAAAAGTAAATGTCTGTCTTTCTACTCTGTAAGATAGTAACATACTATTATAAAAATTAGATTACTTACATACATTTTTATATTAATTTTGCCACTTCCAAAGTAATCAGATATGAGGCATTTCAGAATACTCGTAAGTAATTTGAATTTATTACTAGCCAAATTACTGTCACATTCACCAACAGCAAACGATTAAAAACTATGGAAACGTTAAAAATCTCATTTAGTGTTATATAATTTTCCGCCTTTTACATATTTCGACCATTTACTCCAATTTTTTTAGTTTATTTAATTAGCTTATCCAAGTGTTAAATTATTCCGTTGATTATCAAATTGCTGGTACTAAATATTTTGGATTTCTTTAATTTGGGGGTTTTGAAAAGAAATTTTGTCTCGTTATTCCATTACAACATAAAAATAATGAAATAATATTGTGTTAAAATTTAAGTATACTTTTAGGTAAATTTGAATTGAATTAGTAAAACTATAACTAGTACAAATATTTGAATAAATAAAATTTAAAATTATGAGTTTGTTTATCTAGGCTTTGTATTTATATATTCCATCGGGAACTCACACGATCGTTATCTGGAAAAGTACTGATTTGAAATATTTGAAAATTTCGCAATATAACAAAGCCGACACGAACATCCTGTATACTATAGCATTTTTGGATTATACGGAAAATTTTAGAATCTTTTCGTATAACATTTCCAGCTAGGTGTTATAGATCTTGTAATATTTATTTATTAAGAAAAAAATTTGACTTATGCTAGGAAAGATCCACAACTTCTTTCTGGAAACAGATATAAAGTTAGTTTTTGCTTCTTGGATGACGCTAAACTATGATACATGATAAATTTAAAGATATTGTACCAAGCGTTCCTGCCGTTAGATTTTGACGACTTCACACAGTTACATATTTTTTATTTCGAATGGAGCACTGTGTATTTTTTCGTTCTGTTTTGTGTACATTGAAATTGTCTTTCAATCCATAATATAAGCATTGTTAAGGTTGCGATTAATACGTTTGAAAAAATTTGTAAATTTCTATTTTTTTGCAGTTTTTGTCATATTTGGAATGTAATGAAATTTGCTATAAATATAAACATTTTAAAAACAACAAATTTGGTTTGGCCACATTGGTCACACAGATTTTGCCGTATTGTGTCGCTACACAATTGTTTATTATTTTTGGAGAATATAACAAAGTTCTGGCATTATAACAAAATTTATTTATTTATTTATTGGTAAATAATCAACAAATCATAGTGTTCCAATTACAGACTACTGTTTATTATAAAAATAAAAACTTGACAAACTAAAATCTGATTATGTTTTTGGAAAAAAATGTATTGATGACGTCATGAGTCGTTTCTGTCAAATCCCAAAGATAATACTTTAGATTGAAAATGGAGCTCATTTCATCCCATTTAATACCTACCACATGTCTCAAATTTGTCTTATTTAGACCCGCCGGCAGAATTATTACAATAATAATTGTCATAGTTCTAGTTTAAATTGTGAAGAAAAATACATCACCATACATACCTATTTGACACATGCTAAGCAAAAAAGCAAACTTTATTACACTCCAAATATGATTAAAACTGCCAAATTGGTAGAAATTTGCAAATATTTTTAAAATCACAACTCTAACAATACTTATATGGTTTGAAAGATAATTTCAAAAAGCACAAGACAGAGGAAAAATACAGTGTTCCGTTTGAAAAATAAATAAATAAATAAATCTAACGGCATAGATAAACGCTTGGCATAATATATTTAAATTTACCATGTACCATAATTTACGGTCCTCCAAGTCCTTTATGTATATCAAAAATAAACTTGATATTTATGTGCTGAAAGAATTTGTGGTGTAGCATACGTCAATGTTTTTCTTAATAAATTAATATTGTAAAACTTATAACTCCAAGCTATGGGGATGTTATACAAAACGACCCTAAAATTTTCCACAGAATCCGAAAATGCAGTAATATACAAGGTGTTCTGTTTAAAATAACGAAGTTGCTGTCCACTTCCTTTGAAACCGAAAGTGCTGGAGACTAGTGCTAGATATTTTAGTTTAGTATTCACTCCAGGGACTTTGTTATGATGCCAAATTTTCAATATCTCGAATAGGTACTTTTCCAGATAATGACTGAGGAAGTTCCCGGTAAAACACCCTGTATATTTTATAGTTACTACAGCATATTCTATGACCATACTATTCAGTGAATAAATATAAAGTGCTAACTTTCAAACTATTGTTAAGCTGACACTCTTATATAAACAATAAAAAATGTAGGAAGGCACGTCATGATGCGGTAATCTATGATCCATATCCACATTGTGGTCTTCAATTTAGGTATTAAGGTATATAATTCCCCAAAACTTTCTAACCAAATGTTGCTAAATCGTAAATGTTAAGAGATAGGAACTAAAACTAATAGAAATAAAATGTCTAAATGTCGCTTTAAGAAATTGATTGATACCTTTCTCTTTGAAACCCCAGATATTTTATTATAAACAATAATTGAAACCATCTAGTTTTCTAAGAAACTTATAAATTAATTTTTAATTTTTTCCAAAAACCCATTAAGGAAACAGTAAATTTCTAGCAGTATATTCAATATAGTAATATAACATTATAGGGCCTATGGACATGAGTGTACTTACAATTGGAGAATTGAAGATATTAAATATACTTAGTTTTAAATGATTCAACAACTCTGTATTTTAAGATACATGCATAGAAGTAATATTGTACTGAGACATATTTAGATAAATCTTCACATTTTGCCCCATTAATGTCGCCCTTTATTAGTTCACCCTGTATGTGGTTCATTGTTTTTTCCCGACTTGAATAATTAAACTATATCATTTTATTAATATTAAAAGGAAAGATAATTCTGTGAAATCATATAACTTGTGTGAAATTCTGGTATTCGATATCGCTGCAAAAACTACGTATTATTACTAATTTAATTTTAAAAAGACTGGAACTTTTTACCTTAACCTAGTTTAGATTTAATTAAATTTCAGTTAAATTTCATATACAGAGTATTGTGAATTTTGGTGTACCTACTTTAACATATACTGAATCAAGAATTCAGACGTTTTACGTCACGGCTGACGTTACACGTAATTTTCGATATTTGGTCGCGTTAAAAACAATGTTTTATTGCAATTGAGTCCAATATATGATGCAAACTTTTAGTGTAGTATATAGTTTTATTACTATCAGTTGCAGTTTCTTAAATATTTTGATGAAAATATAATGAATTGTTCATTTGTTCGTAAGACGTAAGTCGTCTGAATTCTTGTCGCGAGTATAGATATTTATTTAAACGTTTGTATAGAGTATCTAATACTATAGAACTGGAATAGGACTTACAGTTTAAATGCTTCGCATTTTAATGCCCTAGAATCTTTTCTATGTTAAATATGCTTATAATGCATATCATAATAGTTAATAGATGATGAAGATGTATCTAATACAACTGTTCAATTCAGTGTTATATTTTCTATAAAAATAAATAAACTAAAAAATAATTTAATGTCATACATAACATTAAGGGGAGGAATACAAAATACCGGGTATTTTAAAAAGGAGCTACTACTAGTGGGGACATTTTAACTAGATATCTAGGGGTCGCTAAGTAAATATGTTATAAATTCTTATTCATAATAAAAGGAAGAATATGAGAAAAAATTAGAATCTAATGTATTAAAAATGTTGGCATTTTGAAGAAATATTTCTTAAAAAGTGGGCCTATACTCGTATAAGTGTATATTTAATTTTGGCTGTTTTGAAAATTTAAATAAGACAAATACAGAAATTGCCGCACTTTGTTTTTATATAAACTTACAACATGCATTGACTAAGCCTTTTTTAAATTTTATAATCCGTGTTATTTACGTGTACCTGTGTAAGATTGAATAGTATTTCTTAACACTTTACGTTTAAGAAATCAGACTTTTTCATTACACAAAATTTGTATATGTTTACTTTTAAAATGAATAGTGTTGCTGACTCATATACTGTAAATAATTAAATTTAAATGCTGAGTGAATCAACTGAGTTAAATTTATAATACATAAAAAGGTATTTACCATTTTCACAATTTCATTCATTTCTGATATTTATATAGATCTTAGTAAGTAAAATTACAATTAGATACTTAAGAATGTTTTGCTCACATTGGTGTAGGCAGATATTGAGATATTGTTGTGTGAAATTGAGCCCAGTTTCACTATTTGTTTACAGTGACCATCATTGATAAGCTAGATAGCTAGTTCTATGTCACAAACATATTAAAACAATAACTGACTTGCCATTGCTTAGCTTGAAGTAGTTTGTATTATTTTATAGAAAAAAGTTGACGAAAGTTGTAGGATTATATTTACTATAACTTTTCAATTAGGTTTCAAGCAAAATTTGCATATTTTTGATAAATAATTTTTTTCATAAATTACTATATGCTTATTAAATTTGACACAAAATTTATTCAACATAATCTAGCGTGGACTTATTTTAACAACCAGTTGTATGGATTTTGAGTGAAATTATACAACAAATTTTTTTACGGTGTATTGATACTGTTACATCAAATAATTAAGTATTGGAAAAAGTGATGTTGCAAAATGGCATGACTTGACTAATGATTATCACTATTACTTGATTTGAACTTGACTCGAGTTGAGGAGCTTGAAAATCAAGTCAAGTCATGACTGATAGATGACTTTGTAATTCATAAAAAACGGAAGGACATTAACCAAATGTTAGTGTATTTTACTTACCTATATAATCTTTATAGTTATATAAAAAAATAGTTCTTGGACGCGAATGTGTTATTTAAAAAGTTCAATATTTACAATCCAGTTAATAGGTACAGTACCTAATTTTAAAATGTTGTCTAAAAATATGAAAGGTAACCCGAAGAAAACATTTACAGAATCTATTAATAACGAAAGAGTTTAATGCAAAAGAAGACCAATCTCTTTTGCAATTATAGGCGCAAAGTTTTTTGGGATTTCGTCGCAAAAACTGAAACATGTAACTGATCGATGATTTAAATTTAGCGGAAAGGAAACAATCATTCAAAAGTTCTTGCCAATTAAATAAATATTATCCATAAAATTATATTTCTACATTGCATAAAATTTGGTTCCTTATTTCCGATTTGTCAGGGTTGGAAATGTATGTAAAGAAAGCTGTCGCATGAAACAGACGTTTGAAGTATTCGAATGTATCACAAAAAAAATTTCACGCCCAAATCACAGATCAGTTAAAAAACTAATATTGTTTTATTCAAAAGTTTCCGTATTTTACATTTTAGAAAGGCATACTTATGTAACAGTATTACAGTTTTGAAGTTTTGTTTGTTATTATACTTATAGGTAAGTAAGTATTAATAGGAATTAAAATGTTGAAGTTTCGCATCTCCTTTTGCTGTAATTTCAGTAAAATATATCACAATTTATGATTTCTGATATTATCCAGTTTAGTATCTACTTAATAATTAAAAAGACATGTCTATTATTATAATAAATATGTCAGATACTTATAAATACTACTTATTAAAAAAATTAAAGAGCTGTTTCTGTTTGCTTTTGTGTTACTTACTAATAAAGAATTATTAAGAAATAAAAAAATCAAACTAAATCAATACCTAGGTAAACAAAAAAATTCTATTAATAATTTAAGATTTTATAGTATGAGTAGGCAAGATTTTTACAATTAATTAAAACTTGCTACTTCTTTCAACGTAAACAGTAGATGCCTAGACATGTGGACTAATAAATATTTGTTTTAATTATTCTGTTTGATTGAATAGCTAGTATAGCTTTTATTGAACGAATGAACTAAATGACTATTAAAATATATATTCAAAAACACTTGAAAAAGTAATAATGCCATTAAAAGATAACAACTCACCGCTTCCTTTTGATACACTAACAAATTCACACCACAATACTTCTTGCTACCGCAGTAGGTGATGCACTGAACTTAACTGAAATAGAGAGTTCCCAATACGACCGACCGTTGAAATCTCCTACCCAACGTTATCAAGCACGGTAATATAGGCGCAGCCCTATAGTGCGGTAGCAAAATACCTTTTTGCAATTGTTTCACAAAGTAATTCCATGACTTACTTTGCTCTTTGCTCATATCTTCGGCAAATGTTAAAGAAATGTGAAAAGTTCAATAAGGAAGTCATTATCAAATATGGGTAAGTTTGTATTATGCAAGTTGGAAAAGATTGCACAGAAAATAACACCATAATGGTTTTACAATGCTGCTATGCAACTCTTGTAGAGATAAAAATTAATTCTGCTTTTTGATAAATAGTTACCTATTTAAATATCGACAAATTACAAAAATGCGTTTCATTATTAGCAGGAGATACATTACTCTAGCTTTAGCTGATTAAACTTTTAGCAGATTGCTTTATAGGACATGAAATGGTTATATTGTTTATGGTTCAGAATTATTGATTACCTAATTTACACAAAGTTTCACTATTGATAATGAGCTAAGGACAATATGTAGAGGTTATTGCGATGTATCTTTTTTGCTAATTCTTTTTTTACCATCTACCTACTAATTTTCAGATACTTCCACGTCAGTATTGCCCTATCACATTAAAGGAGTTTTTAAGACATGTCTGAAATGAGTTTTAATTTGTCTTTATTTAAACACCGTAATATTTTCCAGTAAAATTTTATTTGAACAACTTTATTGATTTTCATTGTAGGATTTATTAGTGGGGTCTATAAATAAACTAAAATAGTATGTAGCTATACAATGTGTCCCGTTCTTTTTTCAGGTTAACACCTCTGGAAATATGACAAGGCTGTCGAATTTCCGCAAGCTAAATTTTTTATAATTAGTACACTACTCTAATATTCTATTAACCGTTTTATTGGTGTGTGTAGAATGGAACTTCCCTTTATGATACTAATTGTACAGAAATTGGCTTGGAGTAATTCCGCATCTCACATTTTTAGACGTGTTAAGCTGAAAAAATCGGACTGTTATACTGACATACGAGTATATATCATGACCTACCTACTACCCATTAAAAATATTTTTTTATAAAGTCGGTAGTTTATCAAACGAATAAATAGATGCATACCTAACTATCAATCCACAATATATCAATTTTTGCAGAAAAGTATACATGGTGTTGAAACATAGTGTAAAATGTTTAAGGAGGTAATAGTATGAACTAAAATAAGCAGAAAAGTCTCAATAAACATGGGTCTGCAAAGTAACGGTTGCGGAGATATGGAATGTTTTATGTTTTTAGCCCCTTTTTTATTTTGCAATAACGTTGTGTATTTTCTTATAATAGTTGGTTGATGTTTAGTACGTATTTGACAGTTGCTCTCAGTGCACAAGTTTTCTTTTGCTATGGCTGGTTACTCTAACGCATAATTAACAGACATGCATTTCATGTATGGTCGTGCTAATGGGAACGCCACCAAAGCGCGACGTCTTTATGTTGACGCTTATACAAATCGCCAGATTCCTTCACAACGTATGTGTGGAAGAATTCACCAAAGATTGTGTGATACCGGTTCCTTGAGCAAACAGTGCCATTTATCCGGAAGACCAAGGTCGGTATCCACTCCTAGAGCAGAAGAAGAAATTCTAGCACTGGTAGAGCAGAATCCAGGTACGAGTGTGCGGAGAATATCAGCCGAGGTAGGAATTAGTGGTCCTCTTGTTTGGAGAATCCTTCGCGAGCATCTGCTTTACCATAACATGTGCAACGAGTACACAGGCCTTAAATCCAATAAATGATCATCAAGCACGTTTGGTGTTTTGCCGCTGGTTTCTACGTCATGATGCTGAAGACCCTCGTTTTCTTGCAAACATTCTATTTACTGATGAGGCCGGGTTCACAAGAAATGGAGTGTTTAATTTTCACAATACGCATATTTGGGCCGACGAAAATCCTCATGCTCTAATAGAATCTGGACATCAGGCACGTTTTTCATTAAACATTTGGATGGGTATTGTAGGTGACAGGTTTCTAGGTCCTGTTGTTTTACCAAACGGATTAACAGGCGCTGCTTACCTCAACTTTCTGCAGAACACACTGTATGAGTTTTTGGAAAACATTCCTTTGAATCAGAGGCAACAAATGTGGTTCCAGCATGATGGTGCTCCAGCTCATTTTTCCATGGCCGTTAGAGAGCATTTACACCAAACTTTTCCACATAGATGGGTAGGAAGGGCCGGACCTGTTTTATGGCCTCCAAGATCGCCTGATCTGAACCTTCTAGATTTCTTTGTTTGGGAATATTTGAAGACATTAGCGTATCGTACTCCTGTAAATAGCCTGGAAGAGCTGCAGCTACGGATTAATCAAAAGTGTCAAAAAATCCAAACCAAGGAAGGTGTTTTCGAAAGAGTTCGAATATCGTTGAGACGAAGATGTCGTGCCTGCTTGGAAATGGACGGAGGGCACTTTGAACATCTTCTGTAACTTTGTTTTTTTGTTTGTTAAAACCTTCCTTTGTCGGTTTATTCCTAATAAAATAAAATGTTTGAAAAACGAATAGTTGTTTATATTTCCGCAACCGTTGCTTTGCGGACCCATTTTTATTAAGACTTTTCTGCTTATTTTGGTTCATACTATTAACTCCTGAAATATTTTACAATCTTTTTTTAACACCCTGTATATACACTATTTAAAAAAACATTATTATAATCTGATTCCATATTAACTTTGGTTGGTTGGAAATATCGAGAATCTGAAACGTGCATTACTTGATTAATTTTTAACAAGAATTTCAATTTTTTTTATTAAAATAACAATCCAGCATCACATTGCATATAATTATATTGATATTAATTTTGTTTTATCTTAAGAAACATATTTATTATAATGGGACATTAACGATAATAAAAAAAAATTAAATGAGAAACATATCTTTTCAGAATTGATTACGTTTCGGTTGTTGTCCAATAACATAAAGCCATCTCCAGATGTAAAAATATTATAGGTACATAGAAGACACAAACACTACTAGCCATTATAACTATTAATCAAAACTTTCAAAAGTAATTTAAAAAATACATACTAAAATATGAAACATCTTGTATACTATTACATTTTTTAATTCTCCACCTTTTCCTGATTGTATTGATGTAAACATGTAATATTTTGTCTTCTATTGTTAGTGACATATCGGTAATTTTATAAATTCGTAATTACACCTGTAATTTTTATTATAAATTATACAAAACTATGACTTAATTATACTCAATTGTCTTTTTTAATAAATATGTGAAAATTAATCAAGAAATGTACCTATGTTTAAGTTTTCCGCTATTTTCTATACTCTATTTTTAAACTAAGGAGAGTGATTCAAAATTATCTCGTTTAAACCCTTACTTGTCATTGGTTAATTTGTCGCCAAGTATACATAACCCTACATTAATTCATGTTTATTATCAATGTCAACACTCAATAACTATAGCTACTAACCTTCAAAATGTCAATCATACTAGTCTAAGATTAACGTTACCACTTTCTCCTCCTCCTTATTAATCCAAAAGCAAATAAAATAGTCAACAACGAATTATATTGGTTATTGTGCATTTTTTCTGTTTTTTTTTTCAAATTTATAGTCAAATTGATGTAAGGTTAATGTTGCCCCTTCGTAGATTTATTTTGTGTTTATTGTTCCTTCTTGTTTCTCCAAATGCAAATAAAATAGTTATTTTCATAACTTAGCAACGAATTGTACTGCTTTTGTGCATTTTTGTGTTTGTTTTTCAAATTTACCGCGAATAGAATCTAGTTATATTTTCTAGTTACTGTTCCCTGTATCACGCTTTTGTATGATCACTCTGTACCTATCCTCCACATTAGATCAGCCAGTTTTCATTCATTTTTATTTTCATAATGAACTTAATCGAATTAAGTTGACAAATGGATCTATGTGCACTTGTTAAATTTCATTACGGTATTTTAATAGTAAAACCTATTCAGAAGAAATAAAAAAACAGGTTTTCAGTTTTTTATGCTATTTATAAAGTTATGAATATTATGAAACAATATATATCTCTTTAGCAAAATAATAGGGCAATTAAATTGTGAAAGAAATATGCCAAAATTGGCAATACTCTGAAAGATATATAAGTCGCGACAAGAATTCAAACGACTTACGTCATACGAACAAATGAATAATTCATTATATTTTCATCAAAATATTTAAGAAACTGCAACTGATAGTAATAAAACTATATACTAAACTAAAAGTTTCCATTATATATTGCACTAAATTCCAAAAAATGATTGTGTTTAATGCGACCAAATATCGAAAATTACGTTGACAATAAAAACAAATGTGTTACGTTAGCCGTGACGTAAGACGTCTGAATTCTTGACGCGAGTATAACTTTAAATGGATAATTTTGTTTGTTCCTGTATAATGCAGACATATTGAATACCAGTCATTGCCTAAATTTCATTGTTGTCATGACGGCTTAAGCGTTATAATTGAAATTTATTTTTCAACTTTAAAGGTCAATAACCCTTAACGAAGCTCTATATTTTTATATGAAGTACTAGACAACTATTTTGACTCCCCTGTATGTCCTTTCAGTTCTGGCATTTTGGGATCTCTCCGGACGCCCTGTATACAGAATGTACTACCATTAAGTACAAACATTTTCATTACGTACTAAGGAAGACTTAAAAGACAATAAAAAAACAATACGGAATTGTAACTCAATGTTTAAAAAATGTGTCAAAACTCTCGTCACCTATGATAACCATTGTCCGAGACAGCTTTGATACAGCATTTATAGATAACAGCTAATCCGGTTAGCTGCAGAATTTTACATTTATTTGTCGTCAGGATTATACCCACTAAAACACGGCCGTTTAGGCCGAGCAGGAAGTAAGCAGACCAATTATGTCTCACCTGCACACAGTTTATATGTGAACATAGTTATGAAGGAACAGCCCGTTCAATTGTCGGTCACCTCACCTATGGCATGCTGATGAAGGCTAACAAGTCCGAAACCGGTCTATGTCTGGTGGTGTGTCCGGCAAGGGTTCTTGGCTGTTCACACAGATACTTCAGGAGTAATTCAATGCCGGTCGGGGCATTAGTCCGCGGAGTAGTTGTTTCCTGCAGTATCATTTACAGATTTAATAGCTCATCGCCTAGGGCGAGAGGTCTGCGTTAAGTACCTGCTGCAGTCTAGGTCGCTTCGTGTAAGTCGAGCCGCTTAGGCCGAACAGGAAGTAAGCAGACCAATTATATCTCACCTAAAATACTTTTGTGGGGGAAAGAAGTAACTAAAATTTGCCAACACAGTTAGTTAACTAAAAATCGGCGGTGGCGTAGTAAACTATTATTTAAAATTTCTTGATTTAGCGATCGTAAGAGAGATTAATATAGTAATAAATAAAGAAGTGGTAATAAATTATAGTATTGTAAGTTGTGTTACAATAATTCATCCGTAAATATATCCAGGCGGCACTAATTATTTTAAGGCAATATACATCATCTGATGAATAAGTTCTGGAATTTCTTGAAAAATCGTTACGTCGAACCAATTTAGTTCGGTCAATCAACTGACTGAAGTAATAAATAGGCCAAGTTTCATTTTGTAACTGGTATTTTCTGCAAGAATTATCTCCATCATAAAGCTATAGGTTCGATGACCCTACACTGTTAGAAAATAAATACACATTTTAACACAAAAAAACACAGTACTGTATAATCGAGATCCACACGAAATTGTGTATATTTTTACACGTTTCTCTGTATGTAGCAGTGTGTTAAAGCTTTAACACAATCCACTGTGTTAATAAAACAAATGTTATGTGTAATTTTTACGCATTTTAGTCTTATTTGTATAAATAAAGATGTAGATTTCACACTGCTTGCTTTCGAAATAATTTTTAATAAATATAATTTTTGTAGTAACTTCATTTTGACATTTTCTAGAAATTTTCCCAGTCGCCGAGAATGCATCGTACATAGCCTGGAATGTTCTAGTAAGCGCTAAAATAAACGTATTATAATTTCAAAAGCAAACAGGAACACAATTAACAAACTAGAAATGTATGTGAGCTTCCAAATCCATGTATTTTCAGGATTATGGTGTTACAGTAATAATAACAAAAAAGATATTTAATTTTTTATGATTTTATTAAAAATCTACAATTACAAAATATTTGACAAAATTAGTAGTAGTACATATTCTAATAAGGCACTAGAATAATGTTCTATTAAATATAAAAAAATCATAAACAACAAACATTAAACAAAGATGAATTTAGGCACTATATATAATATTTGGAGTTTATGAAAATTAACTTGTAACTAAAGTTACAAGAAAATCAGAATACAAAGTAATCTAAAACGTCAAAGTGAACTCCTAATATTTTTTAGAATTATAATCCTAATTAGTTTTAATTTTATCTCAGTTATCAGCAATATTTGTTGTAATCAGGTAAGTATTTACAATTTTCTTTGATCAGACCTTAATTGAAATTAAAATCTTCTCCATATGAACACAGCAAACGAGAGGTGACTGAACACAACAACGCTACTCGACTAACACGGCGTAGTAACGTGTGTTGAAACAGCTGATATACAGCAGCTGCATAGTTGTGCTCAACTGGTCAGAATAAGTGATATAAAACACAGTGGCGTATTAAGTTTACACAAAGTGGTGTATTTTTAACACATTACTGGTAAATATTACACAAATTAAGTATATTTTATTATAATACTAGTAATTTTAACACTTTGTGTAAAAAGTATTAAAAAAACATAGTGCTTAAAACTGTTAACACAGAAATTTTACACATCCCAAATTACACAGCGGAAAATCTAACTTACACAACAACTTTTTTTTACAGTGTGAGTAATAGTGCGATATAATTAAACTTAGCTTAGTGCAAAAGCTGATACTGAAGCAACTACTACTGTGTAAACTTTTATACCTTTATTCAAATATTAGCAACAGTTTTTGAAGATAGTTTTTTGAACTCAATCTAGGTATGACAATAGTTTCAGTAGACCCTTTGCTTGTCTTTAAAACATAATTTTTTTTTGCACTTTGATGTTAAAAAAATGTATCTTACAAGTGACGCTACTGGTAACCATTTTCGAAATATATGCCTTATGTATCAAGATACAAAAATCTCGAATTTAAGAACCTTTTACTTTGTTAGCAAACAGACATTTGGTATACTGACAGTGTTATTGTTTCCCTGTAGAAGACAATAACAAATTTTCATACAGGTATTATACCCGCAGCAAGAATTCAGACGGCTTACGTCACGGCTAAGATTACGCAATTGTTTTTATTGCCAACATAATTTTCGATATTTGGTCGCGTTAAAAACAATCATTTTTGCAATTTAGTGTAATATTATATTGCAAACATTTGGTGTAGTATATAGTTTTATTACTCTCAGTTGCAGTATCTTAAATATTGTGATGTAAGTATAATGAATTATTTAATTGTTCGTATGACGTAAGTCGTCTGAATTATTGCCAATCAAATTGGTGTATTTAGAAAAATAGTGCACACATTACTTCAATGAGTATAGATTTTATTTATTGACAGAATTTGTATATACGGTTTTTGAAACTAGATTACTATTTAATGTATATTAATTTTATTGTTTTTCTCAGTATTCTGGTTACATCTGCGGCTTCTTCTACACGCAACGAATTTTCAATAAAAAATTTGATTAGAAATTAACAAGTTACCTAATAGTAGGTATTTTATTTAAGAAATGAGTTATGCTGTGGTTTTTCTTATTCCGTGAGTTAGTTCTAGAGAGAAGCTCAGAGTATTGCAAAAAATTATGGTTCATTATCTGTGTACTTTCATTATAACAAATTTGTTCCTTGTATAAAGCACCACAGCCTAGAATGTTATCGAGCACACAACACAGCTTAATGCTGTAGGTATGTGGGAACAGTTCGAAACTCATTTTGCTTTATTAGAAGCTGACTATCATAATTGTAATTTTGTACCATCTTAAATGGCAATTATATTATAGAGTAAAAATTAGTAAAGTTAACTAACACTTAGATTTAGAATTTAATAAATGTCATTACCACAGTACAATATTGGCAAATTATTTAAACAGTGATCCAATATTTGTAAAATTTTGCCATTATTGGTATATTGATGGTTTCATTGAACCAATATTTCAAAAACTATATGAGACCGATATTCGACCATGATATTGATAAAAATAACTGTTTGTTTTTATTAGTCAGATGTAAGTCACTCGTAAGCTGCCTACCAGACATAGACCGGTTTCGAGCTTATTAGTTCTCATCACTATGCCGTAGGTGAGGTAACCGACGAATAACCTTAACTGCTTTAAGTATATCTAACCCAATAGTATGGACCATGGGTCCATGAGTTGCTCTTCTATCTACCAGTTTAAGACGTCAGTATTTGAATCGTGTTTGTCATCCACCGCAGGCTCGAATCCTGTGGCCAGCAGACCGTATATCAGCTACTTTTGTGAAGAATATTGGCATCCTCTCTGTGGGTATGGTGGAAGAACATTAACTTGGATCAATATGAGAGATTGATGCAGGTTCACGTTTGAACACCCTCCTAATTAATGAGGTTTTCATCATTCCTGCACTGAATGGTGGTTAGAGCCTACCAACGTAAGTCATTCCTGGGAACAAATGCGGCCTGCGCTTAATAATAATATGATATTATTATTATATTCTATTATCTGGGACTACTGTTTCAAGGATCAAGAATTTCATAATATTTCCTTTTTATTAAACAAACAGTTGTGTTTGTTCATAAATGAACTATATAAGTATGCATAACACAGAGTTTTGATATCTTCTTCTAAATCTAGATGAGTTCGGTATATATTCAAATATGATTTTGGTTGATTTATATTAATAACTTTTTATTTTTTAATAGTAGTATGTTGTGTTTACGATAATTATTAATTATTGAGCACAGTCTATCTCAGTAGTTCTGAGAACAGCGTAGAATCCGTTATAACGTCAAAATATGAGATTAGAGAATCAAAAAATTAAATTTTCACTACTTGAAACTAACAAGTCCGTAATGTCCGGTATATTTTACATACTGTCTAGGTCACTTTGTATAACATATGATATAGTTAGTTGAAATGTGACCAATGGACATAATCTTTCGTGACAAATTTAAATTATATTTTCTGAAGCACAAAAATTATCACTTAAATTGCACCTTTAAAATATATAAGTAAAACAAAATACATTCAGTATAATGTGTTTATAATAAGAAGCGTATTTTAATTTGATTTGTTAACAATGTTTTCTTCTAGATAGCTACAATGACATTATTTCACACAAAAAAAACGTATTATTTCTAGACGCTCTATACAAAATCGAGATTTACATTTAAATTGAAAAAATTGTACATGTCATTGACCGGACAAATTTGTCGATGCATATTTCTTATATTGCTTGTCTCGAAGCAACATTAGATACGGCGCCGATAATTTCATTGGAAAGTTACTTGCTCTAAAATTGCTATTAGAGAATTGGTAGGTACCTAATTAAACACACAAAAGCAATTGGCATCACGAGCATTGGAATATCCTAAATTTGATGTACCTTTTAGTAGATCTATGATGATTCAGGTGTTTTCTTTAGTTGCTTAATAATTTATATAATAATAATATCTCTACTCCTCATTCTAATCACAGGGATTAGCCCAGAAGTCGGAGACTTGTGTGGAAGAGGGGGCGGCATGTTATTATTAAGCAGGCCGCATTTGCGCCCAGTAACGACTTACGCTGGTAGGCCCTAACCACTATTCAGTGCAGGAATGAGGGAAACCTGGAAAACCTCATTAATTAGTGGAGTAGTCAAATATCAACCGGTATCAATCTCTCACATTGATCCAAGCTAACATTCTTCCACCTTACCTTGCCCGCAGAAGGGGTGCCAATCTTCTCTACGAATATAGCTTATATATGGTCTACCGGCAGCGGGACGCGAACCCACACCTAGTCACCTCGATTCAAGTACTGACATCTTAAACTGTGCGACCACTGACCAATTCCTGCTTTATTATAAAGAATACAGTTTTGATATACTGCAAAATAAATAATTGAAAGGAAGAATTTGATGTATTCCAATTCATTTATACATGTTAATTTAATACTTTGTATTTATAGGCACACTTAGCTTTAAAACCACAAAAATATTGGCCAAATCATGGCTTTGATATTGATTATATACAGGATAAGTAATGGCCCATGGGGACATATTAGACTTTTCACTTCAAAATATTACGATTTAAGCCAAGCTGCCTTAATATAATGTTGATAATAGAAAATATACAGCGAAAAGTTGGAATTTGTAATACACTGTCTGAATGTATAAACTTATGGATAAGAAAAATTGTAATCTGTTTTCTTTTTAGACGTATTTCCTAGAGGGCGACATATTTTGGCCCTAATATTATCAACATTATCACATTTTATAACAAGATTCTTAAACATACATTGTGTTTGATGAAAAAATATATACTTGTCATAAGTCTCAGAAATAGCTTTTCAACAATATGCAGTTAATTGTACAATATTTTTGAAGTAGGCACCAAAATTATCTTTGCTCTTGCAAGTTGGATATGTTGAAGGTAGATCGAAAAGCAATACAATTTGCACCGTTATAAAATACTACGGATAGTATTTTTATTTCATACTGTACTGTAATGAGTCCAGAAAATGTTTACTTCCCGGACTGCTTCAAAAAAACACAATATTCACATGTTTTATCTTTAAAACTACAAAATCAAGCCTATAAAAACTAATTATAATTAACAGTAACTGTGCAATGTGAATTTCCTTGCAGGCTGAATGCAGGAATACCTTTAGAGACAGAATCTTCACTAGACACGGTAGTGGTGGTGGATATAGTTTGTTGCTTGGTCTGAAGAACCTGTATAAAGTTTTCTCCATTTTGAATCATCCTGGCTGCTTTTGTTTTGTTTTCTAAGGAATCTTCAATATATTGTTCCGCAACAGATGAGCTTTTCCATACACCATGACGTGTTGATAAATCAGCTCTTTGGGAAACACATGTTCCTCTTCTATAACCCAAAAAAAAAAGAAAATCTTCCTTTATATTTTATGTTGGAGCTTAACGTATTCTCTGAATATTTCTAGAAAGTTTATTCCTTCATTATCGTCACTCAATACAGTGAATATCCGTTTTGTATTCATCTTAGAAATGGGAATGATTATAATTAGTTTGGTGGCAGAATCTTCAATGTCTTTTAGGGTCATATGGTATAACTCTTCTCGCCGACAACCACCAGCAATGCCTATCATTGCGATTACCTCTGACAATAGAGAAAATGGTTTAAAACTGATTGTCAAATTGACGATCACCTCTTTCTTTTACCATCAGCATAGACTTGAGCATCGAATATTTTGCCCACATTGTCGCAGGATTAATCTTTTTGGAGATATCCAAGAAGTACGCCAAAAGGATATTCTCATTCAGGCCGTTTTCCACCTTATACGTTTTTCTCCACACGTTGAAGAGCTGGTATTCCTTCTCATAACGAGCAGAAGACTTCGTAGGCACCAATTTACTGGTTGCTTCAGCACATTTTAGCTCGATTTCTTCTATTTTTTACGAAAATTATCACAAAACACGCACGGGATGACAAACTGTAAAATTTGTTATTTTTGTTTTTACATCACTAAGCTAAATCAAAAGCTATGCGATAAAACAAGAATCGAAACCACGCTAACACCTACATACAGGTTATGTAAAATAGAACATTAAAATTTAATTTTTAATACAACACAGTATGAAATAAAACGTTGTACGATACACGACCGTGAAATGTCATTAAAGTACCATTTTCCGGCCTTGTAACGTAAATAATTATTCTATATGTAACGTTTTTAAAATGGAAGTCATACTGATTCTTGCAACTCGAGATAGTCGTCCTGAATTAGTTTGTAGATAATCCGCAAAGTGGCCAAATTTTTCGTCTTTTTTTCTCTAAATTTCTAAACAGATTTTTGAAATTGTTGATTATCAGGTTGTAATCTATTTCAAAATCCTCTCAAATATTCTTGTTGCCCAGCACGTCCATTGCAATTTAATTACCAACTATTGTCTCAGAATTTTTTGATTTTGTAAGGAATTGATTAAACTGGATAAATACCTTTTATCATTTAGAAACACAACTTTACCATAAATTGTGTCTAATAATTGTTAAAATTTAACTTACTGCTACTACCTACAATGTTAAAATACTGCAGCTGATTGCTGAAAAACTATTATGTCGAAAATGGTCTATTTCGAAGGTTAATAACAAGTATACCTTATTTCCTCAGAAACAATGCGAGTTTAAGATTTTTTAATAAAAAGCGTGATAACGTTAGCTTCAAAATTTACGTTCACATTTACATCACGAATATGGGAGATGTGATGCCCTTTAGGGAATACGTCGAAATAGACAACGGATTATGATTTCTCATACCTAATTGATTGTGAGGTGTCTGAAAAATTAACACATTGGACTTACTTGAGGTCTCATCCACACTACGGATTGCAGGAGTGGTATTTTGCAACAGTATAGAATCGGTAACAAAGCCCAACCTCCTCCACTTTCTCTACGGGACCTTTTCGTTACTTGGTACTTAGTTGATAGTTGGTAGTTAAAATTTTATGAAATTTCTCATTTGCAATTTTGTTCTTAATCAATTTTTTCATGTGGTCCAATGCCCAATTAAACAAAAACATGCCATGGATTCAGTGAATGAAAAAGGTTTGTCGCTTAACCTCACGTTGAAGTTTCCAAAATATTTCTCTGATGTAAAACATCCACTGTAATAGAAATTTCATATAAGTAGATAATTAATTCCCCCGAAATATTTCCATGTCCATATTATTTCTAACATGTGCGATACAGAAACATTTTGTTTTTAAAAGATACAATTAAACGATATTAAAGTTCTTTAAATATAACACCATGCAACACAAAATTGTATAGCTGCTATAGAATTTTATGAGATGGCCTTGTAACTGTGTTATAAAAATTCTTTAAGACTTCTATAATTATTTCCTGCAAGCTTTACAGAACCGCTTAAAGAACTAAAAGGTTCTATAGAACGGTGCCCATTTTTAAGGTATAAGTAAACGTTTTGAAAATGTTCTTAGAACAAACATTGCTCTATAAAATTTGCTCTGGAAACGTTCTTACAATTTTTACAGAACAAGAAATTGTTAGCTGGGTAGTAGAGATATAGAACACAATTAAGTTGTGTGCGTGTTAGGTTTACACAAAATGGTGTACTTTTAACACATAACTGGTAAATATTACACAGATTCAGTATATTTTATTATAATACTAGTAATTTTAACACATTTTGTGTGAAACGTAAAAAAACCATAGTTTGTAAAACTATTAACACGGAATTTTTACCCATCCTAAATAACACACTGGAAAATCTCGCTTACACAGCAACTTTTTTTACAGTGTAAGATAACTCTGAAGTGATATGAAGTGATGTCAACAACTGAAAAGTTATTATATTTCAGCACCCCTCACACATAATACCTAAAAGTGTATTTTTAATACTTTAGGTTATCTAAATTACCAGGTGGTCTTTTATCTATTATTTATGAAATACACTATATAAATCTTAAGAATATATTTGAATTTTGGTAACGATATATAATTTTACGTTAAAAAAAGTCCAAAAAACCATTGATGCTAAATCATACGAGCAACTAGATTTTTTTTATTTTAAGTTTTAAGAGCAATTCTTCAAATAAGATAATAATCTTATATATTGACGTTTCATCAATTTCTCGTAGGTATATTCTTATCCCTCTGTACCACAACTTTCAGCTCTTTATTTTTAGAAATAATGACGCTAGATGGCGTTCTCTAGAATTGCTATTTTTAGTTTTTTCACAATATTTCACCAATGACAGCAGGATCTGTTTGGTTTATATTAACAATTATCAAACAGCACATCTTTTCTAATTTGAACCACTCTGTATATTTTATGGTTTCCAAGATGTCAATTGTACGCCATGAAGAAACGGACCACCTTGTATAGAAAAAAAATCAGTTTGCACTTTTCGACATATGAGTATGTTACCACAGAATTATGTACCTATCTATTGTAAATAATTGGTAACATATTAGTTGGCTATGACGAATCAAATTTCAACGGATCCAGTAAAAAAAAATCCATTAATTTCAATGGGATTTTTTTTTTATTTAAGATTTCATACCGAAATCTCAAATCTTATTCAAGAAGTATTGCTATATTTTAAAAATTTATTTATTTTCTATTACACAACCCCGTCTAGAACAATTTTACAAAACTATGCGCTACCGATGAATCACGTTATTTCCAACGAGATCTAGCGTTGCATCAACAAAAGCAACGCGACCAGAAAATCGCCATGTAATATGTTAAGCAGCAGTATTTTATTACTGTGGACGTAAAACATTAACAACTGTACTTTTTCTTGAATCTGACCTTCAAAACGGAGAAAGTAATATGGCTACCAAATACTATACTATTAAACCAAAGAATCGTTAATATTTAGATATTTATTTTATTACGTAAAATTCTGTTAGTGAAATTGTGTTCAGACTGCGTTACATAGGTATGTAAAAAGGAAAATTAACACTATATCAAAAATCCGAATTCCTAAACAACAAAATTTTTTCTTAAACCACTGCTGCTAACCCTAGCCACAACGTAGTAGATTGACCAAACATTAACATTACGCAAAATATCCGAAAATAATACTACACTATACCCAACGGCCCAAATATCTAAAGAATGACTCATGTTACAAATCCGCTCGCAATTTATAGCAGTCGAAACACACATGCGACCCGTATCCTATAGAATCGTGTGCCGCATATCTCTGAGAGTATTACCCGATTACACAGTTTCTGCTGCAGTAAGTACGCATGCGCCGCAGCTTCCTATTGCGGTGAATTGACGAATCCATCTGTTCTATTCTCAGCGCTATCATGGGCGGGTATATCGTTCGGGCGGGCAAAATTTCAGATATAATTTTTCGTTAATTTAATTATGAATGCAATTAATTTTATTAGTTATTTTGTGTTCTTAAGAGTGGATAATAATTCAAGCTCCGCAGCGTATTCCCAAAATCGTTCTAATTTAACAAGTGAGGAATATCGGATGATGTATGAAGAGTTTTGGGCGCGAGATCAAGATATGAGTGTAAGTGATGCTAAAATATGTATTTCATTAACAAAAATATACGTGAGAAGCATATATGTATAGGAAGGAAGATGGTATTTTTAAAATGAGTTCACGACAAAAAAATTAGATAAGATGAGCTAAGGCAAACGACATATGGAACAAAGTATTCTTCTATTTCACTTCCATTTTCAACAATTTGTCATCTGCAATTTTGTTACTAACCAACTTTGAGCTTTTCATGTGGTACAATTAAACGAATAAATGTCAAACATTCAGTCAAGTGAAAAAGATTTTTTTCGTAACCTCATCAGGAAGAATAGCCCACTACATCAGCACTGTTAAGTTTGGGTGTTTATATTGCTTCAATAATATAACTACAAGTAAATATCATAAATTCAGTAATAAAACAAGTTTGAAGCGTAACCTCACGTCGTAGGTTCCACAACTTTCAGGAAGAATTGTCCCCCACGTCAACACTACTAAACTTGGGCATTTATGTCGCCTTAATAATATTTTCCTCAACAAAATTTCAAATAATGTCATGAAATCGGTAACAAAAAAGTTTGTCGCGTGACCTCACGTTGAACTTTTCAAGAATAGCCCTCTACGTCATCACTATTAATCTTGGGCGTTTATGACGCTTCACTAATAATTTCTGCAACAAAACTACATGTTATTGTTATGAAATCATGTCACAATTTTAGCTGCAGAGGAATATTGATGAATGTCAGATATTGATATCTACTTCTTTATAGGTTTGCATTAGGTCAGTTTGACTTTTGTCTAATTTTAAATGGTGATACTTAATGACATCCTGATCACCTTTCACACATGTCTGTGAAAAATAAAGTATTACCTGGATCGACAAACACTTTCTTTAAGTCGCATATGTGCCTTAAAGAATGTATTTAAAATTTCTCCATCAACTCAATACATAGTCTGGCTCCTACACGGTCAGGGAGGTTGCACAAGAAGTTAGTTGTTAATTTCCTGTAAAAAAAATCATCTCTCTTGTTCACGTCTTTGGTACACTAATGACTTTATGTGTAGGTATCTATATTTCATCTAATTCATTTGACTAATACACTAAGAAATTGCTATAATAAGATCATAAAGTCAGTAAAACAATCTTGACAACTAACATATTAAGATTTTTTTTTATTTTTGGTCTTGTGTCTTTTGAAATTTACCACTATATCCTTGTGATGACTTCTAAACCTTTGACATCACCACATAATTTTGTTCACCTGTAGATACTGCTGTATACAGTATACAGTGTATACAGTCTATATAGGTTATACTACCCTGTTAAGAATAAAAGTCGCATCTACATTTTTTATTATTTTTGGTTTATGACACCCACAAGTTGGTAATTAGTACATGTTAAAACTGAGAGTCGTATTAACCTATTTTATGATGATATTTAAATCTGAATTGTATTTCTATATTATTTTTCAAAACGGAATTGCAAAAGGTTGTATCAATCAAAAATCTAATTTCTACTTATATGATAAAATAAGGTTCTGGTCTAATATAACCTAATCTGAGACATATAGTAATACGTTAAATAATATTTTTATTAAACATTTGAAATTTGATGGCACAGCAAATTGTCCAATCCAGACAATATCTCAGAATAAAGATTTTGTCAGTTTCGACTTATACTTACTTAACAGGGCAGTATAGTGGTCACTGATTTCCTGATAGATTCAATCAGCTGTCAAATCTTTATAAAATCAATTGCTCTGATTTGAATGGTACTAATGGTAGGAGGTAATATTACTTCATACATTTTCTATTAGTATCTTAAAGTAAATTAAACAATTTTATTTATGCAAGTGTCTTCCCTCCAGATAAGTTTTAAATATTTGGAGCGTTATTTTCATGAAATGTTATGAGTTTTTCTTTTACATTCTCAGTTTACATTGCATCAAACTGTCTTTATTGCACTCTCCATTACTAGTTAAAATTTTATTACATATTTTTGTTTATAGTTTAAAAAATATTATGCAAAATTTACGATAAAATCTTTAAGAATTAGATTGAAATTGAAATTATCTAAGGTTATCCCTGTTTTTAAGAAAGATGTGAAAGATGATGTTTCCAACTATCGACCAATATCTCTTGTTCCCGTCCTGGCTAAGGTTTTCGAAACTGCCTTAAAAATGCAAATTGTAGATTATTTTGAACATAATAATTTATTCCACTCTAGACAATACGGTTTTAGGAACAAAAGGTCAACAACTTTGGCTATTAATCAGTTGACTACTATTATTTTAAACAATTTTGAGTCAAACAATGTTGTCAGTGGAAACTTTTATGATTTGACAAAGGCATTCGACTGTGTCGCATGGGATCCTCTTAAATAAGTTAAAATTTTACAATTTTGATGACAATAGTGTGTCCCTTATTGAGTCTTACCTATCCAACAGAACTCAGTATGTTTTTTATAATTCCTGTTCATCAAACCAAACGGAAATAGTCCATGGAGTTCCACAAGGCTCAGTATTGGGCCCTATTTTATTTCTTATCTACATTAATGATTTCCCAAATTGTGACATAACTACCGATTTTATATTATTCGCCGATGATACCACGGCTTTAAAGTCTAATAAATAGAGGACTGGTTTGTTACCAACAGATTAAATTTAAATGTTGACAAAACTCAATCTTTGCTCTTTACACTTCACCATATCAATACTACAGATAACTCAAACGATGTTAAATTTCTTGGAGTTCACCTCGACACTAAATTAAGTTGGGAAAATCATGTCAACAATTTATTTACACGTTTATCTAAAAATATTTTTCTACCAAGTAATTTGAATCGTGTAGTCTCTAAGCCCGTGCTTATGTCCGCATATTATGGTACTTTTCATGCCACCATGACTTACGCAATTTTGAACTGGGGCCATTCTTCTCACAGTTTACAACGTAAATGTATACGAATAATTGCTGGAATAAAATACAGAGAAGATTGTCGTGAGCATTTCAAACAGCTAAATGTTCTTACACTGCCGTCGATATACATTCTTGAATGTCTCATTTACATTAAAAATAATGAACATAGATTTGCTCGACAGGAAAGTTTTCATTCTCACCATACTAGAGAAAGACATAATATCAGGCCAAACTTTCTTCAATTAGCGAAATCCAGAGATGACAAATTATTTTGGTATTAAATTCTTTAATAAACTTCCAACCGAGATTCAGTCCCTAGATATAAATTGTTTTATGTTATATATATATAATTAGAAAATATCTCAAAAGAAAAGCGTTTTATGATTTTAATGAGTTCTTTGCCGACCAGTTTTTAGATAATTATGGAATTGGTTTTTTATGTTTTTAATTTTAACTTATTTGCTGCTTATAATTGTACATTATTATGTCATTTTTATAATGTTCAATGTTATTTTACTTGTAATTTTATTTTAGTGTTTACTAGTATATGTATCATTCATTGCTTTCCTTTTTTTGTTTTTTGACTTGTGTAAACATTTTATTATGTATGGACACCAATAAATGATTTGATTTGATTTGATTTATCCAGGTAAGTATAGGTAATATACTCGACTTCCTTTGTCCACAGTAATTTTTTGTATCTACTCTTACTTATGATTACATTGTAGAAAAATATTCCTCATCAAATTCGTCATAGAAGAAAAGTAATGTAATCTTATTTTAAAAAAATTATAGTTAATTCATACAAATAATAATTATTACTATTATTATAATTTGGTAATGACAAAAAAGTTTGTTGATAAAAATATGTCTGTTTATTGAATTATAAAAGTAAAAACAAAAATTACTGTACATTTAATGAGATATATGTATAATACAGTTTTGAGTATTCTAATAGGCAGAGGCTCCTATTGACTTCGAAACTGAAAATGATCCACTTGTGCCTCCCACAATGCCACTAACCAAATTGCTAACTGCTCCTAGTGTTGAAATAGGGATCTAAAAATGACAATAATCAGTCAGTATAATTTATAGTGGTTTTCTGGGTTGATATGTCGTGATCTAGCCAAACGACCGCTGCCAGTAACATGATTAAAGTGCACATCCCTAGACTTAGATTGTTTGTCAGTGTTGTTCTCGAGATTCGAGATTCTGTAGAGATTCACCATCAGTCCCCTGGACCCGCCCATATACTGATTTTATTTCCTGTTGTTGGTATCACGGCTACTATGGTCGAAACCAAATCTCGGATAATGGTCTTCCCAAACAGCACGTAGCCATCTCTGGCAGTAACTGGCGCATTCCATGCTTTCAAATGATTCGGCATCTTCAGTGGCGACTCCACAAAAGTTTTACCGCGACTAATAGCGGGTCCGCCTAGTCTAACCCAAGAACAACAAGGGAACCTCAAAGAGTGAGCTTTTATTAACTCTGTATGTGATTGGGCTCATTATCTTCATAAATAATTTGCAAATTACAATAAACAACTTAAAAATTAATGAAGTGCCAGAACAAACGAAGTATAACACAATAATTCGACACGATTACTATTTTGTTTACTGACAGATTTTATTTGATAAATATTGTTTTAATTCTCAGTCTCATTATTCAAATAAAATAACTTTTGGAGTTTAATTGATGAAAATTGCATAGTAAATTATAAATAGTTTGTGTATTGAATCATTCTTCCACACGGTATGACATTTTTCACTAAAAAAATAGGTATAAAGAATTTTTGCTCTAGTGCTAGGTAAAAAAAAAGTTATAGCAATATCTTTTACATCAGATACATATTACGTGGCAACCCCTATAAGATAACTCAAAAGTAATATAAAATGTAAATTTGACATACCCAAAAACCCATCGACACCAATTTTGAAATTGATATACCAACAACTGCAAATGTTATTACAAGTTTTCGTAGAAAAATTTACTTCTACATACTCTGTCTCTGTTAATATATTAACAGTAACAGCAGGCATATAAGAGTATTGTTAATATTTTGGCTTAAACTACTACCAGGTGGTCCATGATCCACTACTTATGAAACATCCTGTATGCTCAACTATATAACGACTTAGTTTTAAAAATGTTATACAAATATGAGAAGCAGGGTGAATTTTTTTCAATTAATAATGTTACCTACATTAAATATATCACTAACAAAGTTTGGGTTGACGGACTTGGACACCGTGTAAGAACTTGTGGCTTCACCACCTCCATAACCTCCTCCATATCCGCCATCATAACCGCCACCAAAACCACCGCCGTAACCACCGCCGTAACCACCGCCGTAACCACCGCCGTAACCACCGCCGTAACCACCGCCATAACCACCGCCGTAACCACCTCCTAATCCTCCTAATATGTTACTGTAAACAAATATCAAATATATCTTTTCCTGAAACCATTATGGGCAGTTTTTATATCATTTAGCACAATTAATGAACATAACTCTAATTTTTTCAATTACATATTTAAAAAAGTAATTTTTATATCATATAAATTAATTTTTTACTGTATTAGAAAGGTATTTTAAGCTAATATATATCAAATCTCCTACAATTCCTATCAATGAAGTCATATGTATGCTCTCTGATACCAAACAATGCCAATGCCAATGTATGCCAATGAACAATTCCACAGACAAAGCTCTATCCAATAATTATCTAAAAAAATAATAATCTAGCTAAATTTACTAACCTATAAGATACCTTTCTAATACAGTAAAAAATGTTACAAAAGCTAATAATAAATAATATATGGGTAGATATTGTGGGGTGTAAATGCTGGTTGGGGCTTTAGTCCACAGAGTAGTTAGTTTCACACAATATTGTTAATACCTAAAAATATATAAAAACGATTACATAAAGAGTAAATTTTTCTTATTAATTAAGTAGGTCGTTATCATGTTTAAATTCATTGACAGGTTAATCACTTTTGATATTGTCAATATTCCATATCAAATAATTTTGATTTATTGGTATAATAATTTTTATAGTTAGATATTTGACTCAACTTTAAGGACGCAATCCTAAAAATGCAGAAATTGATCAGA
The DNA here is from genome assembly GCA_025584915.1 of Monochamus saltuarius. Taxonomy (NCBI): domain Eukaryota; kingdom Metazoa; phylum Arthropoda; class Insecta; order Coleoptera; family Cerambycidae; genus Monochamus; species Monochamus saltuarius. The sequence goes on from CM046724.1 coordinate 55,587,995, forward strand.
TCTCATCTATTGTGGTTGTATTTTCGAGTTCCCACATTTTCAAAAGTGAACTTAGATATTTATAGAATGCTTTCATTAAACCAGGCTAAATTTAGCTAGATTATTATTTTATTTGATAATTATTGAACAGAGCTTTGTCTGTGGAAATGTTCATTGACATACCTAATTGTTTGGTATCAGAGAGCATACATATGACTTCATTGATAGGAATTGTAGAAGATTCGATATACATATATTAGCTTAAAATATATTTCCAATATAGTAAAAAATGTTACAAAAGCTGTGAAAATGAATAATATAGGGGTATGTAGATATTTTGGGTGTAATTTAACGCTGGTTGGGGCTTTAGTCCACAGAGTAGTTAGTTTCACACAAAATTGTTAATATCTAAAAATATATATAAAAAAATATATTAATTAATGGCTAAAATGATAGAAGTTATCTTCTTCCCTAGTTATTATTTTCAGTTAGTTACTTTTTTTATTGCTGAAATTGAAATACAAATTAAATGGGGGTTAAATTAGTTTTACACTATTTAGTACATGAACGGGTATTGGTTAACATAAATCTGCAATATGTTAATTGTTGCTTACAACCTTGTTAGCTACTTACAAATGTTTGCGGAAGTGTACTCGGTGTGGGCGAGTGCGAAATTTAGTCTTTTCCACCACAGTCACGGGTGCTGGTGCTACTTCTTGCACAGTGCTTAAAATTAAAAGTTCAATTAATTATTTACAAGGATATGAATCAGTTAATGTATTATTTTTGTCAATGTATTATTGTAATTCTACAAGTATTACAGCACTAAAGCTAAATGAAAGCTGCGTGAAATGACGGATAGATGGCGTAATCTCAAACGTATTTTGTGACACCTACCAGACATATACCGCTAGCGAAGTTACTCAAATAGTCAGCTGTCAAACTTCAGATCGCTGAGTGCATTATTACTGTTGTTACAGCTATTTAATTAAGAGCTTGTCAGAGTTTTTAACGAGAGTAGTATTGAAATTCCTGCTTTTCATGTCCTGTCATTTTGACCTTATTTGTCTGATGCACTATCGGGTTATCCCTGTTTCCATGACTGAAACAATTTCTTCGTCTTTTTTGAAAAACTTAACAAATCTGAATTTTATCAAGATCATCGTTGATGTATTCATATCGAGGTGGAAAAGAATTATGTTGAAAAGTAAGTTAAATTCCACACCTCAATTTCTTTTATTTTTATTCCTCAGATTTTTTAGGTTGGTTACGATTATGTTCTTAACTTTTTTTCACTGATATTTTAATATTCTTGTAAATATAAGTTTACATCGGATAGTATATTAAATCATACGCACTAAAAGTTATCTATATTTGCTCATTCTGTAACTGAAGCAATACCGTGAGATTTATATAAATAAATAATTAATTGATTAATTATTGTAATATAGAAGGAATAGAAGGAATAAAGCTGTGAGAACTTGACATTTATTTAGCAGAAAAGATAGAGATAGTACCGTACTGAAATAGTGATTATTTCAAATAATAGAAAAATATACTTTAGCGTGTAGAAAACCTTTATAATAAATTTATATATAACATTAATAAGTTCTATTTAAATGCATAACCAAAAACTATGTTGCATTAGAATCCGATACACGTCGAATAAATTGCACTATAAATACGAGTAGGTAGGTATTATCCAGATTGCAAATTGTACCAGACCTATCGATACAACATTGCTTATGGCCTCGATGCTGTTGAGAAATAGTTTACGCGCTATTAAACACCTATTATTCCAAAATTTATTTAAAAATAAAATGGAAAATCTTTCCTACCCATATTGTTCCACACGTAATCCAATATGTAATGAAATGATTTCAATATTTTGCATATTCAAGTTTATGTTACTATACAAAGAGAACTATCCATTTCCTATAAACTAAAAATATGAGTATTTAAATTAATTTAAACCATATTAAATGTCTCTTTATTTCAGTTTCATTAGCACGTAAAAATATTAAATACAGTGGCTTCATAAATGATTACACGCCACGTGATCAGGGCCGAGATTCTCAAATCAGTCGCAGAGCAATTCATATGCGAATATTCTTTTCCTCACTACGGCAATTGAGAGAGACAAGAAATCTATTCGCATACGAGTTGCTCTTCGAGAATCACAGTCCTGGTCACGTGGCTTGTAATCATTTATGAAGACTGTAGTAAAATAAATATAAATAGTGGAATAGTTAATAAAATATTAAATTAGCACATACATACAAGTAAAGCATACAGTAAGATGCGACATGGAGGTTTTGAGCATATACAGGGTGTCCGGAAAAGACTTGTACAACGGAAGACCACAGACTCCTGGGTTAAAAATAAGCCGATTTAGCCCAATTTACTTATTTCCAAAATTGCTTCGTTTCGCGAAAAATTTGTGTTTATTCCGAATATCTCGAAAACGACTATATCGATGTTAACCATTTTTGAGCTACGCAGTTAAAAGTCTAAACGACACATTTTGACATTATTTAAAATCTTTTGCAGTCATTAGAAATATAAGAAAATCATGTATCATGCAAATATAAGCACATATTTTTTTAACCCCTGTACAATTACTCTCAGTTTTTTATATTAGTAGTTGACTTTATTTAGAAACTTTTTTACACTTTCAGAATTTTGAACAGATGAGTAGTTTAGGCAGAAAAAATAATTTTCGTATGTCAACAATATCAGCATTCGTTCTGCAACAAATAACGAAGTACCAGAAGCAGGCTCTGATATTTTAAGTATCGATTTATTCTTCGTGCTCAATTACTTAGTTACTTTAGATCTTACTTTATTTGTTGTTGTTATTGTTGTGTTTGTTTATGTTCCTCATTTTTCAATATTTCATCATGGATAAGTATACATATTCCGAACAAGTATATATGCTTTTGGTTTATGGAGTTTGTCAAGATAATGGCCGCAAAAGTGATATGGTCTACATGGACAAATTCCTCATCTACGAGTGTCAAATCATCAAACTTTTGCCAACATCGAAAGGCGACTTCGCCCAAACCCAAAAATTAGTGCAAGGCGCATTGGACAAGAAATAGGGATACCAAAAACCATAGTTCATGATGTTTTGAAGGAGCAGTTACTACGTCCGTACCAGATTCAATCGGTTCATGACCTGTTCAGGAACCCATTAAAACGTTTAGATTTTTGTAATTTTATAAAACAATATAGAACCCATGATATCTATTTTAGCAAAAAGATTTTATTTACAGATGAAGCATATTTTGCTAGGTCGGGAATTATTAATAACCATAACAAACACGTTTATACTGATGCATATCCACACTGTACTGAAATAAGACATTTTCAATATGAATTTAGAGTAAACGTGTGGACGGGAATTATAGACAACTTTATTATTGGCCCGGTTGTGTTTCCACATCGATTAAACTATTTAATTTTTTTACAGTAAGTATTACCTAATTTATTGGACGATTTGCCGTTATTACTTCGTCGTAACATGTGGTTTATGCACGATGGTGCACATTTTACAATACCCGCTAGTCAGTATTTACATAATCTGTATCCTAACAGGCGGATTGGAAGAGAAAACGATGCTCCTATAAAATGGCCACCTCGAGCACCAGACTTACCTCCTTGCGATTATTTTTTGTAAAGTATATGCCTACGCAGTTAATAATAAAGAGGAATTTTTTAGGCGAATCAAAGACGCAGTTAACATTTTACGAGGTAATCCAGTAATCATGGAGAGCACTACAACTTCGTAAAACCGTAAAACGGATTACTTATTGCGTACGAGAAAACGGTGGTCACTGAGCATTTATTGTAAAGAGATCATAACTTTTTTTTATTTGCTATATTAATCTTATTATCTAAATAAAATATAAATGAGTTTTGGAATTTTTGTTATTTGTTTCAGAACGAATGCTGATATTGTTGATATACGAAAATATTTTTCTGCCTAAACTACTCATCTATTCAAAATTCTGAAAGAATAAAAAAGTTTCTAAATAAAGTCAGCTACTAATAGAAAAAACTGAGAATAATTATACAGGGGATTAAAAATTTGTGCTTATATTTGCATGATACATGATGTTTCTTATATTTCTAATTACTGCAAAAGATTTTAAATAATGTCAAAAAGTGTCGGTTAGACTTATAACTGCGTAGCCCAAAAATGGTTAAAATCGATCAAGTCGTTTTCGAGATATTCGGAATAAACAAAAAAAATTTGCGAACTTTGGCGCTCCCTAGCGGCAAAACGAAGCAATTTTGGAAATAAGTAAATTGGGCTAAATCGGCTTATTTTGAACCCAGGAGTCTGTGGTCTTCCGTTGTACACGTCTTTTCCGGACACCCTGTATATGAAAGAGCCCTGGAACATGTTAATTTTATTTTGGATTGGAATTTTCTTAGTTTCAGTTCTCGGGCAGTGGGATGGCCAACCACTAAAATTTTGAATATAGAACGAGGGGGAGTCATATATCATTAGAAAGCCCATTGAATTCTCTAAACAGTGGTATGTAGTTTTTTATAATAGACATGTACTGTTTTAGAGAAATTGTTTTTTTTTCCGAACTGAAACTGTCTAATATTCGACCTACAACAATCGCTGCCATAAAAGAACTGAGGAAGTATTCAACGACATGAAAATGTGTCTATTTCGCGACAGTATGTTTCAGAATTGGTTGAACAATTTTAGAAGACTGGATTTGTAGCAAATAAAAAACCGAACATCGAACGGACCGTAAGAAACAAGACGACAAAAGTGGCAATTTTAGGCCATGTTACGTTTGACCCTACGTTGAGTACGAGAAAGTTAACAACTGCATGTGGTGTATCACAAATTATTATTCAACGGATTTTGATTACCTACAAATGTCAATTTTATAAAATTAGTTTGACATAAGAATTGCATGAAGATGATAGTGATCGTCGTTTCCAATTTTGCGAAGTAGTAAGTGAGCTAGCCATAGATAATTCACAATTTTTTTTTCAGCACCTATTTCAGTGATGAGTGGTATTTTTTTAAACGGTATGTTTACTACTACTACTTAATAGCCATAATTGTCGTTACTTATCTGATTCTAATCCAATGATACAAAAAATTTAATGAAGTATTTCAAATTAAATGCTTGGGATAGAATCTTTGGTGATCAATGGTAATGTAGCAGGAGAAATGGATTCTGAACTTCTGAGAGGCACAATTGCCCCCTGTTGTCTGAAATTATTAAAAATTACCAACATTATTTAGAGGATCAGTTGATATCTCAACAAGATGGTACTCCCCCTCACTACGCTCTGCGTATTCATCAGCATTTGGATTAACACTTTCCAGATCACTGGATTGAAAGGAGGGGTTTCATAGAATAGCCCCCACAATCATCAGATCTTTCTCCATTAGATTCTGTGGGGTCACTGAATAAACAAAATTTATTCTCTACCTGCGTAATTGGAAGATATATGTTAATGAATCACAAACCAATGTCGCCAAATCAACCCAGAAACACTTCATAATAAGCGAGAGCGTTTTCAACAAAATCTGTATTATTACAGGGAAGGTTACTAAAGTAATACTAAGATACTAAAGTAATGATGCAATTTTCAGCAATTGTTGTTCTTGCACACCATTTTTTACCAATTCGCTAACAGCAGTTGACTTGTTCTAATGGTTTGTTATCTTTTTGTGCTTTACATTCACACCAATAGCCACAGCAGATGATTTAGTCTATCCATTAATAGTATTTTTTCCAACAGCGATATTGTCGTACCAATTATCGTTCTCCTTTTCCCGTGTCGATTAGGTTTTAAGAACAGCCGTGGTGAAGAAATACGTTAGCTTCGTTTTGATATCAGTTTATGAAAAAGGCGTACTGGGCAGATTTGACTCACTATTGGCAATCAACCATTTACTATTTGTACAGCATTTTTAACCACCTTGGTAAGTTTTACTGAACACCGGATTATATTCAATGCAATTTGTTGGAGAGCCATCGTTATTTTTCTCGATTTGAAAAAAATCAAAGAGACAGGCAAATGCCGCGCCTCGTCTCCAAGCTAATTCTACAGCAGTATTATGGTAGAATTTACGCAAAAGACCTACCACGGGTATTTTCATCCTAACAATATTATTCGATTTACTTCTGACAAAATTCCTGGCTACATCGCAGGCATCTGGGACAGGTTTAAATACTATGCTGTTAAATAGGTCAATCATAATCTTATAGTACCTCTCCTGTAAAAGTTGCTTCTTTGAATTCTGTCCCATCTTCCTTCCTCATATTGACCGCTCAATCTTTTAGTATAAATGCCAGTTCTTCTACGCTTCTATGTTCATCTAACTCGTATTTTCGGTCACAATATAACTCCATAAATATTCCCCACATATAGTTATGACTGTTTGTAGTATTTTTTGATTTTTGTTCTTTAATTAGCGCGTTAATAGATTGAAAATCGTGTCGCCAAAACGATTATGATTATGAAATTTCAACATACATTTATTAAGTAAACACTACTTATTTTCCAGTGTTCTATTAGCCCTACCAATATTGTTATGTCTTTTTGAAACACCCCGTATTAGATACCTGAATACAGACATTTAGGTGGTCTGCTTACTTTCTGCTCAGTCTAAGCAGCTCGACTTACAGGAAGCGACCTACATTGCAGCATGTACTTAACGCAGACCTCTCGCCCTGGGCGACAAACCATTGAATCTGTAAATAATACTGCAGGAAACAACTACTCCGCCGACTTATGTCCTGACCGGCATTGAATGAATCAATTCTATTTCTATTTCTATATATTTAAATCATGCTCTTCTCAATACTAAAATCAATTTTTCAGGGTTTGTTTCTCCTATTGTCAATTTCTATACACTATACAGTTACCAACGCTACACGTTTGTGAATAGATTTTAAGAAACGCTTTTTTATTTGACTTCTCCCGTAACAACGCCTATTATATCATTTGCTGAGGAATTATAGTTGTTTTGAAATAATTTTTTATTCACTTATTCCTGGTGCGGTAAAATATAATATGGATAAAAAGTCTAATTTGATACGACCCAACTTTGAATAGAGATTGTTTTTAAGTAATTAATTTGTTTCATATATAGATTGCCTAAAAAATGTAATACATTCTTACATTAACGAAGAAATAAACAAAAAACGCTGTTATTTGATCACTATTACACGTATTTCTAAAGAATTGAACAAGTGTTACCCATATGTCCTTGATTTAGCCGCAACATGAAACTCTTAGCAAAATAAGTATTGATCAACCTGTTTCACATAGGTAAAAGTTTGACGAGACTATTCTATTATAATTTGCATTTGACTAATGTCGTTGCAGCACATTAAAACCAAATTAATAAATGGATATACTTAACCAATTTGCCAAATAATAGGTAGGTTATGATCAGTGACCTACAAAAATGCAAAGTAGGTGTTCAAGTCATTTATTTCTCTTACTTTCTCAATTTACTTATTTGAGCATTAAATAAACTTTTTAGAGGATTGCAAAGAGTAACGACATAAAATCAGAAATTAAATCATCGATGAGTTATTTGTACAGAATCTTATCGTTTGCAGCTACTGATGTTAAAGTATTTACAAATGCTTTCAAAATCCTAGAATTGATATATAGAGTGATCACTCGGAAACGATAATTTATGGCTTCAATTAGAAAAAGGTTGCGTATTTTTATTCTACTCCAATTAGATGAGCAAATTTCATAGTAAATTATTGATTTTATTATATTTTGATACCACCAAAAAGAGCGAAAGGGCGAATTCAACCACGTACAACATGTGTACCTATTTGAACTTTTTTATTTTTACTAAAAATATATTTAAATTATTTTGAAAAAAGTCAACTTGTTTCCTAATAATTATTAACCAGTTATTTTACTTACTGAACTCCAACAATCACTGTACAAATGAAATGTAAGATAATTTATAAAAATTCGAATGACTAAGTAAGTATAATTTTACTAGGTTCTAAATATTACAGTTTGAAATAACGAAAATGCCATTTTTTATCTGGACGTCCCTGTTTCAATATACAGGGTGTTAAAGTTACATTTTATAAAATTTACAATTATCCATTTTGTTTTCATTAGCAAATATTCATTCAGTAAGTATTACGATTTGTTAAGGTACCAAGGTATTGTAATAATAGGTATAGGTATCGGCAAAATTTCAGTTTCACTTGAAAATGATAGGGAACTATAGATTTATGAGCACTACAAATTGCCGTTTTTCTCTAAAACGGACCATTTAAACAAAAAATTACAAAAGAGATAAAATGATCAGAAGAAAATTCTATGTTTGGTGTTTCAAGAAAAAGCTGCATAGGCGTACTTAGAAATAATTGGAGGGGATAAAGGATACTGCATCTCTCAGTTACCACCATTCGCCCTCCGATTTTTTTCAACAAAATTACATGATAAGTATACCGGAATAAGATAAAAGTATCTGCAAAATTTTAAGTTTGTATCTTATAAAACACTGGGATTATTAACAAAACTAGTTTTTTAAAATGTAACTTTAACACCCTGTATACTGAAACAAGGACGCCCAAATAAAAAATGGCATAAGGAGAGTCGCATTATTTTTGTCCAAAGAATATGTGGTTAATGGCCTATTTTGAGATACCCTGTATATGCGCCCTAGAAATTTGTCTTACATTAAAGTATGATAACCCCTAAGATACACTTTTATCTAAAAATACAAAGAATTACACCAAAAAAAAACACAACGTCTCTGGCAATTAAAAGTTTTATAATCTTTAGCGGCACTTGTAAACAAATTGTTGTTCACTCTGACATCCGACATATTGAACTTTAGAGCGCCACTTAGTGATTTGTGAATCTCGCGAATTTAGTTTGGTTAAGTCTTGAATTTTGTTTTACGTCAAGAACAACCAGATTTTTAATTTCAACTATTCTAGTTGTGTAAATTTGTTCGTAAATTTATTCTACATCTGTTATCCTCTAGATCCAATATGGCGCCCATAAGAAAAAGAAAACCAATTGAATTTTTCATAACCATAGTGGTCAAAAAAAATAAAATGTTGACCGTGAATATCTAAGCATGTAGTTGATGTCGAATTTATTTTCCATGTCCATTAGAAAGTTTATACCGAGCAACATAAGGGTATCTAACTTCATAAGATCCTTTAAAAATAAAATAGCTACGAAATGAAAAATAAAATGCACGTTTCCAGGAACATTGAAAAATTTTTAATATTTTTCTTATTTGTATTATCATTTTCAAGATCCTTGTACTAGATGTAAAAGTTGTCACTCTTAATGTAGGTATCTGTTAAAAGACGCTTGGTGAATATATTTAAGTGTTTTGCAATATTTTAAAAGTGCTTCCAGACAGTAATATTTTAAACATAGAGTTAGAGACAGTATTACAGATGACTATGACTATTTTATTACCAGTTTTTATTTTCAAGGTAATTCCACAAACGACAGTTTGTAGAAACAACTAATAATGACAAAATTTTCGGTGTCTGGCTGCAGTATAGATAGTCGTGTGCAATAATAATGGCACTCATTAAAATGCACTTTGAATTTCTTTTGAGCTGCTGACGTATTCGCAATGAAATCTACTTTAATTTTTTAACATTAGTTATTAGTTGTTTCACTCACCAATAGAGATTTATTGAAATTTCTACTCAAAACTTTCAGAAATTTGAAAACTATTTTGAGAGAGTGCCATTATTATTGCAAAAACATATACACATAACCTTGCTTGTAACATATCCGTTATATTAAACAAAGGATTTTGGTGTTTTTGAAACAATTATTGTGATTCTATTTAATGCAACAAAAGATATTTAAGAAACAAAATAGGTGTCACTTTTGAAATTAAGAAATGCACATTGATATAATTTTTGCTCCATCAGTTGTTAACAAAAGCATATTGTGGTTTTTATAGATTTCTAAACTTAACATACAAAGCGTTACCAAATTTATCTTCAACTATTTAAGTTAAAATGAACACGTATAGAGATGCCATTAAGTAATAAAAATTTCCTATCACATGGTTTACCGACAATCACAAAAACTTGAGAAAAACTTTATCTAGGGCAAAAACAGTTTATGATATCACAAAAAATCCATTAGATTATGGGATTTATACCAATTTAAAAAAAAATAATATTCTAAAGGCGGCTACTCACTACGCGGGACTTGCCTAGTACTCGACTTGGAATATACATACTTGGCATGCACTTGTCCGAGTCCAAGTAAATTGTACACACTACGTGCCTACTTGAAAGTTTCAGTTTTATTTCGGGAAGTGCAAGTATAAAGACGATTACTTGAAAATGGACGAGAATTCTGATTCGACATCTTTAGCTGCTTTTGTTATAAGAGTCCCTTTTCTTTTTCAAATCCTCGATGCTACATTCCAAGTCACATTCTGTGAAAAACTCGGTTAGCTTCGAAGCACTATTTTTTTTATTCGTCAGTTTAAACCAGTAATTAGTGCAGGTAATCTAATTTCTGTCTACTTTGCCTTTTTCATTCACGATTATGATATGCAGTCACTCTGTGGGGCAATACAAGCCACTCAGAAATAATTTTCGTTTGCAGAAAAAAGCAATTAGAGCAATAGGAAACTGACACAGTAGAGCCGTGTCAAAAATACTTTATTACTTTCGGTATTTTGCCTGTTCCTTGCTTATATATTTTCTATACTGTGGTGGAAATCCGCAAAAATACCTATAGTTTTTAATTCCAGTCGGATATACATGATTACAACACTCAAGGTCGTAATGATATTAGACTAGATTATGTATAGACTTTCTGGGACTAAAGCAAATTCTACTCATGTAAAACCCTACAATGTTCTGCCTCTTTCTATCAGACGGCTGATCATGACGCATTTCAAAAATGAAATTAAGAATCATTTACTTAAACACTGTTTCTACTCAGTGCAAGCATTTTATATGTTGGTTTTGTGTTTTTTTTTCTCTGTCTATGTGTGCTTTATACATTGTAATTTGTGTGACATGGTTAAATAAAGTTCCTCTCATCTCTCTCTAATAGCATTCATGAATAGGTATATCAATAATGAAAAATTTAAATTGAACACTGCGTTAAAACAAATGCTGTATAAAATAAGCAGGACTAAACAAAATTTTACCTTTTTTCAAATGTAACGTCAGCTGGCGGCGCTGCTACTGTTTTCTCAATCACGGTTGGGGCAGCGGGGACTTTAATCCTTTTTTCTACTAACGTAGGAACGCGTATAGTTTTCTCAACATAACTTGGCACTTGTATAGTTTTCTCTACGTAGTTTGGTATTACAGTTCGTTGAACGTATGTAGTTTGGGGTTTGACTTCTTGTACAACTTCGACGTGTTTTTCCACAACAGGGGCAGATGACACTTCAAAATGTTTCTGAACAACTGAAATAAAATATATTTTAGCTGTAAATTTAATATTAATTTTGTATCTTATTATGCCTCTTTCCAGAATTGAAACCTATCAGTGTTGCAAAATTTATTTCTCAATATTTTAGATAAATTTATGTGGTGAACATGGTTTTTTAAATTAAGTTTCTTAAATTTTGAGTACATAGATGTGTATGAATATTTTATAACGCTTCAAATTGATATTTGTATCTCCATTGTACATGGTTATTCATTATATTTAGGCCACCATTATTGTCGTTATTATTAGAGACACAAAATAAAGTTCCGAATAAAAGTTTTAGATATATAACTGAATCCTTTTATAACTTGATGAAAGCACAGTGACGTACCGAAGTTGAGGGGTACAATAAGCAATAATATATTTTATTGTTAAATTTTTTATTTTTTTTTCTGATTTCAAAAATATGGCATGACATTCCTATTTTTAACCATTTATTAACGAACAGAAATTACAATTATTTAAGCAGTCTATGAAAATTACATGTATCTTGTTATTATATGATTTGATTTATTTAATCAAATCAATTGAAATAAATAATCAAAATTTTCTTTATAATTTATTAATTTTCAATGTTCAATAACTTGAAAACGGATAAAGAAAAGGAATGTCATATGTCATATTGTTGACATCAGGTAGAAAATTTAAAAAATCATCAATACACAGGGCATTTCATTAAAAATTATATTATTGCTTCTTGTACCCCTCAATTTCTACACGCCACTGTGCTTCCATTAATTAATTAAAGGAGTTCCGTTAGAGCCTTACAACTTTTATTCCAAATTTTATTTTGTATCTCTAATAGAAACGATAAGGACGGCCTAATTATAATGAATAACCCTACACATGTATTTTTCATTCTATTGTACATATTGAGTTCTCTTTTATCTGTTTAATTATTTTATTATTGCAAATTGATAAGTTCTACATGATTTTTAATATCAATACCAAGTTTATCCTTAGCTTTAATCCAACCAGAAGCTACTAACTTAATTATATAACTATAATCACAGATTACAGTAACACTTCTTATTTACTCTAAAACTTTTTGGTAAGACATTTGTTGGACTATGTTTTCTCTTCTGCTACACAACTATTTCATGTAATCACCTAGAGGAGACGATAGTTCCACTTGCTTCTCTACCTCTACTGGCTGGACCACTTCTGTGAATTTTGTCCTGGATTTCAGTACTCCAACGCTTCCAGCAGAAGCTCCTGCATAAGCGCCACCAACTGATCCTTCTGCACCCGTGTCTCCTGCTAAGCCTGCTCCTGCTGACACTCCACCACCAGCTGTAGCACCGGCATACAGACCACCAAGGGACCGTCCTGAAAAAGATAGTAGATTTATTAAAAATGATTGCATCACCTAGACCTCCTTTTTACCTTCTCCATTAACTACACCACCCAATCCAGCTCTAGCTGCTTGACCAAATGGCGTTTCAGCAGACGCTTGAAGACCTCCATGAGCAGCATTTCCAGTCAGTAGTCCTCCTAATCCAGCAGAAGCTTTAAATCCAAGGAAATTCACACCAACATTTCCGTTTTCGAAAGAGAGCACTTTTGGAATCTGAAATAAATATATAAAGGCTTAATGATACCTGACACTTTGCAACGAATAGAAATATGTACACCATTTATCAAATATATACTACCTTACTCGACTCATCACTTTGTCTCATTATCAGTGTATCCTTTCTGGTATATTTATGTGTGTAATTTAATTATGTCATCTTGAATGTAATTTAATTATATAGGTACCGAAAATTTAAATTTTTTTTACTACCTTCAGCTGGAGCTAATTTGAAGAATTTTGGGTTGTTGACTTCTAAATAAATATCCAAAGTTGTTTTTTATATCTACCCTTTAGAAGTAATAAGAAAATATAGCGTTAGAGAAATCGTCGATATGAGATTAAGCGCATACTTATAAAAAATTATCATTTTCAGTAACGATATTTCTAATATCAGTATTTTTTGTTAGTTTAATTGATACATGTCCGAACAAAACCCAAAATTTTAAGAAAAAATAAAGCATTTTGATCACTAGAACTAATAAAGAGAAACTCCAAAAAGTTATGTAGGTTGGACATGCATGCAATTATTAATTGTGGCAAAAAACTATTATTTAACGTATTTCACAAACTTCCCATGCTTGAATAAGTATGTGTTACTGGATCTATCTTTGTGTGGCACCTTAAACAAAATTTGATCACAGAGCAGAAAGTTTTTAATTAAAAAATACGTTATTTGACCAATATTTAGATGGGTACCACTTAAATTTATCCACATTTAAAATTATTTCGATATATGTAATGAAATCTTTTAGTATCGTTTAAATAAATTGTATAAATATATAATTTTTTGTGAATTATAATATTTACAGGGAGATTCAGGTTTAATCTTGATAACTTCAGGAATCGATAGAACAAGTTAAAATAATGTTCACTCATGATAAAATATTCCTTATTTCCTAAGACGTTTCAGAGATAGAGGCCGAAGAAGTAGGATTTTTTCCCAATTTTTCGACTGAAGTGAACCCATATTTATATGAATTTATTTTATGTTCTAGTTTGGCCCCCACAATTCGAGAGACCCTGTAAATCTAATACAATTATTATATATACAAAAAATATATATTTTTGACTTTATGGAAAATATAGAATTTTCTAACTCGTCGGATGAATACACTTTCTTATCTCCGAAAACATATTCTGCACCGCAAGTATAAGCTCAACGACTCATATACAAAATTCAATTTCATGAAAACAATAACACTTAACGAGATAATCTTTTTTATCCTTTTGACTATATTTGCCTCAATATGACCATAGATCAATTTTCAATAATGAATGTAGCTCTCCTCATAGTGAAATTTTTAAAGCACTTTGCTGGTCCTGAATTTGTAACAATTTTTTTCGAAAAGGTTTTAAGTTACGAAAAATTGGTGTGTACCTCTTTTTATATAACTGGTGAAATAATTACAAGCATAGGTATGTATAATCGTTGATTTATAAGCGCGATATATGTTATGAAAAACATAATTGTCAAATTCATTTCGATCGTCCAATTTGTCTATCTATAAGATGGTAAAGGTTTAATTCAGTTTTACCTTCTTTAAAAAATGGCATAATTGGGAACCAATTTTACTTCACTTGATAAGTGCTTTAGAAAAATTTATAATTCATACAAATTTAACTGCAGTGTATTATTTGCTGCGCTTGTTCAGATTTTTCTAAAATTATAGATAATTGTACTAGGTATATGTCCACTGATTCTATTTTAATTTAGTTTTATATTATTCAACTGCTGTTAGTTTAATAGTGAAACAGATCATAAGTATATTGAGTTGCCTATCTAACAGTCAGCAACATATTCTTATCAGTTCACCATCTTTGCAGTAGTTTATTATAAATCAACTTTTTAAATTATTAACGTAGTAGTTTTTAAAAACCTACACACTGTTTTGCTTTGTTTTTGTTAACAATATTTATTTTTGAAGCCTACTGAAGAATTGTCATTTTTTAATTGACATTAATTTAAATAAACAATTGACTACGTCATCAGCATTAGTTAATTTATTCTGAAGTATAAAATTTCACAAAAATAACCTGTACAAATAAGTACTTGTGTTTGAAGTAATAATTTATGCAATAAAAGGTTAAATTAATATTTGCGATTATCATATACACACTTCAACAATTTAATGACACTAAAATGTTCATGTACATACGAAAGCAATCATTTATAGTGCCACAGTGTAGTGTAGAGTGCCACATAGTAACAAGATCCTTGATTAAAATAAAAAAGAAGAGGTTTGCCTGCACTGAAGTGTGCTTCATCCTCAAGACAATGCCCGGCTTCACACCTTCTCCAGCTGCTTTGACTCAAGAAAAACTAGAAAAGATTCATTGACAAAAATTCTAGTATCATATAACATGTTTGAACGACTCAAAGAAGAACTGGAAGTATGCCGTTTTGAAGATCAACGTGTGGAAGCGTTTGTGCGTAAACGATTACAGCCACAACCAACTTGATTTTTTGTTGACGGAATTAAAAGACTTCCAAAAAAATTTATTAATGAAAGGAGATATCATGTAGAACAATAAGATGGATTAAAACTGTCTTCTACTATGACAAAAATGTTAATAAGAATCAATTCTGATTTACATATAATCCACTCTCGTACACGAAACAAAAGTAATATACACTTATTCAAATACTAGCTTAGTTTCACTATTCTTCAATTCTTCAACAGTAATATTTTATTGGATGATTGCTTTATTTTTGTATAACAGGAACACTTATGTTTCTTTTAGGTATAGAAATTACTTAAAATCAAGAAAACTAATACCAATACTTATTATAAGATGAAGTTTCGTTTGTATAAAGAATTATTTTGTTTTCACAATAAGAATTATTTGAGGCAACAATTGTTATTCTCAAAGTAAAGTTATGTTTTTTTAATTGATTTGAAAGAATTGCTTCAAATAGTAAATATTAAATCATTTTGGATAATGCAAATAATTACATTGTACTAAAAAAAAATAGAATTACAGTATATAATTAGTATTTTTACCTTAATTTGAATATATATTGTATCCCTTTCTAGAGTAGTATTTAATTATTTATATAAGGTGGGTCACAGAAAATAGAAATCTATAAAATAATGTGTATAACCACCTGAAAGACATAACAAACTTCCAGCCATTTTTTCATTAGAGGTACACCAAGCATATATCGCTTTTGAGCTCCTCAGTATGTCTTAGCTGAGGCAACCGACGACTTATCTGACAGAAGCAAACTAAGTAGACGTAATGCAGCACATAGCGACATCTTGTGGCCACATGCGACTTCCTGCCGACTACTTACTATGTAGTATTGTATAATTGCGAGTCTCTATGGTTTTGGGAATGATAACCGGAAGTATTGTATTGATACTATCTGCCGCATTTCAAATTTTACAATATGACATTTATTACAAAATATTAGTAATTTTAATTTGTGTAAATCTATAATTTAAAGAAGAATAACCTATTATATATTTAATAATTTAGTAATATTTTAACAAAATCAATTCAGGAAAAAATTCCGTTTGAATATTTGATTCAAAATAATTATTTCTGAAAATTTTTCACATCCGGCAGCAAACTGAAATCAGTTTAAAAAGTAATATTGTCTTACATTTTCAACAAATTTTAAATTTATATATAATTTTACAAGGTCCAGAGGTTGTCGACTGGGGAATAGTTATTTAAAGTGTAGCGCCATTCTAGTGTTTCTAATTAGAAATTGATAGACATGACTTGCAAATGCACAGATTTGTAAATGATGACATGACTAGTTATAATGTAATTTCCATAAAGATCTAAGTATGCAATAGTCATGCTTCTTCAGCAAGCACCATATTTCCAAATAGAAGTGAAATAAATAATAGTTTCAATAATAGCGTGGTGAGGAAAATTATTTTGTAAATTCTACATGCTACCAATATAATGATTTCAAAGATTTTAACAATTTTATAAGGACGATTAACTGGTGGGTAGATTTTTAAAAACAATACCAATTAGCTTTATAAACTTGTGCCCTTCATTTTTTATTAATCATATTTTTAATTAAATTTATTGCAATCACACAGATGTTTTTAGGTTACTTTTGAAGTTATACTTCTTTGCGCCCGTTAGACACATTGGGATGGGATGTTGGTCGAGAAACCGCGTCACGCTCAAAAGGAAGAACAAATTTGGAAGAACAAATTTTTAAGAACAAATTTTTAAGAACAAATTTTTAAGAACTAATATAATAATAATAATATATATATATTTTTTTAAGAATTTTTTTTTGTACGTACGAGTGTTTTTTTAAGAATTTTTTTTTTTTTGTACGTACGTGTGGGTGTATGAGAATGGCCAAAGAAGTATAACTTCCACCGTCTGGTCCGACGCAGACAATTTTTAATTAAATTTGGCGATATATTATTAGTGACCGCATATTTACTGCACACTCAAACTGTTATTACATTTGTATTTGTCTGACCTGATTAAGTTCGTTTTTTAAGGTTTTGATAAATTAATATAACAAGGTGTGCACTTAATTTTTTTTAAATAAATCCAGTTGCGTAACAAAATACAAAAAACTAGCTCCATTGACGTGTTTTTACGTCAGTTGACAATATTATTTGATTTTTTTTCTTTCATAGCACATAGTTCTTGAAGAAGTACCTTTATACTTAAATTGAAGAAAGAAAGCTTTTGTGTCTTAAAGGTTAAACTGTGAAAACGTTATATATTATTAGCTTTCTACTTAAAAAATTATCTACCAGTTATGCTTGGCACACATCACCTCGTATATTGTATGATCCTAACTTTAAAACTATTCTTCGGGTAGGTACTTCAAAAATATTCTTTAGTTTTCTGAAAATGACTAGCCTGAAGACAAATGTATATTGCCACATATTGTGAATCAAGTTAAGTTAATTAATATCGGAATACCAAAAACTAAGCTGGTAATATTTTTCTACAAGATAAAACCAAATTTAAATTGATTTTATGAGTCTAATTAAATAATGTATGAAATCAGATGAATTTATTCATTTTGCACTCATTGTAAACTAGGTCGGTACTAACATGAGCTAGAAAACTGTGTAGACAACAATGTTTTACTGGTTGTAGGTAAAAACTAATAAGTAATTTTTTCTAGGCTATATTTTAAAACAGGTAATGAATAAATATATCTCCATATATTAGAAAAGTATATTTGAATAAATAATTTTAAAAAACCTGTTTAGTTAATCTCATTTAAATACGTATATTCGGCTAACCAAATATTTACAGAATTGTTAGTGGTGGAATATTAAAAATGACAAACTATTATTATTTTCAACAAATAGATGCATTTTATAATATTTATTCTAATATTATTGTGCGTTACATTTTTAGGTGCTAGTAACAAATATTAAAAATTGTTTTCCTGGAACATACGTATGTAATTATTTCTGTTTTTTATAATGCAACATGACTATTATATCTTAAAATGGTGGTAATATATTAGTGCTTTTGTGCAATATCTTTGTCTGTTTATTCTAAGACATAGTGCAACACTTGTATAACATTTTTCAAACCGAATCTAACACTATTATTTTTTCGTAATCCTTGAAAATAACATAAATGCTGTTACAATGACACTCTAGACATTCTATTTGAACTGTAGCTGTATTTGTATCCCCTATTTTCCCCATTTTCATCTACGTTGCCACCGATACCAGCCCCAGCGCTCTGCCCGAAAGGTGTTTCTGCTTCGGCATGAAGACCACCGTCAGCCATATTCCCTGTAAGAAGACCTCCAAGCCCTGCTGATGCTTTAAAACCAAGAAAGTTTACTCCAATTGTACCGTTCTCGAAATAAAATAAGGGGGGGCGTTTCTAAATAAGGAATTGTAAATATTAATTATATAAATATAGCATAATAATAATTACTAGGATGTATTTTATGATATTTTGGTCATATTAAGTATAGATTGTACTTAATGCAAATTATGGTGTTGAAAAATCATAGTTTCAATATATAAAACAAAAGAAAGAATGATAATAAAAATATCTTTTACCTAAACTTTTATTTAAAAGTTAAGTAATTTACGAATGGATGGATTCTACTTTGGGAATTGTGTATTCACGTTAGTAAATGTTTATATTTTCTGTTTTAAATATGTTTAAAAGCTACTACTATTTATCTTTTATTGCATTTTCCGTTTTTTTGTTTTTTTTTAGATATTTTCTAAGTACTATAACGCATCAAATTATTATTTGGTTAGGTAATGTTAGCTGATAGATTCTGTTAAAATTAATTCACTTCAATTTTAGAATAATGTGAACAAATAACATATTTCTTTGATGGAGGATAGAAATGTAAAAGTAGAATTGTTTTCACAATATTATAATACAATTTTTTAAAATTTTCTTTTTTATCTAGTTCCTTCAATATATTGAACTGGTTGAAAGTAATTCCAGAAATGTTTCCATAGGTCACAACATGAAGTTATATGCTCTTTAAATACTCAAAACAAAACTATTCTATACAAATTATAGTAACAAACATACATGATGGGTCACTTTCTTCGTTTTGATGGTAAAACCCTTAAACTACTACACTTTTCATAGTAAAACCATGTTTTTGTATACATGATATGCAATTTTACAAATTTATACATTTTTAGGAAAAAATTATGTAATTTTGCATGAAAGATTTAAATATACCGTATTTACATGGAAATTCTTCTAATATAGTATGTTTTTGGTATTTTTAACATTAATGTATGATGCAAACAACTTACATAAATATATTAGATATAATTTTTTAGTGTACTCCTGTAAGATGCATTGCCGTAAATCTTGTAATGATCCAGGCTGTTTGAAGTAAATTTTTGTCCCTGTATAAAAAATAAAAGCCATGTTCCGTAAGGTACGCATTTAGAAAAAAAATCTTGGAAAAACCGAAGAAATGTATTTGAATTAGTTGGAAAGGGTCATTACTCCTGCTTTAACTGCCATACTTGAGCATGACGATTGTTACTATGCCGAAAACTTAATTTTTCAACAAGATAGCTCCTCCTCATTATGTGATACATGTGATACAATTATTAAACCAAACATTTTAAGAATGAATTGGAAGGAGAAAACAAACTGAATGGCTCTCACGTTTACCAGATTTGTCTCCGTTGATTTTTTTCTGTGGAATCATTTGAAGAAGACAAAAAACAGCCTGAACGCATTACAAGACTTGTGGCAATTTTAAAGAAGCATTTGATCGATGTCTTTACTATTGCATGGATGTTGATTTGTCACATTTAATTTTTAGACAACTAAATTGAATGAAGAATGCAAAATTGTTTTACAAAAAGCAGTAGTGTACTAATTTTTTATTTAGAAATATCCAATATTGTGCTAGTACGGACACTACTGGTAAAACTAAAAATAATGTTTTTCATTGAAAAACATGCTGTATCGATAGTAGTTAACGCCTACAAAATTTCATTGAAAATATATTTACCCGTTTGGGAACAATTAACAAATTTAATTTTTTTAAACCAATTTGAACACCATGTATTTTCTTATGAAGCACTTCTCGAATATAGTTTATATAGCAAACTCATATTATTTTTTGATTTTCTTTAGGTCAGAATTGGAAACTGTATACAGGGTGCCCGGAAATGGTGCATCAGACGATTAAAAATTTTAACCGTGACCTCTCTGTACATATTTGAAATAAATGTTTATATTTTTAGAAACAAGCACAAGTTTATGTCGAATAAGGATTTATACATGACTAATACTAGACATAAAAATGATATTTATATACCTTCCGTTAAATACTCACTTTCGTTAAAGTCTCCAGATTCATTAGGGCCTAGAATTTATAATAATTTGCCTGATAAAATCAAAATAAGCGATAACTTAGTCGTATTTCGACAAAATTTAAAAAAATTTTTAATTGAAAAATGTTTTTATAATCTAACTGAATTTTTTACATTGTAAATAATTTTATTGTGTATCGCACATGTACGTGTTATATTAATTATGTATTATAAGTGTATGTATACATAGTATTTGTTAATTTATTTGTTTTTAGCGTTAGTTTTAGTTTGTCAATTGCCATATATTATTTGTAATATCTTTTGGTAAAATAAATGATTCTGATTCTGATTCTGATCAATATTTTTGGGGGTGACAAATTTTCGAGAACTCAAAATAACCTAGGTTATAGAATGTCAAAAAGTATATGAATTTATTCTAATACTTAAATTTTTTGAGTCTACCAATTTTTTTGTAATTTTGTGTACGAATCACTATTGCCCCTTTTTTGCATCCGCGTTGTTAATTTGACCCATATCCAACAACATTAAAGGGCCTAAACTGTATTTGGAAATGAAATAATGATATTTTTTTTATAAATTCAGATGAAACGCAATTAAAGATCGTCATAAAATCTTCAAAATAAATCATCTGATTATATCGCTTTCAAATTAGCCGTTTTCGATAAAAATGGCTTTAAACATTCTCAATCGTTAAATGAACAGTCTCCTTTAACTCATTTTCAAAATTAACAAAGCACTCACAAAAAAGTTGTTAAACGAAATATGTATTGTAATTGTAAACAAAATGCCTTCAGGCGTCAATTTTTCCTTAAATGTGTACACTAATACACTAACTTAGCTGTATTCACTTTAAAAATGCTAGGATTTAATTTAAAATGTGAAGTAGGTATCTACACTGATAATAATAAATGAATGTAAATTTACACCTTGTTTGCATTATACATTAATGTAAAAATACCAAATGCATACTCTATTACAAGTTTCCAATTGAATACATCTTTGATGTAAAGTTATATGATTTTTGTATAACATTACATACTGGTGTGTTATTTCACACTACTGACTTAGGCATTAAATAACAAACAATCCATCTTGTAATATGGTTAATAATTTTTATCAGTGAATAGGCATCTTTAAAAATATATTTTTTAAATTAAAACTTTCTAATTTTATTTTTCACCCTATAATTGTTCTTTTAATCACAGCATAGACATAAAGTTATATCTCTACAAATATGTAAAATGATAACGATTAATTGTATATATTGTTATTTTGTATTAAATTACTTACTCCGCTTATTTCTGCTGATCCACTGGCAGAAACTGCTCCTCCAGGAGCTGCTTCACTGGATGCAATTAGAGTTATTATAATGCCCATGATTGTTAATTTGTACATTTTCTTGTTTTCTGCAAAAGAAACCAAATTTGTATAAGTTATAAACAAAAGTATCAATATAGCTTATATATTTGAACAGGTAAATAGTATTACATTACTGTATTTATAAATAATTCATTGTTTAGTTATTTTCACCCATGTTTTTTTAATATCCCTTTAAAAACATTATATACTTATGGTTCTTGTAACAGCTGCAAATATATATTTTTTTGTCATTCAATAAATATTTCCATAATTTTGTACATTTTTTATTATATAAGAAATATAATAATATTAATTTTAAATAATCACCTATGGTTAGCAATTAACATTCACGTTACAAATACAGTACAATTTCTTGAAATTGTTTGTGTGAAACTTCAGTGAACTTTCACCTCAATCATCATGCTTTACGTCAGAGTTTTTTTTTGTGGCCTTTAATTGCTTCACACACAAATAAAGCCAATATAAAGTTTCCTGGGTTATATTATAGTTTTTATGTCATAAAATTTCCTACTGCAGAAAGGTAAACATGTTAGAAATCATAAATACTTACACAAAAGTGTGCCTACACAAACAAACTTTCCGCACGTATGTATTAAAACACCTAGGTATTATATCATAGATGTCTATCTTCTTGTCAAAATAAACACTTTACAGATCTTCGTATCTACACTATTTAGTTGGATGCTGTTACATTTACAATAATGGAACTTGATGTGTACATATTATCATTTTATTAATTTGTACGATCTCCTCGTACTTGCTTTCAAGGTTTAACAAGTTGAACATATTAAAATGTCCAGATTATAGAGGTAGGCATTGTACAGGGTGGGTTTTGCTTATCAGGTAACAGGTAAATCAGATGCATATATCTGCGCTTGTCGTTGATACGTATTTAAAAACATTTATAAGTTCCGACTAGTGTAAATTTGGTTAGTATGTAAACTAGCTGCTAGTGTATACAAAGTAACTGAACCGTTGGTTATTTTGATAGAAAACCCATATTCTTGGCTAATTTATTTGAAATAATTAGACAGTAAAATAGATATTTTTCTTTGGTTGGTTTATAAACTACCCAATTTAGTTCAGTTGAAATGAAAATAGTAATTCCAATAACAAAATTGATAGTTCTTTAAATAGTATATAAACTAGCCACCTATTTCATATTCTCGCTTAAAAAATAAAATAATTTTAAAAATGTTCTGTTTTATTAAATGTCATTAACAGAATATAGAAAAAATACTGATAATTCTAAAAATGTAAAAATGTAATATACAATTTAAGAAAAGAGAACAAATAAATACTTGTTTATTGTTGCATCATTCCCTATTTTGGTACTGCTTATGTACCCTATAGATATATACATTTAACGTAACTTTTCTAATAGCTTCTACCATATATTTTTGAGTTCCTAACTCTTGTTATATAAACTTTGAATTGTTTCGTTAAATAGGTCAGTGGTCGCGCGGTTTAAGGCGTCAGTACTTGAATCGAGGTGACTGGTTCGCTGTGGGTTCGATCCCTGCAGCCGGTAGACCGTATATAAGCTATATTCATGGAGAGATTGGCACTCTCTCTGCGGGTATTGTAGGGTGGAAGAATGTTGACTTGGGTCAATGTGAGAGATTGATACCGGTTGGCATTTAACTACCCCCCTAATTAATGAGGTTTTCCAGGTTTCCCTCACTCCTGCACTGAATGGTGGTTAGGGCCTACCAACGTAAGTCGTTCCTGGGCGCAAATGCGGCCTGCTTAATAATAATATGCCGCCCCCTCTCCCGTCTTCGACTTCTGGGTTAATCCTCGTGATTAGAATGAGGGGTAGAGATATTATTATTATTATATTATAAACTTTTATAAGCAAACCATTCCTTAACGCTCATTCTGATTTTTGGCATATGTGGAGCTTGTCGTACAGAAATCCGAGATAGAATTGAAAATAAGAACAAGTTACCAAGATATTTGTATACAGGGTGACTCATTAGTAATAGTACATAGCCCAAGGACAGATTGATGACGTAAAATAAAACGATTGAGCCCAACATGCCTCATTCAATTGTTGCTCCTTTTCATTCTACAGGGTGTTAAAGTTGAAAAAATATTTTCGATTTTTTGCTATGTTTTAAGAACATATTGTTTTGAAAATTTGTAGTCTTATGTTTTTTGAGGTGACATTTACGAATATGCAAATAGTGTTGAGGTCATGAATTGCGGGCGCTAGTTATACTGTACTGCCAATGTAAAAATGTATCTAACTTTTTGTATTTTACACTTTTGAATATTTTAATAAGCTATTGAACTATCTTCAATTTGAAATAAGAAAGGTATACCTATTACGAACCAATAAACTCAACCGTTTTTGAGAAACATACGATTTAAGTTTTTGAGATTCGACGGGAATTAAATTGGAAAATTAGGAAGTCTTAAGATATCAAAACTGAAATAACGATAAGACGAACACTGCAATAACTGAAAATATTATTATGCATATCTTAAAAAATTATTAATCATAAAAGATTCTCGAAGTGACAACCAGCGACTTCAGTGCACTTTCTTAGGTTGTTATTTAAATTTGCCTGACGTTGAATAAAGTTCTATGTTGCTTAATAATATTAACCGATTCAAGAATCTTTTTCCACAGTGGCACCGTCATGCAAAAGCCAGAAGTTCTGTCGTAAATTTAAGGGAAAATCTTCAAGAAGCAGCGGCAAGTCATGAATTAGAAAATTTAAATAATTTTCTCCATTATGGACATGGTAGTACAAACGGCCTCACAATATTATCGGAGAGAATTCCACACCAAATACTTTTGCTGAAATTTTGAAAAATAATTTTCTAATTCAATTCCCGTCTATTCTCAAAAACTTAAATCGTCTGTTTCTTGATAACGGTGGAATATATCGATTTGTAACAGGTATACTTTCTCTATTTAGAACTGAAGGTAGTTCAATAGTTTCTTATTAAAAAATTGCAAAATACAAACAGTTAGACATATTTTTACATTGACAGTACAGTATAACTAGCGCCTCCTAGTCGTGACCTCAACAGTGTTTGCATATTCGTAATTGCCACCTCAAAAAAACATAAGAAAATCTAGATTTAGAAATCTAGTTAGAAAATAGACAGAACAAATTCTTTCTATTTTTATAAATAATTCCATTTAAAAACATAAACATAAAAATGTATTTCATAATTATATTAGTATGATTAAAATGTAATTTATTGTTTGGAGTTCTTTATCTTATTTCATAAAATGTCACAGTAATTAAAATTAATTAAAGTGGCACTTGTTGCCCAAAAATTTTTACATAAAATTCAATTTAATGCACAGCCGTGTAAAAAAATAATTACATTTATATTTTTATAACTCCTTGTATGTACGTACCGCAATGTAGTTGTTGACAATGTAATATAAAATTTATATTTGTACATAATACAAGTATACTACCTATACGTAGATAAAAACAGGAGGACGTGTTCCGTATTAACATATATTTTATAAATATTTTTTTATAAGCAAAGACTTCATATTTGGCATTACCATTTGATAATGATTGTGCACTAAATTAATATTTTTAGTTAAACAGAGCACTATTGGAAACAATTATTAAAAAAAAAATAAGAAGAAGCTGACCTTTTAAAGATGTGCGTAATATTATGTTTTTGTGGTATCACAAATTTTCCATGAAAATTTGAAAATGCACACTGGGAATTTTTAGAAATTTTTTGAATTTGTTACAATAAGAAAGAGCGCCTTTTGCTTAACGTCGACTAATCTTGTTTCAGACAAGTTTAATTTAAAATAATAATTAATGCACTTTGAGTAACTGGTAATTTTTCCAACAAAACTTACTTTTCTGCAAATTTCAAGAAAAAAATGTGATAAATTTTCATTGCATTAATACTGATTACTGGTTATAATTTTTAATATAATCGTAAAACGAACAATTAAACTAATGTTACTGTGCATCATTTTGAAGGTTATTTTATTTTTTATGTTTTTATTTGTTGGAATAAAAAGTAGGTACCTAATAATTTAATTATACAAATAAAATTAATGAAGTATTTTGTTATCCTGTATAATATAAATTGTAAAAAAGTATATTTTAATGTATATAAACTGTAACAATATTAGTTATATCATGTATATCAGTTTGCATCGATATTTCAATAATAGTAGTAAACCTCATACGAAATATTTAATGCTTATAAAATATCATCTGTCAAAGGTATTATTTACTAAAATGTGAAATTGACGTCAAATGTTAATTTAATACAACTTGAAATTATCAAGGCGATATAAACAAATATTTGTGAATACGGAATTTCCCATAAAAAATTTTACGTTTATAATTCTTCAATAAACTTTTAGCTACGGAAAAAACTTAATGACCAAACATATATAAAACTAAATAGGTATTGCAATATTTCTCTATATTTAAAATTAAACTTACGTAGTCTAATAAAAAAATGATTTCATAATTTCTTAGGAAATGTACCTTGCACTATGTTAATATGTCAGGAAAATCATTAGCGTTAGCAAGTTATCTACTTGTTGGTTATTCCAAGTTATTTTAATAATAGGAAATACCGAACAAGAGGGTTAAAAATAATTTTCATAAAAGTCATAAATTTTATTGTTAAGTGTCTACCATAATATTAATTAGTACACAGGCTGATTTGTTCGCTTCCGTCATAAATTCAGTATTCAGTACAAATCGTAGTTGAAGGTTTAAGATATTTTCTCTGTACGTTATAAATGCTTGTCAAGTCACCCTGAGTATATTTTTTAAATATGTAATTATTATTAGCTTTTGTATTGTTTATTAAGGATTAAGAAAAATCAGAACCCAAAAGTCTACCAAATTATTTTTAAATAGAGATAAATTTTATTATGTTGTCAAAAATACATACATACTTACAATGAGCTTATGAAAAAATATGTGCCTGTTTTTGTCTCTATGATTAATCGTTTAAAACACACACATTAATTAGAATCCTCCTACAATTTTTGCAGATTGCCTTATTAAAATTTACTATAATTAAGGGAATTCGTACCGTAATTAAATAATTGTAATTCTTAAAATCCAGAAATGCGCTAGTTACTAAATTGAATAGAAATTTTTTGGAATCCACTCTTCATAATCATAATTCATATATAGATATATAAGTGATAAGACAAACTGTACTATTTTTTTGAAGGTTTGTAAAAAAAGTATGAGTTAGCATATTTAATGAATGCATAAAAATAATTGAATACTTTACTTTTTTCGTAAGTTTTTATGTTTTACATTTCATAATTTTTATTCAGCGTTTGATCTTATCTGTGTTCAGTTGACCTTCATCTAGCATAAACAAGAAATTATGATTCATTGATAATCAACTGTTATAAAATTCAAGCATTTAGTACTACTAAAAAACTATTTACAATCTCAATTTTTCTTAAATTTTGTACAATTTTCAATGAATGAATCCGTTGTATTTGTTGACATTATATAAGAATATCAATTTTGACATATTTTTATTACGGTTTCTCAATTGAAAAGAATAAATTAAGTTTGATGTGATCTAGCAGAGGTGTATAAAAGTGCTGAAATACGGAAAGCGATTTACATTTTTTTATAATTTAAGTAAGGTTAGTATTTTTTAGACAACAACTGTTACAATACATACTTCTACTACTGATGTAGCTTTACTACATCACGGTTAGACAGATTTAAGGTTATTCGTCGGTTACCTCACCTATGGCATACTGACGAGAGCTTATAAGTTCGAAACCGGTATATGTTTTGTGAGCTTCTGACCAGTGACTTTAGCTCTTTGCTATAAGTTTTCCAGGTGTAATTCATTGCTGGTTGGGGCATTAGCCAGCAGAATACTTGCTTTCTGGAAGTCTGTATTTGCTTTTAACGTCTCTTACCTATTTTACCTTACAGAAAATTACATACATTATACATACATTACTATTTTATCATTCTTACGGGTAGTATGTCAAATAGATTTAACATACCTTCGTCGGTTTTCTAAATTGTATTAAAATGAGCTAGTAAGAAGATAGTGTAACTGCGTTTCTAATTCTAAGCATGTTTTATTCATTCATCTAAACGTTCTTTATGATGTCGGAATATAGATGATTCATCTTTTCTCTATCTCTATTAGTATGACTTTAAGTAATCGCGAAAAAATGTAAAGTGCATTTAAATAATACCAAATTGATTATATTATTATCAACAAGAAGTAGCTACTTTTATTTGTTCTATGACAACGTTAATTTACCTAAACATACAACGTAAATTTAATTACTTTAGTAATAAATTTTACCAAATAACATTCTTCTTGATGTAACTACGTAGTTAAGATCAAATAAAAAACTAAAATATCCTCATAGAAACTGCTATTTTGCATTTTAAATGTATTAACATTCGCTGAAATTTATGTTTCTATGTCATACTAAATTTTATTCAACCAACTTGTCTCGATATAACTGTTGACATTTTTATCGCAGTCTTAAAATTTAATTACCTAAGATTATAAGTACATGCTGCTGCAATAATAATGACACTTTCTCAAAACAGTTTTTGTACTTCTGGAAGTTCTGAGTAGAAATTTTATTAAATCTCTATTGGTGATTAAAACAACTGAGAACTAATGTTAAAAGTACATTTCACTACAAATACGTCAGTAGTTCAAAAGAAATTGCGAAATTCATTTTAAATAGTGCCATTATTATTGCAAACTATTGTACTTAAATTAAAATAGTTAAAGGCAACTGTGTATACGGCCTGGCAAAGAACAATCCAGGGCCAGTCGTTTTGAACATAACATAACAACACATAACAACAACACAAGTAACTGTGGTCAGAAACTGATCAAGAGTACTTGTAAAAGAGAATTATCATGCTTCGGGTTTACTAACCAGAGAGGATGGCGAAAAAACCACCAACCTAAATGAAAGTCTGGAACTGTTAATGCAAACCCATGAGATCCACAGCAGTGGAATGGGAAGAATAGACTATTACCAAAGATAAAATAAGATAGGCCGTGCAAACCTTATCACCCTTCAAATCATCAGGTACGGACGGTATATATTCAGCTCTCTTACAATGGAGCTTGTATGTTTTAATAACTATATTCCAAAGATTTGGAAGGACGTGAGGGTAGTGTTCAGCCCCGAAACAGTAGGTTGGATTACAGCACTCCAAAGATGTATCGACCCATCAACCTGACGTCGTTTCTGTTCAAAACGATGGAGAAACTGTGTGAACGGCACATGGGGCAGTATACCAACAGATATACAGTCACACCCTAATAAACATGAATACAACCCAAGACAATCCACCGACACTGTCCTCTTCCAAGTACTGGACACAATCGAAAAATAATTGGACAATAAAAATTCCACCATGGGCGTATTCATAGCCTTAGAAGAGGCATTTGAACAACGAACTTCAAGTTTATCCTACCATCTGTAGTTGGATAATAAACATGCCCACCAAAAGGGCCATACATTACATGGCGGATGCGTCCGTAAGAGGAATTGTTACAAATAGCTGCCTTTAGGGAGGTGTTCTATTACCACTGCTATGCAACTTGATTTTAGACAGTTTCCATGCAACTTGGTTTTAGACAGTTTCCTGTGCCACTTCACCTTTGAAATTGTCATATATTACATCGCTTATGCTGATTATCTCACTATACTGATTAGTGGAAAGTTCGATAGGATCCTTTGCCAAAGAATGCAGACACCCTTAAGAATGCTGTGAGAATCATGATCTATCCGTCAACCCTAGGAAGACAGAAATAATTGTTCTCTTCATGAGGAAGAGAAGACTGGGGCCAATAAAGGTTAAGATGAGCAGTGTCCCAGGACCGTTGGTAAAACCTGGGGCATGAAAGCAAGGGACCATGTGAATATACACTGCCATCGTTAGACCAATATTAGCCTATGGTTGTCGTCTGGTGGCCGAATGTCCAATAGACAACAGCTAAACAAAAGCTCAACCTGGTACAAAGGATTGCCTGCCTGAGAATAACTAGAGCTATGCGAACAACTTCTACTATAGCAATGGAGCTAATGCTATGTCCGCCATCTTTGGATATTTATCCGCGGCCGGAATTATAAAATTTAAAGAGTGTTGTAAAGAGAATTGTAAGAGCTTTCAAAATAAATATTACTCAACCCCCAATGCCATTTAAATATATTGTGGTGATGCTTACCCTTGCTTGGGAGTGAAAGTAGCGGAATCAAAAATACCAACAAAGAATATCTCCATTTAATATAAAATGGACGGGTCTGAGCGTTTTTCTACAATATTAGCGCAGTTCCTGAAAATCGCTCTGTTTAGTTTTCATTTGGCCGCCCTGTATATTGGTATAACATAATTGAAGAGATAAAATATAACTCCGGAAAACACATTTTATACATGCTTCCAGCAGTGAACCTGTGTACCTTTAGTGTGTGGCTAATAGGAGATAAAAGTTCTCAATAAATATTGTAACCTCTAAATTAGGTTATCATTCAAACACGTCACGTAGACAAACAACTTTATTGTCACTCTTGATTATACAAGAAATCTGCTTCAACAAATTCACAACTGTCAAATGCTTTACTTTGACGTTTCAGTCATTCGCGTTCGACTGCTCAATATAAACTGACTCCAGCGCCGAAAATAATCTGCTTATATAGGTTTTTATAGTTCTGGAAGTTTCTGAGATCTCGAGAAAGTGTCGAGAAACAAATAGAATATAGCCTGGAATATTCCGGAAAACGTCAAAATAAAGGCATCACAAAAATTATAAATTCTAACATAAACAGAAACGTAATTTACAAACTAACGAGGTAGGTGAGCTTCAATTATAAATTCTAACGAAAACAGGAACATAATTAACCAGCTAAAAAAATAGGTGAGCTTTCGTAACATTGCGCCCCTCTTAGAACTGATCGTCCCGGTCAGGTTACTCCACTATAGAACCTTCTTTACTCAACCTGCAAGTACTACAATCATTCTACATCGGTACGACTTCCAAGCCAATAAAATCGTTCTCTGACTTTATTCAAAGTTTTATTTTTTCCTAAATGCACGCCACCTATACCATTATGAAGAGCTTTGAGGACTTCTGGCACTATTTTTCGGGGCAATACAGTTTGGTAAATCCTCTCTTTACCATTAGGACTTTTCAGTACTCTTTTCAATAGACCATTCTGTATTACTAAAGAATCCCATAGGGTCCAGTAATTTTTCAAAGGCGAAGATCTGTTCGAAATGTCATTCCAGTTAGGTCTGTCCAGGTTTTTAATCTTCCACTGGTATATATCTCCGAAGTCTGAATCTTCGCTCTGTTCTTTAGCAAGGGTTTTATGATCCCATTCATTCGGACTCTGCAACTTAGTTCTTTCGCACAAAAATTTGTACTTTTCTTTCGCTTCATTCAGTTCAGTGGTTAAAGTTACTACGTTACTTTCTACTTCTTCTTCCACTGATGGTTTTCTTTTCTTTCTATTTCTTTCAATTGAGTTCCTAACTTGCTTTTATTGGTATTTAACTTTCGCACCAACTGATCTTTATGTTTTAATTTTTTCAACAGGTCCTCTTTTTCTTTAATCCACTGGGCTTCTTTTTGTTTCATTTGATCCTGAATTAATTTTATCTGCTTGAAGAGTTCGGCATTAGTAGCTTCCAAAGTTTTATTCTGGTTGTTCAGATCAGTTACGGTTTTCTCCTTTTCCTCCAAGTCCTGTCTCAATTTAAATAATTGAATCTTCTGTGTTTCACATTAGAACTCAGTTGTGGCTGGACTCTTTTGTTGCTTATTCTCCAGTTGTCAGACTCTTCTCGATTTCGACTGGAAATATTCCTAGAGCACTGATTCCTGAGATATCCCTTTGCTCCACAGTTCCATCACAGAATGGATCTTAGTCTACTGTATACCGTAGAATCGGTCCGAACTTGTCCTTTCTGGTAGTTGTCCAATAAATTTCTCAAGTCATTTATCAATCCTTCGTTGTCCTTCTCGGTTTCACGTCGTCCTTGTCGTCTTAGTTGTCTTGTTCTGCCTTGACTGCTTCTAGAAGCTTGCTGTGCAGCTTCAATTTCCAAGGCAAGGGCTAGAGCTTAGGATATATTCTTGTGTCTGGCTAATCTTAATGTTTGGCTGATCTCGGTGTCTCGCAGGCCATCAATGAAGCTACTTATTGCTAACTGTTCTTGGAATTCTGTCGGTGCGGTGGGGTAAGCTAGCTTCACCATACGTGCTATATCTGCTTCAAATTGCTGCAGATTTTCTTCGAAACATTGTCTTCGGCCTTTTAATTGTGCTTGGTAGACGTGTTGCAGATGGGCGTCGCCATACCTCATTTCCAAAGCACCCTTCAGCATTTGATAGTCCTTTTGTTTACCATCAGCTAGTGTTCGTAATATCTCCATGGCTTCACCTCGTAGAGCCACTATTAGTGAGGTAGCTTTTTCTCCTTCTGACCAATTGTTTGCCAAGGCAGCTGCTTCAAACTGTTTAAGATAAGTACTCCATGGCACCTTTCCATCAAATGTTGGTGGCTTCACTCTTGACGACGGTAGAAAACTGCTCTCAGTCTTAATGGGCTCCTTTACCGACAACTGGGATTTCAGATTTGATACTTCACTTTGTAACTTAGTCATATTTTCTTCTACGACCTGGACTTTATCTTGTACCTCATTTCTTAATTGATTAATCTCCTCTTCTACAGTTTCCTCAAATTCATTAAGTTTAACTTTAATTGCTTCTTCTAACTTCTTATTGTTTTCTTGTAAACTGGATTTCATTTCGTTTCTTAACTCTTCCTGATTATTTTTCATTTCTTCTAAACTGTTTTTCACCTCCTCTTGACTGTTCTTCATTTCCTCTTGACTGTATTTCATTTCCTTTTTCAAGTCTTCCATCATATCTTTCATCATTTCGTCTTGGTTAGTCTTCATTTCATCCTGGTTGTTTTTCATTTCTTTCTTTAAGCCTTCCTTCATATCTTTCATCATTCCCATTAACTGTTTCAGTGTTTCCTCCATTTCTGTTGCTCTAGATCTCGTCACTCGCATTCACTTGTCTACTCCAAACGTCTTCTTTGTGGAACGTCACACTTCTGACAGCAATGTAACCTCTAAATTAGGTTATCGTTGAAACACGTCACGTAGACAAACAACTTTATTGTCACTCTTGATTATACAAGAAATCTGCTTCAATAAATTCACAGCTGTCAAATGCTTTACTTTGACGTTTCAGTCATTCACGTTCGACTGCTCAATATAAACTGACTCCAGCGCCGAAAATAATCTGCTTATATAGGTTTTTATAGTTCTGGAAGTTTCTGAGATCTCGAGAAAGTGTCGAGAAACAAATAGAATATAGCCTGGAATATTCCGGAAAACGTCAAAATAAAGGCATCACAAAAATTATAAATTCTAACATAAACAGAAACGTAATTTACAAACTAACGAGGTAGGTGAGCTTCAATTATAAATTCTAATGAAAACAGGAACATAATTAACCAGCTAAAAAGGTAGGTGAGCTTTCGTAACAATGTATTAAGAAATCAATCCTGAAAGTTTTTGGTCAAACCCCGTATTCAACATATTTTAACACCTCGACATGTGACAAAATATATTCGCAAATAAGTATAAATTACAAAAGTAATAAAAAATTGTGATTATATATTCAATGTGTATTTAATTAAACTTCCCATTAAAACTGTATACTTAAGTACTTATTGCTGGCATAAATAATTAAATTTACTTATTTGATTTTTCTGCGCATCATATTCAATTGAATTCAGTTAGTTTAATAACAATACAGAGCAATTTACATAAAAGTAATGGATCAACTAAACTGAAGCAGTAGCACTTTTTATTTTCCTATGTAACAAATACCTATGTAAAATTCAAAATGAAAATATTCTAATCAAAATGTTCATATTATGGTTATGTTTAAGGAGTTAACTGCAGTCAGTTCTAAAAATAATCCGAAAATCACCTGACCATTAACGACAGCCACGGAAGCCTACAAACTAAACTGGTGTTAACTATAATTGTATACAAATACTTTAAGCGTAGCTAGAGAAAAATAAAAATCACTCTTCAAACAATTTCCGAACTTATTTATAAAACAAACAATTTTTTTTCGAAAATATATTAAACCTTTATTTATCGACGACTAGAGCGCACTTCGCTCGTTTGCTGCGAGGTTATGTTCTTTTGACGTTCAGAAAGTACGGCAACCAGCAACACAATTACGGTGAATGGAAAATGAATGGTAACATTTATTGTTATCGGACAAAGTTTTGCATTGTAAGATTTCTATATTCCTTTCGTTCGATTTCTTTAGAATAAAAGAAAATTTTATTAGTAGGTTATTATGATGAACCTGTAATGACTGAAAATATAGTTTTGACAATTTGAAACGAGAAAACGAAAAACAAATACAAAAACCGCTGCTAACCGGATTACTTGTTACATATCAGGTATTATTATTAATAAAAATATTCATTTTTGTCGTTTCTATATTTGATAACGCTATAAAAAACAATCGCATGGTAATTAACAGCCATCTCGGATGACGGTTATCATAGGCGCCGATTTTCCGAAGGAAATGTCCATTTAATAATAAATTAAATTACTCATTAAGGTCATATAACTTTTATAGAAAACATTTCCTTCTCTAAAATTGAAAATAATAAATGTAACTGGTTTGATTAATTCTAATCGGAAAGTCTTTCATGACATAAGAGTAACGTAACAGCACTTTCTCTAGACACTAAATTAAAACTGAAGATACCATCATTTTCCACCCCAAATAGTAAAGTAACTCTTATCCATCAACTTCATGAGGTATTATTTCATTACCATGTAAATTGTTATAGTCTCTATCCACAGTTAAGTATTGTACCATCTCTTTCGAATCTCTATATAAAAATGTAAACTTATGGTTGTGGTTTAATATCTACATGGCAAAAAACTGAAATATTATGAATATTCTTAAACATGCGGAAAATATAAGATCAGTTTATCTGCCTTGAAGCAAAATCTAATAAAACTAACAAACTATAATTGATTATAATGGAATGCCGAAATACCTTTATAAGATGTTAATTTATGACTATACATACTACTCGTATATTTAAGGAAATACAAGGAATAAAATATATACCTAATAAAACACATGTAGACGCCTTTGTAAAGAAACAATAAATTCATTTATCCACGACTATTCTTTAAAATGTGTATTATACGTGTGTTTGCTAAATAATAATAATATCAAGTTACTAATGATTTCATTATTCACTAGTGAATAACCACTTATCAAGAATCGGGAATGAACTAACAAAACAAAAATTCTCCGGTGTCAGCAATTGAACCTGAATCTCCTGTGTGAAAGCCAAACGCAATTTAGTATACCAGTTACGGCAATATTAACATTTTTCCGAATGATGGTAGAATTTTACTAATTAAAGTTTCATTTGCTGTTTTAAATTTACCAAGTGAATGACATATGTCAAACTTGAAAGAAAGGTGTTTTGACAGTGTCTGAATTGTATGTATAAATATTTTGTAATATTTTCAGTAATGAATAACATACTATTATTTAATTGCATTAACATTATTGATACTGCATTAAAAATATATATTGTTTCATCTTGCTTAATTTTCAGTAATAAACGGTTGATATAAATTCTTCCAAGCCAATATTTATAATCATCTCATTACAGTGCTAAGTACAACTACTTTGAATAATGTGTACAGTAATAATTTTTCTTGTGTCATCATAGTCCAAGGAATTGGAGGAAGCAAACCGCATTTTTCAAATATTTGTGGTTTATGTTCTACTAATGTTGTATTTATGGGAATAGTTTGTTACACTTTGTGTCATAGAATTAAAAAATAACAATAAGCTAGAATTCTTATAGAACAACAATTATAATCCATCGCAATCATTTTTGTTTCAAAGCCCTCTAGTAATAATTTTTTAAAATCATTAGAGCATTAGAAAAATTAGATGGAAAACCACTGCGCTGATGTTTTCCTAGTTAATGACTCATTACTAATAAGGTACATAAAAAATAAGGAAATGATTAATGAACAGCAATTCGAATTACCCGCAAAAATTTTTTAATCATAATATGAGCGAGTTAATGACCCATTTCCTCTGTCCTCCTTTTTACGACCTTTCGTATAATAAAATGTTCATATAACTGAATTATTCTCACTGCACTTTAAATATTTGCTCCCAATGTTGATAATTTTGATTGTTCAATGCATAAATCAAGCCTATACAAATTAGAGAAAATACTGAGAAAACAAAAATTGCCAAAATAGTTTTAAATTAATGATCAATATTAATCATGGATGTAGTAATTTTATTGCGAGTAATACACCTTACAAAATTCCACTTTTTTTATTATATCTCCTTTAAAGATGTTTATTAAAAATTTTTAATTGATCTTAAATTTTGATCAAATAAAGTGCACCTGCACCTTGATGACAAAATTTAGCAGTGTTAATATATTACGTCAAGAGACAAATCAATAGGAACAAGTATGTAGAGTAAACAGTACAGTAATAATAAGCAAGGGCGCCGGAATGGGGGGGCAAGGGGACAGTTGGCCCATTCCTTGAAATTTCCTCCTCGGAGAGGAAATAATTTTACATTTTTTACAGTTATTTCTTGTTACTTTTATTTTAATTTATTTCTGTTTTTTAGAATGTAGGATTAGATTTTTGTGATTTTTTATGGTTTGTTTACGTTTGCAACCCCCCCCCCCCAAATTTTCCTAAAGGAATCTTTTAGTCTTTAAAATAATTTTTTTATATTTCATTTATTGCTGCATTCCTACCTTCTTTTGTAATTTTTCTTTCCTAGCAAAAATTTATATTGATGTAGTTATATCAGCAATGCCAGCAAATATTTCTTTTTATTTCAACTAAATGATTTTTTGTCATTACTGTTTGCTCTTAGATTGGCACTGTTATAAATTCATTTCCTCTGTTTTTCATATCTCATTTAGTCTTTAAAAGTATATTATATTTTATAAGTATATGATGTGATATGATGACAATAAATACGTAATATCTCGAAAACCGTAAAAGATAACCAGAGTCGAATGTGCATGGAGGCTTCCACAATCCTTGGATTCAAAAATTTTGTAACATATTTTTTTAAATTTGAAGAAAGTAATGAGTAGGTAGTTAAATATATCCAAACAAGGGATATTTTCATCCTATGTCAAGTCTATTCAGTGGTGAAACTACAAAATTTAGGCCTCATGAAAATTAATGAAAATAGGCTGCGTACCACGATGACGCAAAAACGTCTAGCATATATAATTTATAATTTTGTCTCTAAAAAAACCGTAAAATGTCTTTCACTTAAATATAGTAAGCCTATCAACTGTTTCCCATTGTTTATCACTCATCAGAAAATAATAAAGATTTTTGAAAATTACAAAAATAGATTAATACGAATTTTAACAGTGGAAATATATTTTTAAATGTAAAATAAAATTAGAAAAAGATATGTACCCTGTATAATATATTTTTAATAAGCTTAGTCGACGGTCTTTCCAATGACGTAAATATATGCAAGGTATTCTGCTTTATAAAAATAAAAGTTAGGTCTGCACCTCGGAAATGCGATATTAATTTGTGATATATATATACTTTTCGTGTGACCACCTTTGTATGACCAGTTCATAAATAATGTAATGTTTTGGGTGTACGACTCATTTGACTGCATTATTAGATAATTAAAGAAAATAATTATAATAGTTCAGTAGTTTCCAATTTGGCTTATTCCACGAAAAATTTCTTTTAACAGTATTGCATAATGTTATTTTTTAAATCGTGTGTTTATATAAGTTCTAGTGTGAGTAGGCAAGTGTCTTGGCATATCCGACAACGTTTAGATCTATGATGAGTATACTTATTTTTAAAATTCGAAGAGGAGAAAGTGACAGTTGAGAAAGAGGAACTTTTGACTTATGAAATGGTTACGAGCCAAAATTGCATACATCTTACTTTTTATAACAACAAGACATGAATCCACTGTTGATACTTCCCATAAAATTTCTCTTTACTATAATTACAATAGCGTACTAGGAAATGTACAAACAGTTTTTTTTTCGACAATAATTTACATGTCACTTAATAACATAGTAATGTAGAAACTATTATATTAATATTACTAATTACGACTTAATGATTCTACTGACGCAAACAATACAAGGTGTTCAAATGAGAAAAGACAACGGCCATATCAAAAGATCATTTCAGATATTTTTTATACCTACATACAGGGTGTTTTAAAAAGACACGGCAATTTACTAGAGCTGATAGAATTAGTTTTGCAAAATAAGGATTTCCTTAATAAACGCATGTTCTAAACCAGCTCATTATTAATATACGTGTTAGATAATTGTTTTAAAGACCAATAGATTTGATTAAAATTTGAAACAGGTACCTACGTGTTCGGTGGTGTCGAACACCCTGGTGTTATTAGTTTTTGTTTTTTTTTTTTTGTACAATGTAGAAGGCTAGTTGCTAACATTTTCGTTAACATTCTCATTCTAAGTCTTGTATTACGTAAAATTTCATTTTATACAAAAAGTGCTCATAGTAAATTTATTAAAAATGCACCGAGGAAATTGTAAAAAACTGTGGTAAAATCAACCACCAGTCGATGGTGACTTTTGGATGAATGTTTTAAGAGTGCCACTACAGTTAGATGCGTGAAAATTCTTATACGTTTCTGAAATGGTATGAACGCAATTATTGCTGTTCTTTTCGTATTCTCCACAAGCTAAAAGATGTCGTATCCGTAAAGAATTTTTTTTAACTAATGGTTGGATCTTCAGAAACCCAATCTAAAATATATTGATAATTTTGATCAGTTCTAACTGATTTAGATCGACTGGTATTACTTTATTTAAGTTTAACATCAACCAGTATTACGACAATGCATTTCTCCTACCAAAAATTATTTTCTATTTGGCAGCTGCCTCTCAAAAAATTTTTCGGATTAGCATCTAACTACTCCTACAACACTGCTAAGACATTCCCAAACGTTAACATCTGTACAGGTGCTGGTATAAGTTTCCATTAGTATTATGTAGTAGCGCGTTACAAACACAGAGCAGAATAAAATCTTAAGTTTCCAATATTATCCGAAAGAACAAATTACTATTCAAACTGGAGAACAAATGACTGTTTCTTGTGCACAAAATATGACACATCATTGAAAGAATTCGTAGTTTGAAATATACAGACTTGATAAAAATATAAATACTGTTACAGAGATTTCCTTGTTGATTTTACTACACTTTCGAAAACGGTACATTTTTAGCATGTTTCTAAGAGCGCGTTTTTTCTGTAAAATTAAATTTTGCATAATACAACGAGACTGGGAAAACCCAACTTAAAAAAAGTTAGTTTTCTACAAAAAAAAAATAATAATATTACCAACCAGTATCAAATTTTAATAAAAACTGTTGGTCTTTAAAAAAATGACATACAAAATTCGATTTTTTAACATTATCTTGCGCGCCCTGTATAGACCGACTACGCCTGAGTGGCTCTGGGATATACGTTTCAATATTCTGTCAACCCTAGCAATATTGCCATGATTTTTAGAAACATCCTGTATATAAAACAATTGTAATTCATATTGTCATAGCTAGGCAGCTGTTTTTTTTAAATTTACACACTCTCAAACAGTACAGGGTGTCCAAATAAGAAAGAACATCGGTCATATCTCAAGAAAAGTTCGAAATTATTCTATACGTATAAATCATTAAAAGTAATTTGTATTGTCATAGCTAGGTGATAAACTTTTCATGTTTTTGTATATATTCGAATGGTATAATTTCAAGTTTCAGAGTAAAATCGAAGAAACAATTAGTGCATCTCAAAAAATTAAATATCTACTTAAAAATATATCTATTTCAGTAATAGATATATACAGTTTAAACAAATTCCGTAAAAACGAGGCAACCTGAAAATTAATTTTGTTTGTTTATTAATTATACCATCATATTTTTATAATTTCTTTTTTTCGCATATACTTTTGACTATTTAGTTTTTAAAATATCTGTATATTTTACATTTCTGATTTAAAAAATATACACTGACATGCAGTTTCACTGTTATTTGTTACCTTTTTACTTAAGCAAAGACAAAATATAAGAATCCGTTTAAAATTTTCAAAAAATTCAGTGCTTTTGTTTTTAAAAACCGCCACCTAGCGTTCGTAATCGTAACGAAAATTACGGTAATAATAATAAAAATATGATTGTGAAGTGAAGTGAAGTGAAATATTCTCCAAACTCGCTAAATAAAATCTTGTCAACAAATTTTTGTCGTAATTTCAATTCCTCTTATTTCTTACAGACCATGCAGTTTTTTTTATAAATAAGTAAATATTAAAAAAATGGATATTAAAGGAAACTGCATAGAATGCTATATCTGGAAAAGTAAATTTTTCGAAAATTTTGATTGTATGATAATTTATAAAATGTTTTTGCACTGACACTGACACTGACACAAAATGCTTTCTAGATTTTACTGTCTACCGTATTCTACATGCAATTAAATTTAAACTTTTGTAAGCGAAAA
The DNA here is from genome assembly GCA_025584915.1 of Monochamus saltuarius. Taxonomy (NCBI): domain Eukaryota; kingdom Metazoa; phylum Arthropoda; class Insecta; order Coleoptera; family Cerambycidae; genus Monochamus; species Monochamus saltuarius. The sequence continues at coordinate 55,628,821 of CM046724.1, forward strand.
ACCCCAGACATACAGAATAATTTCATACTGAAGTATCACCCTATATATAAACATAAAATTACACTATATATAAACATTAATTATATTTTCTTTTTTCTTTCAGAATAATTTAGTTGCTTGAGAAAATTAATATCAGTGACCTTAAGAAATCTATTGTAAATAAGCAGGTATGTACGTACCCCCACAATTTAAACTCTTATAGATATCACCACTTAGCCAAAACTATCTAGTCTAAGACAAAACCCAAACTACGGGGTAATTGTCCAAGTAAGGTATATATAGTTAATGTAGAGGATAGTAGATGTTCACCATAATAGTGGTTAGACAAGCAGACGGATGACTGAAGGTCAGAAATTGATGCAAATGTGAAGCCTCTGGGTTTTTAGTAATTTACAGTTTTATGAGGTGATTATCTTTACTTGAAATTGTTCATTTTATAGCAAATACTTAGAAGACTTGCAGGTAGAAATATGCAGGCAGGTAGCTGAAGAAAATTAATTCATATTCTTCATGTTACATTTATATTCATGCTAGATACTGAATAGTTTATTGACAATATTAGTAGTTACGTTGAAAATGCAGCTGTAACTTTAATGATATTAATAGACGAAGTTAATCGTTAATACTATTACTGTAGAATTTATATTTAGGGAAATTATTTCAACAGATAAATACGTATATGGGGTGTAATAATGACAGTGTGACAAACTTTCAAAAATAATATACCTATCTTGTCAAAAAAAAAACATGAAATAAATAAGCTAAAATTATTCTTAAAGGCTCCATGGTACTCCACTTGAAAGGTTGGAAGCATAGGTTTTTATCAATTACTGAAGAATTATTAAAACTGTTTACCTACTTTTAAAAGTTCAAAAACCAGGATCATTTTAATACAAATTCAAGCAAAATAATTAGCTCAATTTACTGATGACGTTACAATTATCGGATTTTTGCGCATAAACATGTAAAAGTTAAAAATCCGAAAAATCTGTACAAAATTCTCTTTTACTGTTTGTTGCCTTTTATACAAGTTGTTAAAGACAAGTTCGGACAAGTTTAGCCAAACTTCACTTACATAATTGGGGTTTATTATACAAGGTATCTCGAATAATATACAAATACGACCAATTTTAATATGGGGCCTTCATATAAAATTTTTTGATCTAAGCCACACTGGGGAGTTACGCCTCATTAGGGGAGGGGAGTAGGTTTTATTTAGTTCTAAATGTAATGCACAGCAGTATCTGATATCAAATAACTATAAACTGTCATCAAATGCAATGAAGAATATGCAAGGAGTACTTTATTTCCACCCCTTATAACAGGACTAGGAAACTAAAAAGAGTTTCGTCAGTTTAAATACCTTGCCAAATTTGACTTCTTAATTTCGAAGCGTTTTAGAAGAAACTAAATTAAAACTGGTGTATATCAAAAATGAAATTTCCCAAACCTTAGAAGTAGTAGTAACTGAGAGAAAGAAACGGTAGATGGCACTGATATCCGCCGGATTTACAATCTGGACATTTTCTCTTTGGCTTCATATCCTTTAGGCACTCCATCCCCTGTCCCCGATCAATATCATTCTCATTTCCACTCATTTTTATTAAGAAATTTATAATTTCCCGAAAAAAGTAACAATTCCTAAATTCGCTATTACAATTTTATTTTTATTACGAAAACTTTATTTGAGTGAATTTTGCGAACAATTTCCAAATTGTTTGTACTGGGGAAAAACCAATTACTCCAGGAAACACCATGTCTTTAGCAGTAAACGGAATGTTAATTATCACCTTTGAACCAATTTATTATCTACAGAAATTTTAATAGTCATGCACAAACAAGGTCTTTTCATAACACAACACTCAGTATAGTTCTGATTTCACTTAATGCTCTCCCTGGCCGAAGGCAAATGGCACTTACCGGGGGTATCTCATCCAGTTGTCTCTTCCCGTTGGTCCAGGTATAGGCAGAACATTGACTTTTGATAAAGATAAAATAAATATACACCATTTTCCATTTAAATGTTTTAAAATGTTGATTTTCGAATGACGCTGAAGCTCCTTCCACGTCCCTTTCTTCACAGAAAACATGTACCTGACATGGAAATATATTTCTCAGTTCTCATCAAAACACATAATTCATTTTATTCTGTAGTTTCTTCAAAGGGTCAAAGTGTTTATTAAGCTTACAAGAAGGTAGGTAACAGATTATAATGAAATTATATTAAATTTAAAAGAAATAGTGCTGTATGCAACCAGTTATACATTCAATACAGACTTGTATTTAGTGGATATTTTTTTACATGGAATTTATTAAAGAAATTGTCTAGTTTGAGACGTTAAAATCAAGCAAAAAATCAATGTAGGCCTAGACATTAACACTTGGTACAATGAATATATTTTTCTACGTTCATGCAAAAAACAATACTTTATTGAACTATATTTAGTGGAGAAGTGGTTCTTTATTGCTCTAGAGCAATAAACATTTTATTGCACTCATCTGTCATTTTACTGCAGCGTTTTGTCATCATGACAAACATAAACCTTCAAATCGACGTCACATTTTTCTAGACTTAGTGTCATCTAAATAACATTTTTTGGTTTTTGCATGAACGTAGAAAAAATATTGTATGCAACTCGTACAAAAAGTACTTATTACACGCTTACTTTTGCACTTGTTGCATAAATAACTATTTTCATTCTAAGAAACTTTCCTTAATAATAATACATAATCGTATATCGTCAGTGGCGTAGCCAGAAATTTGACATGGGGGGTTCAGTGAACTAGATTTTTTTAATAAAAAAATACAAAATTTTTAATAAATTGAAACAATAAAAAGTAAATAAAAAAATAATCTCATCATAAACATGTAAATAATAAACAGGTACGAACAATATTTGTTACAAAAATGATCAAAATAAAATTAGAACTTAGTTGCAGGTGAATCCTAATGTATGGTTGCCGTATGAGATTTAGTTCACTGACCGCGTTGCTAAATCTTGACGAATAGAGTGATTGCAGGTTTGTAGTGAGATATTATCTATATGACCCAACCAACCCAATCCATTGGGGGGAGGGGGGTATTCTGAATTTTTAGTTCTGATAAACGTTCTTAAGGACGCCGTATTCCTGAAAAAGTGTTTTCAACAAATATAAATAATTTTAGACATTTAAGAACTGAATAATATAGAGTTTAGCAAATAACAAGGATGTTATTTCATGCCACCTGCAAATATTCAAAGGTACCGAAGTAAAATCAATATTTAACATCAGAAAGCGATCTATCCAATGAATTTTTAGGTACTGAAATCTTTCAAAATACGTATTTTTTTAAATTCAACTATAGATGTAAACATTGTTATAACATAAACTTACATAGTTCTGCATATAAGATTGTTCACTTTTGTTTATAAGTATGTGAAAATAATTGTTAAAATGTGGGGTTAGAATAGCGAAATTATGTGTGTCATATAAATGCATTTTAAAAGTTATTACATTATTTGAGGAAAGTTTAAATAGTAAAAGTGGATAAACAAAACATCAATAATTCTATTTTTGATATTACTTTTGCTCTACGAGTTTTATTTTTCGAGATTTCAGTACCTAAAAAACACCACAAATTTGATCATTTTACGGCGAGAGATACGGGCACCTTAATAACATTTTGTCGTATGTCCTAAAGGAAAAACACTTTATTAGTGAAAGTTAAGATTTTTGTGAATTTCCAAAGCTTACTTGATTTGAAATCGTTGCAAATTTTATTTCACAAACAACTGGAGGTCAGTCCTAGATGACCATATATCAGCAGTAATTTGTTTTTGCTCCTTAGAGTCGTTTTGCTTATCTATACACAGAACAAATATTACTTTCTATATATCTCCTCCAATCAAAAGAGACGGCGCTTCTAGCTATACAGCGTTCAAGCGTTGAAACGAATCAGCTTTGCCACGTCAGGACGACATGCATAATAGTATGGTTTAACACTTTAAGGTATATATTCCAATCTACCACCGACAAATTGACTTGAATGTGATAGACGCTGTTTTAAATTTAGTTGATGAGTAACCTACTATTTTCTCAAGAACCATTTCAAGACGGTTGGGTATTCCAAAGCAAAGTCTGGAAACTCACTCAACCCGTATCATTTTCAAAAAGCTCAAGCTTTAGAACCAACTGATTTCTCTGTTATCTTAAATTGTTCTAATAGTTATAAAAATCAACTCCCAACTTAAACAGTTACTATACTACATTTTTTAAATAATGAGGTCATTCATATAGCTATAGAGTCGAGCTTGTTACCGTTTACTTGCTTTTAGAATACAAAGCATACGGAGGCCGTTTGTGTCGTTAGGCTTGTAGTTCTTATTTCAGTTATGGAATATTGAAGGTCTTTTTAGAGACACTAATAGAAAACGATTAAAATTTAGATATTGCATTGCATCCAAATGTCCTAGTGCAACGATAAAATGCTGAAAAAAATATATTATTATGCGACATTGGTGGAAAAAAGCAAAAAGCGCGACATAATCTTTGAACCCAAAACAAATAATTATGTGTTGTATAATTTATATAAAATTTGTTTAATAATAATTTATAATACTCGCATACTTATGTAAAATTTATTCTTATTCTAAAGATTCAATCCCTAAGTACATATACCTAGGTGCCTTTAAGACTAAACAGCACACCTACATATAAGTACCTTATTAGTTTTTTTAATTCCGAGTGTATGAATTGTTTAATTTTTGGTTTTACAAGGTGACCCAAATAAAAATCAAACTACTAAATTCTAATAAAGCTACTGAAATTAATATGCAATTTGAATAATACAATTTTTAAACCAAATATCAGCTTGTTTTATTATCCTTTTAGTTATTGCGTGAAACTGAGATGTTCTTTTAGAAGACATCTGCAAATTTCCCTTTTATTTTGAACATAAGTCAAAATTTTAAATATTTAAAGTCAGAAATAATAAATTTGAAGGTTTATGTACACACTCTGAATAATTAGTAACCAAATTTAAATTAACTAAACTTAAAAAATATGGCTAATAGGTATATAATAATTCATAAAAAACTTTTTTTGAGAAATCAATACGTTCCATTTTATTATTAATGTTGTAACATAATAAATACGTACTTTTTAGTACCTATGTACATTATTTGAAAAACCTGGCTGCTATCACAGAATATATAGCTATTTTCTGTGCTGCTATTAAGCCCGCTTTACATTAACAATTTCTTCGTCAATTAATTGATCAAGTGGCTTCGTCAAAGTTAATTGACAAAAGTAATACTAAAACTTGGTCGTCAAATAAATTGATAAAGAACTTCGTCAAGTTATTGGCGACTTAAAACTTGTTCTAATTTTTCGTCAATTTTTACTTCAATTCAGGAATACTAACATAAAATAAATGTAAATATTTAACCAGTAACAGGACAGCAGCAACAATAAATGCAATGGAAGCTTTTTTAACTATTTCTCACTTTTTTTGCCTTATGATATAATTATTAAAGTTACTTTTCATTTTTAACAGTTTTTATTTCGTATACAAATGGGAATGATAAAATATCAAAAGTTTAAATTACTTTTAGGTTGGTGTTGGTACGGGTGACCAGGAAGTGCGACCTTGAAGAAATTGATAAATTAATTCATCAATTTCTTCAACAATAAATTGTTAGTATAATGCCCGCTTTAACGATTTAGTTTATTTATCGTTACATTTTTACACCTCTCATAGAGCATCTGCGGCATGTGATCAAAGTAGGCGTGGCTATTGGTTTGGAGGTAAAACAAACAGCGATCATAACCTCGAAGTATTTATTTATTATACGTTTTTACGTTACGTTAAGTGGTTGTGTTTTGGTGATAGTTTATTGTTGTTATTATTTTTGTTTTTTTTTGTGGCTGCAATATTCCTTCATTTATATAGTCATGCATAGTGAATATTATTATACATTAGACACTGAAAGTGCTGATAGATATAGACATAAAATTATTGAAATTGGAATAGATCCATACACAAATGGAGAAGACTTTCCTAAAACTTTATATCCAGATGTTGATATCCGTTAGGTATATAATAAAAATGCTTATACACATGAAGACTTTAAAGCATATAAAGGCTTAGAAAATAAGTAATTTTTCTCATCAAAAATGTACTATAACTTTTTTTTACTAAACCTCTTTTATAGTGTGGGTAGGTGGTTTGCTTCGGCTAAGGCGTGAGTTAGGCAATGCTATGGGTGTTCACCAGAAGTAATTCGTAATTGATATTAACATTACTAATTTAGGTTGCTGAAATAAGGTTGACACAAGACAAAATATATTTTTAAAATTCTTTATTTATGGGCGCCACTAGCAAATACCTGACTTGATGCCATGTGCTTCTTTTGGCATCCCTAGATGGTTGTACTTAGATTACATTTGTTCATAAACAATAACTTGATAGGTAGGTTTGGAACTGCTCCAGGTGATGTTAGAAGGAAGGTCCTAATATGACATTGACGGCACGCCACTGTACTGCTCTTTCTTGCTACTAAGTTCCCTCAGTTTCATAGATATAAATGCTTATCCATTTATCCAAAATTCTTACTCATAGCATAAGATATCAAAAATGGAATATGTACCATAATTTACATCAGAATAAATGAATCTACACTAAACTAGACTTATACTGGACTTTACTGTATTTTGCTTATACTGTATTATACCCTTGACTATATACACTAAGAGTCAATCTAATGGGAGACCTTGTTGCCCTAAATGGGAAACCAACTCTCGCGTGATGGGAAACGAATTCAAAAAGTACGTTTACGCTTGGGCTATTTGCTAATAGATGGCGCAATATTAGGTACTAAAATGAAATTGTTTTTTGATATATAATTTTGAACTGCTCACGTATTTATAATGAAATCTACTTTCAACTTTTAACATTAGTAATTAGTTGCTTCACTTACCAATATAGATTTAATGAAATTTCTACTCAGAACTTCGAGAAGTTCAAAAACTGTTTTGAGAGAGTCATTATTATTTCGAAAGCTTGTATGTACTTAGAATTTATAACTTTAATGACATTAAATAGGATTACTGTTTAATTTATTATTGAGTGAATGTGTTAGTCATGAAGAAGCAGGAAGGAAATAAATGGTATTTTTTAAAATGTAATAAAACTACGAGTAGATTCCAGGAATAAAACTTTTCCGCAAGGCGAAAATCGACTATAATGATAGATTTTGAATTGTGATAAGTAATTATAGTAATTCCATCACATGATTTAATAATAAAAATATTCTCATATTTACAGAAAACAAACAAATTACAGAAGTGCAGTTATCCAGTTTATATTCACTTTCACGTATCAATGAAAGTCAAAGCTTAAAATATATTAACCGCCAGATAACACTTTTATCATACTCCTCCAGCTTTGGTAATTTCAAGTGGAAAAGTCATTCAATACCTACGTGTCGATAAAAATATACAGGGTGGGTCATTAATAAGGGGACATAGATGAGGAGTAACATCATTGAGAGGAAATATGAAGATATAGCTAAAAATATCTTAGTGAGAGAAAGCCACACGATAATCTGTAGTTGTATATGTCTCTTTATAGAAGTAGGTATATCGAGTTCATTTGAATTATCTTAATATCTTTAAAGCAAATAAAATAGAAACTGTAAATTTTGGCATATCGCTGAAAACTCTTTTTTACAATCTTATTTTTCTGTTTTTTTTTTTAAATTAATTAACAGATCATATTTTTACTACTCTAACGCAATAACATAAACTGCTTATGTTTCAAATTTTATGATCTGTGCTGTGGTGGATCTGTGGTTTGAATATAAATATATTGCCACAATCTTATTATTTAGGCAGGTATATAAAAAAGAGTCACGCGGCCACGCCCTCGAAACGCCTTCGCAGTTTTTTGCAGATTAAAATAGTAGCGCTTTATTTCCTTCGTTTGAATAAATGCGTATTGTTACACAGTACGACATCTAACAGGAATTATGATAACTATATCGGTTTTTATTAAGGACTGACTCTCTTGGTGTATATACTCAAGGATTATACTCAAAACTGTATTCAAATCAACTCAAATCAAATCAAACTAATTCGAACTGGCCACAGCTCTAAAATAAAAGAAACAATCCCCATTGAAATAATTAATTGAAATTCAATATAACATGATTGACTTGTTATTAAGATTAATTATGGTTAATCGCCTGAACCACGGCCCTTTTCAATGGAGAATTGTTTCCAGACCATCTGTGATGTTCTGCAGACTAAGAATAATATGTGTGTTTACATATTGTGCTATTATAAATCAAGAAAATATTTAGTCAAGTATATGGTTAGCATTACAATGTTTTTTTACAATTTAATTATTAATAATATCAAAATGATTCTTACGAAATACAATTCAATTAGTGCATACTTCGATATACCAGATGTAACCGATGTTTGGTACTCATATGAATGAATAAATAAATCAAGATATACAACATGCTAAAACGGTTTCATTTCAAATAATCTAAATTACCTACAAAAGAAATAGTTATTTATACCTAAAAAATGGTATTCCGATATGGTATTCATTCTACAAGATTTTATATAAAAATTTTTACAAAAAAAATTACTGAAAACATTTGAATTTGTAAATACTAGAAATGTATGCCAGCTTTAAACAAAGTTTTCCAAAAGTAGGTATCTACAGAATAAGAAAAAATAAAAATTTAGAGTCCTGAAATGGGTTGCAACTAAATACAATCAATACCTCTTTTTCTTCATTTAGTATTTTTCGTCTTTTTATCCTATCATATCGATCTTTTCTTGATTTTTTTTATGAAGTACCAGATGTATAACCCATATTTACAGTGGGGATCCAAACCGGATTATTTGGCTCGTGCAAATTTGCAGGTTTCCCTACAGTATAATAAATGTATAATTTTCGCTTTTTTATTAATAATTGCTTACAATATATACCCTGAAATAAAATGTTTTGGTTTTTTGGTTAAATTGTTTATGTCTGTCGAATTCTGAACAAACTAACGTTGTCCCTTGCAAAATTATTTCCACAGTTTATTACCATACAATAATTATGCATTTTATAATACAAATAACACTCAATTATTTAATAATAAATTAAAATAAATATAAGGTTATTATAGTTTTGTTTTACCTCCAAACAACGTCACGTGCAGATGCCCTATTGTAGTACTTACAAATTGGTGGTTTTTATTAAAACAATGCATCACCATAATTAAGTCTTGATAAATTAGATGAATATGCTTTTAAATAGCACCTAGTGATTTTTAAAAGTAGTTATTTTGCTAATCTGTTTTAATTTAACAGACTCGAGCGGACGAGCACCGAGAAGCTCTAAGAGGCAATGACATCAAGCCTCTCAATCTGATTAATTCCAATTTGATCTGATATGTTTTGAAAACTACTTGTCAGGTGAATTTCAAATTATTTGGGTTGACCATACATCGTAAATCTTCATAAAAATTAGACATAAAATGTAATTTGAGGTTTGACCAAATGAAGTGAGTAGAAAAAACAAGAGTTTTTAAAATAGTCTATACAGGGTTAACTATGACTTAGTACAAATATTTTAAGAGGGGATAGGGAAAAATAAGAATTAACGGAATCACCCCTCAAAAAAATTCTAAACTTATTTATAAAGCCAAAAAAAATTTTTTTCGATATTATTTTAAATCCTTATTTAACGCCGCCAATGCTTGTTGATTGCATACTCTACAAGCATGCAACAGTCGCTCATTAGTCAGTGTCAGTAGTGTCCTGTCATGTCATAATTGAATTCCTGTGTTTACGTTGTAATTTTGTGTTCTTCTGAAGTTTTTAGTGCCTTATTTTAATTTTTAAACGTTTTATAGTTATTAAATAAAGATATTTGTATTGGGTGCAGATAATTTCCTACAATATAGTTCGCCGGTTTGGTTTTCTAGGTTATGGGACAAAACTGCCGCGGTTAAACGTCTCTTATTCCTTTCGTTCGATTTTGTTATAATAAATAGGAATCTAATCTATCTAATTGTACCTACGGGAAGTCTCTTTTATCGGTAGCGAGTGGCTGTAATGAGCGAATATGTAGTTATACCAGTTTATAAAGAAATAATGGAAAACGAATGCAAAATACTGGAGCTAAGTGGATTAACTGTTACCTATCTATCAGGTATTATTACTATTAGAATGTTAATTTTCGTTTCTACATTTAGAAATGCTGCAAAAAAACGACGATGGTAGTAGATATTGTTGACAGCTGTAAGTTTTATCTATGGGTCTAAGCCATCTCAGTCGATTCTTAGCATAGGCGCCAGCTTTCCGTAGGAAAAAAGGGTTTTGCCCCATTTTTTAAATATCGAGCTAAAATTCTGGAATAATTTTTTTATTGTCTTTTAGGCCTCCCTGAGCACGTGGTTAAATTTTTTGTACTTAGTCATAGTTAACCCTGTATAACAGTTTATTTTTGATAGTCTGAAAAGGGATTTCAGTAATTATTTGATATTACTCTTCAGCGTAAATATACATTAATTTTTTTTGAATGACGTATTCGTATTATACAAATTTTTCCGTATCTTCCCATAAAATTAAAGACATTATGATTCAATCACCGTGTAAATATTATCAGAAATTAAAAACGACACAAGTACATATAAAAAAATAAAGATTTATTTTTATATACTAAATAACAATGTTATTATGCTTCAGTCTATAATACAATTATACTTTGTATACTTATACATTTATATATATCTAATTCAACATTACAATCCTTATACTACTAATAAGCCCATCATATTAGATGTCAGTCTATTATATACACAACTGTACCGCACTTTAAAACTAGCAATACTTCATATTAAAAGATATAGTTGTGTATCGTTCTCTGAAGTATGCCATATATTTTTGAGAGTGATTCCTATAAAATTTTCCCAAAGCGATAACTTAACCCAGAAAATAATAATATATAAAATCTCTCGAGAATTTTCTTACTAAAACGTAGATTTTTTTTTTAAATTAAGTTAAAAGTTTTATTTATTATGCAACATGTATGTAAAGTGGAAAATTAATGATTTACAAAACACAAATTATCGGTTTGGAAAATTTTTGCGACTTACCCTGTTACTATCAATTTTAACTTTACTGATCAAATATTTCAAATAAAAAAATTATAAAATAGTATTTTTTCAAATGCACTTATTCTATATACATACAAATAACCATTAATGAAGGTATATTTAAGATGAAAACATAGATAAAATGTTTTCATAGAATAGAAAGCTATTAAAAATTTATACTAGTATTAGAAAAACCTTCGAACATATTTTAAACTTATACTTTGTACAAAACGTAGCTTATACATTATCCTTCACTAAATAAGTCATAATACAATCATAATAATCATTTTAACAAAATCTTCATCAAGGTTTCTGTCAAATCTTTTCTCAACAGTCTTCAGAATATTTAAAAATTACAGTCTGTTCTTATCCTCGTCTTCTTTTGGTCTAATATAAACAGGATGTGACCGCTTGTACACATTTGATTCTGCTTGCTCTGTAGCAGTAGTTGTTGTAGTATCAACAGTAGTTGATTTTCCCGGTTTTCTGAACCTCCTTATAGCATAATCCCTCAAACCTCGTAGTGCTGGTCTAGAATTCTGCACCAAATTATTTACAGCATTTAAAGTCTGAATTGGAATCTGCAAATTAACGAACATAATAAATATTTAAGTAAACAAAGTGTATTTGAACATGTATCTATGAAAGTGCTTGCGTAAATTAACGATTTTACCTCAAACTTTGCTTCATATTTTGCCAAAATTAACTCTTTTAACTTGATTTCCGAGGTACCGTGGTAGGTGTCAATGGTTGAACATTATCAAAGCTGGTTGCCCCGTTGCAGATTAATTTTTACATATTCAAGAGACATATTGCTTTCTGATTCAGAAGGAACTCTCAAGCTGATGTTAGTTAGTAGTTAGCTCAATATTATTAATACCTATGTATAAAGCAACCTATAATGTTATGTTACCTTTCGTGTTATTTGAAATTGTTACCTTTTTATACAGATTTGGCCATGAGAATCTGAATTCAATTTAGGTTTATTATTTATTATGCTATGTCTGTCACCTTTGGATATTCATCTAAAAGAAGTGGCTAGGACAACCATGCTTCATCTCAAAAATACTTGTATTATACCAGATGTTGGATGTGAAGAAGTTAAGAGTCGCCAGTGGAATGGGGAGAAAGATACCCTTTCTGCAAGTAGACATTGACAGTATTTCTCCCAAGTGAGAATGTAATCAACATCTTCACAGATGAATCAAAAAGAAAGTTGCAGGATGTTGATCTATTCCAGGTCCCTACACATCTAATATCAGTGGGCAATGGATAGGCATGCTACTGTGGTACAAACGGAATTAGCAGGTATAACCAAAGATATTGTCCGTAGATATAGAACGGACAAAACCATAAGATAACAACTAGATCAGCATAGGAATGCTATCAGGCACTGGAAGTGGCCTTAACCGACAGCAGCATATCTGTATGCTGGATGGAGGGACACGCAAAAGTTTAGAAAACGATGGGATGAAATAAATAGCTGTCAATTCAAGTTCCTAGAGTACTCCTGCGAGTATACAGCAAAAAAGTGTCTGGCTATGTCTAGGATGAATTTTTGCCTGATGACAGGTAGGACGCACCTTTATTATATGAGGAAGTGTGAAACACTACCTTGTAGGGATTGCGAACAAGAAGACGAAACAGTACTCCATGCCTTGTGTGAGTGCACCATTTCGTGCATAATAGAATCCGCATTGAGAACGATGGTCTATATTAGATAGATCCTCATAAGCAACGTCACCACCTTTTTCTCTTTTTAGGATAGTTAGTGGCTCATGTGGATTGATCTTCTAGGCTTAATGGAGCGTATGTGCTGTAGCCTCCACAGAATTCCAGATTCCTGCAGCTTGGTTGCTGCTTCTAGCAGAGCTGTCCCTCCTCTATGCCTTAATGTGTTATATACATCGTTTTTTCTTAAGACGAGAGTTTCTACGTCGTACAAGTAATCTGGCTCTTAGTGATGTTTCCGATACTTTGTTTCTGGACAAATTGGCAATTAGACTCAATATTGAAATACCTTCAGTGTCAATACACAATTTATGTTTGATTATCTCTTCATAAGGACATCTAGGAACGAAAAGATAGATCAAGACATACATCGCATACAATTACTGACTAAAGGGCTTTTAATTTGAGAGTTTACTCTGAAGAAGAAAGCGATATCTGTTTTGAAACATCATGTAACCAACGATGATTAGCTACTTCAAGAATTATCCAACAATTAACTATTCATTGATAGGAATTATAGAAGAATTCATTTATATTATTTTAAATGTCATTACAATAAAGTAAACGAAACTATTCCTATCAAAATTCATTATAAGCTGATGTAGATATTATTAGATGAAATATAGATTTAAATAATGATAAAGCAATGCATCTGATTGTTATTTTTGCTGAACAATGCAAACTATTAAAACTTTGATGTAATGAGCTTAAATAAATATAAAATCAACATTTGTAATATAAAAAATTCGGAACATGGACAGTGTATCCTTGAATATATTGAAGTCAGTTTCGTAACATAGTGAAACAATTGCAACTATATTTTGTTTGAGGTAAAAAAACTGAAGTTCTTTAAAAAAGCCGTAAATGTATGTGGGAAAATTAATAGAATATTCTGATCTCAGTTGCATCAGAATATGCCTTAAAAGCATGTTAGACATCTAGATGTAACAAAATGAGTACATTTTTGAAAATTACACAAAACTTTTAAATTTACCAATTTAATAAAGAATATACGTGTTGTACAAACTGTAAAATTTTTACTAAAAGTATTACATGTTTCATGTAATTTTCAACAAGGCGAACTAGGAATATGGTATGTATGATTTTTTTATGAAATGACAAGTATTTCAAATTACTAAATGATTAAAGCCAATTGTGTTGTTAACTTACTCGTTTACATTATTGCCGTTATTACATTAGAATGATCTATCCTGAAGATGTAATCGCCTTGACCAAATTGTTTCTGTGCAAAAAAAAATTTGACATGAAAAAATGTTATCAAAATATTCTTCATGTTTATGATTTAAAATAATTTATAAAACAAAGCTAAGCTAGTATTTCTCTCAATGGACAATACATTAACATATTTCTACAATTTTTAAGGTAAAATAAAGTATTCTTACTAATAGATAATAGATTTTTTAAATAGACTAATGAAGTTTCCAACAACAGTATCTTTTTTATTTATTCTACGAAGAGCAGTAATTAATTTTTTGATTTTAAGATGAAATTGAAACCTTGACATAAAAAACAAGGTTTATTTATCTTTGATAAATACAGGATTATAACTCAGATATACGAGTATACTAGGTGGACCAATACAGTGTCTAAATTATAAATGCATGTATCATTTAACAAGATATGTTAATTAAATTGTTTTGATAATTAAAAAATATATTATTTTATACTAAATTATAGTATCTTGTAGTATTCTATGAAACCTGAGAGATGGACATTAACATAGTTACATCATATATGGAAATTAACTACTTTAAATTGAATTTAATAACAAAAATTTATCCATCTAGATAATAGTAGCAGACGTGCAAAATTACAAACTCTAATTGTTTTGTTTAATACTTACATTAAAAAGGCTGTCTATGATTTGTGACCTCTCCTGTGTCTCACGTTTTCCTCTCGCGTCCGATTCACCAACAGCAAGTTGATAATTATATTCATTGTCCTACAAAAAATAGTTAATTGGTTAATTATATGCCAAATGAAACAATGTGTTTAATATTCCATTGTGTGGAAAAGAGATGTGGGACATGACCTATAATTATTATTATAACTGAAATAGGTATGGTAATTCTCTTGTCTACTTATTACTTATTAATTCAGGTCATAGAAATTGGTTCAGGTAACATCAACACACTTAGCATGGTTTCATACAGGACGATATTATCGGTATCGCTACTGGTGTCTGATTGCGTTAGAAATACATGGCTTCAAATGGAGATATTCACACAGTCTCTGATCTGATAGAACTCAATTTGACAACAGTACCGACACTCACACCGAGAATATGTGAAACCGCGCTTAGGACAATATCAAACCACACAGTTGCTGACAAGCAAGAACGATTCTTTTATGTTGCATGCTACAAAACCTAGTTAACTAGATATAATAACAATGTTTTCTAATTCTTTCAAAAACTGTGCACTTGTATTGAATATTATTATTAACATATACTACGTGACAAAGAAAGATTGGAGGTCGTCGACTGCGACTTTTAGGTCTCAGAGACTGTTTTAATAGCAGCCTCAAATCAGTGGTTTGAAGAACTTGTGGGGATGGTTGGTATGTGTACAGAATATCGCTGAATACGAAGTTTTGACTTCTTCTCTTATCATCCACATTGGATGCTGCCTCTGTCTATCACGAATCTTCGCCTGGTGACAGGTATTCTAACTGGACACTGTTGGTTAAGGAAGCACCTTTATTATATGAGGAAGAGTGAAACACCTCTTTGTAGGAGTTGACAGGAAGATGAAACAGTACTCGATGCACTCTGTGAGTCAATAACAGAATCTGTGTTGGGAGAACGATGGCCTTATATGGCCATTAGAGAGATCCCCTTTAGTAACATCACCACCTTCTTCTCTTTATTAGACTGGTTAGTGGTTCAGGTGGATTGATCTTTTAATGGGAGAGTGTACAAAGGGGCTAGAAGTCTAAGTGTTGTAGCCTCTTAAGCTACCCTCCCCAGAATTCCAGATTCCATAATCTTGGAAGCTGCTTCTAGCAGAGCTGACCCTGCTTTCTTCCTTAATGTGTTATATACATCGTTTTTTCTTAAGACGTGAGTATATTATTTATCTTCAATCAAGTGTTCCGGTTCATAGTGATGTTGCCAATACCTTCTGGTCAAGATGGTAATGAGACTCAATATTGAAATACCTTCAGTGTCAGTATATAATTTCTGTTTGATTTTCTCTTCATAATGATACGTCTAGGAAAGGAATGAAAGATCAAAACATACACCGAATGTAATTACCGACTAAAGTACTTTCAATTTGAGAGTTTCCTCTGGAGAAGAATTCGTTATAAATCATCATTTGTAATTTGAAAAATTCGGGACATGGACAGGGTATCCTTGAATATATTTAAATTAATTTTGTTTGAGGTAAAAAACTGAATTCTATAAATATATCTGGAACACATTGGGTGCTGTCTTCTGCTCGTCAACATTGAGCTTACAATAGTGTAGAGAGATGATTCAGTGGGACCAAGAATGGATCAGGTGACTTTTAGTGACAAATCCCGTTTTTGGGATGCAAGATGGTCGCGTAAGGGTTAGAAGGTGACGTAGTAAAATACGCGATCGACAATCTGAGAGTAGAGTAATGTCCATCACATAATAAAAGTAGGTATGGAGTGCTATCGCGTGGTTCTGTGGTTTCTCTATGGCAGTCCGTGCCTCTCACTCTGTTTCCACGGCCTTCCTGAGTCTACGCCTGGTAGCACCAGGCCCGTAAGGATCTGTTAGTCCTTCTAGAAATTTCTTTCACCGACAAACCTATTTCGCGCCACCCAACAATCCGCTCCTTCTCAACGTCACTAAACCGGGAAAACAGCTCAACGTACTTTAGGCATAACTGTAAAGAAATGTCGTTTACAACAAGCTTCACAACACTTGTAACACAAATGTCAGCAG
Organism: Monochamus saltuarius; assembly: GCA_025584915.1. Classification (NCBI taxonomy): domain Eukaryota; kingdom Metazoa; phylum Arthropoda; class Insecta; order Coleoptera; family Cerambycidae; genus Monochamus; species Monochamus saltuarius. The sequence goes on from CM046724.1 coordinate 55,645,633, forward strand.
AAATTTTTAAAACAAAATGCTACGTTATCAAAGTAGGACCTATGCAAACACAAAAAATATATTAACAAATAAATCTGAAAAAATATTTCTTAATGAAATTCTTGCAGTCGACTTATCTAGCCAAGTAACAAATCAGTACATATTATTTTGCAATGTATCATTTATAAACTTGTTTTGAATGATCCTAGAAGTCATTCAATTACATTCTCAGCTTTGCATCGCTTAACAGTTCTCCCTAATGGAATGGTCAGTTATATTGAATCGTTATGGAACACTTGGCTGTCGGAACTAAAACCTTACATGTTTTTTTATTATGTAGTGTTTTGGGAATCATGACCATATACTTTTGCTTCAAAATTGCATCCTATCCTATCTTCGATTTGAGAGTGGCATAATATTTTTGATAATAATAGTTTGGTTTAAACTCTTTTTTATCGTTTGAATCATGAAAAATGCTGGCATAAGCCTCAGTCTACAAGAATTATATTACTGTTTCCTATATTTTAATATTAAAATGTTACAATGATCTTTTTAGTTTTTGCGAATCACGCTATACGTTTATTGATGAATTATATTGTTAATTGTCCAATATTTGGGACTTTGGAAAATAAGATAAGACAAGTTTGTTTCTTGTTAACTCATTCACAATACAGTATAAAAAATAAGGAAATTTTGAGTACCAAAATTATTGTTGCCGACCTCTTGGAAATTTAAATGATATACCTTGTCTATAGAACTCTGAGACAGAAAATGAGATCGAAAAAATAATAAAATAAAATGATCATTTGATTCAGAAATTACGTGAACATTCAAAATAAAAGTATTCAGTTGTTCAATTGTAATTTCTAATTAATATTTTAGAAACGGAATAGTGTTGGAAGACACCATAACCTAAGGGATGTGTATATTATAATACAAATTAATTTTATTTTGTCAAATGTGTTTTCCGCAGAAAGTACTGAATGTGTCTTGGTATGAAGTCATTTTATGTTAAAATAACATTGAAGAAGGAATATCTGAAATTTATGGACTGCTAATTTCGAATGAAGAACTGTAAAACGTTAAATTGGTGTTGAAATTTTTTAGTGGAATTATAATTTCTAAGAATTAATCTAGTATTAAATATTGTGTTGGATTTAATTAACCTGTTGAAGAAAAAATAAATTTATTGCAAGTGTCACAGTTACAATAATTAACGGTTTATTATGTTTTATACAAATAAAAAATATTTACTCCGAGAAAACATTGCGGCTTTTATTATTCGAGGAACTTTTGAGAATAACAATTCATTGTACATTTTTACAAAAACAAGCTAGCCTTTGGAATAATATTTATGAATCCATAAAATTTTACACTGGATTATTTTAAAATAAACAAATAATACATGTGTAACACAAAACCACAAATTTGAAAGTATTCTGCATATTTTAAGTTTAAATAAGCAGGAAGATAACAAGTCTTAGGCGAATTAAACTTAATTTATTGGCTATTACCAATAAAAAAAAACACAGAATTTTAAGAAAACCCAACAATGTGCTGAAGACAACAATTAATATCAGAATTATTGCTTTCCTTCATCCCACATACTTGCGGTAAAATATTTAGCACACAATAAATAAATATACAAATAAACAGGTATGTCCTAGTTCTGAATACAAAATAGATGATTTAGTACTCATATACTTAGCCTTAAAGAAAATCGCTTTCAAATTTCATCCACAAAGGGACGAAATTTAAATTATATCATTATCAAGACGTTACAAACGATGAAGTACTAAGTGTATCATATTCCTCTGTCAAGTATCAACTGATTTGAAATCCTATAACAAGATTCTTAGCTCAGTCCATGAACTTGATCGTGAGTAAACTGATGGCAAATTGATCATTTAACGGATGATATTACACAATCAGTGAAGACTGGCATCAGTCATATCGAGAAAGTTTGGCATGTTTTTCTTTCTGGAAATATGAGCAACTTGTGTAAGGAAAAACTTGTATGTACACTGTACAGGGTGATTTATTAAGAATGGGCAATCTCTGAACTGGAGATATTACACACCAAAATATGGCGATGGAGCCAAATATGCCTTATCCGAATGTGGCTGGTTTAAAAAATACAGGGTGTTCAATGCTAGAATTTTATTTTGAAATATCTCAATAACTTTGAAATCTGTCGGAGTATTAAAAAAATTGGCACAATTATGTTTTTTGGCACGGCAAATAAGAATTTTTAACTAATTTTGACGTCACTAGTAGAGGGCGCCACGCTGTTTAGTGTATTCATCTGTCTATTGAAACAAACGATTCTCCTACCTGTTGTATGTGAAAAAGTTATACCTTGTTGAAGTCGTTAGGAGTAACAGTTTTCGAAATAATCCTATTTGAAATAGTGCACCGATTGAAAATTGTTATCGTTTTAGGTAAAGTGCCTTTTCTACTGACAATAACGCAAAAAAAGTTTTTCAGGGCGGTAAATTATGGGGACGTGCAAAATTTCAAGAAGATCGGCGAGATTTGATTTTGAAACTATTTTTCAACAAAGCACAAATATTTTATCAAAGCAGGCCGATCTTCTTGCACGTCCCCATAATTTACCGTTCTGAACAACTTTTTCAAGTAAAATTTTGCTGTATTTTCAGTAGAAAAGGCACTTTACCTGAAACGATAACAGTTTTCAATCGGTGCACTGAATATTTCAAATAGAATTATTTCGAAAACTGTTACTCCTAACGACTTCAACAAGGTATACGTTTTATAGATACAACAGGTAGGAGAATAGATTGTTTCAATAGACAGATGGATACACTAAACAGCAGAAAAGTTCTGCCATTTAAAAGAAACATGCTGTGCCATAAGTGGCGCCCTCTACTAGTGACGTCAAAATTAGTTAAAAATTCTTATTTGCCGTGCCAAAAAACATAATTGTGCCAATTTTGTTTTAATCCCCCGACAGGTTTCAAAGTTATTGAGATATTTCAAAATAAAATTCTAGCATTTTATAAACCAGCAACATTCGGATAAGGCATATTTGGCTCAATCGCCATATTTTGGTGTGTAGTATCTCCAGTTCAGAGACTGCCTATTGTTAATGAATCACCCTGTATGGGAATAATAATATAATTGCCTACCAAAAAGCGTGTTAAGAAAAAGAAATTACTTAAGAAAGAGAACTTTACATGCACTAGCACTTATCAAATGAAATGAAGGATATGAAGGAAGAGGAGGATTATCAAAAGCAAGATGCTTGTTTTGACGATTTATTAGAAATTAGAAAGTCATACTTTGCTATCAGAATCTGCATGAGATAGTTGATGACTGCTGATGAAAAATTATTATTAATTAGTTAATAATTAGTATTTTTGTGGTAGCCAAAAATCTGTTTGACGTGAGTATAACCACAGTCATTGATTGAACTGATGGCAAAATTCACGTCTAACATCCGCCTTAGAGTATGATGTATTTTAGTGTTATTATTGTTGAGATCATTCAGATTTAGGAATAAAAATTAGTTTGCTGAAAAACAGTATTGCACTGAAAGTAACTAGAGCAATAGAAGAAAAACAAAATCATTCAACCTATCCATAAAGAAACAAATGCATATTATAGTATTGGAAGTAAAATATTTTGAAGCATTTTGTGTATTTAATTGTAACTGTTCCATTTTCATCATAATCATTAACTAGTAAAATTAGATATAATATAATTTTGTATTTCAATGCAAATAACAATATGTACTTATAGTTAAATTTCTACAACCGATTTTCTGAAAATTGTTAACACTATATGGGTTCCTTATACATAAAAAATGTAGTTTGCTTAAGTGAAACTAAGATACAAGTTAAATAAACAACAATTGCTTCCTGTGCACGTAAAAATAATGTTAGTGAGTGCAACAAATGTTTGTGTAATACTGATATAATTTCTGTAAGATATATTTAACATTAGAAATTTTACTTTCAAACAGAATTTCTCTCAACGATGTAACTAAAAGTTTACGTAATATTTACATATACGCGATTGATATTCAATATAAACTTATCTGAATGCTAGTAAATATTTGTTAATATGCTATTATGATTAATATTTAAGTACCTGTAATAAAACAATCAATACCTATTTAAATTTATGAACAAGTTTGCAATGAAACCTAAACATACTTCAAGTTCAATGTGGAAAGACAAGAAATCTTACATGTTACAAGAATTCTTCTAGTTAATGTGCTAATAAAACAGCTTATTATAGTAGAAATGAATATAGTTTGTTCCAACGAAAAATTTACTTTCCCAAATTATTTTATACCAAATAACGCTTTAAAGAATTTATGAACAGGTCAAGAGTGATTTTATTGATGTGCATTAAAATAAACAAATTTTATAACGAAATTATTATTAAGGGATGAAGAGACTTTACTAATTCAAGCTATTTTTTCAATCAATGTCATAACCGATGCGAATGCGTTTTCCTTAATCAAAATTTACCAAATTTCACAGATGTCTCTCAAAATTTTTTCGGAACGTAATTGCAGGGCTGTAGAGTTTTTTTTTGGAACACACTATACCTATAGGTGCCTGAATTTTACCTGACTGTATGTAATTTCTTGCAATCCTTTAGGAGTATTTATAACACCAGCAATTTGTAAGGCTTGTGTTGTTAAGGCGGTTATTAACAACATCCACACGAGTTTATCCATTACGTACACCAAAAGCTGAAAGAGAAGAAATGTATTTTAGGATAAAATTTTAGTTTCTTTTGTATTGTAAATATATCACGTCTGGAATAAATATTTTTATTTTTACTCATGAAAAGAAGTATTGCTGATTCAAGGTTAACTGTCTTCGGTTGATAAAAATAAAACAGTATTTTAAAGAAGTTGAACTTTTAATGTTTTGTTTTTATTTTTGGCACGAGTCGAAAAAGAAAGGAAACTAGTTTCGTTTTGATATATGGTGTATTCTAAAATGTTAGCGTAATAGTATATAATGAATTGATTAATGAAATAAAACCCAATAGTTTCAAGGATGAAGAATGGAGTTATTTGATATTGCATTCTAGCAAGTATATTCTGAAAACAGCCTTGCTTTATAATCTGATTGTAAGCGTCGATTTCAATTGATGATTGCATCGTTACGGATGAAGAAAATTTAATATGATGAGAATGGCTTATATGTGGGGATTTTACCAATCCTTTCTCCTTTACCTAATGCATAAGGAAAGGTTAGTCAGTTAGAATAGATTTTGTCCCAGGATCAAATAATGTTATACAACAACCTTTCTTTGATCCAAAGACGGTATTAATACCTCATTTGCATATAAACGAGATTTATAAAGCAATTTATCAAAGTACTGGATACATAAGGTAATTGTAAATACTTGGAAAAATTATTCCCAGGTCTATCTGATGCTAAATTACAAGGTGGAATTTTTGATGGACCACAGAAATGTTCATAAGGTGTTGGTAACGATAATCTCACCAAAAGGAAAGCATGGATTAATTTCAAAACAGCGTATACGAATTTATTACTTAGGAAATTACGTGCAAAGTACAATTAATTGATAGATAAAATGGTTTAGGAACTTCAGGAGGATTGCAGTCTGCATATGAAGAATTCTCATCTGAATTATTTCCTGTTGATTATTTTTTATTTTAAAACGTTTTCGGTTGCAAATACAATTACGTATTTTTTTTGTTATTTTTTATAAGCAAAGTGTCGGAAAAAATAAAATAATGATTTCTTTACTGAAACTTCTTTAATGTAAAAAATGTTCGAAGTGTCCTCCACCTCATTCCACATTCCAAATCATCATCCCTGATTCCTTGTTGAAGTTCGGCGATGTTGTTAGGTTCAGTAGCATCAATCTTGCTTTTTAGATATTCTTGTAAATAAATCTATGGAGCAAGATCGGGTGATCTTGCTGGCCAGTCAATTGGGCCCCTTTTTTCAATCCACCTATTCGGAAACACTTCGTTGAGATAGGTCCGTACATTTTGAACAAAATGTGGTGGTGCTCCGTCTTATTGAAACTCTCGTTGGTGAAATAAATCGAGATCCAAATTATTTTGGAATAGAAGCTCTAAAACAAGAACCAGTTCATCTTGGAGCATAGTTGGGTATGTTACATTTTCATTGAAAAATACAGGTCCTACTATGCGATTCCCAATAATTCCAGTCGTGTGTTTTGAGGTCTTTGAGCATGGTATTCACGCATCCAGTGGGTATTTTTGTCAGCCCAATTACGGCCGTTGTGCTGATTATTATGCTCATGTAATGTGAACGTAGCTTCATCAGAAAACAGCACCCATTCCAAAGCAATTTACCCACCATCAATATAAGCCATAATTCGTTTGCAAAAGTCGAATCTACGATCATGATCATTTTCGTTAAGCTCGTGCAGTTTTTGCATGTTATATAGGTGTTTCATCAGAAAACAGCAACCATTCCAATGCAATTTGCCCACCATCGATAAAAGTCTTTTGGCTTATTTCAGAATTTTTAGAACACACACTGAACGCGAGCTATTAGCCTAGCTGGAGTAACAGGATTTTCTTCCAACCGGGTTCCTTCTTCTAATTTTAAAGGCCTTTGTTGAGGAGCATCCCTCACTTGGCCCAACTCCCGACATTGAGTTTCGATTTTGCTAATCGTACTTTTGTTTGTTGGAGACATTTTTGGATGATCTTGAGCAAACAAACGAGCGACTTCAGCCTGTGTTCGACATCTGTCCCCATATCAGATTATCATTAACATTTCGATACAATACGTCTTGGTTAAATAGAGCGTTTTCTTATTTTTGATTTTTAATTTACATGTTTAAAAGGAAACAAGTACTAACAAATCAATCATATTTATTTCAAATTGGCCAAAAAGCTATGAAGCAGGTGATAAGGTATGAAACTATTATTGTGGCTTCTCAAGTAAGAAAACAATATAATATACATTAAAGAAGTTTCAGTAAACATTTCCTTATTTTGTTTTTTCCGACACACTGCGTATAAATAATAACAAAAAACCTCATAATTAGCTTTACACTAAAAAAATAATCAACCTACCCTTCCATTAAAAAAAAGTTGGGAGTTGCTGCCCCACATAATTAAAAATTACGTCTTTGTAATATGTCCCATTGAAAATAAAAATTAACGTGTTTCCGAAATTTTGCGACAAATCTTTATTTATCAAGATACAGAATTTGTTCCAGTTAAACTTTCCAGTCTGTATAATAAAAGATCACCTGATAATTTTCACAAGAAAAAAACAACTACTGAGATTTAAGTACAGAAATGACTGCAGTCACTCTTAAATCTTCTAGCAGTGTTCTTTTTGTAACTAACGTTTACAAATGACTGTGAAAGTGATAGTTGTAATAATTACCTTTTAAACATATTTACGAGCAGTGTGTAGCTTATAATGTAAATAAGACGATTTCCTTCGCATCTTGCATAATACTTACGGAAAATAATGAAAGTGGACGATTATGTATTAATTTTTTGATCGCACATATCGCCACACCTATTAAAATAAATCTTGGTTGGGTTTATATAAATAACTTTTTATTTATTTCGGTAAGGACCAACCTAGAAGACCTCTGAAATATTATGGAAAAAGATTAGCAAGTAGGTATGTTATTATAACAACTTTGAATTCAGGAAGTAATTAATTGCACATTAATAATTAAACGGGGTGTATCAAGGTTCAATTTATTTGCATTTTCCATCAGAAATACATAAACAGTGCTTTCTCCTTATCGTTCCACTTATACGAGGATGGAAGAATCGATAATATCCGATCTTACTTCCTACTCTCTCTTAACTTTTATGTAATACGTCTAAATGCATTTCTTTTCTTAACATTAAATGTCAGTGGGTGAAATTAGGTCAAGTATTTTTAAACTGCAGAAGTAAACATTTAGGGTAAATGTCTCTTCCCTAGAGACAACTATCAATTGTTCAGGTACTGATTAGCTCGATGTACAGAGATGTATGTCGCTTTCTAGAAATATTTTGTCTCGTTCAATTAGTATCATTTATTGCCACATTTGATGACATTACACTAATTCATTACTATCGAGTGGGAGGATCTATTGAATACATATTTTTGACAATGGAAAGCAATTTTGAATAGAAATTAGTTTTGATCATATCCATCAACAATAGATATGATGTAGCATGGAATACTGATTAGACCAGTAAAGTATAAATTTGTTCAGTAAAAATTATGCAAGAAATAGTTGGATGAACGTTTCTGACAGTTTGCAACCAGTCAGAAATTCTTACTTCAACAGACCTAATGTTGCGCACTATGTCACGTTCTGTTATTTTTGACTTTCTTGCATGATTACTTCTTCAAATGTATGTATATACAGGGTATGCCGCATAAGAACCGACACAGAGCAAGTGCATGTAGGGAGTTCCAAAATATGGCAATTTAACCGGATATTATTATTTTTCGAAATATTTGGCTCCACTTTAAAGGTATGTAACTCCGCCTGTGCGTAACTTTGTATATAGGTATGTTTAGTTGAATTGCAATATTTTGGTACCCCCTACATGCACCGGATATGTGTCAATTTTTACAGAATACCCTGTATATCGCATTATTTAATAGAATTATTCATTTTATTCTACATTTTAATCTTACAATTTGTTCAAAATTTGGTATCAATTGAAACAAACATAGTCATGGTGCATTTAACTAACAAAGACAAAAGACAATTATTTGTCTTCTGGCACTTATCAGTAGTCATCGGAAACTCGGTACAATAAGTCAAAAGGAAATAGGAATCTAAAATAAGTACCTAAATTGATACCTTCATTTTTTACAGGGGAACTATGACTGTTGCTAAAATATCACGTCAGTGAATCCAAATATATATATATAATATAATAATAATAATATCTCTACCCCTCATTCTAATCACGAGGATTAGCCCAGAAGTCGGAGAATTGTGCAGGAGAGGGGGCGGCATATTATTATTAAGCAGGCCGCATTTGCGCCCAGGAACGACTTACGTTGGTAGGCCCTAACCACCATTCAGTGCAGGAATGAGGGAAACCTGGAAAACCTCATTATTTAGGGGGGTAGTCAAATGTCAACCGGTATCAATCTCTCACATTGACCCAAGCCAACATTCTTCCACCCTACCATACCCGCAGAGAGGGTGCCAATCTCTCCACGAATGTAGCTTATATACGGTCTACGGGCTGCGGGGGTCGAACCCACAGCGATCCAGTCACCTCGATTCAAGTACTGACGCCTTAAACCGCGCGACCACTGACCGATACAATATATTTTAAACATGGTTCTACATTCTTTAGATGCCATAATAAATAAATAAATAGGTAATTGTAAATTATGAAGATACCCAGAAATTTGGATGTGACTATAAACAAATGTTTAATGCCCATCTACAGATCTCCTACCCGTAATACTTTGCTATAATATATGTTTTAAACGACGTTTTTTAATTTTTTTCATTTTACTTCAAGGTGGTTATGTTTAGTAAATAAACTTTTGAAAATTTCACAGAAAAAGTGTTCATCTTGAAAGTTTGATATTCAAAATAGATAACACACAACAAGAAAATGACTTTATATGTTACTAAGTGGTAGTCTGGTCTAAAATGTTGAAAGTGTAAAAATATTAAAAAAAAAACTTTTAAAGGGTAAAATATAGAATTTTAATTAAATGATAAACGCCGGTTAAGGAGTCACATGCACAAGTTGGGGCTGGCTGAGGAGGCCGAGTGCCGATTGTGTTTAGAAAGTGACGAATCGGCAGAACATATTTTATGTCACTGTCCGGCTGGGGAACGGACCAGATTTTCTATATTTGGCAAAGTGCATCTCTTGCCAGAAGATCTGGATAAAATCTCACCCAACAAGGTTATCGGCTTTATAAAGAGGCTAAACCTGTTGGGTGAAGTATAACAAGTATGTGAGCCACAATAGACCACAGGGTCGCGGTGAAGGGCTAGCTTTTGGCCCACTCACGTAGAACTAGAACTAGAACTAGGGTTAATTTGATCATTTTTCTGTGCAGGCTTCCCTGGATCAAAAATGCAAAGTGCGAACTTTGTGCAAATTTTTTCCCGCCTTTTCTTGCTATACAAATTTACTGTGGGATATTATAAGGAAATCCTCACGAAGATAAATAAGTGGACTGTAAAAAAAAGTATAATAAGTGTCGAGAAATTTGGGATTCGACTTACCAATCTTGAAGTCTTCAATCCTTCTCGAATCGCAGTTAACATACTGGGTCAACTATGACTAAGTATAAATATTTTAAGAGGAGATGTTTACCATGTGTTTACATTGTAGTTTTGTGTTCATCTCCAATTTTTAGTGCCTTATTTTAATTTTAAACGTTTTATGGTTATTAAATAAAGGAATATATGCTGGGTACAAATATTCTGCCACAAAGTTTGCCGGTTTCATTTTTCTGGGTTATGGAACAAGACTGCCACGAGTGCATTAACAGTTTTCTGTTATCTTTTAGTACATACCAATTCCGTTCGTTCTATTTTATTATAATAAATAGATATTTTATCTAGCTATGGCAAGTGTGTGTTATCGGTAGTGAGTTTCTTCATTTAGAAGTGCTGTAAAAAAAGACCGCATGGTAGTAGATATTGTTGACAGAATAGATGCAAGCCTAGATGGATCTAAACCATCTCAGTCAATGCTTATCATAGGCGCTGACTTTCCGTAGGAGAAAAGGGTTTTGCCCCATTTTTTAAATATCAAGCTAAAATTCTGGAAAAATTTGTTTATTGTCTTTTAGGCCTCCCTAAACACGTAGTTAAAATGTTTGTACTTAGTCATAGTTAACCCTGTAGAGGTGAATTAGTTTGGATAGAGTTCTCGACATAGGGAGGAGTCACGAATGTTTAAATATATTGAGAGGTGTATTATGAATATAGCTAACATTAGAAAAATAAAATAAAAAATTAATCTCTTAATATCCTATTATTTATAGGTAGTTATCAGTTGTCATCAGTACCTATAATAAGACAATAATAAATACGTTTAACATTTTTAATACGATTTTGAGAACGAAAACAGAGAGGTTTTCGAAATGTCAATAATACGGAAGTGCGCGATAGTGATGTGATTTTTGTTATTTTTTACTTATCTGTTTTTTCAGTGTGAGATTTTTGGTTAGGCAAACATAGTTTCAAAAATAACCCTTGACTGTTCCGTTTGGCGCAAGGGCTTATTTAATTAATCTCTATTATTTTTTCAGAAGTGTGGCAAAAACCCAAAAAAACTAAAGAAAAACAATAATAAATACCTGAAATAAGTCAATCAACATTCATTTTTTATTACGCGACTACTGTTAAAATTATATCAACTCAGTAAATTCATTAAATAGACAACTGACTAATTAATTAGTCATTATGAGACTTGCTTCTAGTTATTTTTTTCCGTTTCTCAAATATTTGGAGTAATATTATAGACAAAAATTAATTGCAGATCTTAATATTAATGGTAAATTATACATATCCATTAAAATAATTTATCTTCAATTTTCAACAGCTCAGTTGTAGTGCATTTATAAATAAATAAAAAGATGGATAAAAAATTCAACCGGCAAAGAAATATATTACTTTTCAGTATTTTAAATATAAAACAATTATAAATTGGTTTAAATGGTGTAACTTGTATAATTAAAGTGATTTATTTGACAACATTAATTGCAATCAGTTGCTTGGTCTGAGAGTGATGCAAAAGAACAAAATTGACTTACATTTTACAGTTGACGTTAACTACATCGCTGACCTTCCCTATGGTTGATTGAAAAGCGACTTTCAACACGGACATTTATATAGGCCTCTATAATCCTGGAAAGCAGCGACAGTGATAGTTCAACAAGTTGCAGCAGTATTTTTGAGGAACGATAAAATATGAAACGTTTGTTAGAGAAAAACATGAAAAACTTATTGTCACGGATTTCCCAATCCGTCTTTTTTCACTTCCAGAAAAACAATCCGTTAATTAATTACTTCTTTATTAACTACTGAACACTACTAATTACAGGTCAACTAAACACTTATTTAATTAATCGCTATCTAAATCACTTTGATCTCTCTAACTAAACACTTCACTTAAACACTGTAATACAAGACTTATACAAGACTAACTAACTCGGCCGTTTATTCTTCTTTTATAGACCCAACGAATATTCCAGGTATATTCCAGTATCTCTAGATCCATGTTCTCGTACGACTGGAACGCTTCTCGTCGTTTCCACGATTTTCTGGTAACGCCTCGATTTACGCATGTTGTTTGTTTACCAGAATGGCGTAGGGGCGATCGGAGCAATCTTAGGCAATTCGCGGTGCCACAGTCGTCGGTTTGGGAGTGAGTGGGGCAAATTCCGTGACACTGCCCCTCCTTAGGACCGATCGTCCCGATCGGATACACCTCTGTACGGGGACAGACGCTCCAGATGGACGACCTTCATCTTACTCCTGGGAGTCCTCTGTATCCGGTAGACGACATCATTGATTCTTTTAATGATGGTGTAGGGGCCCTCCCAACGGTTCTGTAGTTTAGGCGATCTTCCTTTCTTCCGCGTGGGGTTGTACAGCCACACCAGGTTACCTTGTTGGAATCCGACTGTATTGGCCCGGACGTCGTATCGAGTCTTCATGCGATCGCTCTCTAGTCGCATTCGAGATCTGACTTGATCGTGTACGGCTGCTAGTCTTCGTTCTAGCTCATGGGTATAAGTGTCTGGCTCTGTGGGCTGTTCCGCAGGACGACCAAATACCAAATCTGCGGGAAGGCGAAGCTCTCTTCCAAAGATGATCCTTGCGGGAGTTTTCCCAGTAGTTTCATGGACAGCTGAGCGGTAAGCTAACAGGAAGAGTGGAATGAGCTTGTCCCAGTCTGTTTGGTTCTCGTTCACAAACATCCTCAGATTGGTTTCTAGTGTGGCGTTGAAGCGTTCCACCATACCATCTGACTGGGGATGCAGTGGGGTGGTCCTGGTTTTCCGGATTCCCATAAGCTCGCAGACCTTTCGGAACACACCTGATTCGAAATTTCTGCCCTGATCTGAATGTAGTTCCATGGGCACACCAAATCTGCAGAACAGGTTGTTGACTAGCGCTTCTGCTACGGTTGTGGTCTCTTGATTGGGAAGGGTATACTTCCGGCCATTTACTGAAGTAGTCCATGGCTACTAGCAGATATCGGTTCCCACTTTGGGTTTTCGGAAATGGGCCAGCGATATCAATGGCAATCCTTTCGAACGGTGCTCCTACGATGTACTGGCGCATTTTGCCTCTGGAACGGGTCTTCGGTCCCTTGCTGGCTGCACATACGTCACATTTTCGGCACCAATCTTCTACATCCGTCCTACAGCTCAACCAGTAGAAACGCTCCCTAATCTGTAGAGTCCTATTGATACCGAAATGTCCACCCCAGTACCTCCATGTACTTCCTGCAGCACTTCCTTGACCCGGGACCTCAGTAGTACTTGTTTCTTGACCTCCGTTCCGTCATTGTTCTCCCATGCTCTTTTTAGGACACCGTCTTCCAACACCAAGGAATTCCATTGAGCCCAATAGCTCTTTAATGTTGGGCTTTTACTGCTGACTTCAGCCCATGAGGGTCGGTTGTTGGCTTCTTTCCAGTCTAGTAAGGGCTTGATTTCACAGTCAGCTTGCTGGTCTTCCCGAATCGCCGCTGAACTCCATCTGTCTTCAGGTTGGGCTGCTACCACCTTACAAGGAACTGATGAGATGTTCTCTTTCTTTTCAAGACTACTACAGTGTTTACAGTTGACAGGACAGGGTCTCCTAGAAAGGGCATCTGCATTTCCATGTTTCCTGCCGGCTCGATGTTCAACAACAAAGTGATATTCTTGCAGCCGTTCCAACCACCTGGCCATCTGTCCTTCAGGGTTCTTAAACTGGAGCAGCCATTTAAGGAAGCGTGATCCGTTCTTAGAAGGAATTCTTGGCCATACAGGTATTTATGAAAGTGTTCTAGGCTCTTGACGATGGCAAGTAATTCTTTCCGAGTCACACAATAGTTCTTTTCGGCTTTTGACAGGACTTTGCTGAAGTAGCCCACTACTCGCTCTTGGCCATCTTGTATTTGGGAAAGAACTCCGCCAATTCCAATGTTGCTTGCGTCCGTGTCCACTATAAATGGTTGTCCAGGTATTGGGTATGTAGTGCAGAGGGCCTCTTTCAGCGTCTCAAAGGCCTGCTGGCATTTCGTCGTCCATTCGAACGGGATGTTGTCTTCTGTGAGTTTATGAAGAGGCTTGGCAATGTCCGAGAATCCTTGGACGAATCGTCGATAGTATGTGCATAGGCCAAGAAAACTTCGAACTTGATGTTTGTCTTTAGGAACCGGCCAGTTCTTTATGCACTCTGTCTTCTCCGGGTCTGTTTTCACACCGTTTGGAGTAATAATGTGGCCTAAGTATCTGACCTCCTTTTGGAACAGACTGCACTTCTTCGGGTTCAACTTCAGGTTCGCTGCTTTCAACTTCTTGAACACTTCGGACACGTTCTTCAGGTGCTCCTGGAAAGAGCGTCCCAGCACCACCACGTCGTCCAAGTAAATCAAACAGGTCTCCCAATGCAGGCCATGAAGTACAGTTTCCATCAGTCGTTCAAAAGTGGCAGGGGCATTACATAGACCAAATGGCATTACATTGAACTGCCACAATCCATTTCCGGTAGTGAATGCTGTCTTTTCCTTGTCTTCTGGGCTGACCTCGACTTGCCAATATCCACTCTTTAAATCCAAAGTGGAAAACCATTGCGCACCAGCCAAGGTGTCCAGAGTATCGTCAATCCTCGGTAATGGGTAACTGTCTTTCTTGGTGACGTCATTTAATTTCTGTAGTCCACACAAAATCGGGTGGAGCCGTCTTTCTTCTTGACCAGAACTACAGGAGAAGCCCAAGGACTCTGAGATGGCTCTATGGTGCCTTGATTTTGCATCTCGATTAACATCTTGTTAACTTCTTCTCGCTTGGCTAGTGGAAGTCCTCGTGGTGGCTGCTTTATAGGAGATGATGAACCAGTATCGATTCGATGCTTCACTACATTTGTTCTCCCAAAGTCGCCTGGTTTAAGTGCAAACACATCTTCATTTTCACGTAGCAGCTCTTCCAGTTGTTCCACCTCCGTCTCTTTTAATCTCTGCTTGGCCCTATCCACGATGTCCCTTAGACATTCCGGTAGACTGGTCTTGTTTGGTTTCTTCTCCATTTCGTTGTTTTCTTTGAGTGTTCTGACCATGGTAACAGGTTCACAGACTCCTACTTCAGTTCCCTTTGTAATTTTCTGTGGAAAGGTTTTCAGGTTAACTACCCGTACTATTGTCGTTTTCTCTGGTTTAATCAGGGTGCGGCCGGTGACTATAGATTTATTGAACAGATCCGGATTACTGGGTTCCACCACTCCAACACTGCAAGACATTTCCCCATCCATTACAGTGGCAACCAATGTTTCGGTCTGACCAGGTAGTACCACATCTTCTTTAACAACGAGTCTCCGTACAGCGTTATTCTCAGTGGTGGTCGTTAGCACTACTTCCTCACCCATTATCCGTAGCGTACCAGCATTCAAATCTAAGTTCACCCCCTTTGCTCGTAGTAAGTCTAGTCCGAGTATGACATTGTCCGATATATCTGCTACCAGGGCTCTGTGTTTGAATTTGACGTCTCCTAATTCTATGTCAAGCTCGCATTCCCCCTTGACTGGCAGTTGTTGTCCATTGGCTGTTGTAAGGACATAACGCTTGGCAGGGCTCTTAATACGCCAATCACCAATAATATCCGGTCGTACAATAGTTCTTGCCGCTCCAGTGTCGATTACCATAGGGAACATACGACCAAAAATAATGCCTTCTATTAGCAAGGAGTCAGAGTCCTGGAGACGTGATAACGTAACTTCTTCTGGTGGGGCATGGTACGAGGACGCAGCCGGCCTTTGCCCCGTCAAGCCGGCTGACCCTAGTTTTCCTGTGCAGCTGCCGCCTGGGAGTCGCGCTTTTGCTGATCCGCGACCGGGGCCCTACACTGTCTCTTCAGATGCCCCGTCTGCCCACAGTTCCAACATTGGAGAGGGCGATCTCTTCGGCTGCCAGGTTGTTCTCTCTTCGGATTGGTAGTTGGGCTGAGTTTCTCAATGACCTCCTTCAACGTTTTGATTATGTCTCCATTTGCCATATTATCGCTGTTATCACTGATGGCTCGAACTTTAACATGTCTACCGGATGCCATCTTTGCTGCTTCAAATTCCAGTGCATGCGAAAGAGCGTCATTCAACGTTTTAGGTCTAGCGAGCCGTAGTGCCTGCTGAGTTTCGCAATCTCTTAGGCCGTCGATAAAAACTTGGATGGAGAGCTGATCTACAAATTCGGACGGGGCTGTTGGATAAGCCAATCGAACCAGTCTGGCAACATCGGTCTCAAAATGTTGTAAATTCCACTTTGTTGGTGACGATTTTTCAATTGTGCCTGGTATACTTGCTGCAGGTGTTTATCCCCATATCTCATTTCCATATGCTGTTTTAGAATATCGTAGCTATTCTGTTGCCCAGCAGGAACTCCTTGTAAGACGTCAAGAGCTTCCTCGTAGAGCAACTATCAGAGCTGTAGCCTTTTCATAGTCAGACCATTCGTTTGCTGCAGCTGCTGCTTCGAACTGACGCAGATATACATTCCAGGAAACCTTGCCGTCGAATTCAGGGGGTCTCGTCTTCTGAGTTCGGATAACAGGCCCTTCTGATTTGATTACGCCCTCCTTTGCTATCTTGTCTAATTTATGTCGAAGCTCTTCGCAGGTTTCTCTAACCAAGTTTATTTCTTCGTCTATTTCTTGTTTTTGTGCAGCCATTTTCTCTTCTACTTGTGTTTCTACCTTATGTGACTGCTCCTCTAGTTTTTCTTCTAGTGTATTCTCCAATTTTTCTAACTTTGTCTGCATATCCTTCGTCTGGTTTTCCATTTCCTGTTGTATTGTCTGTATCTGTTCTTTCATTATATACCCTTGCTCTTCTAGTTTATTTTCTAATCTCTCCTGCATTTCTTTCGTCTGGTTTCTCATTTCCTGTTGTATTGTCTGTATCTGATCTTTCATTGTATGCCCTTGTTCTTCAAATTTTTCTTGCATTGTCTGGGACTGGTCTTCAATTTTATGTCCTTGTTCTTCAAATTTCTTTTGCATTGTTTGTCCCTGTTCTTCTAATTTCTCTTGCATCGTTTTCGCTTGGTCTTCCATTTTATTTTGCATCGTTTGCATCATTTCTAACAGTTTCGCCAGTTGTGCATCCATGTTGACTTGGCTTCTAGTTACAGGCATCCACTCTATTTGAAATGTTCTAGAATGTCCAGGAATATGTTTGTAAATGTCACCGTTGACTTCCTTACAATGAAACGAGTGCAGTGATATGCCACACTTGGGTATTTGTCTCACTCCGGTATAAAGTTCTAGAATGTTCGAGAATGTCCTTCGCAAATAACACTGTTCACTTCCTTAAGTCACGACGAGTGCGGCGATATGTCACACTTGGGTCTTTGTCTCACTCCCGTACAAAGTTCTAGAATGTTCGAGAATGTCTTTCGGAAATACCACCGTTCACTTCCTTGAGTCACGACGAGTGCGGCGATATGTCACACTTGGGTCTTTGTCTCACTCCCGTACAAAGTTCTAGAATGTTCGAGAATCTCCTTCGCAAATACCACCGTTCACTTCCTTTCGACAAGACGAGTGCGGTGATATATTACACTTGGGTCTTTGTCTTACTCCCGTACAAAGTTCTAGAATGTTCGAGAATGTCTTTCGCAAATACCACCGTTCACTTCCTTGAGTCACGACGAGTGCAGTGATATGTCACACTTGGGTCTTTGTCGCACTCCCGTACAAAGTTCTAGAATGTTCGAGATTGTCCTTCGCGAATAACACCGTTCACTTCCTTTAGTCAAGACGAGTGCGGTGATATATCACACTTGGGTATTTGTCTCACTCCTATACAAAGTTCTAGAATGTTCGAGATTGTCCTTCGCGAATACCACCGTTCACTTCCTTGAGTCACGACGAGTGCGGTGATATGCCACACTTGGGTCTTTATTCCACCCGCGCACAGGGTTCCAGAAAATTCTTCAAACTTCCACTTAAATCCCACTTTGTGGACAGGGTTCCAGAAAGCTCTTTAAAACTTCCAACTAAATCCACTTCCGACACCAAATTGTCACGGATTTCCCAATCCGTCTTTTCTTTCACTTCCAGAAAAACAATCCGTTAATTAATTACTTCTTTATTAACTACTGAACACTACTAATTACAGGTCAACTAAACACTTATTTAATTAATCGCTATCTAAATCACTTTGATCTCTCTAACTAAACACTTCACTTAAACACTGTAATACAAGACTTATACAAGACTAACTAACTCGGCCGTTTATTCTTCTTTTATAGACCCAACGAATATTCCAGGTATATTCCAGTATCTCTAGATCCATGTTCTCGTACGACTGGAACGCTTCTCGTCGTTTCCACGATTTTCTGGTAACGCCTCGATTTACGCATGTTGTTTGTTTACCAGAATGGCGTAGGGGCGATCGGAGCAATCTTAGGCAATTCGCGGTGCCACAGTCGTCGGTTTGGGAGTGAGTGGGGCAAATTCCGTGACATTATTTTGAAGACACTATTGTGTCGTATTCTGAGAACGATTTTAAAAGCCATTATAGAATGTATAAATAAAACGTCAACATTTTAAAAAGTTAGGTTATAGCAAGCTAATTTGATTCAAACGATTGAACAAAATTAATGTACTTTCTCTATCTATTTAATAAACACTTCTATCAATTCGTCTATATTAAACATTCATTCAAGTTATCAAACACATTTTATTACTTAACATTCTATATTAAATTATGTATGATTACCAGAAAAGAACAATGCATTTATTATATGTAAATATCTTTCCCAATATGAAAATTTGAACCATTTAGTTTAGTTAATTATTTATTATAAATATATTTAAATTTATTTAAATATAAACAAATTGATTGCAGTTTAATATATATGGAAGATGTGCGTGAAACCAGTTCTGATGTGGTAGTCAAGTCACGTAAAGAATTTAGTCTAAATCTACTTTGTATATCCTAAATAACTTACTTTCCGTTAAAAAGTCAATATTACGATGTATACTTTTCTACATATAAAAAATTATACAGAACAAACGTTATGTGCTATATATGTGAAAGAGGTTATATATTGGATATCAGTAATTAAGAATTATTACAAATGATATACCTATGCATTTTCTATAATTTCTAGCACAAGAATTTCAATTGAGAAGGTCAAGATCAATGGTAAAGCGGAATGACATGAATGTACGTTAACACTGCGGGCGAGATGCGAACAGAATACTGCTATGTTGACCTACTGTTTTAATAAAAACATCTACAATTTAACATAGGGTAAATATTATGGCATCTCCTCCATTTTTAAGTTTAGTATATATAATACTTTTTATACAGGTTGTTCATTAAAGAATGAAGGAATTCAAACTAATACAATTTTGCTTCCCTTGAGAAGTTGGAGGCCTGAGAAAGTATTTTTTATATTTCCTTTTTTTATGATAATTTCCTTATTTTTTTAGATAATTGTATTCAAATTTTGGAAAACGAGTTTATTTTGTTAGATAAACACGAATTGATCGATTTTTTCGTTAAATGTACAGAGCATCCTCTACATATGCCACTAGGCTCAGATCTTAAGTTTTGAGATTTTTCTTAAGGGTGAGACATTTTGGAAAACCTTGTTCAGTCTTTTGAAACAAGCTTTGATCAGCTTTAAAAAAGTTATACTTGTTGCTCAAATGCACTATTTTAGAGGAAACTGGAGGTTTGTCGTATTTGTTTGGAAATCAATATATGAATTATTAATTTGTTAGTATTTATACAGGGTGTCGTTACAATAATTTTAGTGGGTGATAGAATACTTGATTTTGAGTCGATTGAAACAAACATACCTATATACCAAGTGTTACAATATTTATGATAATTAATTTTTTAATATTTTGTTAATTTAACCCTCCTTTTCTATAAAATTAGTGTAACGACTTGCATGACACCCTGTATAAATACTAACAAATTAATAACTCAAAAAGTTGTTAGAGTTAGTTAGGTTAATGTCTAATAAGTAGCTGTCTGATGAGTGTTCTAAAAACACATTTAAAATAAGTTTTAATTTTGTAATTGCGTTTTGCCATATTCTTCTGTGTTGTATTTTCTGCTGATTTATAAGAACAACATTACTTTATTAACCTTCTGAATTCATAATGTGTTAGAATTTATGTGATGATTGTATTGATGTCCAATCTCAACAAACACGTCCCCAGTTTCCTCCTCAGAGATAATGCCAGAGAACAAAAAGGGCAGATCAAAGATTTCAAGGTATTGCTCGGAAAGGATCAGTTACCTGGGTAACGATAGATTAAATAAATTTTAAAAATATTCTTGTATGAGTGTATTATTAGTAGCACTGATGTAAACCACAGTCCGAGAATAACAAGAGCACGTCAAAGCTTCCTAAGACTAAGGTGCGTAGTAATTATGTAACAGGTGGCACCCAGTTACCTATATCACAACCTGAGAGCCTGAAAATTCAAAGTACTTTTATTATCTTTATACATGACTTGTTCTTCAGTCAGTTTGAATTTCTCGTTATAATTATAGTAGCGAATTTACAAAAATATTGGAGAATAATTGCAATTTAACCTTAATAAATGCAGTCCTAATGACAGCAGTGCTTCTAATAATCATAAAATTAATGTGTAGACTAGAATGTACAATATAAGACAAAAATATATTATTTAAGAATATCGTCAAACGACAAAGTAGCCAAACTCCGGTATCTTTGATAACACGAATGGTAACTAGATTATAGTTTTCGAAAGACATAATTAATATTTTACCAACCTGTAATAAGTTAGGAAATATACCAATTGAATATATAAATTTACTAGATGCATTACACGTTGCAGCTATTAAAATTGATATAAAGAAGTACTTGGAAGATAACGATTAATTTTGTTGAATATCTTAGCAATAGAATTAATATCATAAAATCAATAATATATTTGGATTGTTTTGTTGAATTAGATAAACAAAAGATATAAACTTTCACGTTTGACTTTGACCATTCATTTATTTCAAAATATATTATTTATTTTGACGAAGAAAGCAGATAATGCATAAATTATCTTTTTAATGCAATTAAAAAGTTTCCAGTTTCTTCTTATAAGCTTAATAGATTATAAAATAATAAAATAATATACTGTACTCAAAATTCACGCTCTTTCTAAAAATGCATTAATATATAGGAAGTCCTTCGAAAATAAGGAAGTTGAGGACTACTTCCGATACTTCCATGAGTAGTTAAAACATATTTTTTAAAACATTGGTGCAATTTCAAAATTTATATCTTACATAGTGCTCTTTACTCTAAAGTTGTTGTAAATGACCCTGATTAACATAATTTCAACTATAATCACTAATTAATTATTTCTAGTGCTGTAGAATTATTAAAGAGTTATCGCTTTTTATAATGTTACCGAATATATGAATAATTCAACTACATTATAATTGAGGTTGAATTAATTGATCTAGACAAAATTTCATAATGTGTGCCCAATTTGCTGCTATGTTTACTTCCACAGAAAGCAGTTGTATAAAGAAATTAATTTATTAAAAAGATTACAGAAAAGTATTTGTAAACAGGTACCTAATGCGTAAATATGTATTGCCTAATACTTAAGTATCAAAGTCTGTGGAACCAGTCAGTTCAGAGTTGGGTCCCAAGTAGCGATTTAAGGTACAGTTGATTTTAGAAAACAGCGATTTCCCATATTTTCTAAATAAAATATAAACAAATACGAATTCAATTCTTTGATTACCTCGTGCACAGTTAATAATAGATGTTGTTTTCTTATTCACAATGTTTCAAATTGGGTAAGACAGCATTGTGGGCAGACAACAGTTCCCTACATAATTTAGTTTCCAAAAAGATATGAAAAAAATGTTTGCATTTCGATTTTAGATAACTATATTTTGTCACATCAATTTACGATCAACACGAGAATAGAAGAACACATACTAAGGCCATTTTTACCCATCATTTCAAATACAGTTACAACTACACTTCTTGCCGTTTCTTTATTTTCAACCATCAACAATATTTTTTTAAATACACGTACATTACTCATTTCCTTTTATGGATTTTTCCTATTTTCAGTTTTCGATTTATTAATAATTTTGACTACATTAAATATTATTTTATTTTTTTATAGCATGCTTGAAAACCTTCTGATAAGCAAATAAAAATAATTGAATGAAATTAAAATTAAAGTTTTATATTTACATTTTTGTAATAATTAGGATTACAAATTGAGCATGACATGTAAATATTGACAAACTTCTATGGAATGTCCTGTTCATGTCTAAATAAACATAAAAATAAATAAACTAGAAGCAGTCTTGAAAAAAAAAATAGAATCTCTAAGATGATTTATTAGCGATTGTGTGTTTTATACCCATTTTATATAGCCACTTTGATTAAATAAATCGTCAATTTTTTGGACCTAAAAATTTATGTATTTGACCGTAGTATGATTGAGTAATTTATAAGAGCGATGACAGACATCATATCATTGGCGAATGCTTTTTTAAAAACGAGGCGACAAAAACCTCTCTGTGTGTAATCTAGTGCTCAGTACACAACAGCCGCTTCTACAACCGAGTCGACTGCTGAGGCAGCACAAACCTCTGTGTATTTCTTCGTCCTAAATCGTCGAAAATGTTTAATAAGGAATGTATGTTATTATGTAGAAAATAATTATTATCAACAAAGACACCGATATTCGCCTTCATATATATAAATGGTTCTTAAACACTGGAGATAACTTCTAATGAGTTGTAAGTATTCACGTAAAAAATTGTTAAGACGGAATATTTATTGTATTATTATGCTATATATTTAACATGTAATGCATACGGATGAAGCCATACCAATTAATGTAAAGCATCTTAAATAGCTATTTTCAGTGTTTAGAAATTTATTATTTAAATATGAAGGTGAACATAGCCTTCTTTGGTGAGTGATTCTTATTAAGAATTATTACATGAATAACTTATTTTTTAGGATAGGTACGTTTAAATCCATGTACAATAATAATAATAATTCATTTATTTGCCCAACAGAAAACTCCCACTTACAGGACAAAAAAGTTATAAAAAGAAAAAATGGTGTGCTAAATGAAAACAAAAAATCAGTAGGTAGTAACAACAAAACAGCATATTTAAAATGTTGCATATAAGCAAATAGATACTTAAGTAAGAAATTATTATAAAAAACAAAGAGAAATGGTTATTATAAAGAAAAAACAATATTTGCAATAAAGAGGAATGTAAAAAAATTAATTGTAATTGTTCTCATACGATAAAAATCCTGTAAATAAACATCGTTTTTAGTCCTGCGGTATTTATCTCTGTAGCAGATTTTAAGTCTCAGGTTTCTTTTCAAATCAGATTTTTTTATGAAACTTTTCACAATGGTCTGTAAGCAAACTATACTAATTAAAAAACTACTGGGTGTTTAAAAAAACCGAACCGTTCTCTAGAAACCTTCATGGAAGTATAATATTCCTTTGATGAAACTTTTAACAATGGTCTATATGGAAACTATTTTAATGAGAACAATACAGGGTGTTTAAAAAAACCGAACCATTCTCAAATAATCCTCAAAATTCATGGATTTAAAAATTTCTTTTTCCGAGACCCTTCACAATAGTCTGCAGAAAAACTATACTAATGAAAATATCCAGTGTCCACCACCACCGTACTCATACTGTGTTCTGTAATCATAGAATATAGAGCACCTTATTTAAAAAAATTAGGTAATATTATGGCTTTGTCGAACAAGGCTAAAAATTCTATAGAGGTTCTTTTTATTTTAGTAAATATTTAATCCAGACTTATATTAAAGTAATTCCGCATTTATCTATATCTCTGGAAAAATAATTTTCATCTTCAGATACCCCTGAGCATTTGATGTGGAGACAGTGCAATCGATGTCATCAAATCTATTAAAATATGCTACAAACCAAGGCAATTGGTTGTCTAAATTGTTATAATAAGACACTAAAACACAAATGCAAATTCCCTGTGGTGAGAAGCCAGACAACTAAGAAAGATTTAATCCTAACAGCAATGCAATAAATTGAAATCAGTTGGTGTAGCTCTAAAAACAATAAACGATTACTTTTACAAATACTTTCATTTTACCTTTGTGTAGAGAAATTAGAAACTCTTACTTTTATTATCGTGTTATATTGTTTGTCGTTTAACGTTTTAAGTCAATTAATAAGATATGTGGAATTAATTAAGTATTAAAACTTTTACTAATCAACTTTTAGTTTTTATAGATAGAGAAAATGTCAATCACATCGATATATATTGAAACTATTATTTAAATTTTAATAGCACTGGTTTCTTAAAAGATGAGTAGGATTTGAACAACAATAACCAAATGGCACCATAATTTAAATAAATAGACAGATAGGTAGATAGATAATTTATTTACCACATTATGTATATGAGTACATTTATAGTCAGAAAACAACAAAGCACATGTTAAAATATAAAAACTATAAATAAATAATAAATGTATGAATATGAAAATAGTAACATATAGAAAAAACAGAAAGTAACAAATAAAATTTTATTTTGACAATAAATGATACAATTAGCACGGTACGCATGCGCAACAACTTTTTCAGTTGTCTCAAAAGATAAAGATAGTTGCTCAATATGTTTGGACCACTTTAACGTATCGTTTATAGAAATACCCAATAATTTAACAGGACTGCGGTGTACCAATTAATTTTTTGTTGATATAATTAAGTTTTATCTCCATTTAAAACGAGTTTATTTTTTGCCTTTCGTTCAGCTTGTTAAATAATATCAAAGTCTATATTTGAATTTATATTGTCACATCATCGACAAACATAATCATTTTACATGGAAAAAGGTAAGTAAAATAAATCATTTATATAAGTTATAAACAAAAGAGGCCCTAAAACAAAACCATGAGGCACAGCGTGGCATATATTTTTAAAGTTACTAAATTTATTTTCCATATAAATGTAATGTATTCTCCAAGTAAGACTAAAAAATGCAAGGGGTATACCTCTAATTCAGTCTTACTTTTTAAAAAGAATATTATGTGATGCATAATCAAAGGCTTTACTTAGATTACAGAAAGTAACTGCTGTATTCTTTCTTTCTTTAAGACTTTCTACTATATTTTGAATATCTGTACATATCAGAACAATTTGTTCTAAAACCATATTGATTTTTATGCAAAAGATTTTATTAATCAAAATAACTGCTTAATCTATTTTCTAGAATTTTTCTATAAGGTATCTTATTACGAGTATTAAAGAAATTGACCGGTAATTATATCACTAAGATTCCCTTTAAAAAAAAAATGGGAATGACCGTTGTTATTTTTAAAGCATCTGGAAAAATTCCTTCTTGAAAACAAGAATTTATTAGATCTGTAAGAGGATGTGTTAAGACCTTCTTTATTTCTTTCTTTTTCTATTATTATTTATCTATCTTGGCTGCTGATAGTTTTATGGTTAATTTCTTTAATGAGCGAAATTTAGTCAGTAGTGAAAGTTATTTTCTCCATTAAGATGCATATGCAATTTTTATTAATAGAGTTCAATTTAAATATTACTACTGCAACGTAATTCATCTACCTGTAATTCCCACAGGTGACAACTAATTGAAAAATTATTATAAGGCTTAGAGTCGTACTGCTCTCATTAGTTCAATTTAAAATAGGTATAAAAATCTTCCCAAAAGCATTTTGGTGGAATTAATTATTCAAACAGAAAGTGTCGCAACCAGTCTAACATAATTTAGCATTATTTGTAATTAAGACACATCAATATTTATACATTATATAAGCCCCCCTTGTAATTAGTTATGATTATGAAAAGTTCGCTGTTTCTATTACTTGTTCGGAAACAAAAAGAATAACAATCCATTCTGTATAAAAATTATTACTTTTAATATGTATATAGGGTTATAAAATACAGATAATTAAATACAGACCTTGTTTATTTTTTAATTCTGTTACAAACATCTCAATTAATCTTATTACTAAGGACGAATAAATATGTATATTTTTACAATTCAAAAAAAGATAATTATTTATAATGGACATGTAAATAGACGTAATAAAGCATTATAAAAAATATATCGTGCCTATATTTTTACAATACAATATTAAGCTAATTGTTACTTCCACCGTCAATTGGGTGTTATTACATTTCCCACATAATATTAGAAAGTAAAGCCTCGCAGTTTTGCAAAAGTAAACGCAAATTTTTATTAATTTTTCTTGGAGTTTTTTTACCTTTTACCTTTTTACCTTTAACCTTAACCTTTTGTGACTTCTTGCATTATCAATTATTGCAGGCAAATAAATATCAGTTCATCCAGAGTATTTCATAATGAATTGTACACAGAATAAAGGGTGATTTGTTAATTTTTTTTAAATAACCTTCGAATTAACTCATGTACTTAAATGAAATTTGATACCCCGGAATTTTTGACATGAAAAATTAAAATTTTCTCATAATTTTGACATACATTATAGATGGCACCGCTTATGGCCATGTTTCAACTTTTATAGTTCGCAAGTTTTTAGTACACACTGTATATTATTTTCTGGTAGCAACATTTCTTTTTCCATCACTCTTACACTAAAAAGGAATTGCCGTTCTCGAAATATTTGCATTAAAAAGACTTAAACTGCAAACGCTATAAAAGTAGTCCTGTAAATAAAAACAGAAACAATGAAAATCGCTTTCAAAATTAATTTATGTCAAAATTGTTCTGTAATTAGTGTTAGAATTTATATTACTGTTAAGTTTCTCCAAAGTTTTTATTCGTAATACCTCATCACAATAATTTATCTAATATTGAAATGCAGAACTTTTGGTGGGATATACATCGAAAATACTCGTACAAACGGTAGCAGTATTCAACCCAATTAATAAACTTTTAAAAATATCTTTGATTGATTACATACATAGGGCGTTCTAAAATTATGAATGTTAATGACGAATACAAAATTGTAGTTCGTATTGCAAAGATTCTGAAATTATGAATCTTTAAAAAGAATTATAAAATGTATGAAAGTAGATTTAGATTTGAAAGTTTAACAACATAATTTATATTAATATAATAATTATATTGTAGGTACTGTTCACTTATGTTAAAATATTTTTTCTTGTCATATATTCATTCCTTTAATTAAAGTAATTATTAATTAATTAATTAAAATTAAATTTAATTACATTAAAAATGTCCTTCAAATATAAAAGTGATGAAAAAATCGATGTTTCTGTCAGAAAATTAGATACAGTGTGCATTGTATACCAAAATTAAGAGGATTTCTCAAATTATGCTTAAAATGCATATAAATGAATATTCAAAGGTGCCGAGGCAAATAACTCGTACCGTACCGAGGTCTAAATAACAAATTTTTAGGTACAGGAATCTTTCAAAATACGTTTTTTTTTTAAGTTAACTGTAGATGTAAACATTGTTATAACATAAACTTACATACTTATACCCCATACAAGTTATTACTTTATTTGAGAACAATTTAAATAATCAAAGTGGCTAAACAAAACATCAATAATTTTATTTTTGATATTAGTTCAGTTCTACGTGTTTTATTTTTCGAAATTTCTGTATCTAAAAACACCAAATTTAGTCATTTTACGGTGAGAAATATGGCGACCTTTTAATCAATAACGAATGTTATTAAAAAAAGATTAAAATAAAATTTTAAATTTTACACCCTGTAACTCGGTAACTATTATCTTTTGGACCAAAGAACCTGTTATTCTATTTATAATTCACTTTGGGATACTCTGTCTAATAACCAACTAAAATATATTTATTATTTTTAACGAAGACCACAGTGTGTATTACTTTTCACTAATGTTTAAAAAAGTCATAAATCAAAATTTAGAAAATAAGCAAACAAATTATGGATGAGACATATTTTAAAAGAGTAAATAACAAGGACATTCTTATAATTTAGTTAAAAGAAAACCGTGACGGTAAACATTTAAGTACCAGCATATCATAAAACACCTAAATATAAAAAATGTTACTGTAACAGCAATATGTAAAATATAAAATGCTGAACTGACTACTTAACATGCAAAAAGTTCTTTATCGTCATTAAATAATTAAAATCAAAAACGGCAAAATTTGCACGTAAATTCGCATCCCTGAGGATTAAACTTAAAAATTTATACGAGGAATTAAAAGGTATGAAAAGTAATTAAAATCATACTCAAATTATATTTCAATTTGATGTCTGGTATCAAAATCAAAATTTTCAGTAAAATCTAGTAGCTTCATATTTCTATGGAGCTGTAATTTAACTTAGCCAATCGTATGTCGTATGTTATATTCATTACTAGAGCTTATTTTGGAATGCCAGAATTTAGCTACATACTTTAAATATTAATAATCTCATTTAAATAGCACAAGTAACAGAATTAGTGATGATAGAATTTTAATAATATTAGGTACCAGAACAAAATGATAAAATACGAATGAACATATTTGTTTCGAGGTTATACATATTTTATGTTTCTATACAAAAAACTACAAGAAATATGATAGAAATTAGATTAGATATCGAAAAAAGCTTTTTAAAAAATAGTAATAGATAAATATGATATCCATTACACAAATATTTGGAAATGCATTAGTTATTTGCAACATACCTTTCTGTTTGGTTAGATATGTTGCTATCTATTAAAGAAAAAAAATGGAAAAGAGTCTTTATGGAACTATTTAGAATTCATTTTAGTAATGTGTGCTATCAAAATATTTAACTCAAACGTATTTTGAGAACATGCCATTATCATTTGCATTATTTCTTAACCTCAAGAAACGACTAATATTTTTTTTTTATTTAGAAAAAATCTCACAGTTAAACTAATACTATACTACTATATTTTGTAAAATAAAAATTCTAAAAGCATCTTTTGTCCTATAAAGACATACCATATTAGACATTAAAATAAGAACCTTGAGGCCAAGTAGATACACTTTTTCTGTGCATTTCATCATAAAAAATACGCAATAATAGAAATGAATTATTCTTGTATATACTTCATCTGCAAAACTTGCAAAATCTTTTATTTCAGTTTTTCAGTTTATAAGACAAAAAAATGTTTTTATTAGGTTAGAAAACACAAATGACAGGTATATAAATCGATATTTTACATTTACATATTTTTAGTTAAGCAAGAGATGTCAGGAAGTTCAGTTTTTTTAACTATTTTTGTCGTTACAAAAATGTCTAAATACAGAAACAAATGTTGTAGAAGTAAGTATTACACTGGTTTTCGTAAAATACTTTAGTTTAACCCTTAAAATTAAAGACTAGTTACCTACCTAATGTCGTAAAAATTTTCCCAAACAGAGAAATCTCAAGATCATCTTACACGGAAATGTGATGTTTATTAGAAACCGATATAGCAAATGTATACGTGATCGATATCACAGATCCAGGACGGAAATGTGCAGCAATTAAAGATATTTTCAGAAACTACTTTACAAAACTTCGATACCGTATATTTTAAAAATGAAGAGAATAAGTTTATTTGAAAAACTATAATTATTTTATGATATTCTTGCAGTCTTCGAAATTTGCAAAAAATAATTAATTTAATTAAATTAAAATTTTATTTTCCAAAAAATTATGTTTATAGAATTATGTTATATTTATATAACATGCCCGTATCACCCCGGAAATTCATAACGCCAAAATGAATCTTTTCACGCCCGCTGCCATGAGAACCCGAAAATAATTACGCTTGGGTTGTTTTTGATATGTTTGAATATATCTAGCACCAGTCATAACCACAAATCAAGAAACGTCAAACCTACGACCTTTTATAGAGAAATATAAAACGTTGTATGCACCATGGGAGATACTAGGATGATTATGCCCTTAGGCGGCTTAGGCGACCTGTTGCCTGCGGGCATAATCATCCCTGTATCTCCCTTAGTAGATAAATAAACTATTTTACGGTCTAATTTTTTTAATTTAGAAATTTATTGTCATCTGAATCTGAAAACACGCTGATAATTTTAACACATATTTTATTAAAAATTTGTAAAATTCATTATAGCCATAGAAGTAACGCTTTATTTTTTTTTTAAATCTTGAAAGTTCCTCATCTCAAATTTTTTTCTATATTACATATTAAGCCTTTTGACTTGAAGAATTGAAAGTAGCTTACAAAAATTATAAACCGTTTAATTTGATATGGGTACAACTGAATATTTAAATTTTTAATATCAAATAATAATAATAATAAATAGTACATAGTACATTTACATATATTTCAATATTTTAATATTTTTTGTTCGTTTAATTTTTTAGCAAAATATAGAATTAACTTTTTCTTTAGTTTTATTGGATTTTTGCTACACTTCTGAAAAAAATAAAAATTCATAAAATAAGCCCTTGCGCCAAATGGATCACTCAAGGGTTATTTTTTCAAACTAAGTTTGCCTAACCAATAAATCTTACACTGAAAAAACCATGTGATTATTGTTCTTTTTTTTATTTATTTTTTTTTACTTATCTG
Source organism: Monochamus saltuarius (assembly GCA_025584915.1). Classification (NCBI taxonomy): domain Eukaryota; kingdom Metazoa; phylum Arthropoda; class Insecta; order Coleoptera; family Cerambycidae; genus Monochamus; species Monochamus saltuarius. Next base: position 55,676,370 of record CM046724.1, read on the forward strand.
CTTTTTTCAGTGTGAAATTTTTTGGTTTGGCAAACTTAGTTTAAACAAATAACACTTGACTGATCCGTTTGGCGCAAGGGCTTATTTTGTCAATCTTTATTTTTTCCAGAAGTGTGGCAAAAACCCAATAAAGCTAAAGAAAAACTAAAATTATGCCACAAATAAATAGCTTCAGACAATAGAATTAACTATTACACTACAATTTCGCAAAATTTGTTGATAATATCTACTTAAAATGTAATTACCTAATAATATTGAAAAAAGTTCCAAAAAACGGGAAACACTAAGATGTGGTGTTTATTGGATACAAATCAATATATGTATTAAATGTAATCCTAAGCGATATCGCAGAACAAGGATAGAAATGTAAATCAGTAATTACAGATATTTTAAAAAACCTTTTAAAAAAACTTTGACACCGTGAATTTTCAAAATGAAGAGAGCAAATTTATGTGAAAAACTATAATCATTTTATGAAGTTCTTGCAGCCTTCCAAATGTGGGAAAATTTATTTATTTATTTAAATCTTACTTTGCAAATAAATCATATTTTTACTAGTCTAAATTCTTTAAATTAGAAATTTATTGTCATCTGGATCTGTAACAGCGCTGATGACTAACACATTTTCTATTGAAGAAAAATTCATTATATCGATAAAAACAACACTATATTTATAAAAAAAGTTGTATCTCATCTCTCATTCCTTCAATATTTCCGTCTTAATTTGAAGAATTATCTCTCATTTTAACCCAAAGCACACTTTTTTGTGCTCCACATTTCAAAACCAAAATTGCTCAGGTGTTACAGTAGTATCTATCTAGTTTCAGTGAACTATTTGGATAAGCAAAATGATCACGCACTTTGGTTTCTTTAACTTATTTTAATCAAATATTATAAAAATAATTATTACATTTCAATTTCGAAAAAAATTTTTGTTGATCTCTTCTATATCACTTACTTAATTACCTATTAATATTGAAAAAAGATTTTCAAAAAGGGAAACACCAAGATCATCTTAGACGGAAATGTAATGTTTATTAGAAACAAACCGATATAGTAAATGTATACGTGATCGATATCACAGATCTAGGATGTAAACAATAACAACGAATTCATTAACAAACCCATTACTCTTACCTTACTCATTGTTGCTGGCTTCGAGATGCTGGATGTATCTGCCGGTAGTCACACACGTTCACCAAGAATGCTCAGCTCCGTCCCGAAGCAGAATGAAGCGCCTACTGGTGTGTCTCACGGCAGGTGTATTGAATAATATAACAGTACCACCAGGGACTAGGTCAGACGTACTCTGAAAGCACCTACCCGGTAATACGCGCTCATACAGATGCTTACCCTGAAGAGGTCAGTCAGTAGTTGCGATAGATGTAATCTCAAGTTCGAGGCTTTATCGTCGGTTTGAGAAGAAATGCTTATTTTATCCGAATTTGCAGTTTTGTCTGACATATCTGAATAAAGTTTGAACATAGAAATATGCAGGAGATTCAAAAACTTGATGCAAAAAAATCAGACCACAATAGTATCAATACTTATACAGGCTTTTTATTCTCCAAAGAAACTAGGAAGTACCTAAATTCCTCTTCGAAAAACAGTAGGAGTACCCAGTTCATAGAATATTTCGTCGTCAACGTTGTGTTTTCGAGATATACACTATACAGGTTGTTCCAAAAAGACAGCAATATTACTAGGGCTGATAGAATATTGTTAAATAAGTAGGGTGTAATCGTTTTTTAGGTATTAACAATATTGTGTGACACTAACTACTCTACGAACTAAATACCCGACGAGCGTTGAATTACACCCACAATATCCACCCATATATTCTTTATTATTAGCTTTTGTAACATTTTTTACTGTACTAGAAAAGTATTTTAAGCCAATATATATCTAATCTCCTACAATTCCTATCAATGAAGTCATATGTATGCTCTCTGATACCAAACATCTAGGTATGCTAATAAACAATTCCACAGATAAAGCTATATTCAATAATTATCTAAAAAATAGTCTATCTAAATTTACTGACCTGGTTTAATGAAAACATTCTATAAATATCTAACTTCACTTTTGAAACTGTGGAAACTCGAAAATTCAACCACAATAGATGAGATCTGACCTATTTTTGCATTTTTAGGATTGCTTCTTCATGCATAAAGAGTAAAAAAAATTTCTGATTATTTAAGTAAGTAATTGTCATGTTTCATTCACAATTCATTGTCAGGTTAAAGTCACTTTTAACTTTGTCGATATTTAATTTCAAATTATAATAATTTGTATAGTTAGATATTAGACTCAACTTAAAGTACCTGAAGAAGCAATCCTAAAAATGCAGAAATTGGTCAGATCTCATATATTGTGGTTGAATTTTCGAGTTCCTACAGTTTCAAAAATGTACTTCGGATCTGACCTATTTCTAAAAATATACACTGTACAAGCAGTAAATTATTGTTGCAAAATGTCATCGATCTAATTGAATGCGGATTTTGTATTGCTCAGATATGTTCATTATGATTATTATTTATGATGTCCCTAGTAAAACATGCTTAATCAGACCACATGTTAAGCGGAATGAATGTTGTTAAAGTAACCAGCGACAATATTCTAATCGCTGAGAAGCATTTCCAGCATGTAACGCTTGTACATTTTGGCAATGAAACGGATGTAGCATTTCTCTGTTTAATAAACGCCATACAAAATTCGGTAATAAATTAATAGTACAATTTTATTCATTTTTGACACCATATAATCAATACAGTATTAAAAATTGATAAATTGACTACTGTCAATGTTTGTTAGCAAATCATTTGAGAAACTTATAGTTGTAATTTGAAAATTATTATTGCAATCCTGTGAAATGTTTAAGTTATTAACAGTGAATATAGTTTCTAGTATTCTACGAATAATGGGGATTTGCTACAATGTTAAAAAAGACAAGTTCCGTATTACCTACTAAATTTGCAATGTGTTCAAACGCATTCTTTAGAAATTTAAAACAAAACTTAGATCAATTTTTTAACTACAGAGATCTGTAGATAACTTATCTGGCACGTATCTCTTATAATTGTTAAAATAAAAGTAAGTGATGTATTTATCTACTTGTAGATGCTTTCAAGGATATTTATAAAAAAAATAAATTTTCAGTGATCAATAGTTAGATCGAAGATAGATCATTCAATAGATAATAATATTTCGGAGCGATATAGTAAATAAAATTTGCTAGATTTTTATTTTTTTGAACAACGTTACATTTAGAAATTTCGATTTTATCGTTTTCTGAACTTATTTGAGAAGCTAAATCTAGACGAAAATAGATGACACTTTCTTAAATCCATTTTTTGACGTATTAAAATGTTGTTTTCAAGATATTTACATGAAAATTAGAAGAGGTATTGGAGTCATTCAATTTTAGTTTTTATTATTTTATTTCCTAATTCAAGTTATAGTTTCTTTAAGGGCGCCGTATTCCTGAAAATGTGTTTTCTACAAATATAAATAATTTTAGATATTTAAGAACTGTATAATATAGAGTTTAGCAAATAACAAGGATGTTATTTCATGCAACCTTCAAATATTCAAAGGTACCGAAGTAAAATCAATATTTAACATCAGAAAGCGATCTATCCAATGAATTTTTAGGTAGGTACTGAAATCTTTCAAAATACGTATTTTTTTAAATTCAACTATAGATATAAACATTGTTATAACATAAACTTACATAGTTCTGCATATAAGATTGTTCACTTTTGTTTATAAGTATGTGAAAATAATTGTTAAAATGTGGGGTTAGAATAGCGAAATTATGTGTGTTATATAAATGCATTTTAAAAGTTATTACATTATTTGAGGAAAGTTTAAATAGTAAAAGTGGATAAACAAAACATCAATAATTCTATTTTTGATATTACTTTTGGTCTACGTGTTTTATTTTTCGATATTTCAGTATCTAAAAAACACCACAAATTTGATCATTTTACGGCGAGAGATACGGGCACCTTAAGATTCTGATATTTCATTATTTTTGATAGTTTTAAATTTTTGAAATTAAATAACTATCAGCATCTATGGAACATGTGAATATATAAAATGATAAAAATACATTTGAAATAAAACCCACATATTTGAAAGAAATAATAATGATCATGATTTTTTTTAGTGCTAAATGTTACTATATGTTAGTAATATATTAAAAAAAATGATTTATTTATTTCAGAAAACGTTTACTGATGATGAATCGTCACTTAAAAATACAATTCTATATACTGTTACCATTTTAGTCATCATTTCAATGATATACTTTTAATAATCAGCAGTCGCATGGGATTTGTAATGTGTGAATAATGTTGCGGATGTTCTACTTTACAAAGTTGTTATACTAGTTTAGTTTGGTCATCTAATTACCTAAATGTGTTGAGTTTTTCTGCAGAATGAACGCAATATTTATTTCCCCATATTACGATTACTAAATTATGAATACTTTTTCATAATTAATATTACACAACTATGCTTTTTGATTTAACGAGTTAGATAATTAATTACTTTTATTTTTTGGTGGATATTATCCTTATATTACATACAATATCAACCTTTTATAAAATATTATTAAAAGTAGATACATTTGCAAAATGTGTAAAACAGTTATTCTCATAATCCATAACGTAAGACATTAAAATACGGGATGAATTATAGCTGAGGACAAATAATAACAAATAGTGAAAAAAAAAATGTATCTAAGTATTTTTAGTTGCGGAAGTTTACAAAATTTTTCTGTTTATAAAACCTATGGCGTAAAAATTTCGATACATATAAGTATTAATGGATGTCAAAATTGTTTCTTTCATTTAAATGCCAATATGTTTCAAGTTCTATAGATTTTTAATAAGATTTGGTATGCGCCCAGGTATTAAAATCCATTTTTCGCGAAAACTGTTGCCGACATCAACAAAACTTTTTTATGTAAAAATACTTAAGAGTTTTTATTTTTGCTATAAACTTGTGTACCACTACATCCTTTTTTACACGCCCCTGGAGAAACTGTTTGACATAATAATTTGTACATATATGTATATATTTGTTGCAATAAATATTTTTAAACACAAAGGGCGGCGTTCAGAAACAACGAAATGTTCACATATAAATTCACAAAAGAGATACATTTTATTGCCCTGGTTATACATTACATATAGGAAATTTGTTGCAATAAATACTTTTTAAATATATTATGTAAGATTTGCTGTTTATTTTATAATCATTCATTTTACAATATATAATAATATATATATAACTAATGAAATTGATATGAGATGAAAACTTGAATGCTGCTTAACTATTAAATGAAAAATAAGGTGCACCAAATTAACATACGTAACACCATTTTGATTGTCTAATTTTTAACAGAACAGCTATACACGTAGAACAAAGTGTAAATATGTATCTAACTTCACACTCTCTTGCTTAAACATGGCGTTGATCAATCAAAATTGAAATATCTCGTGTCGCCACTGTGTTTATCTAGGCACTGTAGTAGTAGCTACCCTCCCTTCTCAGTATTTTTGCCAACTCATATTGTAAAATTTATTGAATTTATTCTGTTGCCACTTTCTTGGAACTATTTATAGTATTTATTTTATTCTTATCTTGGTATAGTTTATTGGTAGGTCTGTTCTTGCGATAATTATGTATCAGAGTATTTTATACTGAACTGTATAAAACATTTCATTTTTATAGTACAAAAATAAATATTTTTAAACATTTTAAGTTTGATGGTTTATATTCTGCCCTATATATTGTAGTGTAGCATACCGGGGTTTGTTCAACATTGTTGAAAGAGGAAGTGTGTGTACAATAATCGAGAAGATTTACCTATGTTGTGTTTATTTATATTATTTATTAACTCACCTCGAATGTGCGACATATTTACGAAAATAGGAGATTTGAGTATTTTTCAATAAAACAAAACAAATTACTAAATACACCTCGTTTATTAGTTTTCTGTCAATAGTGTAATAGCATACCTAACCACTTATCAGTGCCGTAGTCAGCCTGGAGTTCACGGAAACAGGCACGACAGAGAAAACCCCGATCACAATTCAAAGAATCGCTGGTCTCTATTGCAATAGTAAAATAATGATACCAATAATAAAAATATATCTGTATGTCAGTACTTGAATACACGGTAATATAATCATAATTCTACATATAAAACTGAAGAGTGTTTTGGTTAGTTAGCCGACTTGCGTCAGAAGGTACTGAGGTCTCATACTGGAGGCTACTCAGCCAGTAGTTGAGGGGTTGAACAAAAATCTCAAATCATATCTCATGCATCATATGTTTTATCGGATGTTTGTCCAGTCACGGAAGAAAGTAGGTATTAATAGAATCATCAAGGCTCTTACAAACATCTGACAAGCAAACCGCTAATTAAGTAATAATGTAGTAATCGTAAATGATTAATAATAACTTACAATACCATTTACAACAGCATAACTTTGACTCAAACTAAAGTTATACATATAATTTCAACAATAAATCAACAAGTACTGTCTTACCTCAAAATTATAATAAAATGTAATGAAACTGTAATAAAACACTGAACAGACTAGAAAATAATAAAAAGAACACAACGACATTGAATCTTAAGATACAATATACAAAAACAAGTTACTGACCTGGAAAATTAGAACAGATGCACCACTTATCACCATTCACTGTTTATTATTGCTTCGTCTCCAGCCGCCCCTCTAGCTAATGCGTTTATAATATTATATACAGGGTGTTATTCATTCAGCAGTACAGATATGGCTAAATAATATTTAACTAAGTGCATTCCCACAATATTCACTATGTTTGTACGCTATATATTTTCATTTTTGTAGGTTTTATTAGATTATCTTCTTGTATTTCCTTCAGTAAAAAATAAGGAATAGCAATATTATAGTTGTATATTGAAGTTTATTTAAGCAATTCTATTAATTGCTGACCATTAATTTTAGTAAAATGGAAACAGAGAAGTTCATCCAGACCAGAAAACTAAAAGTACTTCCTTTTCGGTATCAGAAAAGAAAGTTATAAATCTAATAATTAAAATTAGAAGAATTTAAGAAATGAGTTTACGTCATTCATTTAATTTTTATTCCACCTAGGTAAGATATATATTTTGTGTATAAAAAATGTATATTTTAAATTTGTTTTTGTTATGTGCTCTTTTATAATTATATCGAATTAGATAATAAATTTATTTCTATACAATTTTATCTTTTAATTTACACCTGCTATGCTTTTGATATAGTAATTACTACTTTAAATAATTAAAAAGAAAATGATCTAAATATTAGAAATCGTCCATTGTGCAACTGCCAGCTTTTCAAAATGTTTTAACACTTAAAGTACTCATTGGTATTTACTTATCTATTCACAAAGAAAAAGTATCATTGAAATGTAAATACACCAAAAATATTAGCATTTTCAATTTTCTCTTAGAAACTTAAAACTGATTGGATTTGTATAAAGAAAATTACGGGGACATTTTGCGACTTGCAAAGTAGTGTACTGTTAATAGATTACGAATTTAAAAAACACTTTAAAAAATTGACCTACAATGAATGAATATTATGAATGGTTTCCTTAGAGTGCTTTTTACGACACAATAAAATATGAATTATAGTTGCCTACGTGTTCAAAATGACTTATGTTGCTTGTGCAAAGCATTTACCATACAAATGTCTCGTAGCCAAAGAATTTTGTCCAAATTCGCTATAAATTAACATGTCATGCAGCTGGTAATGGTTACTATAAATTTTTGTTTATGTACACTTACAAATATCAAGCAAGCACTATGTACAGAAAAACGAAACGCACTAGCCACAGTACTACCATGACTAATAATACTTTTAGGTCACAGCAGCAGGTGATGGGGTACAATGTTGTCATACGTTATCGTATGTTACAGTGTAAGGGATTTTCTGAATAACTTCATCAATACTGATACAAAAGAAACAAATTATGTTACAAAAGATTTTACTTAAATTTAGTTGTACCTTAGTTTGTAATACAGTTTTGTATTTTATTGCAGTTGTATGTTTATTTTTGAAATGTGATAATTGTAGAAAAACTATTGGTTTTATCAATGTTTTCATTTTCCTGTTGCATTTGGTCAGAAATACAAGCTTCAAGTATCGGCATTTATATTCCCTGAATTTCCTATATTCACTACTACTAAAATGCTAAATAGCATAAAAATTTAAAGAACATGATAAATAGTTCTCCAAATATAATCTTACCAATTACTACTTAATTTCCCCATTTTTTTTAAATTTCATTTATATCAACAGGTTCCAGTTTACCTATCACTTACAATTTTTTTATTTTAATAAGAAATGTTTACACTGAAAATGACAACATAATTAGATACTTTAGAACAGGATATATATTGTTAGATTTGAGCCATTGAATTTCCTTAAAAGGCACTCACCTTTTTATAAAACGAGAGAGCTTTGTTGTATTTAAAGTAATAGATGCAGGATACAGAAAGAAGAAATCATTTATACAAAATTTGTTTGTACATCTTTAAGAAAAAATATGTTATACTCATGATCAGAAATACTCAAACGTACAAGTCAAAATATTAAAAATACTTGAAAAATACAAATTTATTGCTTCACTAAAAATATACATAAAATACAACCACCTAGACATAAAGCACAATCCACGTAATAACTTCGAACACAAAAATAAAATGCAAAAATGGATTATTTGCCTAGCTGGATTACCTCTCACGTTATAATTTACCAATGTTTTGATTTTATGATCTAAGATAATAGCTTTGTCCGCACAACATAGAATCAGGTTTCCAATCGTAAGCTGCATGCGCATTCCAACTGCAATAATACATTTTTAACCTTATGCAGGCATTAAAAATACATAGCGTGTGCGTCTGACGATGCCAATTGTTCTACAAACAGGACTAACAAATCTCAGACAATAATTCCTATAATTCCTGACCTTTTATTATCCGAACCATATATTCTCGGTAAACCGAACAATTTTAGAGTAAATATGCCTGCAAAATATCTATGTATTTCTAAATTAGTTCACTTCGACGGATTTTATGCACAATATGCTATAAGATATATTTTGAATATATGGGTCATTGCCTGTAAACTGCAAAATATATATCACTCGTGCACTGTGTTTGGGTTTAAGCTCTAATGACCGAGATATTTGTTTCAAACAATCTTCGATTTAGTTTTATTTGGTGGCCAATTATATTTTTTTATAATTATATAAAAATCCTATTTCTTAAATATTTTAGATGTAAATTGGCATTCCGCTAGGTTGTATCTTCATAGCTTTACTGTCTTTAAACTTAAATTGAAAGTGTATTAGACGTACTTAAACAACTATAAATTGAGATGCTGCAAATACCTAACTCATTCTATAAACCCTAATAGACAAATGAATAAAAAAAGTTGTTCAAGTCTAAAAAAAATTGATAAATTTCCGTGCCCACAATCTACGTGCAATTCACCTACACTTACAAAAATACCATTAAATGTCTAAGAGAAGGGGCCAGGGGTTTATTTTAGCAGTTTGAAATAAAGAGTAACTTAGGTTTGTTCCTGCAGCAGTTGGAAGCGGTTTGAAACTGTCAGAAATATTCGACCAGTTATGTTGAGAACGAGTTACCAGTGAATTTAACGCAGCAAATAGTTGGACGGACATTTCTGATAAGTTCAAACCGTTGCCAACTGCCGCAGGAACAAACCTATTGCTCAGTTGGATTCCAATAAGTGTTTGTTCTATAAATGCATTAATTCGTACGTAAAAATATAAGTTGTGCTACTTTTTTGTGTAGTCACATTAAAACTGTAGTTCCTCTGGTACGTAAATAATTATAATAAATATAAAACATTTTTTGTGCATTTAAAATAAATAGCTAGGATTATTTGAATATACGCTTGGGTGTAAACTTTACAATAACACTTGATACGCTAGAATTGAATTGAACATAAGCTAAATATTTTGTCATTCCCCTGGAGTCACTGCCCTGGAAGAATAGATCTAGAGTAAACTGGTAATCATCCTTGTGGTGATGGAATTTTACCTAAAGGTACAACAGACAAAACATAAAGGGAAGAACATTTGTTCTAACTATGTTGCAAATAAAAAAACTCAGTAAGTATCGCAATGTTATTGTTTTCATAGTAATCTGAAGGATGATGGAAAGGTTTGCATTGTGTGTCTAATGGCTATTGACAAAAGCTGTGACTCATTTTGGGCGGACGAAAAAGATATTTCTTATGTACGAAAACATTCTGGAAATATTACCACAGTCTGAAATCCTCGAAAGGAAGATATATTTAAGTTTAGAAAACTAATAAATGTTTTTGAACCAATATAATATATCAGATACCTACTTAAATAAATATTTGTTTTTTTTTAGCACCTAATAGCTAATGAAAACTTGTTTTTGTTTTGTAAATATTAATTATTGTAATATTTTTAGACTATTAGGCACCTACACAATGTCTCCAATAAGTATTTGCTTCTAGTAAACCTGGTCTGTTTATCGAATTGAATACATATTTGCTCTTGCAATATACGTTTTTATTTTCTAAATAAATAAACTGTCTCCTTCAAAGGTTTGATTTGAATTGATAAATTAAGCTTTCCCTTCAGTTTATTCTATGGCATTCACACATATGCACATATTAAAAAAAATGCATACAATGCGCATAATATGCAAAACAGGGGATTTGCATATTTGGGTTACCCTCTTCACGACCCTTATACATTTTGTAAATATTGCAACATTATCTATATATTTTTTAACTAACTGCAAATAAGTGTTTTAAGCTTCAATAAGTAAAATAATACGTATATCATGTCCATTGCATCTGTAGATCAGTCTAAAATGAACTCACACTTACTATGATATGGTGTTTTATGCAAAGACAAATAAATCCGGGGGCACATTGCTCTGACGCCACGCCGCGCCACGCCACGCCATGCCACGTGACGTGGTGTGCTCTGTATGCATAATGTTACCACGCCACGTTACGTTACATTCGACAATTTCATGAATTTAAGGAATATTCCATATCAGAGAAGGTCAAACTCAAATTGTGAGTCGAGGATGAATACGTTTAAGTACCCTAATCCAATTAGCTAGAGTCGTCAAATTGTTTATTGTTTAATTAACAATGTGCTGTAAGAAACATTTCCTGTCTAATTTGTTCCTAAGCTTCTTCTCTCATAATTTGTTGTCTATAACGCTTACGTTTAATACTATAGAGACATTCATGCTCGCAAATCTTTAAAATAACAAAGTTTTGTCAATATTTTATGCATGTGACATCATATTCACGTGCACACTGCTACCACGCGACACTACGTTACATCACACGACGTAAAGAAAATCTATCGAGGGATTTGCGACACGTCGGGTGGCATATCGTGGCGTAGCGTGGCGTGGCGTAGCATCAGAACAATGTGCCCCCAGCTTAATTTTAAAGATTCAATAACTAAATAATTTAAGACATAGTAAATAACAGGAATGCTATCTCATGCCACTAGTGTATTTTAAAAAATTTCGAAATAAATCGAACAAATAGTTATAATAGTATATCACTTAACGAGCGGTAATGCAGGTCATAACTCACGCTGATGAAGTTTGCTGTAATTAATCAAGTGAGTTATGACCATTACCGCAAGTTGAATAGTATACCTTGTCTACGACTATATTCATCTTTTTTAGGACTATTACTAGAAATTGATTTGAAAACGTCAAAGTTATTTTGTTGAAATATGAAATAACATTAGTCCCCTCAATGATAATAATTGACAGTTCCGCCTACTGAGAGGCGTTGGCAATTTAATAATTTTATAATCTTTTAATTATTCATTCCAATACACAATACACCAATGGAACGCATTTATCGGCTTAAAAATTTCCAAGAATTTACTGCGTACACTATTTACATACCGAATTATCATTGTAGAAACCCAGCGTGAGTTTTTCACTATAAAAACTCACTCTATTTGTTTAGTGATACTATTAATTGCTCAAAAGCAGTTGAATAATTAATATATAAATTAATAGGAGTAGATAAAAGCAGTATAATGAGTGGAGTTTTAGGTATCGAAATCTACTAAAATACATACTTTTTCAAATATAATTATAGATGTTAATATTCACACAGTATAGTATTAAACATAAAATTGTTCACTTTTATTTATCAGTTTGTGAAACAAATATTAAAATGTGGGGTTAGAATAATAATAAATGTGTGTCTTACAAACGATTTTTAAAAATTGATATTTTACTTGAATAAAAGTTAAATAGTAAGAATGAATAAATAGAACTGCTCCAATTTTATTATTGTGCTTACTTTTGTTCTATATCTTTTATGTCGTGGGATTTCAGCATCTAAAAACACCAGCAATTTAGTCATTTTGCGATGAGAAATACGGTGACCATAATAAATATAGGTATCTCAAATCAAAGTTAATAATCTTGGAGTCAACATTTGACATGTAACAATATTATTTTTTGTGTTACTATATGCAGCTCGATCATCAAATTAAAAAGCATTTTAAATAATGAAATAATAATTTAATGTCAAGGGTGAATACAATACTTTAAGTTTTTATTATTATTTATTCACAAACTAAATTTTACTTTTCCAAAAATTTCTATTTCAGAATTTTTTTATATAATAAACATACATGCATAGAACTGTAATTCTATTCCGGCACTGAGTTTGTTCCATACTTCAAACTTTCTCGTTACTGATTACTTATTATTAAGGCGCATTTATACGTGCTAGTCAATTCAGCCTGGTAGAATGCATGCGCCACCACTAGCAAATACGGCTTTATACTTATTAAACTTACAATATTCTTTTGTTAGTTCCACACTGATTCAATATAATTCATTTCCATATTTACCTAAATGTTGTCCTACTGTTTGGGAATTGGTAAAGATTATATCCATAGATTGAGAGTGACAGTTATATTAAGAAGTCCCGTTTAAATTAACATATCTTTTTCTGTCAATAGACAATATATTTGTTATACATCATATCATGTTCTATGGACATAACATAATACCAGAAATTTGTCAACACTACATATTATTCTCAACTGTACTCATCAGCTCATAATTTTTGTAATACCTACCTTTAGTTTGGCGTTATCTGGAATAGTCCAAGCTGTGTTCTATTCTCGGCTCTATTTTATTCTATTCTCACGTACACGTTCAGAATGCCGCGGAAACTTCAAGAATCCTAAAAATCTATATATGCGAATTGGCTTCGCCGTCACAGTTCGTTTATATTGAGCAGCCAAACGCGAGTGACAGAAACGTCAAAGTAAAGCGTTGATAGTTGTAGTTGTGAAGTTGGTTTTAAGAATATTTCTTGTCTAATCAAGAGTGACAATAAAGTTTCTTTGTCTATGTAACGTGCTTCCACGCTAACCCAATTTAGAGGTTACAATATATTTTGCAAAGCTGAAGCTATACCTCTTCGCAAAGAAACTCATTATGAGAAATATTTGAATTTCTATTAGTTATTGTAAAATTATTGAGTAAATAAAAATATGTTTTTTATATATTCAACAATATTCTACATCCAGATGTTGTAAGATATCGGCCTCGTTGGACAATTTCACGTCGCGTGCAATAAACACTTTCTGAACGAGTTGCATACAATATTTTTTCTACGTTCATGCAAACACCAAAGTATGTTTTATTTAGATGTCACAAGTCTAGGAAAATATGTCGTCGATTTGAACGTTTATATTTGTCATGATGACAAAACGCTGTAAGTAGTAGAATGACAGATGAAGCAATAAACATTTAATTGCACTAGTGCAATAGTAGAAGGGATCAAATTATTCTAATGTTTTTGCATAAAATTATAAATAGTATTGTGGACAGTCCTTATCTACTATCTAAATTACAATTCTATGTTCCAGACCACAGAATACCCCCGCACTATCTATAAAGTCTCCTTACTCTTTCTTGTTACAGCTTTAGTATTGTAGGTAACAAGTATCTTAATATTCTTACTTCTGAAGGTTATGGTGTTAGTCTTTTTAAATTTAAAAAAATATTGGAGTCAATTTTAGATTGATTTATTTTTCTCAGTTGTGCCTGTCCCTTCCAGTTATTTGATTATTTAGTGGTGTTTGACATATGTATGTATATACATTTTCATGCTATAGTGGATACTATCTTTTATATTAACTTAATTGTTACTCTGTTTTGTGTAAGGTAAGAAGCATGTAATTAGGCTACAGCCTGTTTGCTTCATCATTATCATTATTAAATAAATCAATAACTATAATTTTTTTCTAAATGCTGTTCAAAGAGAAATTTACAGTTACGAAATACGAGTATATTAATTTTCAGGAACTACATGCATTTAATCGTACACAGTAATTGCAAATTTGTCATTGAGTGCAAACAAATAATTTCGTGAACAAGCTATAGCTTTTAGTGAAAATTAATTTATCGATTAAATACAATTTTCTTATCAAATATTTTTCAGCTTACATGTTCCAAATTAAGCACACGTATAAACACTATCACTACTGAAACACTATTCATGTCTTAGATAATATTTGTTTTTTAAGCATTACATGACAGTTCGTGTTTCGTCTAATGACGCTTGATCATACAATCACAACGTTTGCTAATAAGTGAGGAAGCAGATTTGTGGAGAAAGGCAAGACAAAATAAATTATTTTGACTGCCGTTGCAAATTTGCTTAAGACTAAATTGTTTTACAAACGTGGAAAAATTCTACACAGTTGCCAGATGTGACTGTCCAAAATTCAATATTTTAACTTCGTCAAGTTACTTAATCAAACAAAATGCAATTTGTTTCATAGCGACAAACCATTAGAGATAGAAAAACTTTTATAATCACAAATTAAGTACACATATTTTTGATAATCTTTAAAAATAGTCAAAGATAGATATTTTACCCCAGGTATTATAATTGTGTCTCTCTATTTTTGAAAATTTCAAGTAATTGCCAAAATACATGTAGAAATACTACTTCTTAAGTGCTAATGGAATTTGACCACACTATAAAAATTCACTTAAATCGCACTAATAAATAATGTCTTAATTTATGCCCACATCAACTAAAATAAATTTCCATACGCGCATAATAAGTTGACAATAACATTATTACCTACTGTAGTTCGTAGGCCGATGTTAATTGAATGACGTACACTTTCTGGTCTGTTTTCTCATATTTAACAGATGGCATCTTCAGCGGCTGAATTACCCCGTTGTCTAAGCTGAGTTTTTATACTAGTCGGTGCATCAAGGTTGAATAGATTCAGTCACGCTCCAGTTCACTTGTTTGTTCCTAAGCAAAGGCATCTATGTATATCTCCAAATCCTTCGTCCCTGTTCATTTTGTTCGGGTACTGAAAAATCTCCAAACTCTCCTTTCGTGCTAGATTGTATTACCCATTAGTATGAACTATAGTGTCCTCTAGTGAGATTCTGTGTCCTTCTGTCGAAGCATGTTCAGCACCGGAGGATCTTTCAGGTTGTTATAACCGTATGTGCCTTTCGTGTTTTTTTCCTGGCTTATATAGTTAGTTTGGACAATATCACGTATATTTCGTTTGTTAAGAACAAACAAGTGAACCATAGCGTGCCTGAACCAGCCTTCCATAACATGCCTGAACCAGCCAACCTAAACACTGAACTATCCAGCATTGACGCACCAACTAGTATATAAACTCAGCTTAGATACCGCAGCAACCATTGAGACGCCGCTCAAGATAAGAGAAGCACTGAAGATGGCATCTGTTAAATATGGCGAAATGTCTGCAGTTAAGCATCGACCACGGCAAACCAGCTCAGAAATTGTATATCATTCAATAAAATTATTGATTTTAACAAAAACGAAAAGTAACATCTTTACTGTTTGAGCAAGATAAACAAAAGTTTTATGAAGAATAACTATTTGTCGAAAAAAAATATGGCGAAGTATCCGGAAACATAGTGTAGGTATATTGCCGACAATCTAATAATTTATTTAGTTAACCGAACCTTAGTCAAGACTAAAAATATTTTACATTGTTCATCAAATATAACCATCTTACAAATTTGAACTTATTTCAACAGAAGATAATTTAACAATAGAAATAATAGTCAAAGGCTTATTATGTACGAGGATGAGATCAGTTTTAGTACAAATGTGTAGAAATCAGACAAAATCAAACAACTGTTTTGGGTCTGTTACTGTTATTAATTAAAATATGTAACTCTACCATGACATGATACTAAAGATAAAGACTTGAAAAAATGCAGCCTACAAAGCTTTATCGTAATGTCAAAACTTGAAAAATATTTTTGTTTATCAAATTCCATGTAAGTTATTAAAAAATAGAAAAAAATTATCCTGTTTTGTGTGATTGAAATGAATACGAAACTTGACTTTAAAAGACCATTTTAATTTTGTTTTTGTAACAACTATATTTATTATAATACAAACATATTCCCGAAAGACAAATCCAAAATTATTACATATTACATTGAGGTTTTTTCATAACAATTTTCGATAGTATTTTTTGTATCAATCCACGCTTTCATATACCTCTCATTTAGTGTCAGGCTATTGTCGCATTAAATAACAAATAATTTTTCTTTTCATTTCTAAATATACGATTATTTTGAATTTGTTTGATTACTTAAGTTTCGTCTTTAAATTTATTTATGCCCTATAATAATCCATGCTTAACCCATTTCTATGAAAAGTGGATTTATTTGATTTGGTCTAATTGCCTTTAGAAACATTGACATAAATGAGTAACATCACCAAAATGTTCAGTATTAGCAAATCAGGGCCAATTCTTAATTGCACCAATGATTTACATTCTAGTTGATTTTTACCTATTGTTGTAAATGGATATATGCTTGGTACCTACCTTCATTAATGGAGTCCTAGCTAACCTTTGGTTGAAGGTTTTGCAAAATGAAAAATAACATAACCGTAATTTTTAATTTGATTCATCTCTATAATGAAACAGTGGCTGAATAATAATTTATAGGCTGTTTGCCACGTCATCGAAAACTCTAAAACTGGAAGTCCTTGTGATTGGGACTTTTTATTTTTTGTCAACTTTGTATTCATGTATGGAAAAATGTAAGGAAGTGCCTATCTTTGTAAATGCATAATAAAAAAACAAATTTATGACTTTATTTTTAAAGTATTGTTTGTTTATATAACATGGTTACACAGAATATCACTTACAGAAACGACCCTACTAAGATTTCTTTTACTACTTAGGTTTATTGTTTGTCAACAGTCACGTTACCCATTATAGAATGTAGGTAACTATAGGAAAGGTTTTAGTGTTATCTGACAATAAAAAGCCGTTAACAATATTCTCACAAAGTTATTTCTGTCTGAAACCTACCATAATATGCTTTTATTTACAGAGTAGGTACGGTATTTTCAAGTAAATTAAGAATATTACTTGACATCTTTTTATCAGCTTCGCACCAATATATATCTTAATTTATTAGGGGTATGGCCCTTAGTCTTATCTTCTTAACGATAAATGCAACTTAATAAAGAAGATCAGGCTACCTTGCAATGGATGAAACTAACTTATTTCATGTCACATTGATTACAAATTCTGCATTTTTATAAGATAATTTGTGCATTAAAAATCAATAATAATGTTAACTCATATTTATTAGAACTAAATATTGACTAAAGATTTTGACAGTTAATAGAGAGTTAATGGAAATTTATTTAATACTATCGAACACTATTTAATATGACTTTATTTAGATACTACTCTCAAATATTTTGCCCTCAAAGATATTGTTATTAGTTAATAACTTGTCAGATGGGCTTCTCTCAAAGCTTATAACGTCACAAAGAATATGATCGATTACAGTCGATTGACCCAAACTATCAAATAAAGGATAGTTTGAAGTTACCTTCACCATGCATAAGTTAGGTCAGCACCAACTTTAGTACTGTTTACGTTACAGTATATACTCGCGACAAGAATTCAGACGACTTACGTCATACGAACAAATGAACAATTCATTATACTTTCATCAAAATATTTAAGAAACTGCAACTGATAGTAATAAAACTATATACTACACTAAAAGTTTGCATCATATATTGCACTAAATTGCAATAAAACATTGTTTTTAACGGGACCAAATATCGAAAATTACGTTGACAATAAAAACAAATGTGTAACGTCAGCCGTGACGTAAGACATCTGAATTCTTGATTCAAGTATATCA
Source organism: Monochamus saltuarius (assembly GCA_025584915.1). Classification (NCBI taxonomy): domain Eukaryota; kingdom Metazoa; phylum Arthropoda; class Insecta; order Coleoptera; family Cerambycidae; genus Monochamus; species Monochamus saltuarius. The sequence goes on from CM046724.1 coordinate 55,694,686, forward strand.
GATTTGCGCATGCTTAAATGTCAAAATAAGGGAAACTTAAATAATGCTTAACGAGATGTCAAATAACTCTCAAATGTCATTAAGGACAAACACGTACAATTCTACAATGCTTGCAGTTTTCCACTTCTCAAATTTAGAAATGTAACCAAAGCCCAAATATGTTGTTAGTTTAGAGTCGGTACTCTATAGCAGTCAAGTATTAAACTTGATAATGTTTATATGTAGGTAAAATTGTCAATTTAACAGGCACATTTTGTAGCCACACTACCAGGAGAGCAGACGTGGTTTATATTTTGAAAAATGTATTGTAGTATTGTTAACTAGGATTTCTCCACAGTCAGAAAGTTATTCCCTGGCAACAAATTGCATAGAAGTAGTACAATCAGCCAATTCCTCAAACATCACTAGGTAAATTCCCTGGAAAGAATGAGATATTTGTGAGAATCAGCATCAGTTGCCAGAGTGGTATCATAGAACTAAGTGCCTTGTACTTACCAACTTTGATAAATCATTTATATATAATAGAAACAAGTATAAACCCCTGAGGTATACCTGTATTTACACAGTGAGAAAGAAATCGCTGCCCATCAACCTTACTATTATTTCTTCGACCTTAACATAAGAGTCAAGCCATGTCAAACATATTCCCCTAAAGCCCAAATTCTTTAATTCATTTAGCGCGGTATTAGTTAATGTTTACTGCAGCAAATTAATTTAAAAGATCGAAAAAGAGCGCACCAACACACCACTGTTCGTGGATTTGTTGAATAAGTGACCACGGTACCATGTATTATAAAGTCAAAGATGGGTAAGTAAAACAATTAGCTGATCTCTAGAATATATAGGAAATTTTAATCATTTTAATTAAACGAAACTTGACCCTATAAATTTACCTAATGTCATTGCTATTTTGGATACAAGTTGGACAGTTTTAAGAGTAGGTTCATCATCTAGGCTTTTCTTGTACAAATTCAGTATTGCTTGTTTTGCTGCCAGAGATGGCTCAAACTGAGTCGCTTTCGTTTCCTTAAGGGGCGACGGCGATGTAATTCCCGCGCCTGCCTTACTTGTGGTCGGCACAGTATCATCTATATCCAATCGAAAATAGGAAAAAAGGGATGACAAACAATATAATAAGTTGTTTAGTTCGGATAAGAACTGATTTATACGTAGCTGGGATAATAAATAGATAGAAAATCAGGTAAAACCACAATGACAAGGAACTAATAACAACTAGAGGAAAAATGACAACAAATGTCAAAATGTAAAATTTGTTACCAGTGTAAAGTAGGCTCGAAATTAGAAACCTACATTTTTGAGCGCAATATTCAAAACGCTCCTCTTTATTCATGGATTTATGTTATTACACAAAAAAGTGTATACACACGTCAAAATTTAAAAATAGAGTATAGTGTTTACTTTTTTTCTGGCTTACCCGAAATTGTGTTACGTAGACAAACATGTTGTAGCATACACTATACCATTTTATTATATTCTGGGACCACCGAAAACACAAGAAAATCAAATGTAAATGTCTCAAAAAAGTTTTATTACAACAAAATGTAACAAAGTAAATTTTATGGATAAAATAATAGAATAATGTTTGTAATTAGATCAGAAAGAAGAGTAAAATCACCATGTATCAAATTACAGCACTGGCCGTGAAAGCCTAAAAACCACTATAAGAGTAAAATACGATCATTGATGCTGGTTCAACTTTCGCTAATTTTACTTAGCTGTAAGGTCATCTAACCTGTATTTTTGTTTCTATAATTTTTTAAATTTTTTATTATCATCTTAGTCATACTAATGGATGACTATTCCTAGTGAGCTATAAAATATCTATTAGGAATAATTTTTGTATGGGTTGTAAAATTATATTGGTATGTTAATAACAATTTAAAAAAGTCATTGGTATCAAGTAAGTGTTAATAGATTGAACAAATGGGAGAAATTATAATTAATACTATTATATTATTTTTCTGCAGATGTGTTTTTGCAAAATTGTACCCTTTTAGGCAATTCTTTTTTCAAAATGTATCGCCCGTAACAAGAGTATCTTTTTACACGAACAATAACAATATTTTCGATTAATAATATCCTTTTAAATATTTTGTAAAAGGTATCACACAACACTATCGTATGAAACTAACTACTCTGCGGACTAATATACCCACTCATATTTTTTTATTAGCTTTTACTTTATTGCAAAAGTATTTAAGCTAATCAAATTACAAATCCTATTAATGTGTCATATGTATGTCCTGTGATATCAAATATTTAGATATACTAAAGAGTTCCCTAGAAAAGATTGAATTCAATGAAATTGTAAAATACAAATTCATCTAGCTAAATATTTAATAAGAAAAAAAAGACATGTCTGGCAGAATTACATTATTAAGTGTCTTTTGACTTTTTCAAATATCTAAACAGGTATATTTCTAGATTATTTTATACATTTATCTATAATTTAAATTAACTGTTGGATAATAATCTACTGCTATCCGTAACTCTACTAATTGAGGTTCTATGTTTAGTGAAAATTTATATATTTTTTTATTTATAATATATCCTTATAATTAGCTATGACTAATAATTTTGATGACCAACTTTGTTACTAGGAGACCTCCTAAATTTTTTGCAAACAAACAGGTAACTACATATTTTTTAAATATAAGATGAATTGTCATCAGTGCCATTCCGTATCATTTAACTTTGACATTTTTTAATGAAAAATGTTAAATACCAATGTCCTACAAAGCTGTATAAAGTTTCTTTAATGTATTAATAAAAATGAAATAAATTTTTTGTTCAAAAAATGCTCAAAAGATTTATATTATATACCTTTGAATAAAAGGATGTTTATACAAGTATTATTGTATTTTCGATATATTTACTTTCAAGAAGAAAATAATCATTTTGTGAATGTTTATGTTTTCAGAAAGAAGATGAAATAATAATTCTTAGATACTAGTTTAGGTAAGCATATCCTTATATAAGTCTAGGCAAAGCTACTTTCTTGATGAAGGTGTTTCTTTAGTTTCTCTTCAGTTAAAAAAATTCTTCCTATTTGTAACGGGAAAGTTCTGCCAATATCTAGTAACTAGAGGAAAACAAGTACGCTTGCATTTCTACTGATTCCATGCATTTTACCTAAATCTTACGCAACCTCATGTAGGAAATAGTTCTTTGCCAACAGGAACTTGATCCATGTCGGTATTTATGACTTAGAAATACAGGCATATGATATTTATATTATATTAATTATAATATCGAATTAATTTATTTTACATATAGCAGCAATATTTTAGCAAAACATGGATTAGGTACATCTGTTTATAATAACTTTGACTACTATATCAAGAAAATGAGTATTATGAAGCTTATGCTAAAGAAGAAGTTATATGTATAAAGTATTTGAAGGCAGAGTATGATGTTAACAATATTTTGGTCCTTTCAGGAACTAGATATTTTTAAAGACAAAAACTGTTACGCGATAGCAATACTATTATATGAGATGCGGTTTTTGCTATCATTTTCTCAAAGAAAAACGAGCGAAAACAGGACTCACCTACCTTTGTAGTTTGTTAATTATGTTCCTCTTCCCCTCCTTAAAGTTTATAATTTTTATACCTGTGTTTTGATGTTTTCTTCATTTCTTTTGTACTGTTCTTTACTTCCTTCAACATTTTGTCTTGGCTAGTCTTGATTTCCTCCTGGTTATTCTTCATTTCTTTTTCAAATGTTCTTTCATATCATTACCATTAACTGTTACTCGTTACCACAGTATACTAATCAAATCAGTAGGGAAACTTAGACCTCCCGCGTCTTCCAAATATCCGCCATTTTGTTGGCGACTGACAGTTATTACTACGATTTCTGTGTGATGTATGTCTTTTATGTTTTTTGACATTCAGTGTTGTTATCTTATACGTGTTTTTTTTATTAGTGAAACTATACCCCAATAAATAAACTATGGGAGGAAATAAATGTGTGGTAAAAAACTGTTAAATTCTTAACTATCCTTTCTACAATCCGCGCTGAGTAGTAGGGGACCAACAAGGAGAATCCTATTCATTATTAGGCAGATTTCTTCACAAAAGCAAGTACCATCTCTACAAAGTTCAGTTAGTGCAAGAATTGTCCGACGACGATTTCGACAGACGGACAGAGTTTTGCGAAATGATGATGGAAGAATGTCAGGCAGATCCGGATTTTGTCAAACGCATAATTTTCTCGGACGAGGCGTCTTTTTATCTGAGTGGCACCGTTAATAAACAGAATTGTCGGTACTGGTCAGATCACAATCCACACTGGACGATGGAAGCACACACTCAGCGTCCCCAGAAGGTCAATGTTTGGGCCGGAATTGTTGATAATCGAATTTTGGGCACGTATTTCTTTGAATGAGATTTATATTACGCAATATATTTAGATTTTCTTCAATTTGATTTAGTTCCTTCCTTGGTTGTACTATTCCCTAATGATAAGAACCAGATTTGGCTAATCACACAATTTGACTACAGCAAGACGATACACCGCCGCACTATGCCATCGCTGTTCGCCGCTACTTAGATGACATGTGTCCTCATCGGTGGATTGGCAGAAGAAGATCGCTAGATTTTTTCCTTTGGGGATATGTAAAAAGCAAAGCCAAATAATCTTGACGATCTCAAGGAACGAATTCGACAAAAAGTTCGTGCCATTTCGGCTGAAGTTATTGGAAATATACAACAAATTTGTTTCTCATCTGGCCCATTGTTTGCCAGTAAATGGTCAACAATTTTAATTGAATCATTTTCTTTAATTTTTTGGGAAATTTGGGAAATGCGCTAGAGAACATGAAATATCATGAATTGTACCTTATCATTGTGTACCATACCGTGAAAAATATTAATAATCCCATCAATTCAAGAGTTACCAGTTTTGTTAAAGAATTTTGCGGAGTGTAAGAAACTTTTATAATGTCGTGTAAAATTTTCTCAATATGCAGTTGATGTGTAAAATTCATAAGATTCTATGATAAAACATAACAAGTGAAAATTATGTTTTTTTTTCTTATTCTAATGGCTTGTCAACTTACTCAGATTTTTAGACTGTCTCAACAAATAGCTATGAATACCATGAAAAGGAGGAAGGCCTCTAAGGCCGGTTTTCGGCCCCTTTTGTTTTTTAAAATAAAAAAAATTATTTTTGTTTTGCCAGTAAGTATAAGTCATAAACAGTCGATTTGACCATAAACGGAACCTCAAATAAACCCCTTATTCAAGTTTAATTTTAACATAATTTATTTAATTTTTAGAAAAATCTACGTAAATAACTTAAACTGTTTGAAATTTTCCTTAATGGAGATAGGTATAATAATATATTATTTACTAAAATCAATTGGGAAAATTCAAAGTTTCTATTAGCAGATAATTAGATCTACATATTTATCTAACCCGTTATTATAACACTTTATTATCGAACGTAAGTGATTTAATTACTAGTAATTTTATTATGCAAGTTTACACAGTTTATTATGATAGCTATTTATACTCATCATACTTTCATTTAGCCTTAATATTTTATGTTTCCTGTTTCCGAACCTTGAAATATATTTATTTAGTAAAACACATATAACAGATTGTACTGATACTCAGTTAAATATTGAAACGTTAAAATGTAGTTATTTTAGATCCAATAAAATTTTGGCTAAATTTCTATGGAACTTATCTAAATATGTTGTAACCTGAGGGGTTATTTATTTAATTGTCATTGCGGACAGTACTCTAACTACCTTATCTGTTGAAGGGAAGCAAAATTATCTTAATATTATTTAATTTGTATTTATCACCGGAAGGATTTTCAAAATATTATGAAGGTAATGTAATTGTTGTACTTACCCTTCTTTCGAAGATCGAAATGATGATCTGCTTAAGCATTACGGGTGCAATGAGGACAACTTCAACAGCCGCTTTGGAGTTTCTACTGGGTTGCTACTCCGTCCAACATGGATTGTAAGGGATACGATGGCGACCTACCGGGGATACAGTTTGTTTAACTGCAGAAGGTAGAGTAGAGGGTCACACCGCTATAACTCTAAAGGCGAAGAGAGAGATCTCAATATTTGCTTTAAGGACTACTGAATAAGCAGAGGATAGATTAAGGTTGGAAAGAAAGTATACTCCACCTTCCCCTTGATGGAACGGTAGGAGCAGGTAGAGCACATGTTTCCCCCGGGATCCCGGGTGCTACACCGATGAGTCCAGGATAGAAGATGATTATTAGGGTGCAGGAATATACATGGAAAAATGAGATATCCGGCAGAGTTTTTTGCTGTGTATACTCACCACGGTCTTCCAGGCAGAGGTTTTTGCTATTTTAATGGTAACAAGCAAGGAAGAAGTAAGGAATTGCGTCTATGAGAAAATCTTTGTCTGTTCTGAGAGTCAGGCTACACTTAAGGACCTTAGCTCCTCAAGAATGAGATCTACTCTAGTTCAGGGGTGTAAAGATACCCTGGAATCTCTGGTCTGGGTTCTGGGCCATAAAGGAATCCTTGGCAATTAGAAAGCTAACGAGCTGGCACGTCCGGATCTGGGGCGCCTGGCCAGGGACATAAACTCATTCTTGAAATTACACCAGGCAGTATTAATACTGCCCTGTTAAGCATAAAAGTCGTAACTAACAAAATCTTTATTCTGAGATACTGCCTGGATTGGGTAATTTGCTGTGGCATCAAATTTTAAATTTTTAATAAAAATATTTAACATATTACTATGTATTTCATATTAGGTTCTATTAGGCCAGAACCTTATTTTATCATACAAGTGGAAATGTTTGCGTTAATTCCGTTTTAAAATATAATATAAAAATAAAATTCAGATTTAAATAACATCATAAAAGAAGATAATACGACTTTTAATTTTAACATGTTCATACATATACTAATTATTAAGTTGTGGGTGTCATAAACCGAAAATAATAAAAAATGTAGATACGACTTCTATTCTTAACAGGGCAGAATAGTCCTCTTAATAAATGAGCCTACCAAATATTAGGATGAAACTGGAGAAGGAATGGACGATGTAGACAGGCTCATGACTTTTTCAATGAACCTAATAAATTTAATGTAGCTGTGAACCTTAGTCGAATGTCCCTGAATGAAACGGTGGGAGTTTTAACTAGTCACTGGCGAATCAGAAGGCATCTAAGTTTGATAGGTATAAAGAAGGATTCTTTATCCCTGGAATGTGAAGAAGAGAAGATTATTCCCATCCAATTCCTCTGGTGCTGCTCGGATTTTCAGAGACTAATAAATACAATCTATGGCACCGAAAAACTGCAAAGGAACAACATTAGGGGTCCATCATGGACTAAGATCCTGGCATTCATTAGGGCATTGGATAGGTGCGAGAAAGGCCGAAGGTAGGAGAGAGGTAATCGGATGGTGGGGTAAAAACCTATTTTTAAATAGGTGAGCCTGTGGATTACTGATAGGCATTGTAAGAGGCATTAGGGCATGTCATAATTGAATAACAATCCCATATAGACAAGCAGTTAAGCTGCCATAATTTAAACAAAATATGTTTCAGGTTGGAAATCGGTTGCACCCAGAGTAGATGTTTATGTCTTATTTTATTTAATATATAGCTTTATACGGGTATAAACAGATAATGATATAAGTATATTCAATTGTATTAGAAACTTTCATAATATTAGGATATTTAGTTTATCGTTGACTTTAAATAAAATGTAAATACAAAATTTTCAATTTTGCGTATGTCCAAGGTGGTGTTACACCTTCAAATATAAAGAAGTGTAAAAAATAGTTATGCAAAAACTTTAAAACTTTTTAATAACTGAATTGTGAAACATCAGAGTACACACGTGAACCAAATCTTAGTTTTTAAATAATATTATATGTAACAAAACTTAATATTTACCACTACTTGGATATATTCACCAGATGTTTGCTATCACTAATTACGCTATTTCTAGTAATTAAATGCTTTCATCTTGCTACAAAGATGTTATAATTTTTAATGGAATAATGTTTGGAAGTTGCATGCATAATGTTCATAAATATGTATAGAAATAATTCAGAGGAACTACCCGCCTACTTCTTCTTATTATCTGAAACAGTAAAAGTTACATTTGAGATAGTTGGCAATGATTCGAAAATATTTTCAACAAATAAATCAAAACTGTGTTTATCAGTATCGAGTGATGTCAATTAACATTATATTTAGTAAAAAATATCTAGCTCAAACAACGGTACTATCGGTTTTGAGTAGATTATACAATTTGTTTATATTCGCATTTAATTTATGGTAATCGGTGTGATTTATTCAAACACATAAAACGAGTATTAATAATACCCACCTACATATGGAAAATAATATTTTATAAATAATTACAAAATAATTTTACTGCTAATTATTTAAAGAGTGATTCATTCAGTCATTCATATGCCAACTAAACTTTTTCATTGTTTCAGTTTGTCAGATGAATTATGGCGGATCAAATTCAATGAGTACCTGAGCTAGACAACTAACATCAAATATATATATACGTAAAGACTCGTTTACACGGGTTTAGTAAATACGAGTAGATACAGTTACTGGAGTAAATCGTTAGCTGAAAAATCTTACAAGTTAGTATATTTGCCAGTAACTGTTTGCATGTGTAGTAATGTTCCATATTCGTAAATCAGTTTTAAAAATATATGTAAAAATGAATCGAATCCAATGCCACATGGAAATCTACTACAGCCATTTGGTCTATAATTTTGAATAAAGCTATCTCTCTGCGTGTGTTTCTTGAGCCATTCATGTTACCTACGTAGGGATTCATGTTCTCTGTACAGTTCCACGAAATGTACAGTTGTGCAGTGGAAGATGACACAGTACATTCCTTTATAGTTTACACTTACTGCTAAATGTTTTTGAAATGTTATACAATATTTTTAAAACATTATAAAAAGGAAGTATTTTAAAAAATGTTTTTAGAACATCATAAAAATGTTTTTAAAATATATTAAAAATAAAATATCAATTCAATCAATATCATTCTTTTTACCTTTTAGTTTTCAAGTTTCATACGCTGACTTGACCAAATATGTATATGTTTTGCATTTTCTTTAAATTAAAGATAAGTTTTATTTGAAGTAAAATAAATACTTATAATAATTATTTATATTTCGCGGTCAGTAACTTATTGACACAGGATGGCGCATTGTCAGAAGTCAGTTTTCTGAGAACATGACAGATGTCGGATGCAGATTTGCCATGTCCAGCCTACTTATGCTGCAATAGTCACCAGTTTACAATCATAGAGAAAAAAAGTGTTCCTTTATATACCTACGTTTATCGTGCAAGTGCAGTTACTTACAGGTAAGTGAATTACATTTTATAAGTATTTCTAAAAAGTTATTGTAGATTAGGAAAATGTACGTATCAACATATAGAAAGCTCGTAGAATTGTTTTTATGTATATAAGAAAATAGCTGTGTCCTGTATAATAAAGGCATATTGAATATCACTTTAAACATGGAAGGAAGAAGATATTTAAACAAATTTCATTGTTATAATAACGGCTAAAAAGTTTAATAATTTAAATGTGTAATAAATTACAGTACTGTTAATAACGAAGTTGACAACTATTTTTGGTGTTACAGAAAGTAGATATTACATTTTTAAAATTTCAGAACCATAGTAGGTATGTTTGATTTCTCTAAATCGTTCAGGTTACTTCCTGTAAAGAATTGTACGTAAAACTCGTAAACAAATAATAAAACAGATAAAATAATTTTATAGTGGGATAAAACTTACTATATTTTTACTATATATAATCATCTTTTTGCTTTAACTTACTTTCTCTATTAAAATATTTTAATTAGCTGTTATTTACAATGTCTATTTTTATTACAGGAACGAAGAGGCGAAGTGAAGAATAAAAATATTGTACATCGAATAGTGAAAATTACATATTTTCAGTTTTTTAATAATTCACCGGTTCTTGAAGAGTAATTATAAAATTGTTGATTGAAAGCAATTGTTAACAAAACATTTATAAAACATTTTTATTCAAAATATAATGATCTGTTAATGTTTTTAAAATATTTCAGTAATGTTTTCAAAATGTTTTAAAATATTTACATAAACATTGATAAAACGTTAAATAAAAATATTAAGGAACGTTAACACATTTATAAAATATTTATTTTAATCAAAATATAACCATCTGTTAACATTTTTAAAATGTTAATTCAATGTCCTCAACAAGTTTTTAAAAATGTTTTTAAAGAATTTTGTAAATATCTTAAAAACATTCGAATATTTGACTAATAACATTTTAAAAACATTTTTAAAATATTTTTTGCTGTATGGAAATAACATCTGAAGATCGCAGCAGCAGAATAGTAGACTAGCTTCGACAAATTCCATTCGATAATTCCATGCTGGGAGTAAGTTAGTGGGTAAGTAAGTTGAACTGCTCTCTACTTATTAGACTGGCTTCATTTACTAGCACTAGTATTATACTAACCACTGAAAACTACGTTCACAAGATTCAAGTAAGCTACTTGCTCCAACGACTCGCCTGTTTACTAAACTCATGTAAACGAGCTTTAAGCATTATGATTTTATGACAACTAATCAGTAACCGGATCAATCCCGCCAGCTAATGATAGATTATCCATCATTTTTGAGGAAACTGTACTGAGAAAAATCATTTAGTTAGATAGGTTTGTTAAACTATTTCTTCTAGCAGATATCTTATATCGTTTTCCTTAAAAAACAATAACCACAAAGGATCTTAAGATACAAATAGTTATGTTACTTTCTTGTAACAATATTTCAGATTTTATTGATATCAGAATTTATTTTTACTGTATTAGACAGATATTTTAAGCTAATATAAATCAAATCTGCTCTCTGATACCAAGAGAGCATACATATGACTTCATTGATAGGAATTGTAGGAGATTTGATTTATATTAGCTTAAAATACCTTTCTAATACAGTAAAAAATGTTACAAAAGCTAATAATAAGGAATATATGGCTAGACATTGTGGGTGTAATTCAACGCTGGTTGGGGCTTTAGCCCACAAAGTAATTAATTTCACACAATATTATTAATACCTAAAAATATATAAAAACCAGAATTTATATTCTGCTGCTACACCAAATTTATAACGTTCAAATAATGTGTTACGTATTTTGTTTAATAGAACTGCCAACAAAATATGTAAATATAGTCACACAGAAAAAAGATATACTAGTATCAAAATGAATACATTTATTCCAACATTAGCACAGTTTTACTATTCATCAAGTAGGTACAGTAATACTTTATTAAAAGATTTATTTATTCTTGTATAATAAGATTATGGTTTAAGAATAAATATTACTTGAATTCAAGAAAACTAATATACTTAATATGAGATGAAGTTTCGTTTATATAAAAAAAATTTTTGATTTGCATAAACAATAAGAATTACTTCAAGCAAGAATTGTTATTCTCAAAATAAAATTATGCCTTATTTATCTGAACTTTTAAATGATTTGAAATAATTAATGCAAATTTTTTTGAGTAACATTTAATTAATTATATAAGGTGGGTCACAAAAAGATAGTTATATAAAATAAATATTACTTTATTAATTTTTTATTACAAAATTATACCTACAATTAATATTACATACGATTTTTTTGTTGCTTATGTATGAAAATTTGTAGTTGCTCCTGCAGTCATGATCTGATGAGCAATTGTCAATTTGCATTCATCAAAATTATCACAATGTGAGGCGCGACTGGAAAAATTGATAATCGACGAGAATCGTTCGAGACATGGATCTAGAGATGCTAGAAAATATCTGGTATATTCGTCTATCTAGATCTATAAAAGAAGAATAAACGGCCGAATCAGTCAGTCTTGAATGACAGTCTTGAATTAAAGTATTTAGTTGTAAATTTCCTGGAGTTTCAAAGTGAAATAGTGTTTAGTTGAGTTGTAATTACTATTCAGTAGTATACAGAGTGTTAATAAATATCAATGAATAATTAACTGTTTGTTTTTCTGGTAGAAGAATAAGTCGGGTTAAGAAATCTGTGACAATATTTAAGTGCATAAGCCAAAACCGGAATATATTAACACCTTATTGTATAATAATAAAAAAAACATGAGATGCTGCATTTTAGACGGGTGGTTTCATACAGTTTTTCTTGATTCAATTCATTTCATTATTCGATTCGATTCTTAAAGCTCAGCAACTATTTTTTAAATACACTTACATATTTGATACTTGTTATGTCATTGAACATTGCAACGTAAAACTGCAAATCAAATATAATGTACACTTTAATCAATGCTATAAGTAAACAATATGCATCCCGGTGGTAATACAAAAACTGGAAATGTAATATATTTGAAAAAAAAAACAATTATATCCAGTTTTAGACATGTTTTGATAATTCAACTGTGGTATGATCTGCTGCTGGGCACCCCACTATTGAGTAGTATCTAAATTAAAGCGACTTGTGTTTGTTCGCACAACAAGGAATGTCAGGATGTTTCAAAGAAATTGTAGATGATGCACAGGTCTCTAAAGGTGTCATTTGGTTTAGATACTGCTGTCCTATTCTGGAATCTATGTTCCAGATCACAGCGATATACATGTAGTCCAGACAAAGCTCAAAAAGTTGATTTGTGGAGACAGAACTAGAATTTAGACTACCACAATATTATCTTGCAAGTTCCATCAGTAACTAATTCAAAAAACATCAACGAAAGTAAGATCGTGCCGGTTTGATTTGTTACAGATTTGTTATAGAAAGTACACGGGTTTACTACAAGTGTCACATTTCAACAAAAACTTTAATAGAATTGTAAGGATTCTACACAAATCATCTGTCAATGTGCTTGTATGATAGTGAAGCGACACAAGCACCTTCAAGCAGCATTCTCCCAAAATATTAAAGAGACTAAAATGGAGCTATTGTACTTTCCTATAGTATGAGTGTCTGAAACTGCCACAATGATATGCGCAACAAATTTTTCTGACAGAAGTAGGTACTGTTACAAATATCTTTTACCAACACTAAAAACAAACTATATGTACTGCATCCAAAAGTTGGAACTGCTAAAGCTGATTGCTGTTGAGTCCCTTGTACTAATTCGAAAATCTATTACAGGATTGAGCTGAATCACCAATACAAAATTCAAATAGATATTCATCATTTTGTCCATGTATCCTTAAATACACCATGAGTTGATGTAACATACATACATAACTACCCACAAGAAAGTCAACGTGTATACGGGCTTTGGACTTTCATGTAGAGGCTTTTGGACCACCACTCGCTAGTAGATCTAATCGAAAGCTTTTTTTGAGTTTATATGGTAAGAAGGGATGGAGAGAAGAGGAAATTGACTTAAACACTCATCACGGTTAGGGATTGCTTTTTGAATTTAACCTGCTCGATAAACAATAGAATCGTCGAACAAAGTTCACTGATAATTCCATTGGACTTGATCCTTCAAATAATTTGCTTGAAAGAACAACAACTTGTCATTTTCATTCTTAAATAATAAGTAGTAGTTATTGCCACTGTTAAAATTACCCATTATTCATACTTTTTTTATAAAACATCACAATAAAAGTGCTCTTTGAAGTATTATTCATTATAAGCAATCAAAATAACACGTCGCTGCAAGCACCAAGTACCTGTATTGTAGGTACACACATGTAATGAGTAATAATAATAAATGTTTGTAATTAAGTATAACTCCTACTTATGGTTTGTAACTATAATTAAATGCAATATAATATGTATTATTTATTTACATTATATTGATGTAAAATCATTTACTACAAAGTTTTATATTTTTTAACATATATTCCTTTCAGTAGAACACAATTCAATTAACACATAACTTAATTGTAATATTTATTTTTTTAAAGTTCTTTTTTGCGATTTTATACATACAAAATCAGATGTAGGTAAGTGAAGAATAAGTTAAATTATATTAGAACTTATACATATCCTACTGCAGAAAGAATATTGCTCTGTAGGAAAATATATTTGCACAAGTGTACTCTATGTAGGATGACTGGAAAAAATATATAATTAAAAGTTATATTAAAAAATTTCTCTAAACGATCCTCCATTATCTGTTAACCAATATGGTGATGCAAAATTGCATTTTTTATTATTTTGAACATATAAATGGACACACTGTAATAAGACGTAAAGTCTTACACATATATAAACTCTCTCAGGTATGAGATGATTTTAGTTTTGTTGATTTTTTTCAAACCCGCATTTTTAATAATGTTCGATATCATGTACCTATAAGAAATGTATATATGATGACAGATGAAGTTATGATTTTAATGTATAAACTATTATAGTGTATTTATCAATGGAGAAATATTATCTCTCAGGTATTACTAACATCCTCGGAAGGGGTAAAAGTAAATTAAATTTACCCAAATATCTATATCTAAAAGTTTTGAATAAAATAATGATAAATAATTAAATAATAATTTTTTATTATATTTTTTATTTACGTTCAAACCTGCTTCTTGATCATGAAGATCAACAACAATTATGGCGTAGAAACCCTGTAACACTCTTCTTTTAGTTACAATAAAAATAGTACGCCACTGTTTTGATTATAAAAAAACGCAAAATATTTGATTATTTCAACAAATAATCGTTCTTTGACATTTTCATTAAAATCCATCGTATTTAAGTAATTGTTCATTCAAAATATATCGCGACAAGAATTCAGACGACTTACGTCATACGAACAAATGAATAATTCATTATATTTTCACCAAAATATTTAAGAAACTGCAACTGATAGGAATAAACTATACACTACACTAAAAGTTTGCATTATATATTGCACTAAATTGCAAAAAATGATTGGTTTTAACGCGACTAAATATCGACAATTACTTTGACAATAAAAACAAATGTGTAACATCAGCCGTGACGTAAGACGTCTGAATTATTGACGCGAGTATACCTCTGCATTTCGTAGTTTGTGCTTGATGAGTCTTAATAATGCTTTAGTAATATTTTATTTGTCTATTTATATTTTGAATGTAATCAAAACTTAAAGAGTTTTTTATTTTTTTTTTACAATTAAGACAGTGGCCTACTGTTTTTTATTGTAACTAAATGAAGAGTTCGACGGGATTTCCTCATAATGGGAATATTTAAAAATACTAGAATGAAACCTAGAATTATTGTTGTTTTATCACGAAGAGTTTTCAAGTGAATAAAAAATATAAGAAAAATTTAGAAATCTTTAACTCCCTTTATCTCGACTATACTTCCAAGGACGTCAGTAATACCTAAGACACCCTGTATATTTTTGCTATATTATTTCTATAATTATTCTAAATATCTTTTACGTAGTTACAGCACCATTGTTTTGGTTAAAATTTCCATTACTTATATATTGATTTATAAAAATAAATAATACAGATTTGGAAAGTGAGGATCTTTATGGTGAATTGTGTTTTGCCGCTTGCGTGTATTTGTGTCATGCTACGCATAGTTCTACCACAGCGTGCTCCCACTCTTCGCATAAGGCAGTGTTGCCAGGTGGGAAAAATTCAGTGCATGAGAATAATTTCAAAATAGCATGAGGTTTGGAGAAAAAGGCATGAGATGGCTTAATTTATCAAAAAACACCTCTTGACACAGCTTAATTTTTAATTACTTTTGTAATGCCATTTTTATTTCATTAAAAAGCATTATGTTATGCTATTTTATCATAATATTACATTGTAAGTAGGTACTTACAGGTACTTACTTAAAAGTTATTAACCATGTAACCTTTGTAATTTGTTTTGTTGTTAGGCCGGGCGAACGTTGAGGCGCAGTTGACGTGACGCAGGGTGACTCACGGGTTGTATAATCTGTTGTTTCCAGAAAATGTAGGTACCCTTACGGAATAGAGTTAATAATCACTGCAATACAGCGTGAATACAGCACACACACCGCATATCCGTCGACTGTCATACCCGATTATGTATTCATTGCTAATTATTAAGAGAGCAGTCTACAATAAAGGACATTTCAAGTACCCAAATATTGTAGATACCTACCTCTATCTATTCAATTTTGCCCTCGATTTTGCCTTTATTTCTCGTTAGGTCTTTGTTTTGGTATATTTCAAAGAGTAATTTTAATAATTTTATTATTTCTTTTTGTGTCTATTAAAAAGCATGAAATTTCCTCGGAATGCATGAGATCTCATGGACAACACTGGCATCAGTTGACCGGCCAGTTAGATTTACAATGGCGAATTGGCGTTGGCGATACGGAACCGATTACCGTAGTAGTCGGGAATGCTAGACCAATACACGGCGCCGCGTCACTTATACTTCGTACCTCCCCTGGGATAAAGCGGCAATTTCTACTTTCTCTGTAAAGATCCGCAATTTAAAAATTCAATGAAATACATTCAGTATTCTATATTTTTTCCTACTTCTATTTGCGTTAAAGCTTTAAAATCTGAAAATATATTATTAACCTTAAAGATCTTTATTTTCTTGTAACTAAGTCATCTACGCAAATGTTATTTTCTTCGGATACAACTTTTTCTAGAAGCATGATTCAGATATTACATTGATATTAAACAAATAGTATTAGAACATAACTTTCACTACCCTTGTTTGATCATAAGCAGTGTTGACAGAGCTTCATCGAACTAGCACTACCGTCTGCCTATCGAAGAGTGTAGTAATTTCACTAAAGATCTCTGTATCTGTAGTCACATAAGTAATAGGTAACTAAGGATTTATTACGTAAAATAATAATATTTGCAGAACCATAAAAATAATATCAAATATTTAAATATATATGTAATGATACTGTTTGAGTCTGGATTTGCTTAAATAAAGCGTCACTTTTGGTGCCATGGGCGAGAAATTTGTCAACTTTCTCAACTTTTCGCAAAAATATATTTACTTAACGCGAGATTATGTCGCTATTTTTACCATTATGTGGGGTTATAAAAGTTTGCTTCAAGGTTTTGACAATCGGACATGTCGTCAATAGTTTTACAGTGAAACCTGAAAAGAATGTTACAGTTTAGTAATTAGTTTAATATTATATATTTATATTGATGTTACAGTAAGGGGTTTTTTATTTTAGTGTTTTGTGATATATTACGTATACTTTTGTAAAGGTATACTCCAAGGTGCCTCTAAAAAGTCAACAACTAAACAAAATTGGAAGTTGCGATGTAGGGAAACTAAAATATGACTTTGTAGCCTGGCAGTTTGAAGAAGAAATGCCTAAAAATTGACTAAGCTGATCAAGACAAGATAGTATTGATAGGGAGTGGAAAGGTGTGGAAACAGTAATGAAGCAAGTGGTGCATAAATATCTAGTAAGGGGGAGTGAAAAGCAAGAAGAAGAAGTGGTTTGCAGGGAATTGGAAGGAGGGAGCTGTCAAGGCAGAAGATGTTAGAAACCCAAGCGAGGAAATAAAAGCACAATATGAAGTAGGAAGAAAAGAAGTTTATGCAGAGGTAAGAAATGATGAATTAGATCTACAACAGATTCAGCAAAGATAACAGAATCGTAGAATAAGGAACTTTTATCGGGTAGCCAAATAGAAGAAAGAATCCTATACAAGACAAATAAATGGTGGAAGGACGGATAATGAAGAAGACGAAAGGGAGGAAGACCAGAACAATAATAATCTGGATCGAGTAGTAGAAGGTCCTTCTGAAGAGGTTATAATAAAGAACTTAAAAGCAATAAAAGTGCAGGACTAAATGACATAACCGCGGATATAATTGAACACGATAAAACGCATAGGTATGGGAAGAAGAAAGAATACCAGACAAGTGGATTGAGGCCATAATTTCACCTATATACAGAAAAGAAGAGAATACAGTGTGCTCAAATTATAGAAGAGTTACACTGCTCGATGTAGTATATAAGATCAGTGGGACATTTAATTGCATTAATCATTACTGCTACCAAAGTTAATATCTTAATGAATAACGATTTGATTCTTAACTGGGTACAGTATTTCTATAAAACTAAAACTCAATATGTTGCTCTAAGAAGTAGTTATTAGCCTGTACATATGGGTGCACCACAAAGTTCAGTTCTGGGCTCAGTGCGCATCTTGGTGTATAGGTATGAATGATCTGGATTCAATTTCATTAAAACACATTTCCCTATTTATGTTGATGGCCTATGATCTAAACAGAACGAACAAGTCCTCATATCTAACCTATATATGTTTCATAATTTAAAGTCTGTTTTCAGTATTGAATAACTTCGTTGCTTTTAATAGTTGCACGCACAACTTGATAACAATATATTTTCTGCCCTCAGGTTTTTGTTCTACAAGGAAGTTGTAATGTAAAAATACATATTTGTAATATATTATTTTTATACTAGAATTAATTAACATTTTGTATTCTTTTCAAATGAAAAAGGTACTACTTCAAAATTAGCTATGACTTCTGTCAAATCTTATACGTAAATAAAATAGTATTTCAGTATTAGGCAACTGTTTATACACATCGGATATCGATCTTAATAATTCACAGATACATTGATAAATCAGAAAAGTATTCTATATCGAGACAATTCTAAAACTATTATTTTCAAAATGGATAAAAATACACATAAGAAGATATGATTTTGAAAAAATAAAATCATTTATATAGTATATTTGCGTATATGAGGAGCTTCAAATTAAAACGCAGTTTTGATGAACAATAAAACATTTAAAACATCCATTTCCCATTTAAAAAATCACTTCGGAAAAAATTTATGGGATATAGAAAAACTGGAATGGTACTAACCAAACACAGTACAGCAAAAGCATATGACAGAGGTGACAGTAGAAATGAAGATGAAGAATGAAGTACATTGTCGCTGGATGGAATAATATGATAAACTGAATAATAATATTTAGAAATTAGAAAGAAAAGAAGTAAAAATGCTTATTTTTAAAAGAATATAGTTTCCATATTGTTTTTTGTGGAAAAATTAAATATTTGCTTCAATTCCCTGATACATTCATTGAAAACTATTTTATGAGAGTTGGATCAGAACGCAGTATTTTAAAATATTGTTTCTAAAATGCAGTTTTTTGTTTTTTTTTTCCTTCCATATAATCTGAAATTAAGTAACTCTTGCTTGAGTTAAGATTAATTAATTCATATATTTATACATGTAATTAACTCAAAACTATAACATTACAAAATTAAATAAACAAATTATGATTAAAGAAAAAGTTACTTAATTCAGGATTTAATTTTGTTTGTTTTAAGTTACTCTGTTACTTTAATTGGTCAGTTCAGTTTTCTATTAATTTTCAAATTCAGTTCGGGTGTAACTTACATTTGACTGACCGTCTAAAAGGACCTTATATAAACATAATATTATGAATTGTTATTATAATAATCACAATCAATTCTAACTTACATGTTTCCTTTAAAAATATAAAATTTAAAGCAAATTTGATTTTTGTGTCTGGTGTTATATGCAAATTTAAACTAGTAAAGTATAAATGTTTTATTTAACATTTAAGTACATAATGGGATAACTACAAAGTAAGTCTACTTACTAGTATACAGAAATGTTCTTAATATTATTGATTGGTATGCACATGCAAAAACAATATTGCTTAGTTGTGTGTGCAAACATTAACTAATAAATTATAAATTGAGCAGTTTTATTTACAATCTTATCACAGATCTATTCTAATTATTAATATAAGCACATATTACAGAAATTTAGATACTTCCAAACTTGCGTTCCTTTTAAATTCTGCGTCATACTTCTTGGATTGCTAAAAACAATAAAAATTCGTTGTCATTATAAATGATATATACTTCAATACTAATACCTAAAATTGGGCATACCTACTGGAATCAACAAATTGGCAATATGAATAATAAGCAATATATTTTGAAAACTAATATACCTACTAAGTGATCTGAAATATTTTAGGAGGTTCTTTAAATTATATGATGAAGTACCTTAGTTTTTCAGTTACAAAGCGATAATACTTTAATGTTTTCAGGATTTTTCTTTTTGGGAAATCTCAGGATTAGATTAATTTCTTCTAATTGCTGTCATTTATAATAAAAGGCTCTTGAATATATATTTTCCACGAAAACGATTCAGTAAATTTGTTAATATTTACTAAGAGCTTTTTTTTTGTATAAAAGAGAAAAGTGAGAATGGAATTAAAAAAACAATACAAATAAAAATAAAGAAAAATATATGCAGGTTAAAAGATTAGCAAAGAGTACATGCTCATATGCGCATCGGAACATAAAAAATAAAAGGTCAAAATCACAATAAAATAAAATGGTATTTTGAAGGACAAGCAAGGGCAGTTGGTAGGAAGAGCGCGTCAGAGAGCTTAGAGAGATGGGCGGATTATTTCCAGAAAGGTTATGAAGCAGAAGAAGTGGAAGAGAAGGAAATGAGAGGGGAATAAACGTGGAAGCAAATGATATAGACGGATAACAAAGAGATAAAGGAAATTATAAAAACATTTAAGAATAACAAAGCGCCAGGAGACGAACAAACTCTATATGAGATAATAAAAGATGTATAGGAAAAGAAGCAACACCTATAAGATGAAGAGAGTAATTGACATGTCCCATATATAAAAAAGAAGAAAGAACAAATTGTGGAAATTATAGAGGAATTGCTCTTATAGATTTGGTGTACAAAATTTTGGCGGTAGCAATAAAGAATAGCAGAAATAAAAACGAAAATAGGACAATATCAGCGTAGGTTCAGGAAAAATAGAACAACGACAGACCAAGTATTCATATTGAGACAAATTTATATCTTTACGTATTTTTTATAGATTTTAAGCAGGCATGTGATAAAGAGAGAGAAACTATATAAATCCCTGAAAGGCCTTAATATAAAAGACAAACCAATAAAACTGGTAAAAATGATTCTAACTGGTACAAACTGTAAGGTGATGATTTAAAGGCAAACAAGATGAGAGAAAAGTTCTGAGTAAAATATATGGGGGGAAAAAGTGGCGCAAGAGAGCAGATGCTGAAGTGATGACAAATATCATTAGAACACAAAGAATGAGATGGTTGGGACATGTAGGGAGGTTAGAAGAGAGGCCTACGAAACAAGTACTAACAGGATAACAGGAAGAAGGGGAATATGAAGACTACAAACTAAATGGATACAAGTAGTGGAAAAAGATTTAGAATAAATGGGAATGAAATGAAATTATATATATCACGAGACTTAAAATGGGAAAAAAACGTTAAAAAGTTCCCTCTACTTTATGCAAAAAAAACCTAATAACACCAGCGTGTTTTGCACCATCAAAAACGTGTTACTGTCAAATTTTAATCAAATATCTTTTTCTTTAAAAAATTACATATAAAAATGATTTTCTAAAATTATCTTACTAACTAAAAAATGAGGTTCTAAGACATGCGCTTATTAAGCAAACCCCACTTATTCTTCAATGATCTATCAGGTCTAGTAATATTGCCATGTCTTTCTGAAACACCTTGTATAATATTTTCTATAAGTATTACCTCCTAATTTCAGGACACCGTATATAAAATGTATGTTATATGCTACAAATTTTTATTTTCACTTATATTTACTTGTAGTGCATCCTGAAGTTCGAGGTTATACAATCTTTGGAGTCCTTTTAAATTTCTTTGTAGTATCCTGTTAAACTCTTTTCTTGTAATTTTATATGGCGCTGCTGTCGTACTGGCGTTCGGGTCGCTGGGTGTTGTAGCTTCTGTCACCTTAAATTATGGCAATTGTAAATAACAAACTTGTACTTTATACAATCTACAATAAGTGAAAAGAAAGATATTAAGGCTCATCAATAAATTAATGTATGATATACAGGGTGTCCGGAAAAGACGTATACAACGGAAGACCACAGACTCCTGGGTTCAAAATAAGCCGATTTAGCCCAATTTACTTCTTTCCAAAATTGCTTCGTTTAGCTGCTAGACAGCGCTAGAGTTTGCGAAAAATTTTTGTTTATTCCGAATATCTCGAAAACGACTTGACCGATTTTAACCATGTTTGGGCTACGCAGTTATAAGTCTAACCGACACTTTTTGACGTTATTTAGAATCTTTTGCAGTTATTAGAAATGTAAGAAAAATCATGTATCATGCAAATATAAGCACATATTTTTAACCTCCTGTACAATTACTCTCAGTTTTTTTGTTAGTAGCTGACTTTATTTAGAAACTTTTTTATACTTTCAGAATTTTGAATAGATGAGTAGTTTAGGCAGAAAAATATTTTCGTATGTCAACAATATCAGCATTCGTTCTGCAACAATGAAGTACCAGAAGTTGGCTCTGTTATTTTAAGTGTCAGTTGTGTGTCAAATCTAATCAGCTACTGAAATTAGTCTCTCGGTGTATTCTTCTTGCTCAATTACTTAGTTACTTTAGATCTTACTTTATTTGTTGTCGTTATTGTTGTGTTTGTTTATTTTTCTCATTTTTCATTATTTCATCATGGATACGTATACATATTCCGAACAAGTAGATATGCTTTTGGTTTATGGATTTTGTCAAGGTAACGGCCGCAAAAGTGTTAGGGTCTACATGGACAGATTCCCTCATCGACGAGTGCCAAATCATCAAACTTTTGCCAACATCGAAAGGCGACTTCGCGAATTTGGTTCCTTCCACCAAATGAATGCGGCTCAAGGGCGTCAACGTACTACGAAAACTATAGAGGTGGAGAAACAAATCCTAGATAAGATAGAAGAGAACCCAAAAATTAGTGCAAGACGCATTGGACATGAAATAGGGATACCAAAAACCATAGTTCATGATGTTTTGAAGGAGAAATTACTACATCCGTACCACATTCAATCGGTACATGAATTGCTACCCATTGACCCTGAAAAACGTTTAGCATTTTGTAATTTTATACAAGATCAAAGAGCCCATGATATCAACTTCAGCAAAAACATTTTATTTACAGATGAAGCATGTTTCACTAGGTCAGGAATTATTAATAACGATAACAAACACGTTTATGCTGATGAAAATCCACACTGTACTGAAATAAGACATTTTCAATATGAATTCAGAGTAAACGTGTGGGCGGGAATTATCGACAACTTTATTATTGGCCCGGTTGTGCTTCCACATCGATTGAATGGGGTCAACTATTTAAATTTTTACAGCAAGTATTACCTAATTTGTTGGACGATTTGCCGTTATTACTTCGTCGTAACATGTGGTTTATGCACGATGGTGCACACTCTCATTTTACAATACCCGTTCGTCAATATTTACATAATCTGTATCCTAACAGGTGGATCGGAAGAGGAAACGATGCTCCTATAAAATGGCCACCTCGAGCACCAGACTTAACCCCTTGTGATTTGTTTTTGTGGGGTGCAGTAAAAACTAAAGTATATGCCTCTGCAGTTAATAATGAAGAGGAATTGTTTAGGCGAATCCAAGACGCAGTTAATATTTTACGAGGTAATGCAGGAATCATGGAGAGGCTGCACTACAACTTCGTAAAACGGATTACTTGTTGCATAAGAGAAAACGGTGGTCACTTTGAGCATTTATTGTAAAGTGACCATAACTCTTTTTTGTTATATTTTATTATCTTGTATTTATTAAATAAAATATAAATGAGAGTTTTGGAATTTTAGTTATTTGTTGCATAACGAATGATGATATTGTTGACATATGAAAATATTTTTTATTACTAAAATAATCATCTATTAAAAATTATGTGAGTATAAAAAAGTTTCTAAATAAAGTCAGCTACTAACAAAAAAACTGAGAGTAATTGTACAGGAGGTTAAAAAATATGTGCTTATATTTGCATGATACATGATTTTTCTTACATTTCTAATAACTGCAAAAGATTCTAAATAACGTCAAAAAGTGTCAGTTAGACTTATAACTGCGTAGTCCAAAAATGGTTAAAATCGATCAAGTCGTTTTCGAGATATTCGGAATAAACAAAAATTTTCTCAAACTTTGGCGCTCTCTAGCGGCTAAACGAAGCAATTTTGGAAATAAGTAAATTGGGCTAAATCGGCTTAATTTGAACCCAGGAGTCTGTGGTCTTCCGTTGTACACGTCTTTTCCGGACACCCTGTGTATAAAAACTACATGATAATAAATAAAAATTAACATAACACGAATAATTACGAAGCTAACTGAACTAGCTAAAATATATATTTTTACGATAAGTAAATCAAAGTTTTAAACAAGATGAGTTTTTCTTAGGAAAACTCTTTCTAAATTTGGCATTTAATACAAATTATTTCTTCGAAGTAAAATTTATTTCCTTTAATTGCTTCTAAGTGGGCAGATAATAATAATTTGTCATATAGGTACTTACAGGTGCATTATCTGGTAAAAAGTTGTCATTAATAAGATTGTTTACTGTACCAAAAGTATTCTTCGTGTCGTTCCATTGCTAAAAAAAGCAAAATATATGTTTAGTTGGTATAAAATATTAGTGTAAGTAAATAATAAAATGTTCAAATTTAATATGTCACTACTGTTTCAGTATTTACATCTTTTGTGATGAATATAACAATATTAAAAAATAAAGAAAATGTTTTGAGAACAAGAAAATTTAAATTGTTTTTAAAAAATATCTGAAGGTAGTTACAAATCAAGTAAAATAATTGTGATTATTCAAAAATTAGAAGTAAAACACATTTTTTTAAACAATCAAAAACGATATAAATTTAAAATTTCGTACAGGGTAGTTTACATATGTTTAATATGTTCCAGTGACGTTTAAATTAGTAAAGGTGTAAAGGCTTTTAACTGGCAAAATATATTCGACATTAAATAAATATTACGTTATAGATTAAAATGGATCAAACCTTATATTTTAGTCTAAGATTAAGAGTAAACATTAAAAAAAAAACAATGAAAATGGCAGGTACTAATTAGAAGAACATCATGACAAAACATAGACTCTTACAAGGTTCTGTATTGGGCCCACTTTTATTCATATCTATGTGCGTGACCTACTAGTATTAAAGCTTGGTTTAGACACTGCTGTAGCTATCTGTTAAGTATGGCAAAACGTATCCAGTTAAGTATCGGCCACGGTAAATAGCCCATCAGTGTACCTTATTCAGAAGTTCATAGAATTCGGTAACTTTTGCCTAAGCAGGTCAACATACGCAATGCGCAATCCAGCGTCAATGACAATATACCTACATTAAGTGTCATAAAAAAAATTAGATCTCAAATTAAAACCCTAGATAATTAACAAACCTAATTCCTTTTATAGCATTTTATCAGTTTATAATTTCAGCAAACAGAAATAATTATCCATATCAATACGGTCTAGATTTGATTATAGCTATAGATTATTTTCACAAATTGCCTTTACAGCCAGCCTTTTAGTAAATTAGTTACTACTTACTTCATATATAACTGAAAACAGAGTCCTGAAGAAACCTGGTTTTTTCACCGCTCGCCGAGTACGCCCAATAACCTCATGGTTTTCTGGAATAATCTGAAACGTAAGCGACATACTGTCAGAGAGATTTAAAACAATAATTTTTACGATTACTTAATAATGACAATGTTTATTATGTATTACTTCCTATTTATAATTATAACTAATTTATAGTCAAAATCGAAAAAAATATTTTGTAAAATCTTTATAGTTTCCGAGAAAAAAAATACTGAAGTTGTAGTATTTTTAACATTTACATCGCTAAAATACTGTAATCTCTAGCCAGGCAATCCCGAATGTTGAAATCCGATTACTTATAGTAATAACGTTTTTGTGATGCCATTCGTTTTTCGGATTAACTCGGAGTTGATCGATTTCACTATAAACATGTGCCAAATGCAGCTACTTTTACCGCGGTGTGCAGTGAGTCCAATTGTAAGAAATTTGCAACCGAAACGTGGAAGAGATTGAGGTCCAGAGTGTCCACAGCTTATTGCAGCAGTGTGACGTATCATGCACATGGCTCAATTATATCCGTACCATGTAAAGCGTGTCCAAGTATTAATACCAAGGGATTGAACAAACGAGACCGTAGCCTCCACTATCTCCTGACTTTAAATCATTTGAATTTCTTTTTGTGAGGATATTGAAAAAATGAAGTGTCTCGCACCGAAGTGGACACTATTCATGATTTACGCAGACGTATCATAGCTGATGCCAATAACTTACGAGTTCAAAACAGACAGGAAGCAGAAACATTTGGGTTAGTTTGTAGAAATTGGGTAAGATGGGACCAACATTTTGTTGTTATAACATCAGGTATGTCAAACTATTTTATTAATTAAAACCACAAATTAATTCTATTAATAATTAATAACAATAGCGACAAAAACAGTTGAATATGCTGTATAAAATAGGTGGTATAAAATGATATTTATTTCTTTTCTTAGGAATTTCATTCAACTTTTTTACTTTGCCTTATCAGGTTTTACAGTCGGCCAGTTTTCAGTGTCGTGCGGAAGTGAATTTTTAAATCATTTTCGAACTGCCCTTTTTGATAATTTGTATTTGTAGTAGTAGTGTAGTTCCCTGAACATTAAGAAAATAATTTTAGATATGTTCTGAACAACCCTGTATATACTACTACTAATGTAATATATAATGATTTTAAAAATGGCTTTAATAAAGTAGACCATGACATTATTTTAAGAAAGTAACAATACAATTTGGTTTTAGTAAAAAGTAAAAGATTGTTTGCAGTTAGATACGATGACAATTTATCATCTCAGCACTTTGCTAATTTTGGAATTCCACAAGGCTCAACTTTAGGACCCTTAGTATTTTTACTATTCATAAATCATATACCAAATGCTATAAAACATTCTGAAAGTCGATTGTAAGAGGATGATATGATATTTTTTAATCTGTTCAATATTGTATCCTTTTACAACAAGACATATATGCTACGTAGCAGTGAAATATTAAAAATAAACTTTATTTTAATATTTCTAAATGTTTCGTTATGACTGGCACGCGGAACAGAGATCATATTATTTTTAGTTATAAAATGGATTCAAAATCCAACGTTACTTAGAATTTATAGACTAAAAGATTTGGAGGTAGAATATGATTACAGTTTTTCTTACAAGACTCATTATATAAGACAGAAAAGACTGAAAACAAAAATAAATTACATGTGAAAAATGTTAACAAAGAATTTAGATATGCAAATTTTTTTCATGTTCCACTATCAATCTGGAATATATGTTCACCTATTACATCAATGATAAAAATAAATAATATTTTACTATCAGCTGACCTCCACTTTAATTTTGATTAAAAAAATCTAAATAATTCAAAAATTTATCAACCAACTTGTAAAGCTGCTTCTGTATATCTGATTTTGTTCTTGGTACCACTCTGCTATTTTGCTATATTTATATAATGCAATAATTATATTTGAATTGAAACGTTCAATATATGTATACATTTTTTATTCTGTTATGCATTGTTACCTTTTATTTAATATTATTTCTCGTGTGAAAATATATCTTACATGTTTGAAACTAAAATAACATAAATAAATAATAAAACGTTCGAGTTAAGGAATTAACAAACCATTTGAATTTTATTACAATAACGTACCTTGTCACGATCCTCTTTTTCTTCACCATTGAAGTTTTGTACTGCCAATGCAAAGTAAGTTGTCACCAAAAAAAATAATACGGTTCTTATCAATACTCCGTACTTCATATCCTGTAACAAAACAAAAAATAAATAAAATGAAGTTTATGGATAATTTTGAAGGCAAGTCCTACACTGATAAAAATTATTGGCGTTATTACACGGTAGATTGTTGGTTATCTATTGGTCAATAGTGTGAATAATACACCACAATGTAATGTTTCTTTATTTATTTAGCATACATCACCCGACAGTCTAAGCCAATTAATGGGTGGGGATAACATATAATATTAATAAAAAAAACTTAAATATACATATAAAATAAACACAGATAATATAGAGATAAAAAAGTTAAACATATATAACAAAATAATTGCAGATGAAATACAAACTAAGAAATCGAATAAAAGAAAAAACAAATTGATTTAAGTATAGTAAAAACCTTTTTCTCAATACATCTAATAGTATCATGAAAAATGTCCACAGAATCTTGCATCTGACGATAATTGAAATCCATTACGTACAAAGGTGAAAATTTTAATAAATTAGTTTTAGGGGTGGGAAAATAAAAAGGTCCTGAAAAACGGGTGGCAGAATGGGGAACGTGAAAGTATAATGCAGCTAGTAAGTCTGGACAGTCAATTTTCCCGGTTACAATTTTATGTAGAGTGACCAATGAATTACATATACGTCGTGTGCTTAGGTCATTAAGATGGAATCGACTTAGTAAAGTTCTTTGTGGTATCCCTTGAGGTTTGATAAGAGGGACACCACACTATATTATTAATGTGTCCAACGAAACTGAGCTTACCCTCAAAGATTATCCCGAGATCTTTAAAACTATCGCATTTTATAATTGGGTTGCTGTCAATCTTGCAACTAAATGGAATAGGATTTACCTTCCTCGTGAAACACATATAATTGCACTTAGCAAAGTTCAAAGGCAATATATTTACAGAACACCAATCAGAAATTGTATCCACGTTTGATTGAAGCTCGACACAGTTATTAATATCTGACACAGATAGATACAATTTGAGTACGTCTGCATAAAGAAGAGCCTTGCAAATCAGGTTCCAGACGATGTCATCAATAAAGATTAGAAACAATAGCGAACCGAACCTTGAAGCATTTCAGATGTAGCATTTATTTCTATAGATCGGAAACCACGATAATCTATAGTCAATCTCCGAGAGAGGTGAGGTAAAGAAATTAATATATGGTTTAGTTAAGGCGATGTTTGATAATTTTGACAGTAGAATACCATGGTCCAGCCGATCGAAAGCTTTGGAGAAATCAGTATAGATGACCACCACAATCTAATTTAGTTGCGATATATTGCGTCAGACACATCAAATTGGTAACTGTTGAACGACCGGAATAAAAGCCGTTCTGCGCAGTGGATATGTTTGATTTTACATGCGAGAAGAGATCTTCGTAGAGCAAAATTTCAAAAATATTAGAAGCAGTACAAACAATTGTAATAGGACGACCAAATATCAGGAAACTTACCTACCCTAAGTGACAGATTATATAAAAAACATAGCCGTTTAGCAAATATAGTTGCGCAATCATTAAACAAAAAGACTGGCACAGCGACCGGTCCATAGGTGGAGATTGGTTTTAATTTTTATAAGGCAGTTAACACCTGAGACTCAGAGAAGGTAGGAAAACTGTACGACGAACAATTGGACGTTGATGGGGGATTATACGTCGGTGTTGTGGACAGAATATAACTAGATTGAAAAAAAGTTGCAATGTTACAACTAATGGAAATTTGCTGCTTATGAATATGCATTTTTCATAGTAAAACTGTGTTTTTGTTAACAGGAAATGCAATTTTACAACGTTATTATGTATTTTCAGAAAAAATCATGTAATTTTACATGAAAAATGTAAATGAATGGTATTCACATGAAGATTCTTGTAGTACGGTATGAATTTGGTATTTTTTACATTAATGTAAAACGAACAAACGTGTAAATTCCCACGTTTTCATAAGTGTTTCATGTTGCGTTAAGTAAAACAAAGTCTGTATCGAATTACTTACAACAATGCAGGAAACAAAACCGTTCAATAATTTTTTTGTGAATACTATTCAATTCACATTTTCGGATACAAAATTTAAAAATAATTTTTGTCATTTATAAAACGTTGATATTTTTCTTATAGATTACAAAACATCCAGCATTGCAGATATAATTTTTATAAGGAAATTAGTTATTTATTTTTTTATTAAAGTATTTATTTAAAAAAATATATCTCAAAGTCTCGATCAACACGAAGTGTTAAAAATGCGTAAAATACTTTATTCATGCTTTCAATATAACATGAGAATCACACAGCGTTATGCCATCAAACCGGACTTGACAGGGGTCAGCTTTCTCTTTCGGCATAGCTGTTCCTAATCAGGATTATGCAACCAAAACAACCCAAAGTGCATACGCAGCAAATGTCGATGCTCCTCGAATGGAGACTATTAAATTTCTACTGGAAATTACGTGGCATCAATTAAAATACTATCGGTCAGCCTGACGCAAATTTTTAGGATGTTTATAAAAATTATTTTCATGTAATTGCATAATAATTAAATTATGATGCAATTACATAATATGATGATAATAATGATAATTTGCCACGTGTTATATCACCAATACTGCTGCAGACGATGTAAAAAAATCTATTGCGAAATTAAAAAATAAGGTAACTTCCGGAAATTATTTAGTTCCTAATTTTTTGGTGAAGGATTGCTCTGCAGTTTTTATATCCTTTATTAGTATTATTTAATTTATCGTTACTCACGTTGCGCTTTCCTGATTGTTGGAAACTTGGTAGAATTTGTTTAGTTTTGAAATGAGGCAAGCCGAATGACATTACAAATAGGCCCATTGCTATTCTGACTAATTTTGTCAAAGTCTATAAGATTGTCTTATACAAGGTGTCCGGAGAAATATGAGAAATCTCTCAGGTGTAGATAGAACATGAAAAAATGAGATGACCTATAACGTTTTTCCTACAGGTCCTTCCTACGGAAAGACGCAGCTGGAAATCGGTTTTTCTTGAATAACTTTTAAAGCACTTAAAATAATTTAATAAAAATTGAATGTAATAGACACTAGTAAGGACCTCTTAAAATAGTGTTCTTGAAACATATCTTCTTTAGTTTACCAGGTGCGGGCTACGCTTTATAACTTAATGCCTAATTGTTTAACAACCTGTATGATAAAGACCATAAAATAATAAATCTGGGTAGATTCAACTTTATACTAAAAATGGTGCTCTTGTTTATTGTCGATAAAATGAACCATTTTTGGGAAAAAGTTCGATATATGTTTGCAAAAGATGTCCACTTTAGTAATTTATGACCACCAAGATAAAGATTTGTTTTTTTTTTAAATATATCTGAAGTTATTAATTTTAGGGAGCAGGTGAATGTGGAGAAAATGAGTGCCAAATTTTAATTGAATATAAAATTTAAATAAAAAAAAGTTGTTTGTTATTGGTAGAAAGAAAATCGTAAAACATGAACAGATATAAAATATTTAGGAGTTACATAGTAACAGAATAAAAACATTATTGATGTTAAAATCAAAAACAGAGGTGATGTAATATTAAGAAGAAATTTATAAAAAAAAACTATATAGAAATCAAGGAAATTGTATACAAATTAGTTAAAAGAAATAGTATTAGTAAAGACAATTAACAGTATAAAGAAGAAATAATATCCAGAAAAGGACACCGGATAGTAAAGGGATATGAACTTAAGAGTAGTAAACAATAAGTAATTAATTTTCTACAGGGTGTATCTAAATAACACCGAAATAATGTAAGGGGCTATTCTCTGATGAAAGTTATAAAGGTCTTTGGCATTTTTTGAAAAAACTCGTCCCTGAAATTTTAAGCGCCTCCTAAAATTAACAAAAAAAATAGTTTTTCTTTTTTATTTTCCACATCTATCAATCTAAAAAACCAAACTTGGTAAACATTATCTGTCAATAAAACTACACTTTTTAAATTTTTTTCAACCCTGAAGTATTTATCATTTTCTTATTTAAAAAATATATCTAAAAAGCCCCATTCATTTATTAACTTTTCTATTTTTTCAAGTTTTTTCGAAATGTTAAGGATTTATGAGAAGAAAATATGCATTGCGATGAATTTTTAAAAAGACACCGCAAGTGTATTTTGCCGAAAGATCTAGTGTTCTGTTCTTTACAATGGAATTCATAGCAGCAAAATAAATGTCAGTGTTATTTATTATTACTGTTCCTTATTCCTTCGCAAGTTTTATGGTTATGTGTAGAAAATAGTGTATTAGTTAAATTAGTTGATAAATCGAAAATATGGCCACTGGATTGTTCGGCAAAATACACTCACCGATACGTTAAAGAGCTCATCCTTTTAAAATGTATTGCAATAACTTATTTTTTTCTCATAAATTCTTAACTTTTAGAAAAAACGTTTGTTAATGAATGCGGCTTTTTAGATATATTTTTTAAAAGGAAAACATTTAATCGAAAAGAAAATTATAAGAAAAAATGTCAGGGGTTGATTATTTCAACCCCTTATAAAAATGCTTCAGGGTTGAACAATTTTCAAAGATGGTAGTTTATTTGACAGATAATGTTCACCAAGTTTAGTTTCTTTAGCTTGAGATACATTTATTAATTTGTTAAAACACACTTAAATAATTACAAAATTTTTAATAAGCTAATTGAATCGTCATTATAAACTAAACATTAAAAATGTAAGTAGAAAATTAGCTAAATAAAATTATAAAAAACAGAAAAGTTTCTAATATCTTCTGTGAACTTATTTGTGAGACCAGAATCAACTTATGTTTAGTTAATGAGTACAAATTAAAAATATACATATTTCAATTTATAATTATATAAAAAAACAAATTTAAAAGATACGATCATAAGAGATCATCTTTCGAATTAACTGATTTATATTATAAGAAAAGACGCCCAAGTACTCAAAGGTGAAAAGAAATACTTAGTTTAGAAGTATATTAAAGAAACAAACATTCTAGCATATTGTGTAATAAAGTTACAAATATTGACGAATAATGACTTCTTTTCAAATTATCAAATCGACATAGGATGCGGATCTATGCACCTTAAATTTGTAATTGTTTAGAATGACCAATATATTGAAACAATTAGTTTTAGTTACCTATGAAGGTTATAAAGCAAAAAGTAAAAAAAATATTTCTCTAATGTAGTTTTACTTTTGTTATATTTTACTATATCCTTTCAATGGGAAGTGAATAAAACTTTACACTAGAAATTTGAATGAAAAGCCTGTATAGTTTTATATAGATATACATATTCCATACTTTCCATACAGGACCTTGCATACTGTTATTGTTATAAACAACTTTCAATTTCAGACTTATATTGCATTTATAAGAACCAAGGCAACTAATTAATAAGAATAAAAGTAAAGTGGAAAGTTAATCTAAAAGTAGTAATTTATGGTATTAGTTTCAATAACATTCAGTACCGTAATTTATAGTTAATCATTTTTGTGACTAGTGTATCATTAATATATGTTTAATGATTAATTGTGTGAGCAGAAATATCCTGACAGTATTATTTAAAAGCTAAATTGAAACAGATTTAGGAAACAAATTAATTTATTAAATTTTAAGTTTTTTTGTGAGAGTGTCTAAGTCATTGGAGATACTACGAACATGTTTAGAAAACTTTTGTTCAGCATGATTTAAAGAATGACTTCCATTAATATCGAAATATGCTTAAGATCAATTCTGCAGGTATAAATATTGAAACTAGCATATGTAGTAGTAGTGGTTACTGGTCAGTGAAAAAATACTTAAAAAAATAATTACTCTTCTAAAATATCATGTCGTTGGCTGGACAATTATGAATTACTCGATGTTATTCTTTAGTTATTATATGTCCTTGAAGTTATCCTTTCGTATTCTTTTTGTCTTTTGTTTCAGTCTAGTTTTATAGCGATATCTGAACAGCAGTGTGTTTCACAAGTACTATTACTGACGTGGTACTGTTCGTTTGCTATAACTATAAAAGATACGATTTTTCACTTAGATTAAGAAACTTAGTTGTATATATTTATTACATTTCCTATTAGAAATTAAGATCGATTAGGAATAAGTTGATATCACCATAATGTTTCCAACCTCATAGTCGTCCAGATAAAAACAATCCAAATATTTCAACTGAAAGAGGGCTTAGAACTACTTGAAATGATTCGTACTCAAAAATCAGGTCAGTCATTTCTAACCATGCATCAGAATATTATAATCATTTACAACTGAATTGATATAACAGAAATGACACGTAATATCCATATCCATCGTCATGCATTGTTGTAAAATGGTTCGATATCATTCTCAACTTATTGCTTCTGAGAAAAAAATTGTATCTGATATCAATCTTCTTGATGTCACTGTCATTTGAGAATGTAACGATGTTAGAATAAAGTTATGTGCTCAAGTTCTATAATCTCAATTATTTATGACCAGAAAAATTTACTTATTTCTTCTTAGAATAAAATGTCAGGTCTAATAAATTATTTTGTTTAGTTAAATCAGCGACAATTTTGTACTTTTTTGTAATCAAGTGGATACAACTCCTGGGCAATAGAAACCTATATAGATACGAGGATACATGCGCAACTGCATCTTCAATGTGTAGTGATAAGAGCCAACTGACATACCTAAGGATAAATTACCAACCATACCAAGACATAATGTGCACTGAAATACAGGATTTTATGTTCTGATAAATAAAAGTTAAATTCTGAAATTTACACAACCGTGAAAAGGTGCCATTATAATAATTGGGTGATCTAGTGTCAGTGTAATGGCATTTTTACAAAAAGTGGACAGATTTTCGTAGTTCTGAAAAGAACTACATTTTTCAGTTTAAGAAATAAAGACTAATTTCAGAAAAACACAAAAATTCTGCTAAATACTGTAACGGTAATTCTGTACATTTTTAGAGGACATCCAGTATATACACAAGTACCTAATAATATTTATATAATTTTGTCAAGCCATTTGTTTTAATGAACGTATATAAAACTGATTCATAATTGTTATATTTCTAAAATAACATTGTAGCATAAAAGGGAGTTTACTCTGGAGGGTGGTGCATTATTTTGCATAATGCCTACTCGAATATTATTTCCTTCTTATTTTCGACTTATCGTGCGCGGACAGGGTGACGTCGTGCGCCAAGTACTAATTGTAATTGCCAATAGTTTTTCAAAAAGGATTTTCGGCGAAAGTGGATTCGATTCCAAAAGAGAACGACTGACCGCAGGTTCCGTAAAGACGGTGTCGCCATTATTCTTTCTATGTATGTACAATTATAAATTTGTTGAGTGCCAAACAAACAGGAAAAGGCCATTCTAATTAGAAGGTACGTTTCTTTATATTGTGTTCAGTTTTTTGCAGTCCCTAGCCATAAAATATATGTTAAAATGCATTAATTCTCTTATAGATTTGTCGGCCTTATTTTTATTGGTTACCTTACTTTTCCGAATAATTCAGAACCACTTGTGGAAATCGAATCTCACGAAGCCGTTTTACTTACGATATGATGTCATACCCTGTACCGATGCACCTTTAATAATATTTGCTGCGTTGCATTGTCCTGCTGCACCGTAAGAGGCAGACCGTTTCCAAGGCAGTTAGGCACACACCCTATCCAGAGTGGCGTAATTCCAGGTCCCAAAAACCATTTTATGTTGCGATATTTAAGGACATCACCAGGTCAGATCTACCCTTTATTTTTATGCCAATGTTTCAAAGTTATGAAATTCCAAAAGAAGTGTAGGGCCGCTATAAATAGAGTTTCCAGAAACTTAATGTCATAATCAACATTTGTTATAAAAACTTTAGATATCTACCTTCCATATTATTACTTTTTAATTTTGCCTAAAATGTGAACCTGAAGTAGTACTATTTACAGGGTGATCCAAATTCAAGTGTTAACTAAACTATACATAAACAATTATTTATCATTGGACTATTCTCACATCAAAAATCACTTCCTTTTTATTAAATATTACTGTAATTAAATATTTATCAAATTAAAATCCTATTGAATCGCATCTGTGTATTTGTGTAATTTCTTAGTTTGAATATCAAAGACCTAATTATAAACTAAGTGGCGCCCTTATATAACCATCAGAAAGTAGGTAATATATATACAGTGATTTTTGATATACAAATTTGCAATCCTTACTCACACCCATTGTTAACCGACCGAGAGCTGCCGCCCCGCATGTGTAATTTTCCCTAAGAGAGTCACAATACTTATAAATTGCACAAGTAACAGGCATAAACAGACAATAAAATTACGAACGATTCTGGATGGACATTTGATCTACGATGCTAATTAACGATGTTTGTAATTTCCTGAACATAAACTTGAAATTTTCTTGACACCAAATTAAATCAGATCATGTAGGTCTCTCACATTGTGAAGAATTTTGTATTTAAATACGATTTTTTTTGACAACTCTTCCGTGTAAGCTACGTTTTTTTTTATTTGACAAACAATTTGTATACAAGTAGTTACATATTCAAGAAGTATTTATATGTTTTCACAAATGACGTTCAATGACATTTTAGAGATTAGTAATTCCTAGATTATTTTCTAACGTGCTTTCACATGTCACGAATCTAGAAGTTGCGAAGAAAATGCGTTTCGTACTCTCTAACAGCTAAATAATAAAAAATGATTCTTTCATGCAATACTGATTATTATAAAACGGTAATAAAATAAGAAAATATACCTATATACAAGACGATTCGAATTAAAACACAAAAAATGAAGTGTTCAACTTATAAAATACTGGTAAAAGTTGCTGTGGCACATTCAGCATCAACATTAAGGGGTTAAACAAAATAAAATTATTAATAAATACAGAGTGTTCCAAAATATTATTCAGAGAATTCTATAGCAGATTCTACATCCAAATAAAAAAGGAAAAAAACCTACAATATTTCATTTTCAAAATACAGGCTGTCAAAAAATATGTGTTTTTATTGATAATTTCTAAATTTTTCATTGAAAATCGCTTAAATTTGGGCCAATACTTTTATAATATGTAAGTTATAATTTGGTATAATCGGGTGCACTTCAGACTTTCCAGGGGTGATAATATGGAGGAGTACTTATTGATTTTTGACCAGAAAATCTGCGCCACTGGTTTTTCTTTTGGTTTTTACTTTATTTTTAGGAACCTCATTTATTTTAGAGCAAAAATACCCTCTTACGCTTTTGTCGTTTAGGGAACGAGTTTCGTGGTATTGAACATTTTTGAAAAACATACTAATCTATGAAACCATGGCCTACTAAAAAAACATAGTTGGTGAGTGTCACCAAAAAAAACGAGAACTTGTTAATTATTGCTATCGAAATGCTATTGATAAGGTTAATAAAATTAATAAAGTTAATACTTCGTTTAATAATTGTGATATGATGAGCTTACAGTATATTTATGCATATTTTCTTTAATATACAGCAGACGAAATATTAAATTACATGGGAAGGTCTTAATTTTGTTATGGGAAAATAAAGGCCAACAGGAATTTCTAAAGCGAATGTTAAATATAGTGCTTAGTATTTTTCTGTGCTTTAAATACTTTATCACAATCGGAAGCATAACCCCAAAGTACAACATTGTAGTTAATTTGTTGTTTTATATTTCCTTATATTTTTTTAATTTGATAGGTACACTTTTTATTAACAGCAAACTATATTCACTAAAAGAAATCAAAGTTCAGGTGCGCCAATAAAGCAAATTTATTATTTCTCCAAATATCTATGCCATTTCCAAAATTTATTCCAGATTATAATGTCGCAATAATGTTTTATATTTATTGAAATAAATAGTATTAGATTGGATGGACAAACATAAAATACATAATATCACTTCATTTTAAAATAGCTTACATTTCATAAATCAATATCTTTTATTAAAAGAATTTTTTTACAGTTGGCAAAATAGTGATGTACAGAAGTTATGCCACAATTATAAAAATTCAGAAAATTTTCAGCATAAATTTCATGCTGACCAAAATACGATTAATAAAAAACTTTTCGTATATTTATAAAATGTGTCAGTCAATGTTTTAATGTTGCATACAAATTTCAAGGTGATGGAAATAAACTCCTCCATCCCTTTTTAGAACTAGCACTACCTTGAGTAATGTTTTAGATATTTTAGGTGTACCTGACCGTAACTTTTTTAAGATTTAAAATTATTCACGAAATTCTAACTTGTTTGTTTAGCTTTTGAAAACAAATATATTTAAAAAAATATAGCATGAAATTATGAAACTAAAAGTGGTAGAATAAAAGTAATACATATTATATTATTTTGTACCATTAAATATTTTTCAAAAATTACAAATTATTTTGAGAAGTTACCGATTTTCCCATAAAATATTATTTTTTTTTAATTATTTTCTCATCCACTTTTAAATTTTTCATATTTGTTAATTAGATATTGTTAAAATATTAAAAGATAATAATAATCTTACATATTTATTTGATCAGATAACTTGTATTTAACCTCAATACACAAATTCACAATTAGAACGGCATACAGAAACTATAAAAATATAATTTTTATAAATTGAATCAAATCAATCAAATATATTTATAAATTTAATAACATTATAGGTACTATGCGAAGGCGAACTGAAATACCTAAACGATGTTTCCGATCTATTAATTTCTCTTAGCCTTATTTCTAAATTCCTATTGAAAGTAAAATGAGTGCGCTACAAATATTACGTACAATTCAAAGGAGAGCACTGGAAAAATAGTACTTACAAAAAACATCAAATGTCGAGTGTTCACTTCACTAGTCCACCATTTTAAGAAAAGACTAATAGTATGATAAATAGGTATCACTACAATGTTTTCTATGCTATCAATCCGGTGACCAGATACTTGTGAACGGCAAGGCTTTAACCATTAAACGGAACGTATGACATAATCAAGAAGAAACTCTCTTTCCAATGCAATGCTACCTCCTTCTTTGGCGTACGTGGTAGACTTGATTTGTGTTAGTCTTTCTCTTTCTTTGTTGTAATGTTTAATTAGTCAGGTATTACTTAATCCTATAATTCTACGTGGTTGAAAAAATATTATCATTCCTTACAACGACTTACTAGAATAATCTTGTACCTACATTACGATGTCTTGTATGTGCAATATGAAACCAGTACAAAAATATTTATCAAATGGAAAAACACCTAACCGGTAATATGAAAATGCAAAAGTTGCCAAATGGGAAATGATTGCGAAAATATACGAAAATATGAGTTTTTAATAAAAGTAGAGGCAAGGTTGGTAACATCGAGTCTCTTTATTTGTTCAGTGTGCTTGTTGGCTGTTATGGTTTTCTTACCATCAGTGACAACTGGTGCTGGAGTTCAATCTATCAGAATTATTTAGAATCCTAGTGACCTAGTTCTCTTTACAAGGAATCTTTGATCTGCCCGTAATTCTATAAATGATACTGCAGGAAACAACTACTCCGCGGGCTAATGCCCCGACCGGCATTGAATTACACTTGCAGTATCTGTGTGAATAGCCAAGAACCCTTGTCGGCTACTCCACCAGACACAGACCGGTTTCTCATCATACTCATCAGTATGCCATAGGTGAGATGACCGACAATTGAATGGCTGTTCCTTCATATTTAGGTTCACATATAAATCGAGTGCAGGTGAGATGTAACTGGTCTGCTACTTCCTGCTCGGCCTAAGCGGCTCGACTTGCAGGAAGCGACCTACATTGTCGTAGGTAGCAGACCAGGTACATCTCATTTGATCTGCCCTTGTTATTATGCCCTGATTTCGGTTTTTATCATTAATTCCAACAGTTCTCTAGATATTTTGTAGTAACCTAGCTGCAGACTATGCTACCAACTGTTTCTCCCTTCATTGTTGACATCTTCATAACATTTTGATAACGGTGATATCTACAGCGTGGCTTAAATTAGTAAAAAATTAACATTTTTATGACTAACTCTTCGGAAAAGATATATGAGATATTTTTTGTAGTTCCTGAGATACTGGATGAAAACTGAAATAGTACAATTTACTTTTTCTTTCATTTTTTTTTTTGTAAATAAATGTTATGAAATTGGATACTTTACAATACAATATTTGCCATAACTTTTCCAAAGTTTTACACCTAAGTAAATTCCTATATTTTCATATTCAACGTTTGATTTTCTTATGTAAGATTTTGATAATCACCAAAGAAAGCGAAAAAGGACGAATTTCCACCTTCATTGGAAGTTCATGTCGAATAAAATAAGGGTAACAAATGTCATAACATTTACTTTAAAAATGGAAAAGTTATGGAAGGAAAGCGAAACGCATGTTTCCAGTTTTCTGCCGTTATTTCAGAAACCACACAAAGTAGGTATTTTCAGAAAATTAGAAGGCATAAAAATCCTTTTTCGTAATTTTATTGACCCTGAATATACCGGGTGTTC
Source organism: Monochamus saltuarius (assembly GCA_025584915.1). Classification (NCBI taxonomy): domain Eukaryota; kingdom Metazoa; phylum Arthropoda; class Insecta; order Coleoptera; family Cerambycidae; genus Monochamus; species Monochamus saltuarius. Next base: position 55,734,862 of record CM046724.1, read on the forward strand.
CTCTAAGACTTTCAGTGCGAATATCTCAGAAACCATCTTAGCGAGTGTGACGAAAACTGGTATACAGACAATTTATGGCGCGTAGTATTCGATGATTGCATTAGTTTTTTTACAGGGTATTCGGTTTTGCAGAATATGGATTTAATTTAGTTTTTTTGTAGCGAACCTCAGCAAAATTTGTATTTAAATTGAAATATCTTTAATTATGAACACGTTCTGATAAAAAAAGTCACGAAAAATTTTTATCTTGTCATAAAAAAACTCATATGAAAAGTCCTCAAATTTCATTGTTTTGTCATGCCAAATGAGAATAGCCATGAGTCCAATTTACACACACGCAACTACCGCATGGATAGACGTCAAAACGTGAAGTGACAGAAACTGTCAAAGCAAGTTTGAGTATTTTTGTAGAAATTTTATTATAAATACGTAATACCACGAGGTACCTACATTGAATGTGTGTACGTATTTGCAATAATGGTACAGTTTTATTAAAAGGAAATGGAAGTTTGAGCAACCTTGCCTATAATGAATACCCAGAACACAGAAAATTGTGAAACATTTGCCGTTTTTTTAATTGCATCTTCCTTACGATACAGTAATTCTTATCGAGAATTATTATTATTATTTTTCACCATATCACTCTCAAACTAATAAATTACGTGCAAACATTAACAGCTGTAAAAAATATTATAATATTGTGGGAAATCATAAAAGCAATAGGACGATCCTAAATCAGAAAGCTGAATTTATGAACAGCCTCTTCCTTGGTTCGACTTGAAGCGCGCAAGCGCGCTGCGAGCTATGTATGTACAATCTAAACTTGTGGTTGCTTAACCTAGAATTAAAAATAATAATAACGTGCCGGCAACAAGTGGTAGAAAGGCTTTAAACTCTAGAAACAATCATAAATAATGATTTAATGGGTTCCTTGAGTGAATACTTCAGTTCCAGTAGCATAAATAAAAATTCACCTGCTTCAAAAACGATTCCACATTTATCAAATCTGAGTAGAATTTGGAGACCTATTCCTACACAAATTAAGTACATTAATACAATAAAAGATGATAACATAAGGTCTTTAAGTACAACCCAACGATTAATGGTAGCTTGCCTAAGGAAAACTCTAAGAGGTAAGTACAAAGCAAGAATGTCAATGTTGTAGGTAATTGCAACTTGCATATTGCTTTTGACCTTTTGAACTGTAGGGTTATATTTATAAGAAACTGCTCATTTACCCCTATACGAGAATTATTTTTACTTAATTGATTTCAGATGGAGAAGTTATTGTGAAATTTCTGGCTTACTTTCAAGAGAAGGGATGAGAAGGTATTTTCCAATATTTTTAGAACAGAAAGAACAAACGTAAAAATATCCACAAAAATGTTATGTCTCACCAGCATATCTTCAATAGATAGGAACCAGGAAAACAAAGTACTCTTATGAAAACAGGTTGACATACACAGTTACGTTATTCATTGGTTAAAAGATTCGATAAGATACTGAAGAAGCCAGATGCCAAGATTAGTTTCTATTCGTACGACAGATAGATGAGAGAGACGAGGAAAATTTTGCTAGAAAACATTAGACTTTACGTTTTGCCATAAATAAGGACATACCTAACTTTCTGTACTTGGTTTAATTATTTAATAAAATTAAAGTGCATGGAATGTGTAAGTTAACTAGTGAACTAAATAAAAATGTAAATAATGCAAGTATAACGGAAATTAAAGTTTATTAAATTGTTAGTAAGTACACTACGGCAAATACCACTTGTGTTTAATAATTTTATAACAAAAGTAAGATGTCTAAAATAAATTTCACTGAAGAATTAAAATTCAGTTCTTAAATAAGGTAAGTATGATTCATTGCGAACAGTATTCTACAAGGACAAAATATTCAAAAATGTTACTGAGCGATTTTTTATATTTTATTATATCTAGCTATTATTCAGTTGTAACCAGCATAATTTCAATTAAAAAATAATCCTACCTGCGTACATAGTGTTTTTTTTTTATTAGTGACTAAATTGATTAACTTGACCCTTCATCTTTAAGTATTCATTATTTCTTAAACATTTGTTTAATAATTTGTGTAGAATAAAAACCAACAAATACAGACTTTAATTTATTAACAATAAAATAAAATTACATTAAGTATCTACATTATTACATCTGGTTTGATATTAAACAGTTATTCTGTATTCTAATTTCTATTACAGAGCAACGTTCAATCTGAGGGATGGTCATGCATGTACGATTACAAACAAATCTTGCCATTTCATTGTTCGATATCAACCTTATTACATTATGTTGTGTATGTTGTAACAACATAATAATGAGGTTTTCCAGGTTTTCCTCATTCCTGCACTGAATAGTGGTTAGGGCCTACCAACGTAAGTCGTTCCTGGGCGCAAATGCGGCCTGCTTAATAATAATATGCCGCCCCCTCTCCCGCACAAGTCTCCGACTTCTGGGCTAATCCCTGTGATTAGAATGAGGGGTAGAGATATTATTATTATTATTATTATTAACCGTTAGCTTTCAACATTTTTAAGATATTATAACGAGATGTTTTCATACTGTACATAGAATTATGAAATTAGTTTATTTTTCTTAAATCTATTTGTTTAGAAATTTTAAAACCCACGACAGACAACTGAATTTAATGTCTTGTAGAATACTTTTCAAAGTGAGTTAGAGACTTCTTTATAATATTATCCTGATCCATCATTCCATATTCTGAATTATTTGCAAGAAAATGTCTATAATATTTTTCGCTTATTCTTTCTGATGACAGTCTGGCACTACTCACAAACTGAAAGATAAAAACAACAATTACAAATTATTATCTAGCTTTAAATGACTATTTAATAGGTACCTACTGGGTATAGTACGTCTGCAGGTGATTCTTCCTAGCAAAAACCAGTTGCTTTATTTTAGTTCTGTATCATATGAAATACAAACATTGTAGTTCATTGTTTACTATTTTACAGATGTAGAGTTCTTCTTAAACATATTTTATTCATCAGGAACATAAGTAAAGTGCTGAACTGCTGAAATATGTGGACACAAGCAGAAGTAATCTCAATAATTTCTAGGTTATGCTTTCGTAACATTTCTTTTGTGGTGCTGGGGTAGGTTCCAATCTGACTTTCTCAACGACAAACACGTTCACATTATAATAAAAAAGTTTTAGGAATCGTTTTGTTCGAATTTATTTGTTGCTAAATAAGTGATCAATAATTACATCAGTTGGAGAGGCATATTCTTTATGTACTTACACAATTTTTTAAATTATTTTTTTATAAAAAATAGGGGTACATAATTATTATGTACACTGTAGTAACATAAAAAAACAATTTACTGAAGTTTTATTACATTATAATGGAACAATTTAAAAATATCCACAGATATTTTACAATATTCACACTGTACCCTAGCTGTAGCGGTAGACTGCACCGACACAGCCACCCCAATGCTCCAAAAGGTTCAACTTAAGTCTAAATTTTTATCGACAAGTCTCAATAACACCATTGTGCATACGTAAATTGCATTAAATACATTATTTAGCGTTATTTCTGTAAAATAAAATACTTTATGCCATTAATATTTGACAATTCAATGACAATCCATAGTTTTGACGTTTAGCGATGTTAGTTTCTTCTGTGTAAGTCTGGCTCAAGGCTATGCACGTTTTACATGACAAAACAATGAAATTTGGGTACTTTTTGGAGGCGTTTTTTTTTGTTAAATTTAAAAATTTTTGAATGTTTATTTATTAGAATGTGTTCTTAATTAAGTATATTTCAATTTAAACATAAAGTTTTGGCAGGGCTGACAACCAAAATATCAAAAATAAATCGATTTCCTCGAATCGAAAATGGAACACCTTGTGTAAGAATTTATATTATCATCATATTCTACGCGCCATCTAGTGTCTGTATACCAAATTTCGTCGCAGTGGCTATAATGGTTTCTGAGATATTCGCACTGAAAGTCTTAGAGGGAACACGCGATATACAGTTTCATAGATCTCTGTACTGGGACTACTAGGGGTTTTTCTGTAACACACTGTATAAATAATTATTATGCCATCAAATAGACCATGAGAAGAGTTTCAATTTGATTATGTTTGGCTTTTAAAGTAAAATGCCATGAAAATTAAACACTGTCGGAATATATTTATAGCTTAATTATTATGTATACAGTGTGTAACTTTTCAAAAGCAGCCATTTTTTAAAAATAATTTGTTTCTTGGTTGGTTCAGAAGACCTTGAAAGACCTACAGCATGATACCTGGATCGCTAAGGTATCATAAAAAATAGCACAAATATAGGCCTGGGCAGTTTTAAGTACAGCACCTTGTATATAAGAATTTGAATAAAATGTGTAGCTAATGTAAAATCTTTAGGTATAGGATTTTTTATAAGTAGGTACTAATATACTAATCGAGAAAATTTTTTGTGCCGAGCTGAAGAAGGAAATAATGGGAACATAAAAAATGTTATATAGGTAGGGAAAATATTCAAATTAAGGGACCTTTATCGTGGAATATTAAAAAATGTATGTTGCTGCAAAAAAAATTTTTGAAGCGCCGCAACGCCCAGTGTCCTAAAGATAATTTAAGTATTTTGACCCTACCGTCAAGTAAAAGTAGGTAATTAGAAATGCAATATTTATTTTTCTCAGCCGCTTCCCAGAAAAACTGATTTCTCCAGTTAAATCGATCACCCTGTACTTATGAAGAAACATTCCTGGACAATTATTAACTTTCTATATATTTCTTTGTTTCTAAAAGGTCTAGGTATATGGTTCCATTTTGCCACCTTCTTCTCCAACAAAGAAAGGAAAGTTTTTAAAATACCTACCTGTATATCTATAACATGAAACGGCAATAAAACCATGAAGAAAAAAGTAAATACAAAATTAGTACAGTAATTCAAAATTTCATAGTGAAATAAATGTAAGTCGCATAATCACATATAAAGCTAAATGGTTGCATAACCAGAAGAATTTGACTAATCGTATTTGGAGACTTCAATGATGGGTTAGAAAAGAAGCAGGTATTATAATAATAGAGATACCTACCTAATGTACTTATGAAGAAACAGTCCTGAACAATTATTAACTTAATTCTACATAATGTACTGTTTCTAAGAGGTCTAGGTATATGGTTCCATTTTGCCACCTTCTTCTCCAACAAAGAAAGGAAAATCTTAAAAATACCTGAATATCTATAATATGAAGCAGCAATAAAACCTTGAAGAAAAAAGTAAATAAAAAATTTGTACAGTACCTAATTCAAAACTTCATAGTGAAATAAATGTAAGATGCATAATCACATATAAAGCTAAATGTTTGCATAACTAGAAGGAATTTGACTAATCGTATTTGGAGACTTCGATGATGGGTTCGAAAAGAAGCAGGTATTAAAATAATAGAGATACCTAATGTACTTATGAAGAAACAGTCCTGAACAATTATTAACTTAATTCTATATATTTCACTGTTTATAAAAGGTCTATATGGTTCCATATTGCCACCTTCTTCTCCAACAAAGAAAGGAAAATTTTAAAAATACCTGCATATCTATAATATGGAGCGGCAATAAAACCTTGAAGAAAAAAGTAAACAAAAAATTAGTACAGGAATTCAAAACTTCATAGTGAAATAAATGTAAGATGCATAATCACGTATAAAGCTAAATGTTTGCATAACTAGAAGAATTTGAGTAATCGTATTTGGAGACTTCAATGATGGGTTAGAAAAGAAGCAGGTATTAAAATAATAGAGATACCTAATGTACTTATGAAGAAACAGTCCTGAACAATTATTAACTTAATTCTATATATTGTACTGTTTCTAAGAGGTCTAGGTATATGGTTGCATTTTGCCACCTTCTTCTCCAACAAAGAAAGGAAAATTTTAAAAATACCTGCATATCTATAATATGGAGCGGCAATAAAACCTTGAAGAAAAAAGTAAACAAAGAATTAGTTCAGGAATTCAAAACTTCATAGTGAAATAAATGTAAGATGCATAATCACGTATAAAGCTAAATGTTTGCATAACTAGAAGAATTTGACTAATCGTATTTGGAGACTTCAATGATGGGTTAGAAAAGAAGCAGGTATTAAAATAATAGAGATACCTAATGTAATATGATATTTCAATTTAACTAACTGTAAAATGCACCAGCTACACGCAGATATGTGAATATATTTACCTAAGTAATATTAAGTGCTGAGAAAGCCACACATATAAAAATCCATTACCTACGTAAGTACGTAGGTATCCTATACTGCAGTAGGTGGCCTGTAGGTATATAGGTACCTATAATGACAAGTGCGAATAAGTAACCAAAAAGATTTAACTTTATTTATAGGTTACAGCTACTTACACGAAGAAAAATAGATATTTGAAGGTACTGTTTAGTAATAGCTTTACTAGAGAAAAATGGACTGTATGCGGGGAGCGCCTTATTAAAAAATATTAACCGAAAAAATATAATTTGAAAATAAATTACCAATGAGAAAATATAATATGCGACTCACCGTGATCTTCCTGGTTTCCTATTTAGAGAGGTGCCTTTCGGAGCCTGGAGAATTAAAATGTAGCTTGGTCTCTTGCACTAGATTTGCACTAAAGTCTAAAATTAATTATCTAAAAGTTCATTGAGTTACTATTTGAACTTTCGAAATTTGCGAATGTGTATGGTATAGATATGTAGCGATATGTAGCGAATGCGGCAGACTATCCACACCCAATTGTGCGAATCGAATCTGTTTTTCTTCGGTGAGTAGGTCGCAAAACAATCTCATTGGTTACAAAAAAATAGAAAATAAAAACTATGCAGATATCGGTATTTTAATAAGGCGAGAATTTTAATTTAAGAAAAATAAAGTTGAAATAAGTTGAATATAAAATTGACTAATACTATTGAAACTGAATGAAAACGGAACAGGTCCTATACAATTTTCTGAGCAAGAGAGAAAGATATTTCTTTTGTTAAACTATCAATTATCTAACTCATAAAAAAGTAATTACTTATTTGTCTTTATATTGTATGAAAATAATATATTATTTTAAAATCTTAGGTATATACCTAAAATAAATATGCTTTACAAAATTATTTTTCTTTTATATTTCAGTTTTGTGAGGACGATGTATGATACTAAACTTCTTATAAAACCGCAAGTAGGTTATTACTAAAAATATACCTAAGTACATCAACAGCAACTCGCGTAGTTGCAACAGTGATCCAGATTCATGTCTAGTTGCTTCATATTGTTTACTAAAAATTTCTTTCCATAAAGACATGTCGAAATAATAAGTCGGCAGTGGAATCTGAATGAGAACGAAGAAAAGCATCCGGTTCTACTTATTTTTCATTTGTAAGTAGATTTAATATATAAGAACTAAAATAAATATTTATTTATACATCCTTTTATGATCCTTTTATGGTACCTATTAATGATATTGTCTGAAATGCCACAGTATTGAATTAGTTACACTCACTACAATTTCCCATATATTTTTAACTTTTGCAGTTGTTTTGCTGTACGAGTATTCTATAGATAGTTGTGAGCTATAATTCAAAAGTATCTTTCCTGTCCCCATCAATGAGATGATGTATATTCCTTGATACAAAATATGTACTTCGTTTGCAATAATAATGACACTCATTAAAATGAATTTTGCGATTTCTTTTAAATTTCTGATGAATTTGTAATGAAATGTGCTTCACATTTTTAATATTAGTTATTAGTTGTTTCACTCACCGATAGAGATTTAATGAAATTTCTACTCAGAACTTCCAGAAGTTCAAAAACTGTTTTAAGAGAGTATCATTATTATTGCAAACGATAGTACCTATATATGTACATATACTCATCTGTACTAAAATATAAACGTCATGTAAATATCTTATAGTGACTTATTTTTAATTTAGTTATTTATCGAATGCCATTTCTTTATTTTTTCTATACATTTGGCATCAATCTTTACCTAAAGTAACAAAGATAAGCCTTGTTACTGCCCAGCTAGCAAAGTAGTTCTATAAATTTAGAGTAATAGGAGTTTTATATTCTGTTAATACTTTATAGTTGTATTTAGAATACTAAATTGTTGCATTAATGTGGCACATGAGACTATTTTGTCTTCAGAAATTGAATTGTTTTTCAAATTTGTTGCAAGAACGTTCTTAGAGCAAATTTATAGAGCACTTATAAGATAACTACTAATGTAGCCCTATAAGTGTGTACAATAACACAATTTTACAGCAACGGTGCTTATAGAATCAAATTACTGTAAAACCGATGCAAAATACTGCTTTATAGAATTATACCATCTCCTGTAACACTCTTATAAAATTATTCCGTAATGTCGCTTATAGTTTAATTATAGAACTATTGTATAAGGCGCTGTTAAGTTACAATTCTGCTGCGGAAAACAAATTACAAATATGGGAGCTGCTATCGAACTTAAGAGAAAAGCTCTTTAAAGCAGTTGTAGAGAATAATAATACTGTTGCTATAAAATTATTATAGAGTAAATAAGTAACAAAAGCCTTTTGTTCCATAAAGAAACGCTATAGAACCACAGTCTATATACAGTCCGGCGTCTTCACGTCGGCTCCTTTGATGTCGAGGTCCCAGATTTCGTTTTTTTAGACGACCGAAAGACGACTGCGCATTTAGCCGCGCACATTCGCGCGCTCAAGGGGCACGGTGATTGGTCAAGAAATATAATTTTTTCCACTTTGTCGTGTACATATGAATTTCATTGGTGTTCATTGCGCATTTAGCCGCGCTTTAGCCACACCCTCTGGAACCTTCACTCGACGAACTGTATAATAAACTGTGATTGAACTATCATTTTTATATATGTAGGTTTCCCATAGCCCCATCTGACGAGACCTGCCTGTAATAGTACGAAATATTTTGATCAAAGTATAATGGGAAGTTTGTATAACGTAGTCATGACTTGTAAAAATTATTATCTGCTTGCAGAAAGAAAATTTCATTACGATAGATAAGATTTATTTGATTGCTAAGAGAAATTGATTTTCTTATAGAAATTTAGTAACATATTTAATTTAGACCATTCCAAACCTTAAACATTTTCACTTTTAGATGTTGAAGTTAAAGAATTTTAATAGATTTATTAAATAAGATTGAAATAAGTGAAATTACCGCAATAAAATATGACAACACTGTGAATATTAAGTAGTTGCTTACGAAGCATATTTGCTCTATAATCATTGCAATCGACACAAAAATGTCATATTAGTGAGAATCCATTGGAAGTACAAGATGAAGCCTTTCTTTCTGTCGCCATATTGTGAAGAAGGAAAAAAATCTTAATTAAAAATTTGTACAATATAAATAGGTTAAATGATATCAATAATATGGATATACTTACTTTCTGACTATTTTATGTGCAGTTGGTTGTTAAATTCATCAATTTAGAAAAAAAAATTATTAAATTTCCAGCATCATAGGAAATATAAGGTTAACTGAGGGCGCGTCAAAAAATTACCATTATGTACCACATATTTCACGATAAAACTTTTTCCGCATTAAAATGTACTGCTCCCTGATGGACAAACAAACTAAGCAATTCGTAATAATGTAAGTAAGTACTCCTATGCAGGCTGATTAAGCCCATCTTATTGGTTCTTATTGGCCCGTCCATATTATTTCTAACATGTGCGATACAGAAACATTTTGTTTTTAAAAGATACAATTAAACGATTTTAAAGTTCTTTAAATATAACACCATGCAACACAAAATTGTATAGCGAAGTGCTATAGAATTTTATGAGATTGCTTTGTAACTGTGTTATAAAAATTCTTTAAGACTTCTATAATTATTTCCTGCAAGCTTTACAGAACCGCTTAAAGAACTAAAAGGTTCTATAGAACGGTGCCCATTTTTATGGTATAAGTGTTGTAAGAACGTTTTGAAAATGTTCTTATAACAAACATTGCTCTATAAAATTTGCTCTGGAAACGTTCTTACAATTTTTACAGAACAAGAAATTGTTAGCTGGGTGGTTTCCTCAAATATTTTTCCTTTTCACACAAATACAACGACTTATTAACTTTTAGAGGTTTTATTAACAACTTATATATTTCTAAACTACAGGAATGCCAATAGGTACACCTACATTCAATAAATCACTATCTGAATAACTATTCAAATCAGAAAGAGCGCTAGACGATATTCCTCTATTATAAAACGCTTCCTAGATAGTCTTAAAGTTAATAAAATTGTACCTTTTTTAAAAAAAGATGACAACAAAAATACAGAAAATTATGGACCAGTGTCAATTATTCCGTCATGTCTTTCTAAAATATTTGAATAATATTTTGAAAATAGACTACTGAAATGTATCAATATGTATGAAATTTATACCGATAAGTAACTTGGATTTTGTACGGGTAGGGCAACTAATATTGCTTTGCATTCGTTGTACGGGAAACTGATCGAATATATTGAGACAAGAGAGAGCCCTGTTTTTATATTTTGCGATCTCAACAGGGCTTTCGACTCATGTGTGGATCATAAAAAGTTTTTGTCAAAATTGTCCTACAGCTCAATATTAGGCCTAATTTATACTTGTACATGAATTCAATCTTGCACGAATAATGAAGATCTTATTATGTATGTAGATGACACATCACTGATTAGATATATAGAATAAAATTGATCAAGTTTTGGAGAAAAAAAGCAACTCAACTCTGCAGCAAATAAGTAACTGCGCTGGCGCGTATCTTAATCATATCAAAACAAATTTTGTAAGATTTCATAATTATTGGAAAATAATATTAAACTTCATGACACTTCTCTGCCAGACAGTGAAAATAGAATAGGTAACCTTTTTGGGTTTTAAATTAGATAAGTGTTTAAACTGGAAAGAACAATGTACTGCATTAACATCAAAATAGAGTTAATACTAAGTTAAATTATAACAATTATTAGACAAAATTTATGTAGGTAATATAAGTATTTCTACATGTAAAATCAATTAGGTACTTTACAAAAATTCTGTGAGATGTGACTGTTATTTGTTGGCAATAAAATTTCAATGCACGTGCTGGGCAACGACGCTATTTGAGATGATTTCGAAATAGATTACAACCTGCTAATCAACAATTTAAAAAATCTGTTTAAGAATTTAGAAAAAGAAGACCAAAATTTTGGTCACATTGGATAAACTACTTCAGGCTGACTATCTGGAGCTGCAAGAATCAGTATAACTTCCATTTCAAAAACGTTGCATGTTGAAAAATACTCTCCGTACCATTTTACACCATGCAAATTTCTACCTTCAACATATCCAATTTGCAATAGAAATTTCGGCGCCGACCACGTTTAGATATTGTACAATGAACTATGTAGCTGATTGTTGAAAAACTATTTTCTCGAAATGGCCACTTTCTAAGACTAACGACTGGTATACCTTTTTTCATCAAGAACAATGTTGTTTTGAGATTTTTAATAAAAGACGTGGTCTAAATTTACGCTCATATTTACGTCACAAATATGGTGCATGTGGCGCCCTCTAGGAAATACGTCAAAATAGACAACAGATTATGATTTTTCATATCCAAAAACATCTATTCCCAAATTTTTAAGTCGATACTGTCAAAGATAATGTAATTAATACAAAAATCACTTTTAAATTCCAATTTTGACACCCTGCATCTTTTATTATCAATATTTTATGAAGGCAAGTTGACTTAAATCGTAATATTTTAAAGTGGAAATTCTAGTAAGTTTTCATGGGTCATTACTTACGGACCACCCTGTATAATAATGTTTTCGTGTACAGCCATTCAATTTTTATCTAGCCGTACATTATTCTCAATTTTACTTGTATTATACACGGCTTTGGAGTAAATGGTTTATAAGTTACCCACATATTTCAAAATTGGAAAAGTGTTCTGAATTTGATTCAATTTTAAGACGATAGAACTTCCAATTGAAAAATATTTAAAAAACTGGTAATTGTTTCTCTTTCATTTAGAAAACTTGAATTATCTATACAATTTGTAACACTAATAGCAAGATCACCTGGTTTTGGCGAAGAGTTTATTCATTCACTTTTAACTCTTTCCAGAATTGCAAAAATTTCCAAAAAAAATTTAAGATGTTGTGACATACATAAAATTTAGTATATTGTAACTTTTGTAGTTTATTGTAATTTAGTATACGGTATTAAATTATTTCCTTATAGGTATATATTATATAACAATTTTTTTTCGCATTTACATTCACTAGTTATTAGTAAAATAAAAATATTATATTGCAAAACACTGAATGTCCACTGAGCATATAATAAAGAAATTAATACGTACCACACCTTCCAATGTGCCTTATTATTTTTCTTTGATAGAATATACCACAGAAGTGCACTACACACACACGAACCTATCAAGAAATATACAGGTCGCAAGCCATCAAACAATTATGTGAGCGTAACTGTTAGAGCCTATAGGACTGAATAAATGTATCAATTAAGTCAAGGTTACTATTAACTAACTTTCTTATATAATGAATATGCAAAATTGCAGGCATACTTTATCTTTTTATTCGTCGTTACCCAATAATCAAACGCATGAAACTTGTTGGATGAATGTTAAATACAATTTTGTTTTTAAAGCCGTTAAAGCCTGTATATTGTATAAATAAATTCTAATTCAACAAGATAACTACGTTTTAGGAAATATATTTTGAAAAATTAATTTTCGTATACCTACCTCTACATTAAAATCCAAGATTTGACAGAATAATTACAGTATGACAGATAATTAGTATCCAAAATGGCTGTACTCGTATATTCATTTGACAAATTACAAAGCAGCTCTAAACAGAAAATTTTTGGCACAATTTTTTCAATTATAAACGTAAAATAAAAGTGTCTGTTTCTACATTATGCATGGCTGCAATACATGAATATGTATTGCTGGTTGCGTGAGAGCTTTTAACTAAGTAGTAGTTCTTATGCTGAATACAAAAATTATTAACCAATAAGACTTTAAAATTATATCTATGGTCAATACTGTGCAAACGTAATAACATTATAACATTATACAATATTTTTATCTAGATAAAATAACAGATGAAACCTAAAAATATTCTCTAAATACAGATAATAAATAATTATACCTATGCTAAATTATCTAACATAAGATAACAGATAATATAAAATTAGCTAGATAAATTCCAAGTAGTCTGTATTATTTAATATTTCGATAATGTTATGGCAACAAACGCTATCTGACCTCTTCAGTTCAAATTTATTTTTCTGTCAATTTTGACTTGGCAACAATTTGCCTATACTACATTAAAACTAATTTCGTAAGGTAACCTATATTTTAATTATATTGATAATTTTTGTAATAAAAACTTCTTCAATTATACTAATATGTATTTTTTCCTTAATGATAAAATTTTATAGATTTCAATATAAAATTTTATTTTGTCTACAGAATGCATTTGGCTGTAAAACTACATACCTATGTGTAATTAATATTAATACGGTCAACAGGCAGCATCTATTAAATAAAAATTAAAACTTTTTCATCAGAAAAATATTTAAGAATAAATCTAGTTGTAACAGAGAAGACAAAATAATGGAGTTGTCTAAGGTTCATTTTTAGTCATGGGATGTGACGAGCAATGGGAAAATAAAACAAAACATTACATTTTTTATCAAAATGTATGTAATCTTTCAAGAGCATTTCAAAATAGTTATCGCCTAATTTATTATTTCGTGGAGTTAAAATTTCTTATCCAGAACTAAATAGCCGTTCAACAGGCGCTGATAAAGGTAAAATTGTACTTTAAAAATATTCTTTCAATATTAGAAAACTAATCCACCATTGCTGCATCTTTCTTTTGATTTTAAGTACAGATCTGTATTATATAGAGAGACCAAGATCATCGGACATGACCATCATTGGTTTTTCTTTTCTACTATTCTTCCTATTATTGAGAGAAAGTGAACAGTATAAAAATCATCACTCTCATCTGTATCTGAGGCAGAGATATTCCTATTTGGTATTAAATTGTACTCAGTAGTAAACATATTTTTATTATAAGGCGTTCACTAATAAAGCTTAGTATCTGACAGAATACATTCGATTTTTCGTATTGTAATATGTCTGAGGATTGTTTGTCATTTGTGACAGTAAAATCATCTTATATCTAAATTCGTTTACATGAAAGTTAAATGGATATTTAATCTAAGATAAGATGAAAGATAATTTATAGAAGTGTCATCCAGATAAGATTCATTTAGATGATTCGCCTAAATAAAATAATCTAGAGAACGCACAACACTGTCTATGCTGCGTAATTTCAAAGCATTTTATTATAGTTCCCATTGCAAGTTCATCTTAAACATTCATTGTTAGACATGATTGATTCAAACTTCTATTTTATTATACTAATTTCAAATGTAAATTTGTGAACAAAATATGTATATTATTTGCGAAAGAAAATGTAGTGTTAGGTATAAAGTAAGAAAAGATGCATCTCACACACAGTTTGATTTAAACAGAGAAGTTACATAGATAATGCATTTGAAGAAAATAAAATAAAATAATAGTTTTCTCGCCTTGATCAGAAAGACCAGTTGCCTTTGGAGAAGATTTTTGGAGAAGGAATGAATGGTTTAGTCTTAGCAAAATGCAACTCCCAAGCACAAGCTGGTAAGTACCCATCTACGTAGGTAATGGTGTTTTACTGCCGACGTCTCTGTTTTTCAAGGTGGTATTTCAAGAAAAAGAACCCAGAAGACATCATAGAGCGGTTTTGCAGCATGATGACATCTACCTTGCTGATCTTATTCCACTAGATTTTCATCTTTTCTGTTCTCTATCGACATTGGGCTTCAAAATTGATTTGGTGAATTCTTCAGTTCCAAATTCACAAAACTGAGAAACTGTTAGATCGGTGAAAGAAAATTGTAAACAATATAGAATAATATATCCTTGATGAGTTTGATGATATATTTTGTTGATTACAAATAAATAAACTTTCAGTATGAATCAAATATTTTAAAGGATTATAGACTAACAATATTAAACTATAAGTCTACTACAGCGTTTTCGAAAAGTAACGAATAAATTGATTAATTTTGAAATTGAGAAGTTTTGGAAAAATCCCCGGGCACGTCGATTTTGTTTTTAAAAGGCACTTTTTGACGTACGACCCACATTTTTGTGATGTCATCGTTGTTCGAGATTTCGATTCATTATTTTCTTGAAATTTTTGTAATGTAACACTATAATCTTCATAATGTATGTATGTAGAATGACATGCTCTTTCAAATGGCACGGTCAAAATTGGCAGTAGCTATTTATAAAAATTGTTGATGACGTCATATCTTGAACAACGATGACGTCACAAATATGGGTCATATGCCAAAAAGTGTCTTTTTTAAACAAAATCGACGTGCCAGGGGATTTTTTGAAAAACTTCTCAATTTCAAAAATAATGAATTTATTCGTTACTTTTCGAGAGCACTGTATATAATAATCCAAGTTTCCAATTCCAAAATGTCAGTAGAGTTTTAAATAATAAATATTAATGTGTTTTAATGTTATAGAGGATGTAGGAAAACCTTCAGTACATACCTAATATAATTCCTTACAGTGTCGTTGATGCTGATTGAAAAACTAGAGTATAAATAATTGATTGGGTTCTCTAAGCTATCTCCTATGATTTACAGTTATTTGAGAACCATATCAAATTAATGTGACAAATTACTTAATACCTTGTAGGTGTTACCCAGACAAAACCATAGAAACATCTTTCATGACACACATTCGTATTCCTTTTAAAACTGGTTTCACTTTTATGAGTTAAGTAGGTATTTCTCTTACAAAGCTAGATATTGTAAAACGATGATTTAAGTTATCTCGTACTTGAATTATTGTGCTTTGCGTAATTTTAAACACTGATACATGCATACTTACACAATATTTAATTTTTCATTCATTTTATATGGCATAAGCGTAAGGTTATTCAACTGACCAAAAATATATTTAACTGGATACATTGAACCAATAAAATACACGGTATTATTTTTTTAATTTTTATTAAACAGTATAAAGATTAAAACAATAATAGAACAATAAAACAAAGAAAGACTACGCCTACAAACAATTAATGTTGGCACAATATCAGAAAAAAAAATGTAAGACAGTATGAAAGTAAAGTTTTTAAAAGATCAGATTGCGAGTAAGGTATAAAATACTTTACAACATACGTATTTAGTCCAGATTTCTAACTGTTGAATCTCCCAATTTTTGAGAAACAGGATGTTCGAGTCTTTTATAACTATTTAATTGAGTAGTTACAATAATGTTTAGAATGCTATTGCAATAAAATAAGCAGTAATTTAAAAATACATGAAATAAAAACTAATATGTATTTTATTTTATTTTATCTAGGAGTAGGTACTTATTCCTTTTAATAATTTTAATATCCTTTTACTCAA
Organism: Monochamus saltuarius; assembly: GCA_025584915.1. Taxonomy (NCBI): domain Eukaryota; kingdom Metazoa; phylum Arthropoda; class Insecta; order Coleoptera; family Cerambycidae; genus Monochamus; species Monochamus saltuarius. The sequence goes on from CM046724.1 coordinate 55,751,380, forward strand.
AAAAATGATAATTTACTTATCAGAAACCTTTCACATCATTTTGCTTATCATTTAAAAAAATATATTAAATATCAAAATATTACTCAGTTTTATTATATAATAGCTTTACTCTATACTGGCTGATTTTATAAAGGAACAGTGCACAAAAAATTTTCCGAATAGTGATAAGATTGGGCTAAGCCTATCAAAACTAATAGACCAAGTCTATTTTATCTCATTTTTAATATTAAAACTTAATTTAGCGAGTTAAATAAGCAAATATATTCATGATGTGGAAGCAAACTACGCTGTTAACTTATGTCTTAATGACATTGACAATTCGAACAAAACATTACAAAATACATTATAAGTACTTTGTGTCTTTCAAGTGGAAAATAATTTATTACTCTCATAAAAAAATAATTAGTATTTAGTTCACTAGTCCCTTCATATTAATATTTTTGGTGTATCTACTTAACTTCTTCAATACATATTACTCTAAGTAACAAACATATTAGCTATAAAATAAGTATCCAGATATATTACAGTAAAATTTTACTCTCTTAAATTACTGTAGTATATGAATGAGCAAAGTATCTATTTCATCTACAAGATTGTAACGTGCCAATACAGCAATTCTACCTAAATGTATATCACAACATGTACTAACGAGATACGGATAACATCACCTAAACTGAATTAGGATCAGAAAAAATGGGTTTATCTGTCGTAGCTTCAATTACAATAGCCTTGGCGCCGAACACTTTCCTTAGGAAGGGTCTCATCGATTCTAGCAGTCGTTGTGTTCGTAGGGCAGAATTCTGTAACAAAGAGCAATGTTAAATGTAGATTTTATGAGTAGAAGACGTCCTTTATGTGGTTGAAATTGGAACAAGGGTTTTGTAATATTTTCATAATTATAATAGCATAATTTACATAATTTAAATATAAAAGATACTAAGCAGTTCAGAAAAATTTCCAAATTGCCAAAGTTGTATCTTCTGTTTTAGTTGTAATATCATATCTTTGTCTCTCTCTTACATTTGAGTGTTATGTTGACACTGCCTTAAACATCTTTGCGTAACTAACAGAAAGGCAAATGTACTTTATTTTAACTTAATTAAACAACTTTGAAATACTTAATATCTGTTTGTAATGGAAATATATTATGGCAAAATGGAAACATATTTCTAAACGTTCTGATGTTGCAGCAATATTCTACAAGTGGTCATTCAAGTTCCGTGTACAATCTATTACAATAATAATGACACTCTCTAAAACGATCTTTTTTCTAATGCGATTTTTTTAGAACTTCTGGCGCATTCGTAATGAAATCTACTTCTAATATTAGTTATTAGTTGTTCTACACACCAATATAGATCTAATGACATTCCTACTCAAAACTTCCAGTACTTCAAAAATTGATTTGAGGGAATGCCATTATTATTGCAATGGATTTTACACTGGCTTCTTAAGCGTTTCATACAAATATACTAAAATTACTAGTAATACAAGATGTTTCTTAAGTAGAGGTCAAAAAATCTATGGGTGTATTCTGTGGCAAAAAATAAGGGTCCTTTGTCACTTGTCAAAAATTCAAACAAAAATCAGTTTATAATTATTTCTAAATCGGTTGAGATAATTTAACAAAATTCAGTGAGCATATTTAGTATAACAGTAGGTATGAAACAATACATTACCAGCTTTAGAAACTTACCATTGGCCGAGGTAAGTGTATCATAGATTATTATTTGCCATAAAACTATATATCACTCTGTATAATATTACAAATAACACAGGACATCATATGCGCCATTGTATTAACTTCACTTTTGCCCCTTTACACTTTTGTATTCCAAACTGATTAACAAAATCGATTTATTTGATCAAGTGCATTTTTATGATACTAATTACTTAAAATAATAACAAAATAGTTCATTTGCAATGGAATTACTTTACTATGATTTATTATATATAATAAATGTTGGTAATAGCCATCTTCAGCCAAAATACATTCTGTAGCTCAAGCACGTGCAAAAATTCTAGGAGTAGCTCTTACGACATCACAACCAGCTATAATTTGTTGATGTAAGTACTCCTCAGATTTAGTGTAAATTAATGTCTAGAGATGTCCCCAAACAAAAAAATCAATAGAGTTTATATCGGGTGATCTGGATGGCCAAGATTGACCAGGTTTTTGAGTACATCGTTCAATCACGTTATTACCAAATCTTTCAGTTTCAAATTCACGAGCAGTCTAACTAAAATGTGGAGATCTCCGCCGTGCATAAATCAAATTTTTGTTTTGGCGCATAGGGATCATCGTCAAGTAGTTCAGGTTAAACGTGTTCAAGAAAATATTTGTACGAGGCACCGGTTAAAGGTTTTGGTAAAAAGTAAGGCCCAACAAAAAAGTTTCTAATAGTACTCACTCATACATCAAATAAAACTGATGTTGAAATCGAGATTCCATTACGGCATAGGGTTTTCATCAGACCAAACGTGTTTATTGTGGAAGTTCATTACAGCATCTCTGGAAAAAACAGCTTCGTCGGTAAACAATATGCCAGCGGTAAAGTCAATATTTTGTTCAATTTTTGCAAAATCCAGTAGCAAAATACTAGGCAAGCTGGGTAGTCGTGCGATAGTAAGGCTTGAATCCTTTGTATGTGATACGGATTCAACTGTTAATGCTTCCGAACGGACCAAACTAATTTATGATGCAGAGCGATCTTCTTAGTACTCGGTCTTTTCCAATTTCGTGTAGAATACCTTCTTCCAATTCAGGCGTTCTAACAATTAAATGTCCTCCAGGAATTGGACCTTTCTGAAACGAGCCCGATTCCGAAAGACGTGGAAGAAAATTTGTGGACATTATTGGAATTGGATGATTTGGAGATCTTTCTATATAAATTCGCCTAGCCTCAGTATCATTTCCATCTGCATAAATGTAAACCATGTTGGCCATTTTTCAGCAATTAAGTATGCATAAAGCAATATTAAAACTCTACCTCCCTCTCCTTTAAATTAATTTTACTGTTACTTAGTTTGGAATACAAAAAAGCATAAAGAAATAAGAAGTTAAGATACTACAATGCCGTATATAATGGCCTATTAGATATGAGTAGAATCTAAATACATATTGTTTTGTTTACACTGCTGTACTAAAGTTTACTTGTTTTTCAATTATTTATTAAAATATACTATAAACTAAAAGTTCGTTAAATATTTTGTTAGAAAGCTTGGTTGTTGCTCAGTTGAACTGAATTATAATTTTTTTTAGGAAAATCGTAAAATCTCTTTTATTTTATTAGAGAACGTATCATAATATTCAAAATACGTACTTCGATTAATACAAGATTGTGTGTTTTTTTATAAAATGTGATTTTTTTACAGTGTATACATAATAAAATTTTTGAAATTACATAAAAATATATTTCTCAAGAAATATTTTTTTTTGGTTAAAATTTCATATGGACTTATTCTCGGATTAAATTATTTTCAAAAAAATATATTATTTCTCTGCACATTAAAAAAAATGTGATGCGATAAAATCATTTCTGTGTAAAATATACATAAAATTTTTCTCGGATAGAATAAAATGTTTTTACATTTTGGTCAGTGTGAATACCAACATTAGGAACCATTCTTAGTATTATTTCAGTGTGAAATTAATATTATTACTGTATGTAATTTTAGTGCTCTAAAATATAAACATTCTCAAATATTTTTCCATATACATATCCCACGAGGAAAATTTTTTAAGGTAATATATCATCTCAACTATTAAAACAGACACAACTGTGTTTTGTTACAAAACTATAGAGATTTTTAGAAATTTAATTTAGAAATCGAAGACATTTGAACATAACGTATTTTAGTATCTCTTTAGCCTTAAGAAAATATCTTCAGCACTTGAATAATATTTAGGATAGTGAAACTTACGCAACTAACCACACAACCACACTTAGCGTGCCGTCAATTGGTAATTCTTTTTTAAAACAACTTATTTGTGGTTCAGCTTAACCTCGAAAACTAGAAACTATTGTAAAGGTGAGGAGTGCTAAAAAACATTCAGGGTTAAGGTTGTTACATTAAATATACTACCTAATTAGGAAATCTTAATTAACATACAATGACAGTGAAACTCACTTTATAATTTTACAATTTGTTTATGTTTAATATACAAGTTAATTATTGTTTCAGTAATTTGACGTTGGGTATTTGTTGTATTCTGTTTCATCACCTTTAATATTAACACAAAAATATATTAAATTTAGACGAGGTAGATTCACATAGTATGCCATTTTATGAGTTGTTTGTCAACAGGGTCGATTTCATAACTTTTATATAAATTGTGTTTTAGGATAAGTTCCCTTTTTTTTCAAACCGAATAATTCTAGAGTTACATCAGGTTTAAAGCAAGGTGCTTAGAATCAGCAAAATAATAAAAATAAACAAATTTTGCTAAGATAACCGTTGAAAATTATCTTTTTAGTGTTGCAATATCATTAATAAGTTTTTTCTACCGTAAGTCGGCGTTTTGCTGAAACAGTAGAGAACAGCAGTGAAATTTAATAGGTCAAAAATAGTTGCTATTTTAATAAGATTTTCCAGTGTGTAATTCAAGATGTGTAAAGTTTCCATGTTAATAGTTTCACACATTGGATTTTTACACGTCTTACACAAAATGTGTTAAAATTACTAGTATTATAATAAAATATAGGTACTCAATTTGTATATTTATCAATAATGTGTTAAAAGTAGGTACACCATTTTGTTACTAACTTAACACAACCCCTATGTTCTGTATCCTTACTTCTGATTGCAGTAAGAAAACAGGGAAAGGTAATAGCGCAGATGCAGGACCCAAGCCAGCTAGCAGTTCTAGCACACCGTCTGCCATTGTGGTCGTGTTGCGTTGTTGTGTTCAGTTAATTCTCGTTCGTGGTCCCGAAATGGAGAATATTTAAATTTAAATTGAGGTTCGATCAAAGAAAATAGGAAGAACCTGACTGATAATTGTGATACAACTAAAGATAATCAGGACCATAAATCTTAGAAATTTGGGAGCTTTTCGAAAATTCACCTTGTTTAATGTTTGCTGTTTCGTTGTTTATGTGTTACTACAATGTTATTTGTTTTATAAGTTCTTTTTTAGAATATGTACTAATTATTCTATACTGCCACTATTGTATTACATAATATGTAACAGAAAAGTAAGTTGTAAGTTGTTGACCATTTAAACTGAATTATTATTATTTATTTGTGGATGATCTATCTTTGAGTCTGAAATCCTGCCATCTTTTTTTTTCTGACGACTTGAAGTTGTTTCATAGTATTTCATGTAAGTATTGAAGATTGTACTAAACTTCGGGGTCTTCTGGATGTTGTGGAGGAGTGGTGTGTGGACAATAACCTTCTTTTAAATATAAGTAAATGTAAGGTATGTTCATTTATTCTTAAATTACAGCCGCTCATAGTTGATTATACAGTTAATTCAGAACCGTTAGCGCGTTGTAATAATGTCAAAGATCAGGGTGTACTTTACTATCTTTTTATGAGCACATTATTCAGATAGTTAATATTGCATATAAAGCGCTAGGTTTCATCATTAGAAACACAAAATCGTTTGATGACATAAACGCCCTTAAGTGTCATTACTTTTCGTTGGTGCGCTCTAAGCTTGAATATTGTCGTCTTATTTGGTATCCTCACTATAATTTACGTATCCAAAAGGTAGAAAAAATTCAACGTCAGTATTTAAAATTCTTGTTTTTTCGAGTTGACTATTTTTATCCAATTACTAGCACTAGAAGAGCACTAGCAGGTTTATCATTTTTACATTTCATGGCAATATTGAGCCCCCTGACTTCTTAAGTTTGTTCGCTATTCGAGTTTCATGTAATGATTTATTTTATTGTTAGAACAAATGCTGCTTTGAAGTGTCCTGTATATGTAATGTCCAACAATTTCAACTACATTAGTGAACACATTGATATTAACGTTTGCGGCTTGAATGACTTGTTAACTTTAGGAACTCTGTCTTTTTAATACTTATCATGCTTGTGAGGAATTCGTTTATTATATATTATTTTTATTTCCTACTCTTTGTTATGTCTTTATTATTTTTATATTTTTCTTAGATATATTATTATTATTATTATTATTATTATTATTATTATTATTATTATTATTATTATTATTATTATTATTATTATTATTATTATTATTATTATTATTATTATTATTATTATTATTATTATTATTATTATTATTATTATTATTATTATTATTATTATTATTATTATTATTATTATTATTATTATTATTATTATTATTATTATTATTATTATTATTATTATTATTATTATTATTATTATTATTATTATTATTATTATTATTATTATTATTATTATTATTATTATTATTATTATTATTATTATTATTATTATTATTATTATTATTATTATTATTATTATTATTATTATTATTATTATTATTATTATTATTATTATTATTATTATTATTATTATTATTATTATTATTATTATTATTATTATTATTATTATTATTATTATTATTATTATTATTATTATTATTATTATTATTATTATTATTATTATTATTATTATTATTCTAGTTCTAGTTATCTTGTATTGTCCTATTATTGGAAGTGATTCTATTGGGCAATAAATGCATTATTATTATTATTATTATTAATTATATATTTTTAATAGAATCGTAAAATGTATTTTGATTTATTACTATTGAACAATATAGATATGTTGTTACAATACTAAATAGTATACAATGTAATTAATATGCTAATGCGTAAATTATACATCTTTAATGATATAAAAACACAGAAATATGTAAAAGTTACGCATACCATTTGTTATATTAATACAGTTGACAGAAAAATGTGTAAAAATTTACAGTCTCGTGTGAACCTCGATTAACACAGGATTGTGTTTTTTTTTTCTGTATTAAAATGTGTAATTATTTTTTGCAGTGTACATATTTCATATCATTTTTGTGTATGTTGTTCCTATATTTGTATATTTTTCAATGTTGATTTCAATTGGTTTTATTTGATATATTCTATTTAACTTTTTATATATTTTCTATTTGGTAGAAAGTACATATAATAATCATTTTTAAATAACACTTAATTTTGTGAATTGAACATGCAATAGATATTTTGACAAAAAATATTTTATTTTTTTGCCCAATTTCAATTTTTTACTCTCAATGTCTACCCATTAAAAACTTATTCGAAATAAAACGATGTATTTGTTGGTATTATAACTACTATAGTAAAAAATAACTTCCAAAATTAAAAAAAATGTGTAGTTCGACTTACAATCATAAAGTCTCCTATGGTGGTTGATAAATTTGTTACCAACGTGAAAGAAGACCCAAACAGTTGTCCTGGAATATCTAAAGAAACAGGTTTTCCTGGTTCAAAAATCACAATGTCCTCAGTCGTAGTAGGCCCTTTTGGAGTAGTTGATATCTCCCATGCAAAGCCTTTGGAATGGGGACCCTGAAAATGATATTACTTGATTAGTCACTCATAATACAATTTAATTTAAACAGGGAAAAATATTATGTAAGAGAAGATACAGCCTCTGCAGAAATGATGTTAGTACACCTCCCATGATAGAGCTATTAGAGAGCATTTGCATAGATAATATAGGATCAAGTAGGTCACGGTTCTGCAGTTAGGTAATTTTATAAAATATTTCCATCCTTCGTAAAGTTAGTTATATGTAAATTTTTGTTAAACGTAATGTGATATTAATTTTGTCAAATAATTTTGTTTTATATACTATTTTTTTATAGTTAGATATTTTGATTCAATTTAATATAAAGAAGGACACCTGAAGAAGCAATCCTAGAAATAGGATCTATATGTATAGATATTCTGGTTGATTTTGCGTGTTGGTATATGTTCAAAAGTGAATTTGAGTTTTGAAAATCATTGAATAATTTTATAAAGCCAGGCATGTCTTTCTTTATTATTAAATTTAGCTAGATTAATTTTTGTCTACGAAATTGTGCATTCGCATACCTAGATATTTGGTATCAACAGATATATGACTTCAATAATAGTAATTGTAGAAAAAAAATTTTATATTAGCTTAAATGCCGTTACAATACAGTAAGAAATATAAGATATAATATAATTCTTCCACATATACTTAGGTAATAATAGTTATTTATTGTAAAAGTGTTTTAAGCAGCATTTTATCCACACAAGAATGTTTAATTCTTAAGTGAATAAAACACAATTGAAACACGAATGCAAAACAACGTTTTATCCATAATCACATCACAATCAAATATGTGATGTGGAATTATTGGAATTGAATTAAAACATATTCGCACGACTTATAATATATAATTTTTTCCAATTAATCAGCAATTAAATATGTGAGTGAAGACGAGAAGAACAATTTACTTCGTTTGGTGATAGATTAAGTTGTTGCATCATTAACATAAGAAATGTATACGGCCCGCTACAGACTATGCGTGAATTCGTGATTAGCGATGTACGGTGCGTGGTTTGTAAGGGATTTGTGCATCATGTGTAGAGTTTTTATAAATGGCTTTTTAACGAATCGCGAATTCACGCATAGTCTGTAGCGGGCCTAAGAAATGTGTGTTGATGAAAGAATCATTTAAAAATGATGTTTGCTGTAGGTAGATTCATTATAGCATATGATTACACAATAACTACATCATATATTACTAATGGAAATGTCCTTAAAAAATTGTTTCAGAACTAGATTATATAATACAATCTCGAAGAACAGGAATATAATGTTTCATGAAGATACGATTTTAAGAATCAAGTACTAAAAATACGAATCCTTAAGTCACGAAAAATATTTAATGAGGGATGCAAATATCGTAATATGATAAGAAATAATAAATAACATAAATTAATATTGAGTATCTGTAATACACTAAAACCAATTGATAGTTGAGGGTAGACATTAAAGGAATAAACAGTATTAGATATACAGGATGTTTTCAAAAGAAGTAGGAATGAACCTTCAGCAAAACACGTTTTGCATAAAAACAACGATAGTAAAATTTTCACCTCGTACGAAATACAGTAAGATGTAGTAAAAAATAACTACTTAGGGCTTAGCTCAAGGGGCGGAAATTTTGGAAAAATTGTTGAGAAGTTACATATGCATTAGTATAAAATTTATGTAAAATTTGACTCTTACACCTTTTTTGATTTTCAACATACATCTTCTAAGGGGTGAACATTTTATTAAAATTTTTATGCAAGACATGTTTTTTTAGATGTAAATTCACAGGTACCATTTGTGCTATTCATTTTGGAAACACCATGTAGAAACAATGAGTAAGTATAACTAACTCCAAAAGTAATTAATCAGAAAAAAATATTTGGGAACTCATTCCAACTCAAAGAAATAAAAATTTTAGATATCTATGAATTAAAAATTGATAGTAGTACAGGGATGAGAAAATCAAAGAAGGTTTTAAGAAATAAAGAACTAAATAACGATTAGACTCAAGCAAATAAACTAAAGAAGTAACATCTAATTCAGAGAAAAATTCTGAAATTTTTATATTGAATAGTTTAGCAGCATGTGGGTTCAAGAGAAGCAAACACTCAAATCTACTGACCCCCTTCTAAATGGCAAAGTTGCTCAAAATTGTGATTTGCCACGAGTGTTTCATGATATTAAATGATGTAGTTACATAATGCAACTAAACATATATTTTTAAAAAAATTGTCAATCCTTAAAATAAACGTAACTACAACGGTTTTACTATTTTTTGAGTCAAGGCCTAGCGTATGAAAATTTATGACGGTGTCAAAGAACTATTCTGAAGGTCTCAAACGATCGTAATATTTTAATTAAGTAATAAAGATTGTCGATACTGTGAAGGTGTTGTGTTTCTTCATGTGGAATGAATTTCTAATAAGCACATAATCAAAGGCTAAAATTTTACAGATATTTAGAAATATCATCAGCAAGTACCTACACTCAATAACTTGACACGTGTTACACATATTTGTATGTACTGTAAAGTGTTCGAATTAGTAAATTTTTTACAGTGCAGACAAAGCAAAACCTTTGTGTTGCAACGTATTTTTTTAATAATAGAAAGACCAGGAACTGTTCTCTTATAGAATTAATCATAATTTTTTGTCAATCACTTTTAATCCATTCTCCTTGATATCCAGTTTCCTTTCCGTTCACCAACATTTTTATCATACTTCTTCTGATATTATGTTCGAAACATTGTATAATTAAGTGATTGTTTGCAATATTTTCCTGTAGCTTAATTAATTATACTCAACAACAGGAACTGTCGATTTTCAGCAACGTACCAACTGACTATTTTCCTTAATCAAGGTGTATATTAAGGACAAAACACTAAATAAATACGAAAAATACAAATATTAAATTATTATTTTATTAAACATATGTACAAAAAACTACATCACTATAAAAATTTACATACAATTTATTTACAAAATCGTTTGGTTATACAAAAAAATATTACAAACAATACCACTGAATAAATTTTCACAAAATGGCATAAACGTCAACAAACAAGAATTAAATTAATAAATTAATGTTATTTTAAAAGATTTCAAGAAGGTGAGTCCTACTTTTTTGACAGAAGGTGTTGCAAAAGAAAGAGTCACGGCGGGATTGACAGATTACAACAAATATATAAAGTGAAAGTAAATATCAAGTGGTCCTAAATACGAATAATTGCTTAAGCGAAGATACGTAGAAACATGTTTATGAATAAATTGAGCAATAAAGCCGCTGTCGGCTGCGTATGGCTAAAAATGAAATGAAGAATCATGGTGCTTAGAAAATAAAAGTTAGTTTTGAATATATTCACACTTACGTATTATTTTTGAGTATTATGCGTTGACTAGAATCTTACTAATCTGCAAAAATATTTAACATGGTAATTTTAAAGTTAAACGACCACATTCGACTAGTAACTTTTGTTATGCAACTACAAAAAACTTGCTTGTTGTAATCTGTTGTATTCCTTTTGACAATAATAAATAGAATTTGATAGTTTCCGCCTGAAATTTTGCAAAGCAGCATAGTACACCAGTTGAGGATATGGAAAAATAGTACCTAAGTTGAGCAAATTTTCGTGATTCAAACAAGCAATCTCCATACCACAAGTAATTTTCCATATCCAAAAATGTAAATACGTATACGAAACTGCTTTGCAACCAAAGACTGAAAGCACCAACAACTCCTTTAAGTTCTAAAGTGAAAGTCCCTTTCCCTAAACTGCACTACCGTGACCTCCGTGGCCAGCCCCACCGCTCACGAGAGCCCCAAAGTTGAAACCCTTGTGGGCCCCACTGGAGCTAGCCGCGCCTAGTTTATTGGTTACGATGGACAGTACGGGACCAACAGCCTGGAGTTTGCTACCAATTACCCCTGAAATGATTCCGGAAAGGGACACTACGGGGTCAGCGGGTGGGACAATGTGATGAGCGGCGTTTTTGGCGATGTTGGTCTTGTCCAACTGGTCTACCAAATGCGTCTTGTGGTCGATGAAAGCGTTTATTTTCTGTGGATTCAATTAGTTAGTGAATTATGGTTTATGAGCGGTTAGATTATTTCCTACAAAGGTTATTTGCTACGTACTGAAATGAAACTATACAAGGTATCACAATATCCACTGACGATAGTGACGAAATTGTATTCATAATTCTTACCAGATTTTAAATCATATTATCACAAATCTACTGAACACAATATGCCTATTCTACAATTATTGAAGAATCTATGACACCGAAAATGTATAGGATGAATCAAGGAAGAGTAACCTTATTTTAAGAAACAAAATAGTAAATGTTATTAAAGAAATAATAAAACTTTATCATTTCTGTATCTCAAAAAGATACGACTAGAATTTAGTCAGTGGAATATTGCGATATACTGTATAGATACAAATATGGAATGAATCATGAAATACTTCTACTTACAATTCTGTGCACAATTATATTTTTAAAATCAATCAAATCATCAAATATTGATAAATAGATAATTAATTACTTGTGCATTGTGATATTGGAAAATTATAACGTGCATTCCTTGACTAATTTTTCACAAGAATTTGAATTTTTTATCAAAAAAATAATCGATAATCCACTATATATTTATATCAATGCATGAAGAATGTAACATAACAGGATATTTCATAAGAAAGAACAAAGTTAATAGCAATATCTCTATAGTGTGATCCTCAATTAATTGTTTTTGATAAGAAGATTGAAATCTATGTGAAAAATTTATGAAAAAATGTCCGTTTCGTTTTTCCGATACCTGCTAAGATAGCAAAGTTACAATCAAATGCGCGATAGCCCTGTTCGTCGATAAATACAAAAATGTTCTATTTTAATTTTAGAACAAAATGAGAGCAACTTATATATACCAAACCAGCAAAGATATCCGGAAAAATATTAGCATAGACTTAAGGAATATCTCTAGATAACGATTTAAAAACTGACATGTGAAACTGGATTCGGGAAAACATATTTATTTATCGCATATAGGTATGTTTGCTTGCAAAATATCTTACTCCTATAAAACATGTAGTTGGGGAAAGTCAGTGCAATAAAGTTTATGTATCCAGTTACATTTTGCATTTACATTTATCTAAAATTATTAATTTAACTTAAGAAAAGCTATACTGCTTTGAATAGTTTATATATAATAACATTTATCACTTCTCGCACCTATATAATAAGTTTTGTAAGATAATATTGATTTACTGAAACAAAATCTATTAATATAAGTTTCCTTGTTGTACTGATTCAAAAACTGTTGTATTTTTCTCATAAACGCAAATCATTATATAATTGGAAATTTCTTTCATAAAATGTGCCTTATTGTTCAAAATACGTAATTCATAAGCATGAAATTAGTTACCTATTTTATCAAGAACTAAGATTATAATTTTTCTACCAAATTATATTTGTGTATTTTCGTAGCATTTATATTGAAAGTAAATAGTTTTCATCTACTTTATTCAATAAATGACATAAATATAAATGTAGTCTGATTATTTATTACTTACTCATTATTAGACAAAAAATAAGTGGTTAATGGTTTTAGTACATCTTTGAAGATGTAGAAAATCTATTAGTTTACATAACTTATGCATATGCAACGATATTTAAGCGTCAAATATCTTTCAGATTTTTACGAGATTGTCGACCGCTAACCATCTTTATTTATATACAGCGCAATGCATAAATTCGAGAAAGATTCTGGTATTTTTGGACAGGACGGGAATTGGTGAGGCGATTTCGCAAGTCAATTTTTATTTTTAATTTTAATTTTTCATCATTAAGAAATCTACTTCAAAAGTAAAGTTAAAAGACACTTTCAATATTAGATACGTTAAAGAAAAGCTATATTCAAAATCGTCAAAAAAAAATTTGCAATTACAAAATACAAATTAACATTTCTCGATGTTTTTTATAACCTAACCTTTAAAGCAGTGTATGCAGATTTCTTACCTTCTTAGAATCTGACACAATCAATTTAAATATAGTATTTAAAATAACATGACAGATTGTGGAATTTTCTTTTTAATAGCTTCTCATACTTACATTAAATACAAATCCTAGTACGGCATTTTTCACTCCTGTAACTACTTCGACTTTTCTCTTTTCTCTGTTAATAGTATTAGCCGTGAATTCCTGAAACAAAAAATTACTGAAATCATGCAATGTTTATCACTACATAACGTTTAGACAAAAATTATGATTTATAATATTATTTACAAAACTACCTCATGCTTACTGCTATAACAAGAAATTAAAGTGCCTCTTATTAATTTAAGTACTCATTCAGCAGAAATAAATGCGATTTGAAAACTGTTTTCATAACTTTTGTACAGGTTGTCTAATAAGAGGGTGAATAAAATATGTGAGACAAGGTAAGTTATTTTGGAAGACTCTTGTATACAAATGAAAAACATGGAACTTTATTACGAATTTATTAACAGTGGTGGTTATTCTCGGTCGGCTGCGGTCCCGCTCAGTGCTCACGAGTAACTATCGATGTGGTCGATCGTTGAGACTGGTCGATTGGTAGACGGTTATAAAGTATAGAAACCGTCAGTTTTACATAATAAGTATTATGTAATGGACGAAATCGGCAAAACAGAGGAGCTATTTCTGTCAAGTGAATTTAGTTCAGCGGAACTGGACCTTTTTTTAAATGTTATCTTGTTTTGCAATTTGAGCTGTCAAATCTTGTCTCGCCTTGTCTTTTCTTGCGAGGCCAACACAAGACCAAGACAAAGCAACTGTTTTTAAGCTGTCAGGAAAGTCAGAATCAAGAAGGCATTGCGATCGACTGTTATAAAAGGGTAGGAAAAGTAACAAAAGTGCTTAATTTGAGGACCTCGATAGCAATGCTTTCTGGATATGGACACTATAAATTTAGTGAAGCTTTACAAGCATATTATATTGCTGCGTATCATTTCATAGAGAAAATGTATTCTTATTAAAATTGTTTCATGGACAAAACTTAACCTATAATGATATTGAGAAAGACCGTAGTTAACGACAGTTACAAGATAGATGAAAACTAGTAATACTGAAGCTTTTACCATATTTTAAAACTTACTTATTCCAAATTTTAGTATAATACACTATAATTTGTAAAATAGGTGACCAAAATTTTATTAAAAACAATAATCCATAACATTATGTATTCCAAAAAATCATAGAGCACAGCAAAACTGACATTTTTATGTTTATTCCTAAACTTGTGGCCACCGTACTTTGTCAAAACACCCTATCTTTCTTTCTGGGACATTTCAATGTAAAACTTTATTGTATTAATCCCTAAATACCTGCATAACAGTGACACTGATTAACATGGTTTCTCTCAAATTTTATTTTATATACCTAATAATATTTCGTTAATTTACTACGCCACTGCACTTGGCGAAATGTAAAAATAATGAGAGGTGATGCGAGATGAAAGTTAAAGTTCGGACAATTGCCGTAGAAAGCAAAACTTGTTGAAAGAGAAACTCTTATACCGTTAAGTTTGTGTAAACTCACTTTCTTCGCGTTAATCCAAAATGTATATAAAAAAATTGGGAATGCAAATAAAACCAACAAAATAATGAATTTCGCCAAAAATTCATGTTTAACGATTTTAAGTGACAAGTATTGGCAACAGGTTAAGATACACTAATAACTCTTTTATTAATAATATATTAGTTTTGTAGGCATTTAAATTTATTGATACGAATGTATTTGGCAATCGAGTTCCATTGTACCAATTGCATATTGTAGGACAATATAGTAGATACTGAAAGAAGTTTTAATAAAGGAAATATGGCATGTAACAAATATATAATTGCATTAACACTGAATATTTTACAAGATAACTTACTATCACTTACTATATTTTTTAAACCTCCTGACGTGGTAAATAAAATATCAAGAAATTTCGAATTTACGACAAATTAAAAATTTTTGGAAAAAATTAAGAGGAAAAATGTGTTTATTTTTATATCAGATAGGATGGAAATGTGGTCATTTTGATCTGGTCAAAAAAGAACATTATTCAAAACCATTGCAATTGTTTTACACTGTGTGAGCCAAAAATAGGCTCTTACGATGGAGCTCAAAATAAGCAATTTACTAATTTCAATATGGGGGCCTAACTACAAAACGTTCTTAAAGATGTTCTAGTCCACGAACAATTCCTAAAAAATACATAGGGTGATTCTGCATAAGAAAACGTGAAAATATTTCATATAAACATAGGTCCGGAAATGCTTCGATACGGAGATACAGGGTGTTGAATTAGAAATGTTATTTTATTTTTTAAATAACTTGTATTAATTAAAAAACACAAAAGGCCCGTTTCATATTTTGAAAACGGTTGGTTTTGACGATATTTAACAAGAGCACTTTTTTCCGTAGAAAAGGTGTAACAATAAGATTTATTATTAAAAAATACCTGAAGTTTACTGTCAGAAGGTCAAATTAAAATAAATAATAATAGCGAACGTAGCGTCCCCTAAGCGCTATATAAAAATTAATACCAATTTATGATTTTTCGTCCCAAAAAAAACCGTTATCCATTTGTGTGAAAATATTATGTTTTGCTAAAGTTATTTAAAAAAATTTATAACAAAATGTCTATTTCAACGCCCTATATATATCCATAATGAAGCATTTTCGGACCTATGGTCATATAAAAAATTGTTCAAGTTTTTTTATTTAGAATCATCCCCCGTATTATTTAGGAATTGTGCTTAAAGACCCGGTATATTTTTTCATTATCCTAAATTTTAATATATACGATTTGCTATTAATAATATATATTATAATGTCAAAGTTACCACATAAAATTGCCATTATATCAAATCTAATGGTTACAGAAAGACTTATTAAATTTCAAAGTAATCGAACTTTTAATGAATCATGTAATTGATGGTAAATAAACCGGCCATATATTTATAAATTAAGAACAATGCTGTTCCAATATATCCTTTAACCATTGCAACACAGCGATTAGCATATTGACCGTTAACGTATGAAGTAATAAGCGACGTGTTTTCACTTTTTATGAGCGGGTAACTGACTTCATAACTTCAACTCGTTAATGGTTTTGAGTACGAATACTCCTAGCTCAACATATAAAATCGTGAGGTTCCAAAGTAAATCTATAAATAGATTGAGTAGAACTGAAATCTATTTTAAAACCTTCTGTAGAGTATTTTTACAATTTGTTTTAACTTTATTTATCGTTGGCATGAAATATGTCTAGATATGAACGGAATAAAACTCTTTCGAGATGACAGTACAAGTATAAAAATTGTAGAAAAAATTAAGATGGTTGCAGATTTATACGATAAGTTGCAAATATGTTTCGTCTCATCATATTAGTGCAATTGATACTGTTAGTTGTTTTTTGAGAAACAATTATAGACAAATGTGCTTTAGGATAAAAGACCAAAGTGCTCTCTAAGTGGAGAATTTGCTTATATTATTTTGTTAATGAAATTGTAACTACAACAGAATTTATATCTGAATTAAAATTGCGTGGAGTGGTTTACTTGTATTACTGTTTTAAATTTTCAAATATATCTTTTTAATATTTTACATACTTATAGCACAAAATTGTGTCAGTACATCCCAACCAAATAAATTATCATATTCTTTTGTGAATTGGATACTTATACGTGCATTGATTTAATGACATGTATGTAATACATTTGCAAGGCTATACTGATGAATGTAAAATGAATGAAACTTTAAAATTTAGCGGAGACTCCTAATATTTCTGGAAATCTGGATATGTGGGGAGGATAGCTTTAGAGGCTACAGCATTTAGGCCTCATCGGGCTTCGGTACTTTTAGTATTTAATTTATACCATAGATCATAACACCAGTATGCTATGTTTTCTTCTCATTTTTATATTAAGATATTTATCTATGCTTTTTGTTCTAAATTTTAATAAGTAATACTTTCTGGGATAACAAATAAAATTAGTATTATTGTATGTTTTCGAATTGTACATTTATTTGATTACAACGCCGCACAAAAAAGCGGTCTGTACGTTTGACCGGACCCACCTAATTTTACGTATTTAAACGCAATGAAATCGAATCTGAAGTCTGTTTAACTCAGATATCCTCAAAATTTTGAGTAAATTGCAAAAAATTACTTGGTAATCTTAAAAAAATCAAAATCAGGGAAAATTTTTTGTGACCTTCATCTATTGTGTTTCTTCTGAATTTCGATGCGCTGAATTTGAATATTGAGTTTATTGAACTGCATCACCTACAAATTTGGCAAGAATCGCGAAAAATAACTGGAAAAGACGAAAAATTGTTAGAATTCGTCTTTTTTAAAAAATTCGTTCAAGTTCAAATTCAGTATGTATGTAAATGTATTCAACGACATACATAATAAGCTCACTTCAATGCCAATCAAACTTGATTTATTTTGCGCTGACTAACGTGCTGCTTTACAATTTTTTGCAATTTACATACAATTTTGAAGATGTTTGAGTTAAACGGACCAGTTTCAGAGTGTCAAATACATTAAAAATACAGACCACTTCTTTTTTGTGTGTCGGTGTTAGTATCTATTAAGTTCTTCCCAGCTATGTATCTATCTAGGATGAATTTACTGTTTAAATAGCATTATTTCAGTGCTTTTGTTGTTAATCGTTAATGAAATAACTGTAAAGGAATATTATTTACATGAACTTAACAATATTAAGGGAATCTCGTGTAAAGATATAAACAAAATTTTTATTTATTCTTAAATTTAGCTTTTTAGAACTTTGTATTTCATTTAACAATTAGGAAATTAAAAATATGTGACAGAACACTCATTTAATATATATAGATAGTGTCGTTCTTTCCAATTTTCTTCAATAACTTGACTAAACAACAGAAATAATTAATAAATATACAAAAAAACGAAATACATAACTTTACAAAAACAAGTAAACAGCAAAATTATTTTATTATTGCCTTGAAAGTAAACAGTACCAATCAAGTAGCTACACTATTTTAGGTGTAAAAATTAAATTAATATTCAAAGCAATTAAAAGTACTCAAGGTTTAATTATTCTATGCAGAATTTCACATCGCACTTAATATTCTACAAAAAGAAATCTACGGAAGAATTTATTATATCAGTGGATGTTAAGAACTCATAAAATATAACCATAACCCCGTGGTACCCTGGTAATGTAAATTTAATACATGGAGAAAATTTCCTGTTCCTGCAAAACATCGTCATCAAATCGCGTAACTTTAATAATGGCATCGTCAAACAAACATGTAAAAGTACAAATTTAAAAAGTTCATCCAAAATTCATCAACTTATTCATACAAATATTTGCAAATAACCATACTTAAAACTGACTCTAAATTGAAATATATAATTGGCTTAATGAAAGAAAAGAAATCAATCAGAAATCTACCTTCCTTCTGTTCTTTTTTCATAAAAAAATAATAAATGATAATAATAAATAAATAAACATTACTCAGTTTAAATATTTTCAACTGTAATTTTTGAACTTAATATATTCCGTTTATTGTTTTTATCGTGTTTGCTCTATTTTGCAATCAATATCCAATAAGTTCCCCAGAAGTATAGAAAAAGTGAACAATTTACAATCTAGTCTAGTCTAGATTGTAGGTGTAAACTCTCAGTTTAAAGTAAACGTCAAAAATATAATGTTTTGTAGTAGCAATAGAAGGCTAGCATTACTTTCGTTTTTCAAGGGAAAAACTGATTGTCACTAGGGGGATAAGAGAGATAATTAGCAAGCAAGATATTCAAATTGTATCTCGGTACGCTTAGTAATTAAATTTAATGCACATTTATGTAACATGTCACAAGCAACTGCTAACAGTTACCATTACATACTGACCGAATAAACAATTAATAAGAAAATGTGAGCTTTTCCAACATGAACTGGTTATGGAGAATGTGTATAAAGGAGAACTGATAGCGATACATTTACTTTGATTGGTATAACGTAATAGGACCAAATATGGTATTTCTATATGAAACTAAACATAAAGGATTGATGCAGTCCTAAGTTGTATACATATAAATACTTTTAGACAACCAGAAGACCAAAAATAGGTTTAAATATTTCTATTTCAATTCCTCAAATATCATATTCAGTCAGTGACCTTTAAATTGCATACAAAATACTTTATTCCTAGTAGGTTATAACAACTAATTAGCTTTAATCTTCTAATTACATTAACAGAAAGACAAAAATAAACTCAAACAATCCGATTGTAATAGATCAATTATCTTATTCATTCCGTGACCTTTACATTTCATTCAAGATGCTCAAAATCCGGTTGCTGGTAACGGTTCTGTTTGTAGCAACAAAATGACTTGAAGAAAGTTAATAATTTCACACGATTATCTAACCTAGTGAAATAGAAGTGATGATGTGAGACTCGTATATTTTTACTGTTTTATGTAACAACACCAGCGTGATTTACTTCCGCCAAAATATATTTTTATTAAAAATTTTATGGAAATATCAATTAGAAATTTTAAAAAAATATGAAAGTTTCGGTGAACAACACGCGGTATTTTGAAAGTGAAAGTAGTAGTAAAATTAACGGCGAATTTACTGATTTTTTATTCTTGTTTTCAAATTTAGCACCTGTTATTTTTATTAAATAAAAATAATTTATCTTTAATTCTTATGTTAATAAGTACTTACTTCTAGATGAGGGTCTAAGTGACCATGGGGTGCTTCCCTTTTAACAATGGTTCTACTTTCTGCTACACCAAAGATGGCAGCTAGAGAAATTAGAGCAGCTATTGACCAAAAAACCTGCCTCATTTTGCTGGAACAAAAAAGACCGTATTAGAAACTTAACCAGTTTACACTTCTTCTCTATATTAGGTATTGTATACACTACTGGTATTAAGCCAAAGTGATATGCCGATAGTATAAATCACATGTAAAGGAAATAATAGTTTCATTTTGTTAATATACTTCCTGATATTATTAAAAAACAACAGGTTAGCTATTAACACGTGCAGAAAAAATATTTGTCAAAATAGTATAAATATAAATATCTTCAGTCTTGGTAGAGATTTTCCTTTTCCATGAATCGAGACCGAATTTTTATTGAAGAATTATCGGTGCACACACTGAGAACAAATTTAACTAAAACACTATTTGCAATAGCAACAAGCACGTTTCAACTGAATTAAAAAATGGCGTCAAGCATGTAAACAATAAAAAAATAACAAAACTTCTTACACTATCCTGCGTCGAGTCTTAACTAAGGAGTGAATGTGATAATCTCCTTAAGTTCTTCTTATTTCTAAGCGCGTATGTAGGTCGTAAATGGTCGAGACTTGACGAGAAGTGCACCGAGGGGAGACCAACGAGGTCAAGGAGGGTATGGCGCGCTGATATGGGGTACTGCCTCTTAAAATTCATGCTCCCCAATTCGGCATGGATGCAGTGTTATATAATTTTTGGAACTTGAACTTGAAATCTGTTTTCCGACTCTTGTTTAGGATGGCATGAAGATTATACAGAAAAATAGTTAAAAAATAACCTGGCAGAATTGCTGAATATACTATGTAGAAATTATTGGGGATGAGTCTTAATTCAAATACAATGCTTTTAAAAATATTTATTGAAGTAGGTAGGTATGTAAATAGTACGCTTTTGCTTTATCTACTGTTTAAAAAAGCTATTCCTACATATTTTTCTACTGCATGTTCAGTTATTTTAGTAACTTTTACATAAACCATTGATTTTGGTTGACAAATTTGCACAAAAAGATGTTTATAAGTATACAGAATGAAATATACTTATGGAATAAATTCAGTAATACGATACTTGTAAATATTACAGAAAAACATTGGAGCAGATAAAGATATTTTAGTGACACATAATTTGTTTTATTTCACAAACCTTTAATGCCGTTAGATGTTGAGTAATGGCACCATATGTATTTTTTCTAATATAACAGAACTTATATTTTTACGGCAATATTACTTTTAAGGTATTTCAGAAATTTTTCTTTAGTTTAATTGGGTATTTTGCCACACTTTTGAAAAATAAAGATTAATTTAATAAATTCTTGCGCCAAAAGTATCAGCCAAGGGTTATTATGTGATACTAAATTTACCGAACCAAAAAATTTCACATTGAAAAGCCAGATAATAAAATATAACAAAAATTTCGTTACTACTGCACACTTACGTATTTTTTTATGATTAAAAAAACCATTTTCGTTCACAAAAATTAAGATCGTATTAAGAGTAAGTCAATTTTGACAGTTTAAAATTAGTTTATCCACTTTTATCCACAATATGAAGACTAAAAACAATAAAGTATCACTTTATTCACTAGTGGGATAAAATATCTTTATTTCACTGGTAGAATAATGAAAAAATAATAATTTATAATAAATCAAAGTTAATTTATTTACTTATTAGATATCATTAACATTTATAGTGATAGATATTTCGTTTTATCACGTTTCACTTCATTTCTAATAATATTGTCATCTGCCGAAGTTTGTGAAGAATTTGCACAAGTTACGGATGTCTCTTCTTGTAAGAAACAGCTATATTTTTCTTGGATTTGCCTTGCAATATCAAATTTGTGTTTCATTGAGTACTAAGAAATATCAAGTCGTAGGAATACTTTTTTATAAATTCCAATAATTCTGACTCCCCAAATATGATTGTGATGTGATTATGGATAAAACTTTATATTGCATTCGTATTTTAATTGCCTTTTGTCCTCTTATGAATATTAAACCCTCGAACTACGTTATTGAGTTTAAACATCCTTGTGTGGATGAAATGCTACTTAAATACTTATACAATAAATAAATATTATCTGCTTCCATATAGACTTATTTCCATTAAACGAAATAATCCTGGTCCCTTTGATTACTTTTTGTGGCATTATCCTCATCCTGTAAAATTTTTGTCGAACCCATTGAATCAAGTGTGTTCGAAACTTTTGGATTTATCAAATTCCCGTCTTTTATATAATTTTTATGTTCCTCAACTGTAACATTCATAAACCGATATGTTTCTCAACATTATGTTGACAAGTTATGCTACAGATGCAATTTTTGAATTTTGTATATATTTTGGTCATGTATTTGATAAAAAGGATCGTAAAGTATTGGTTGTTTGGAAAACGGTCCTAATGTCAAATTTGTTACCGATTCTTTTTAATCTTCCTGATAATAAAGGAATGTATGGAATTGTTTTTGTATGATTAGTTTATTTTATTTGTCTTAAAGTGTTTGCTTTATCTGTAATATTTTTAAATGTTCTGTCAATGTTCTGGAGGGTATTCATTATATATTAAAACATTTTTAATAAATTTTAGTTCGTTGTTAAAAATTTCGTTGTTTGATGAAATTAATTTTGCTCACATCATCATAATCATATAAACATTTAACAACCTTTCTTAATATTAATGTGATGGTTAGATCTACAAACAACGCAACAAATAGAAAATTAAAACATACCGCTATTATTTTGTTGAACAGATATAAGTATGTGTCAAACTATTCAGTAAACATTGATCATTGTTGGTTACAGTTGTATCAAGAAGAAGTAAGTAACAATAAAATAAAATCATTTAACATCTCTATGGAACTATATAAACTGCTCCAAGTATTGTCCATCAACTTATTGGCACATTTCCATAAAAGAAAACAGAAACAAAAAAACATTAGAATTGATGTATGCAAAAACGTTACATATACACAAAAGCACATTATCAGGAAGTGGGAAAAACATTTCACTATTATTTCCCTTATTTTTATTTTGAAACATGTAATCAATATCAGCTGTTCAAAGAAATATTGTATGGTAATATTCTTAATAAGCTTATTCTACACAGTTTCGTATATGTTCCATTTTTATCGATTCTCAGCTGATAGGTAATAGCCATGTGCCATTTCTCAAAAGCAGCCTTTATCTTTCCTTGAGAGACATTAATTTTCATTTTGCACTTATAACACAAACTACCACACAGGACAATATTTAAATGATACACATTACATCGAGTGCTGCAAAATAGCAAGCGATCCAGCAATTTGATAATCCATTTGGTTTATGCGAATGCACACTATGGGGCCTGTCTCTAAATTCGGCAGTTTAATGTGGTGGATCATTTCTGCATTTCTGCTTGTACCAATTCTTTAACATTTGTCTTTAATACTTTTTGCTATGGGTACATTTTTCAGGCATCTTTGTTCCTTAAATAGTTCTTAATATTATTGTTAGCAGTGATATTGTGACAAGTCATTTATACGTTAGTAATATACATAATATTTCTTTTCTAAATAATATCAAATCTTAATATTTGTTATCGGGATAGATGTCCGACTTATATCGAAGTACTTCAACTTTTCCTTGAAACACTGAAAGTAACAGTTCACGTAAAACAATTGCAAAGAAAATGGGCATTTATTGAAGATGATGAAAACATTAACTCCCTCTTCAAGAAAATCCTCCGGTTTCTTCACGGACAATGGTATCAACCATGCAACCACGTTAAAGTGTTTCCAAAAAGAATAATTTTGTGAGCATATTAATAACTTATTTGGTACACATGCTGTATCGTTAGAGAATATCCTTTTTTGTGACGATCCAAGATTTACTTAAACGGAGGTGGTAATCGTCAAATTTGTAGATACTGGGCTGCCACAATCACTCGGCAAGAAGTCAACGTATGGGCAGATATCAATGATCGTGTAGTGGAACCTGTCTTTTAGATAATCTTACTGGACAAAAGTAATCAAAACTTCTCAGAGTTGATTTTATTCGTTTCAGCGCTTTTGTATCCGAATCAAGAAAATGCAAATATTCCTATTCACACCATCTCCAACAGAACACAGGATCAGCTCGTCCAGTTCGCAAATATTTAAAAAATATGCCTATAAAAACTAACAATAAAATGTATTTGTCAGAAGTTTGTTTGGTAGCAAATTCTGTATCTTTTTTTTTTGTAAATCTATAACATGAAAAAGAATGGAAGTTATTATATAAATAATTTAAAAAATGATAAATTTAAATAAGAAATTACATAAATTCTGTGTAAATTAAATAGATTTTTTTTGAAAATGTAATAGGTTTTTTGGTTTACACGTTTGTTCACGTAAATAATAAAATAAACAGTAGTTACTCCTACTACAGCTTAATTTCTAATAGCTATTACTTACAAAATTAATAAATGGTTGAAAAAGTATGTTAAAACCTAAATAACAAACTAATTGATAAGACATATCTGTTACAGTTTTTTTTTTAATTTTGAATAAAATATAATAAAATTATTGTTATTTTATTCTGTGAAAAATCATTAAGAAAATATCTAACTAATAAGCTCTATATTAAATAAATCAGTTAAGGGTTCTTTCATGGAATTGTTTTTGCGTGACCACAGATCTCACACTGAGAAAAATAGGTAAATAAAATACAAAAAACATGCTTCTCAATATGTTACTTCTTGTTAGTTGATATTTTGAAATTTTCTTTTTCAAACCTACAACTGATGTTTGTTTCTAAATATATTTAACAGTTTAAGTTTATTTTGGTGTTTTAAATAACTAAATGCTTCTAATATTGTATTTACAGAACTCTACCAAAACATACTAATATTATTTTTCTGTTTAAATAATTTGAAATTTATTTATGTCAGTTAAAAATGGAATATTGAATACTTATTTGTGAAGGTACTGTTTTTTGTAAAAAAAAAAACACAAAAAGACATACAATTCATAACCTCAGTTATGCTACATATTTATTTCATCCCTTTATTCAAGATACATTGCAAACCTCAGAATAACATTCGCTTAAGACTACATTTAACAATTTAAGTACCTATCTTGAGGTCAAATTAGAACGTTTATTAAAACTGAATATGGAAAAACTGAAATTAATGAATATGTTGTAATTTGTGTTATATAATATGTTTCTAACGTATTGTAAAAGTGTGACTAGGATAAAAATTTGATAAAGTAACAATGTAATTATAGTATTATTAAAATTTTTCTGGCATAATTATTTTCTTAATTCAGATTTACTTCCTTGAATTACGATTTTATAAAGAAATATATGCTGTATGTGACTTTGTAAAACCTGTTGACGTTATCAGTTTTAAAACTTCATCGAAATACTGATATACTATTGAATATATTTTTATTTTTTTCAAATAATAGTGTTATTAGTTACATTCTAAACTATTAGACAGCCCTTCAAAATTCACTCTGAACCTAGATTAACATGAAATTAATTATGTAATCTAAATCTGCATTTTAAAGTTTATGAATGAATATACAAGCATATACTTTAGTAAGTAAGCATCGGGAACTCAATTTAAAAAAAATAAATTGACTGTATGAAATAAAGTAAAAAAGTTAAACTTAAATGGAGTGAATATATTATTTTAGCTCAAGTTTAGCCATTATACCAAACTTTTTTCCATTGATCGAATTTAAAAAGAGTGATAATATTAATAAATTATAATTAAATATTAATATAGGTACTTATATATTATAACACTTATTTACACTATGTTATATTTTTAAAAATAAGGTTTTCAAGAAAAAATTTATTAATTAAAACAAGATTTAATAGTGTTTCTATGAAATCAAAGAGTCAGTAGTAGGCTTTGTAGTAATTTTTTTTATCTCTGCTACTGTTTGTTGTTGAAAATGGCTTTAAAATTTACATACAAACAAGTTGGCAAGTTACTTATGCTAGGTTTCTGTGATTGAAACAGTTAAAGAAGTATGCAAGAATATTGTAGGAGGCCAAATGGAGGAATTCCCCATAGAGAAACATTTTCTAATGTTGCAACATGAACTCGAGAAACAGTTTTTGGTTGAAAATCTATTGATTTCAGATCGGGACGTCTAGAAGATTATATAATTTTACTCACTATATTGTATTCTGGACATATACTTAGATAAAAGAAATTGTAATTGGTGTAATGCTGGAAGTACCTATATAAAAATCGAAAAAAATCTTTTTGTTGAGTCTGAAAGCTGTAACAGGGCGTTTTAAATCAATTTCTAGCATAAAGCACTTGTAAAAATTAAGTAACTGTTTATTTTTGTCTTAACAGTCTTCTTGGAACATGTAACAATTTTACATGTCACTTTTATGTGGTCCAATCCACCAGATTTCTGTATTTCGAGTTTCTTAAAGAAAAAGTATGTGCAATTTCAATCTAGAATAGAAAAAACCTATTAAATTGCATTCGAAGAACCTGCAATGTAGCAAATAATAACATTCTAATCGAACAAGACGCCTATTAAGAAATTGATGTCACCATTGCATACATGAAAATGGATATCAATTTGAGTATTTTTAAATTAAATTGCTTACAAATAATTGTTATATTTATTTGCTTAATGATTTAGGTACTGAATGTAATTTTAAAAAGTCCTTTTCCTAGGATAACCCTGACGAGAAAAAATTTAAAATAAGTGTTTGAAAAGAAAGCTTATTTGAGAATAATGTTGGTCCTAGAGAATTATCTTTAGCATTGGCTAAATATTTAGGGGTTCAAACGATAACAAAATTTACTACGCTACTGGTTTTAGCTAAAAACCGTTATTCACATCAAAATATTTTGCCTGTGCTTATTATAACTGTGTACCATGTTTATTTGTTTAGTAAATAATAAAGAAAATTAAATATCCATATTCCAACTAGCCCTATAAAAACGAGAAGACGGGGATACGCCACTGGAAGAAAATATGTCTATACCTTATAGTAGTTACATGATTAATTGAAACTCCAAAGCAAACATAAAATTAGGATATTTCTCTTATTTTCCGTAATATATTTTACTTTTTACAATTACTTATTCAACCATATCAATAACACTGTGCATTTTTTTTTTTTTTTTTTGAAAAAATTGGAAATAATTTTATATGCTTTGATCACATCCAAATGCTTTATAGTTTTTTAAAAATATGTCCGACTATAAGTTGTGAAATAAGTAATTTATTAACGGTTGTAAATTTGAATGGGATTTATTTCCAATTTATTCTTTATTACAGATAACCAGTAAATGGCTAACGATTTACTTCTGTCTCTAATGACTACCCATATCTCTCGCTGCCCTACCGTAATAATAATACCATAGTAAATGTTACTAGAGGAAAATAGAGAATGGTCTGATTTAATAATAATCGTAAATTTAATGAAAGTTACTCTTCAAGAACAATTTTTTATAATACCATATACGGTAAGTCCGGGATAGAAGACGAGTTTAAATCTCATAGCTGGAAAAAAGTTCTGGTACATTTTTTATATATCGTGCCTATAAAATATATAGAATATAGGTAACAAGTAAGGATGTTACGAAAATGTTGTAAATTGTTAAACAACTGGCCATATACCATAAGGGAGATAGTCACTGTGAGATAATACTAATAATAATAATATCTCTACCCCTCATTCTAATCACGAGAATTACTCCAGAACTCGGGAACTTGTGCGGCAGAGGCGGCACATATTATTATTAAGCAGGCTGCATTTGCGACCAGCAACGGCTTACGTTGGTAGGGTCTAACCACCATTCAGTGCAGGAATCAGCAAAACCTGGAAAACCTCATTAATTAGGAGGATGATCAAACACCAACCGGTACCAACCTCTCACATTGATCGAAGCCAACGTTCTTCCACCCTACCATACCCGCAAAAAGGATGTCAATCCTCTCCATAAATATAGCTGATCTACGGTCTACCGGCTGCAGGATCCGAACCCGTGGTGCGGTGGCAAACACGATTCAGGTACTGACGCCTTAAACCGCTCGACCACCGACTGACAGTTCATAATTAGAAATAATTTATTGTTTAATGAAACAAGAAATAAATAAAATAATGCTTTGCAAACTAACATTTTTCAATCTTTGTTCCAGTTTTTAATCGTCTACAAAATTTTCCTTGGACTGACATAAGTCATAGATAGGTATACAGTGTGGAAGAAAAGTATGGAATAAATTCATTATTTCTAAAACAATGAAGTTTCATGAAATTTCCTCGAACACGGCGATTTTGCTTTTTAAAAATACTCTTTTTTTCTAAAACAACGCATTTCCGACGTTCATTTGTTTTCGCGTGATGACGTCTTCGGATATTTTTTTAAATAGAACCCCTATACTTTTTCATCGGATTCTTGTAGAGCTTAACTTGCTGAATTCAAAAATGTATAATTTCAATACTTCATTCCTTCAACTTTCCGAAAAAAAAAATAATAACCGATCCAATAAAATCGGCTTGAAAAAAATGAGAATATTCCCATTTGTGTCTGTGATGGGCTGGTTGAGAGTAAAATGGATATAGTGAATTCATCAGCAGTATCACAGTTGACAGGTGTCAATTCTGATTAGATTTTGTTTAGCAGCCAGAAACAGTTTCTGAGGTGACTTGATTTAATTTGTTGTTTTTTCTATCAAAAGATGTAATATTCTATCATGCAATCTAATAAAACAAAATAATAAATTAGGGGGTTAAATACGATTGAGGCAAACAGAATTTAATTATTAATTAATTAATTAGTTGCTTATTGTTAAATTGTTTTAAAAATAAAGAGTCCTTATTTTGTGATGCTGCCGATGAATTCACTGTATCCATTTTACTCTCCACCAGCCCATCACAGACACAAAAGAGAATATTCACATTTTTTTCAAGCCGATTTTATTGGATCGGTTATTATTTTTTTTCTCGGAAAGTTGAGAGAATAAAGTATTTGAATTCAGCAAGTTAAGCTCTACAAGAATCCAATGAAAAAATATAGGGATTACACCCGATTTTTCAAGGAAAGATGGCCGTTCCATTAATTTGTAGAAAATGTGCGTAAACGAAACTATTAACTACTAAAGATTCTAAACTTCAATGTTTGTTTTACTTACCTTAATATTTCATTTCAGCCAAACAGCTGATGCGAACAACCGAAATACAGATTGATTATGTAACATCTCAAAACTATTTCACTTACCTTGATTTACTTTTTTCAAGGTATTGCAGTAGAAGAACAATATAATTACTTTTTTGTATTATTATAACACAAATTATGATGTATAATATTAAGCATTGGCATTTATCATTAAATCCTCGTATGGCCATATATCACGGATTTACCCTATGGTCAGAATCGTTCCCCAAATAACGATGGTCTACCAAGACATCTCGTAGTAGCCTCTGACTGCTCAGTCTAGTCAAAGCCTTTGCAGAGATACCACTGAAGATACCGACAGTGAAGAGCGTCGAAATGTTTGAAAGCATGCGACCAGTTAGAGGCTGCTACGAGACGTCTCGTGAAACCACCGTTAACTGAGTAGCGGTTCCGATCATAGCACCCCTAATACCAACAAAATGAACTGAAACCAATATGCTGGATGTTTAATGTAAATCACCTTATACATATACATATACCTGGTGCATTATTTCAAAGGAGTAATAGATAGATAACATGAAAATGAACAATTTTCATTAAACATCCATGTGGTCTAAAGTGTGGTTTTTTCCGAGAAAACTGAAATCAAAGAAATAGAGAGTTTTGAAATTGGTCTTGTTCTGTAGAGGAAAGCTAACTGTAAATGACGTTTCCTTGACGCTTGTTAGATTTACATCACTCCTGAAAAATCTAAAGTAAACAATTAAGTTTACACATCAACGGCGTCACCAAACATTTACGGGTTTCGAGCTTATTAACCCTTATTAGTATGTCATAGACGAGGCAACCGTATCTACATCTATATACGAGTTCCAACAATGAGGCAGAATGACGTACCACTTGAGAAGGGTTCAAAGAACACAAAATTATCAAAAATAAGTTGACGTTGCTTAGACCTAGTACTTCAATAGTTTACTTTAGAAATTTTATAAACTCACTAGTGTCATTCTTTCATTTTTTGTAGAATATCGTCTGTTTGAACGGCTGCCGTCCACCACCACCCAGTTACACCTGCCTGCGTACTCCGTGGCTATCACCCTTCAACGCTTATAATACACTGCAACATCACTAACAGTTACACATTAACATTTATCGTAGCCCACGGTAGAGTGCATTTTCCTTTACAACCACTGCACCAGGTTTCTTATGTTGCAAAATAGATTCAAATATCTATATCCTCACGATAGTGTCGTGCTCTACTCTACTTCCAATATCCGCTATTATTAGGCGCAGACGCCGTCCTTTTACAGGTGACATTAATCCACTCAAAAATCCTTTAAGAAATGTCTGCCGTGTGCTTTGGATATTTTAATCGTGCCATTGTGCCAAACTTTGGCCACCGTATGACCTTCATTTATCTATGATCTTGTAATATATTCTTCGATTCAGATGTTGACCTAGTATTTGTATTAAATTGTGATTTCGAGTTATAAAACGAACCCTTTTAGATATTCTAGGCAAAATTTCATCTTGTGAGTCAGCAACCCAAATGTGTTTTATTGTCGGAAGCTCTTTTTAAAATACCATCCATGAATTGTTATATAAAGCGCGTATTGTGTGCCGTCATCAACCTACATATGCTTCATTCCATGAGTTTCCACTTCGCAGTTGTATGTTTTTCTTTGTCACTCATTATTGAACGATATACGTAAACTACTCACGGATACTCTTTTTAATGGACTACATATTTCAACCACACCACTTATACTCATATTTTGGTGTCGCACCCTAATCGTTTCATGGACATTTTTTATCATCACTTGTTAGATTAAGGCTCGGATTAGTGTGTTTATGATTTTGAGAACAACCTGTAGAACTTGAATTATTCTGCATTCTTCACAAAGTCACTAATAAATTAATTACGATCACAATTATTAAATTAGCTGAATACATGCTCTATGGTACCTTTACTGATGGAATCGGTGAATCGGTCACGACATAGTTACCAATAGAAATCCAGTATTTGCTGCGCAGAAGCTGTGTAATCGGGTACGCCCTGCGAGATATGCGGAACATACAATTTTATATCAGAAATATATGGACATTGTTTCTATTTGTGTTGACTGCTATGAATTGTGAGCGGGTTCATAAAATGAGACTATTTTGAAACCGAACTATAGTGTCATTAGTTATTCAATGCTTGGTCTGAAAATAGCCACAATTAAAAGCGACCCACTATACTGTGGATACCATTGAAAGCTCCGTTCGCTTACGATCATTTACAAGGCAGAATTTCAGGAAACTTCAACTCTGTGGGTTAATATCCAGATCAGCATAGAATTACACCTGAAAAACCTATAGCAAACAGCTAAGTTGATTCGTTAGCACCACTACCAGACATGTACCACTTTAAGTTTCTTAGATCTATCAGTATACCATAGATGGTTCACATAAGGATATGAGTACGTAAGACGTAGCATGTGTGAACAGCCAGTGTTGGTTGTTGGTTGCCTCACCTATGACATACTGAAGAGAGCTAGCAAGCTCAACACTGGTGTGTGTCTGGTAGCACTACTGGCGACTAAACTTGGCTGATCGGGGCATTAGCCGACAGAGTAGTTACTTCCTGAAATCCGCTTGTTGTTTAAAAAAATATTTTTTATTTAAGTCTACTCATGGTTGACTTAATTTTTAAGTCGTAACCTTGAAATAATTCAATATTCAGTAGCTATGCCACAAAAATTCTTTGAAAAAATAATAAAATATCGTGCATTTAATATAATATTGTAAGCATCATAATCGTATACAAATGTGTAATTGAAATGAATATTATTCAGTTTAGTATTATAGCGGTTAGTTTACCACAGTCGGCAATGTCAAGTTTAGTAAAAGTAAAGTATTACATAGTCTTTACTAGAAACATATTTATTTCATTTTTAATTCTATATTGCATAACGAAATATCCGTATTAGTTTTCAAAAATATGTGTTATACAAACACTCGTATTTGAAAAAACTCAAAACTTATTTTTGAAGTGGTGGAAGTATGGATATAGTTAAATATCTGACACTGTACTTCAAAATGTCTTGAATTTCCAATTGCAATTAATATACAATAGATAAATCTATTTATAGATATTATCTAGTATATAAAATTTTGTAATATGATAGCACCTCTCTGTTTGGAAATTTAATTAAAATAATGACTTAAACTCTACTTTTCATATCTGAGACTTTTCATCTACTACGTATATATAGGTTTTGAGTATAATACTATTATTTTACTCAATGATATAGGTAAATAAAGTAAGATAAAGCAATAAACTAGCAATTTCGAAATAATTAATGTAATGAGAAAGGCATTAATACCATGATGTTATTATCACACTATTAATTAATAAGTACATTTGGACTTTGTCACGTGCTTCTTACATTCACATTATAATAAAATCTTATGATTGATTAACTATAATTCATACATGGCTTTCATAATATACATTTTATACACAGTGTGTACACTGTATATACTAGGCAGATATGTTATGTTCACTTTGAATAAGAAATATACAAATTCCACAATTTATTTAGAGTTTATCAAGAGTTAATCTTTCGATTTAATGTTTTAGATATAAGATCGGTTGAATTAAGACTATCCATTTTTCGTTTTGAAGTTGGACAAAAACTTGAAAACGACATTAGCCCTGATCAGTATGCCATAGGTGAGATGACCGACAATTGAACTGGCTGTTCCTTCATGTGTAGGTTCACATATAAATCACACAGCTACTGCAGGTGTAATTCAATGCCGGTCGGGGCATTAGCCCGTGGAGTAGTTGTTTCCTGCAGTATCATTTATAGATTTAATGCCGCATCGCCCAGGGCGAGAAGTCTGCAGTTAAGTACCTACGACATTGTAGGTCGCTTCCTGCAAGTCGAGCCACTTAGGCCGAGCAGGAAGTAGCAGACCAGTAACATCTCATCTTGTATATGTTGTTGATGATAATAATAAATATAAACTGCTCAAACATTATTCCAGCTTTTATTATTTTGTTGAAAATAAACTCGTTCGAAAAAATATCATCTGTTTAATATAAACAAAATATTTGTTAATTTCCTACTTCCTGATGTAGTAGCCTAGTAATAGGTACTTGCGTATGAATTGATAACTGACGTCAATGTATTTCAGTACTTTTGAGAGATAAGTTTGAAGATAATATTTTTAGAATGATTCCTGTATGGTTTTTAAAAAACAATTTATTGCGAAATTAAAATGCAAATTTTTCTAGTAAATAATGCTTCTAATATATACGACTACGTTTTACTATAAACAGAAATCAGAGCAGCCAAATATCTGTTACCAATTAAAATCAATTAATCTGTACCAGGAAATGTAGCAGGAGATTAACCGCTCCAGTATCAAAATCACTACAGTTAGATTGTACGTATGTAATACGGAAACATATTAGGATATTAGAAATATGGAGGCAAGGATATTTATTTAACTATTAATACATAAACTATCACAATTCGTTTTGTAAGACACGAAATTTATATCAAATTAATTTATTTTGAGAACCTTTCACATATATAGGTTGTTACCCCAGCGTGTTACAAAGACGTGGATCTATTCTAGAAACAAAATCAATCAAAGCTTTTATCGGATCCGTTTTCAGGGATATTTTTTTTATAATAAATATAAATATAACTGTAAAATTTTGGGGAGCAATTTAACTATAACCAGTAGCATAGATGTCCAGTAGGGGACAAGAGGGTTTTAGTTATCTCAAGTACTAATTGTCACAAGTGTCTAAATTCCATCTTTCGATATAATGAAGAAGTAAATAATTCGGCCAGTAAATCTGAATGGCAGAAGGGCACACATCAGAAAATTTTGTTACATTACGGCCATTATTGAGCATGCGAGGCATCCTTATATAATTCTGGTAATAATTAAATTTTTAGAAAATTTTTAATCATTATTTATCTCCTCTTAACTGATTTATTCAAACATGATAGTATGATCGTGTAGGTAGGTCATTCAGGTACCTTCTGTATACAACATATTGTTGACGACTGTTACTTTATTTTACTAAAAATATTGAGATATTATCAATATCAATAATTTTTGAAAATATTGCACTTAAATTCAAACTCATCCCTTTCTTGGTGTAAGTTGTCATATATGCATCGCTTATAAAAAAATGGAATAACATTTTTCATTTAATGTTTATTTCATTTCTATATACATACACTATAAAAAAATAATTACACATTTTAACACAAAAGAACACAATACTGTGTTAGTCGAGGTCCACACGGAATTGTGTATATTTTTACACATTTCTCTGTATGTAGCAGTGTGTTAAAGGTTTAACACAATTCACTGTGTTAATGTAACAAAAATCATGTGTAACTTTTACACATTTCAGTGTTATTTGTATCATTGGAGCTGTAGGCTTCACACATTAACATGTTAATTTTACTGTATAATAATAGGTATTGATATGGAAGACTCACCTACCTTTTTAATTTGTTAATTATGTTCCTGTTTGCTTTTGAAATAATTTTTAATAAATATAATTTTTGAAATACTTTTATTTTACACTTTCTAGAGGTTCTGCCTATCGTCGAAAATGCATTGAATATAGCCTGGAATGTTCTATAGAACGTCAGAATATATGTATTAAAAATAAAAACAAACATGAACATAATTAACAAGATAGGTGAGATTCCCTATCAATATATAGAATTTTCAGAATTATGGTGTAATTACGAAATAAAAGATATTTTACTTTTTATGATTTTATTAAAAAAATAACATTCAGTTTAAATGAACAACAGTCAAGTCTGGTTACAAAATATATATGTATTAAAATTAACAGTATAATAGTAACATATTCTAATAAAGGACTAATAATGTTCTAGTAAATCATAATCAATGAAACAATAGACAAAGATGTATTTAGGCACTACATAATAGTAGTTTACGAAAATTAACTGGTAGTGATCTGAACATATAATTTTCTTTCTCTAATTCTCTTATCTAAAACGTCAGAGTAAATTCCTAATATTTTTAATAGTTATATTCCAATTAGTTTTAGCTTTATTACAATTATCAGTAATATTTGTTATAGTTAGGCGAGTACTTACCATTTTCCTTGATTAAACCTCAATTTAAATTTAAATATTCTCCATTTGAACACAGTGAATGAGAGGAAACTGTACACAACACCGCTACATGACCAATATGGCGTAGTGACGTGTGTTGGATCAGCTGATACACTGCAGCTGCGCAGTTGTGCTCAACAAGTCAGTAGTAGAGATATAGAACACAATTAAGTTGTGTGCGTGTTAAGTTTACACAAAATGGTGTACTTTTAACACACAACTGATAAATATTACACAAATTCAGTATATTTTATTATAATACTAGTAATTTTAACACATTTTGTGTAAAACGTACAAAAAAGCCATAGTGTGTAAAACTATTAACACGGAATTTTTACACATCCTAAATTACACACTGGAAAATCTCGCTTACACAGCAATTTTATTTGCAGTGTAATACAATTGACGAATGTTATTTTATTTTAATTAAAAAACTGTGATTTATTAATATCAATAATTTTGAAAATATTCTACTTAAATTCAAATTTGTGACAACTAGACCCCCCATATATGTGACCTTAGAAAAAAAGTCTGTGTAGTGCGTGTGTTAACTTGAAGCACAAAAATCTTTTTTTTTTCTCAAAATATATTTCACAAAATAATAATAAATAATTAAAAATATATTTTCCTCTTATTGCAATTATAAATATTTAGCTGTGTGCTACCGGGTGACTTTTAATATTTATTATTATTTAAATACCAAAATTTGATGTCATATAATAATTAATGGTACTGAACACCAGGTCTTTGTCTAACTGACACATAATGCTCACGACACACTCTTTTGATCATTGGATGTATCTCCTTAACTGTTAGATAGCTACATCAAATTATATATTGTCAAATACGTACTCATGGTCCCTTCTGTCGGGTTAGACAGACTAAACAGCTAGGATTATTCGTCGGATACCTCACCTATGGCATACTGATGAGAGCTAATAAGCTCGAAACCGGTATATGTCTGGTGGGCTTCTGACGAATGACTCTAGCTGTTGCTATAGGTTTTCCAGGTGTAATTCAATGCTGGTCGGGGCATTAGCCCGCAGAGTAGTTGTTTCTTGGAATTCCGTGTTTGCAAAATATCGTTTCTCGCCGAACGCGATAAAGGTCGACAGCTGTCAATGGTGTCTACTGCATGTAGAACGCTTCGTGTTTGTGACATTTTCAGTCCGGCATGGAGTAGCGAATGTCCGATAGATGTAGTTGGTTCTACACCGCGTATATTGTCATATCTGAAAAGTTTTGTAGTATGTATATAGAGTCAATGTACGATTTATTATTATTATTATAATTAAGAATTCTTTTTTATTTGAAGAATATATTCTTACTATTAAATAAATATTATGCGATATAGTTAAGATACATTAACACTTTTGCTAACTAACAGATGTCTCTAAATTACACTTATTCTTCTACAAGTGAAAGTTAATTTTAAATATACTAAAGTGGACTTGAATAAAGTTAACAATAAGTGTGACGGAACATGCATAGTATCTTTACATCCACCGTTTTATAATTCAGTTTATCATCAGTCTTTGAATTGTTCAGGAGCGATATGTATGTCTAAAATATAATAAAAGCCTTTGTGTAAGTATACACACAAATTTGTAACAGCATTATCTGATGATTTCATTAAATGTCCTTATTGTTTTTCCGTTTCTTTATCCTATTCCTTCCCACTATGTGTTTGTTCCTTAGCAGATTTATTTTGTACAAAGTCCAATAGTCTGTTAGATGTTATTTACGTTAATTCTCTTGTATTTGACAAACGTTCACCAAGAAGGTGGCACTTGCATTCACACAGGATACACTACACCGACAGTTATAACTCTGACAGATCAATTCTCTAATTTTTCCTAGTTCGATTTTATTCTTTTTTAGCCTTTATTGAATTGAGGGAATTTGCTTGTTTGTCCTAGATTAAAGTTTACGATTCACATTGTTCTCGTATGTTCCGTATACCCTTTACTTTGTGGTATTTATTTTAATTTTAATTATATTTTGACATTGTTATTCTGAAGTGCAGTTTTTTCGTTAAAATTTGCCTGTAAAGTTTAGTTTATAAGCTTCTTACAGTAACAAATTATAGACAACTAAATATTTGGAATTTGTAGTTACAATAATACTGAAATTCAAATTTTAAGAATTCCAAACATTTGTAGATAGTTGCTTACATAATTTGTCACAGTTAGAAACTTTTAAATATACCTTTACGGCTATATTAAAAAAAACTCCTCCTGAGCTTAACATTGATAATAATAATAATAATAATAATATCTCTACCTCTCATTCTAATCACAGGCACTAGCCCAGAAGTCGAAGACTTGTGCGGGAGAGGGGGCGGCATATTATTATTAAGCAGGCCGCATTTGCGCCCAGGAACGACTTACGTTGGTAGGCCCTAACCACCATTCAGTGCAGGAATGAGAAAAACCTGGAAAATCTCATTAATTAGGCGGGTAGTCAAATATCAACCGGTATCAATCTCTCACATTGACCCAAGCTAACATTATTCCACCCTACCATACCCGCAGAGAGGGTGCCAATCCTCTCCACGAATATAGCTTATATACGGTCTACCGGCAGCTGGGCGCGAACCAACTCCGATCTAGTCACCTCGATTCAAGTACTGACGCCTTAAACCGCGCGACCACTGACCGACAAATTCAGTTCATTAAAAGATTTATTCCTAACATTTGTATCGATTTTAGTCTAGTAAAGCTCTATTTGATTCTATTCAATATTTAACATAGATTTTAAATATGATTTGTCACAAAACTCATTGAAACTTTCTAATAATATTATGTATGTAAAAGTAGTTACTAAACAGGAATTATAAAACAGTCGAAGGTCATATGAAGGGTGTTTGAACTTGACATTTAGTAAGCATTGTAGTATGTGTATTTAATGAAAGATACACTCTAAAATTAAAATATGTAGGTACCTACTCCAACAATGTGAATAAATAATTTTGAAATGTATATCACACAGTGAAAAGAACATCATGAACATGTTTTTATTAAAAATCTATCACTATCGTACTGTTTCAATAGTTAAGACTTTGAGAAGAAAGACCTCCAAAGCAATTTGTTTAAAACTGATGTGATATATTTCTTATACTACTAATAATTTTTCAAATACCTGTACTAAGCCAGTAAAATATAAATTTCACTCAGTATCAATATAGTAAGTACAATCTATCGCTATAATAATGGCACTTTTTAAAACCAAATTTTGCGATTTATTTCGAACTGTTGACGTACTAGTAATAAAATCTATTGTCAACATTAGTTCTTAGTTGTTCCACTTTAGAGATCTAATGAAATGTCCACTCAAAACTTGCAGTAGTTCAAAATCTGATTTGAGGAAGTTACATATATTTAATAATAATCAGAATCATATGCAAGTTAAGAAAAGTACCCTCTATCCATATTTTTGTGAAATGTTTAATTTTCTGTTCTTATAAAACACATTATTTCAAATTAAATATTTATTTGAACAATTGTAACACTCTAATGTGTTTACTACAATTTCAATAAAGGAATATTATAAGAAAATAACTAGATTAAAAAACGACTCATAGAAACCATCAGTGAGATATCTTGAGCTTCAGTGTTTTATATTACGAATTTTTAATATACCCGGAAATTTAAAAAATCACTATGGTGTACAATTTATTGGGTTAATGGAACTCCCTTAAATTAATTTTTGAAGTGCTTTATTGGTGAATAGAACAACTAAAAACTGATGCTGACAGTAGATTTTATTACGAATACGTCAACAGTTCGATATAAATTTTCCAATTCGTTTTAAAGAGTGTCATTATCATTTCAATAGATTGTACAAAAAAATATGTGTAGATACTAAAACTGTCCATTCAAAATGAAAGAAAATTCGACTGAAAAATGCGGAGATAAAGATGGTCTGAATAGATTTTGTTATATTTTCGAAGATGTATAATATTTTTTTTTCATATATTTTCAGGTATTAACAATATTGTGTGAAACTAACTACTCTGTGGGATAGAGCCCCAACCAGCGTTGAATTACACCCACAATATCTACCCATATATTCTTTATTATTACCTTTTGTAACATTTTTTACTGTTTAAGAAAGGTATTTTAAGCTAATATATATCCAATCTCCTACAATTATTCCTATCAATGAAGTCATATGCATGTTCTCTGATACCAAACATCTAGGTATGCTAATGAACAATTGCACAGACAAAGCTCTATTCAATAATTATCGAAAAAAATTAATTTAGCTAAATTTACTAACCTAGTTTAATGAAGACACTCTATAACTATTAACCTCTGGAGTGGGAACTGAAATTCAACCACAATAAATGAGATCTGACCTATTTCTGCATTTTACACAGTTATGTAAATTGTCAAAAATAAAAAATTACACTGAGAAAAATAAAACTGTTAAATTTACTCAAAAACTATTAGATTAACAGTTAAATTAACAGTTTTTCAGTTTTGTTAGATTAACAATTTTCAGGAAGGCGAACTAAAAAACTACTTGACTTAACCTAATATTTTATTTCGACGTAAAAATATTTGATAGAGGAACCTAAAAATGTATTTCTTCTATTTCATGTATTCAATATCCGATGTTAATTCTGTTAATTGAAATAAAGATTTCAAACAACAATTACGAAACTGTTCTATATGAACATCATATTGTTAATCTAACGTTCGAAAACGTTAAATTTGGTGTTTGTCTTGGCAACTTTAAAATGTTATAGTGCGCGCCAATATTCTTGGCACAATAAATGACGTCGAATGTGCAGGGCCGAGAGGGATTATCTCTTTTCATCCACATTATTATGATATAGGACCGGACAGCCAAACGCCTTGTCTTTGTAGATATGGGCACCCGGGCACCTTTCTCTAGTTCAGTGTCGATTACGTTTGCGGTCAATGCCGGTGGCTCTACTATGAGCTTCCTTTTGTCTCCTGTCCTGGTAAATCCTGTCGGAAGGGTTTCTCGCGTTCTACTGGATGCGCAAAATGTAACAGGCTAATTATCTAGTGCTCATTAGCTACCTACTCCATGTTGGACGAAGCACGTGCAGTACAAATAACAGCAACGGCTTTCATTGACCAACAAAAATTCTTTTCAAGTAAGAGGATAGATCTTTGAATCAACATTTCATAGTGAGATATACCTCACCTGCACTCTGTTTATATGTGAACATACATATGAAGGAAAAACCAGTTCAATTGTCGGTCATCTCACCTATGGCATACTGATGAGGACTAGCAAGCCCGAAACCGGTCTATGTCTGGTGGTGTGGACGACAAGGGTTCTTGGCTGTTCACACAGATACTGCAGGTGTAATTCAATGCCGATCGGGGCATTCATCCACGGAGTAGTTGTTTCCTGCAGTATCATTTATAGATTTAATGGCTCGTCGCCCAGGGCGAGAGGTCTGCGAGTAAGCTGTAATGTAGGTCGCTTCCTGCAAGCCGAGCCGCTTAGGTCGAGCAGGAAGTAGCAGACCACTTATATCTCACCTGCACTCAGTTTATATGTGGATATACATGTGAAGGAACAGCAAGTCATCTCACCTATGACATACTGATGAGGGCTAACAAGCCCAAAACTGGTGGTGTGGCCGACAAGGTTCTAGGCTATTCACACAGATACTGCAGGTGTAATTCAATGCCGGTCGGGGCATTAGTCCGCGGAGTAGTTGTTTCCTGCAGTATCATTTATAGATTTCATAGTGTTCAACTAAAATAGTTTACAGTTTGAATTAAATCATCGGAAATTGTGCTAAAATTAAAAAGAAACAATATACAGTAATAACACATAGATGAAACAAATTATGAAGCTGAATTAACATCAAACAGGAGGAATTAAGTTGTCAAAAATTTTTTTTTTAGTTTATATAATCAGCGTAATTTTATTTTTATCATCTTTGTTTTATTTTAAGAAAAATATTTTTGCGATAACAAAAAAAAGATCAATCAAGAAAATTGTTGCTTCAAAAGTTTATTTTTTCCCAGTGTACCTTGAAACGTGTAGCTCCAAACGATATAACCATAAAAGATAGTATAATGCTTGTATATTCCCAACACCTACCAGTAACAACAACTGAAAACATCCAAAAACTTTATATTCACTCCAATTGCCTTGCATTATTACAATGTTTGTTGCTCACCATTTTCCTCTTTATCACTTCCATAATCGTAGAATGCCCAAACGACTTCTACAGGGTATCCCAAAATTAACAGAGCAAGAGTAGATCATTGATAAAAAAAATGTAGCCAAACCTTGCCCCAAAAGTTGATGATAAAAAATATACAAGGTGTCAAAAATTTAATTTTTGATATTTATAAATGACTTGGAGATCGAGGATTTTTGGCTGTGAGAAACTCAAATTTGTTTCTAATTTTGACTTCATTTAAGTGAACAAACTTTTTAGTGGCTTAGTTTATCCATCTGACTATTATATTTAAACAATCGATTCTCCTACTTTTTCCTTGTTAAAGTCGTTAGGAGTAACATTTTCGAAATAATCTTATGTGAAATAATAAGTGCGCCCAGTAAAAACTGTTTTGGTTTTAGATACAATGCCTTTCCCGCTGAAAATGCAACAAAATGTTGCTTGAGAAAGTTATTCAGAATGGCAACTAATGGCGACATGAAAAATTTCAAGAAGATCGACCTGCTTTGATTTGCTGAAAATCTAAAGATAACGGTTTCATAAAGCCATGCCTATCATCTTGAAATTTCGCACGTTGCCTTAATTTACCATTTTTGATAACTTTTTCAAGTAACATTTTTTTGTATTTCCACTTTACCTGGAACTAAAACAGTTTTTCCAAAATAGTTAATCATAACGCCTCGAACCAGGTATACTTTTTCCAGTAAACAAATTGTAGGAGAATCGATTATTTCAATAGTCAGATGGATACACTAAGCCACAAAGAAGCTCCACCATTTAAAAGAAGCATAATGTGCCACAAGTGGCGCCCTCTACTAGTGATGTCAAAATTAAATTTGAATTTCTGGCCCCCCAAAAACCGCAATCTGCAAAATATATGTAAATATCTAGAGTTTTCAAATAGTTATTTATAAATGTAGGAAATACAATTTTAAGTTTGACAGCCTGTAGATTGAAAAGAAGCAACATTCGAATAAGGCACATTTGGCTCAATCGTTCTATAATTCGTGTAATTTCACTCACAAAGACACTCCTCGTAGTGAAATCCACAACACCAGAAGAAAATATAATTTATATATAAACTTTCATCGCCTAAGTAAAACATGAAATGGCACATCGTATCTTGGCATCCAGTTTTTTAATGCACTTGCAAGCTTTCATCCTAAACTAGTTTTCCTATGAAACGAGTTAGTTTATATTGGATATAACCATTTTGCTTATTTTAATTTGTAGTATCGCTTATAAAAGGTATGGCACTTATACTAGAGACGCCTTATATAAATGTTAATAAAAGGTGTGTCTCAAACTATTTTATTAAATATGATATACACTGCTTGTTCATTCTTAAAAATGTAAGTATTATAAAAAAAAACCTATTGTTTTTATCACTATCTAATATTTGTGGTTTTTAATCAACATAGAACGGAAGTATTGTTACGTTTATTATTAGCGCAAAATTGCCGAAAAGGAAAAGTTTTATCCTTCACTAAATATATATAATTAATTATACTTATCGGTTTAGCAGCACAAACAAACTTTTGGTTAATTTTATTAATACCATGAAATTTAATCGTATTTAAAAAGTATGCAATTTAGTATATTGCACTGTAAATTCGAACCACATGGAATATTTTGCTGATGAATCAAAAGCAACATATATGAAACATATATAAGATAAAAGTAGACATTTTTTTGTAAAATACATTGTTTTACAGATATCACATGGTAATAATGATTCATACATCAGATTCCCACAAAATAAGTAGGAAAATAGTATATTTATTTATATGATCCTATAAACCTGCCCAAATTATTTTCGGATTTCTTTTTCTGAAGCACTTTGGGCATGTATAAAATTTGTTAAAAAAATTTCTCACCTCAGTTTTGAATAAAGTGAAAACGCAAACACAGTGGCGGTTCAATTATCGGTTGCATATACCACTTAAAATTATTTTTACTGCTAAACGATATACACCTTGGCTTACTGACACTATTAAAGAACTGCAAAAAGAAACGTGATCAGTCTTTAGGTAATTTTAAAA
Organism: Monochamus saltuarius; assembly: GCA_025584915.1. NCBI lineage: Eukaryota > Metazoa > Arthropoda > Insecta > Coleoptera > Cerambycidae > Monochamus > Monochamus saltuarius. The sequence continues at coordinate 55,795,227 of CM046724.1, forward strand.
ATTCTAAAAGTATTCAGGACTGGTCTTACTACAAATCTCTATGTAACTATATACTACTACTACTATAGAAGCAATAAGACGTGGGTTAATGCTCATATCTATAAAAAACAATTATGGAAGACACTTAATCATTTTAATATTAAAAAAATATATAAGTTCTGAGGTTTCTTCTACCCTTTCTAAACCTGATGAAGTTAATCAATATTTTTTATCTTTCTTTACTCCCAAAATAATAATAGTTGCCCAAGCACTTGTGACTGGTATAGGAAGGAAGATGAAGTTTAATCCTGACATTTCATTTCCTTTCATTATGATATCCAAAGAAAAATTTCATAATATTTTATTTAGCTTAAAGTCTTATGCTTATGGTATTGATCACATTAACGCCAAAATGTTTATATTATGCTCGCCTATGTTAGATAATCACTTTGTACCTACATGTATTAAATTGTTCTTTGGATGTAAGATATTTTCCTGATCTTTGCAAAACTACAATAGTTATCCCTTCCAAAACTAAGATATCCTTTATCCTATCCTTATCTTCGATCCATAAGTATAATTCTAGCGTTATCAAAGGTACTTGAATAAATTATATACAGTCTACTTCTGTCTTATGTAACTACAAATAATATTCTAACTACACAATAATCTGGTTTTAAAAAAGGAATTAGTACTGCCACAGTATTGGCAATGGTTACAGACGATATTTTTGAAAATTTGGATGAAAACAGGTTCCTGTTTTCATACAAACCTTTTCTCATTCTGTTAAATTTTTCTAAGGCCTTTGACACTATTGATCAGACGTCTTTGTGAAAAGATATATTACTACAGTATTGATTTTACACCTTTAAATTTCTTTAAATCAAATCTTTACAATCGCCGTCAAGTACTTACAATATATGAGAAGTTCTTTCATGTCGGTTTGTAACCTCCGGAGTACCGCAAGGCTCCGTCTTAGGTTCTCTTTTATTTCTCATTTATACAGCCGACATCTTCAAATCAGTAAAATATTCCAATAGTACAGCTTATGCTGATGACACACAATTATCTTTTTCTTTTATTAATAATGTTTCAGAATCCAGAGACAGAATTAATTATCACCTTAAGTTAATTTTACTGTACTCTGTAAATAATAATCTAAAAATAAATCCTAATAAGTGTAGTGTCATCTGTTTTTCTCCAGAAAACATGAATATTCCATTAGAAACTGAATTAAAATTGCATATAAACAATCAATCCTTAATTCTATAAATTTAAAAAAAATTATCCTACCCCTTGACTCCAAACTTCGTTTTCGGGAACATGTGTCAACGCTGGTTAATAAATATTATCTTGCTTTATAGCTTCTTTATACTAATATTATTTCAACTAATTTTAAATTGAGAAAAAAATTAGAAGAATCATTGGTGTTATCGATTTTATATTACTGTAGTTTTGTATACAGATTCGGAAATTGCGGATATTTACAGAGAAAGTAGAAATTGCCGCTTCCTCCCAGGGAAGGTACGAAGTTTAAGAGGCGCGGCGACGTGCATTGGTCTAGCATTCCCTGCTACTACGGTAATCGGTTCCGTATCGCCAACGCCAAATCGCCATTGCAAATATAACTGTCCGGTCAACTGATGCCAGTGTTGTCAGGTCTCATGCTTTTGCATGAGATCTGACGCATTCCGAGGAAATCTCATGCTCTCATATTTTGATTACAAAATCTCATGCTATTTAATAGACACAAAAGAAATAATAAAATTATTAAAATTACTCTTTGAAATCTACCAAAACAAAGACCTAACGAGAAATAAAGGCAAAATCGAGGGCAAAATTGAATAGATAGAGGTAGGTATCTACAATATTTGGGTACTTGAAATATCTTTTATTGTAGACTGCTCTCTTAATAATTAGCAATGAATACATAAACGGGTATGACAGTCTACGGATATGCGGTGTGTGTGCTGTATTCACGCTGTATTGCAGTGATTCTTAACTCTATTCCGTAAGGGTACCTACATTTTCTGGAAACAACAGATTTTACGACCCGTGAGTCACCCTGCGTCACGTCAACTGCGCCTCAACGTTCGCCCGGCCTAACAATAAAATAAATTAGAAAGGTTACGTGGTTAATAACTTTTAAGTACCTGTAACTACCTACTTACAATGTAATATTATGATAAAATAGCAGAACATAATGTTTTTTAATGAAATAAAAATGGCATTACAAAAGTAATTGAAAATTACTTGCTTCTTTGAAATTATTCTCATGCACTGAATTTTTCCCACCTGGCAACACTGCTTGATGCGAACACGCTGTGGTGGAAGTATGCGTGTAGCATGACACAAATACACGCAAGCGGCAAAACACAATTCACCATCATAAAATCCTCACTTTCCAAATCTGTATTATCCCTGTCTTGACAAAATCACACAATATCGCTTTCAACAAATTCTAAATAGTTGCTGTAGATTTGTTTTTCATTTGAAAAAATATGATAGAAGTTCTGAAAAAATTAAGCAATTATATTAGTTAATCAACGACACCTTTAAATTCCACTTTAGTGTTTTCATTAATGGTATAATATATTCAACCAATTTACAAATTACTTAAAACTTAATGAATATGCTAAAGTCATATTCGCAATTAAATCAGATTTTTTAAAATTATTGGTAAAATAATGGGTAATAATACACCTCTTAATTTACAAATTACAAATAATAGTTATTTTCAGTGCAGTGTAGTTCATTGACAATAGTGTAAAATACACATTTCCTGCTCACAGGTATCATCCATTCTACCTCAAATTTCTATATAGATCGGAGTTTAGTATCATTTCGTGTTCATTTCAAACATAATATTCTACTAATTTTGACGATAACACTTATTCGTAAAAATGGTGAATGCGCCGGTTAAATATAATGAATTTGTAATGGGTGCTTGACCCAAACATGTTCACCTTCCGACTGTTATTACCTATATAGATATTGTTTTCTATATTTAACAACTGCTTGTAGGTCACGACCATTTTTATATCTTGACATTGCTACGGAAGTTTCACATTTTAAAATATCTTTGAACAATCTGCGATAATTATAGCAATGATAATGACAATGATTTTACAATGTAAAACCGAATTAATTTCAAATTTGAGTCCGATTTATAGAAAGCAATTTGGTAGTAAAAAATACAAACAGTTGTTTGGAATAGTTGTCATGTCTGAAAGTATATATCAGTTTCTATTTTTGCAGAAATTTAAATAATTAAAAGAAAATCACTTACTGTTTAAATAAAAATAATAGACACAAATGAATCATCAAAAAGAAAATCAATTAATAGAAATAGTATTTATTGAATATTTAAAATTATTTATCTTTTTTTGGAGAAAGGATGGAAGAAATTTTCGGTAACACCCAATTCATGGGCCAATATTGCCAAAATATTTAAACAGTGCCCAATATTTGTAAGAATTTGCCATTATTGGTATATTAATGGTTTTATTTAATGAACCCATTTTTCAAATACTATATGGAATCATTATTAGACCTTTATGTTATGACTGTTTGTTTTTATTGTTAGAAATATTGTTGTATTATTGGATTTACTTTTATTAATGTCATTCAAAATATACAAAGACGATTTGAAGGACCGGTTCATTTAAATCACTCTTGTTTCCTTTAGAAATGGTAGAAAACTTTAGTGTATCAACACCTGTAAGTGATCTAGTTTAGCCACAGCAGCGAATAGATCAAGGGTGTCATCATTTGACATCACTAATTAGCGCCAATTTTCCTTAGTTTACGAAGTAGATTCCGAATCAAATTCTAGCATTTTTTGTCATATTTTATTACGTGTCATATGATAAAGTCAGCTTGTAAATAAAAGTTTAAAGAAAATATGTTATATTCCCTTGTACTCTTTTTAAAACGAGTTTTATTTTATGGTATTTCTATGTTCAAATAACACTTTATTATAATATTAAGGGCACTCACTTGTATATGAAGGAACAGTTTATAAATATTTATTAACTTTCCAAAGCCATAGGTATTTAGCTTTTAAAAATGTTACCGTGGCCGGCTGATTTCATAATGTCATTAAGTATTACAATATTATTACTATTTCTGGGGCATATCCTAATATGATTTAATTAAAGTTACAGTCTAAAATTGAGTGTACGAAAATGTATGCCAATATTACTTTAATAATTTAAGTGTTACTAAAATACCTGTAATTATTATTTTAATGGACTTTTAATTCTTAGCGGATTATAGTTCTAACTATAAATTTATCACTGCAATAAACTATATAGAAAGAGGATAAAACTTTAAAAATATTATCTAGCTTATTTTTCATTGCTTAACCATTTAAAATAGTTTAGAATTAAGTTTTTATCAGGTGTTGTATAAAATTGTAGAATAAATAATGAAAAATAGTGTAAATCTATATACTCTGTCTAATTAGATTCCGGATTAGAAAATTGGTTAGCAATTTAAAAACTATGAACGGTTTATATACATTTTAACATATTCACACAAATTAATTCTGGCTTTCTTTTTAATTATTTACTTCCAAATTAATTTATGTTTCATATTTAATACAGATCTAGGTATATTATGTATATCAGATATATTTCAAAAATAAAAATTGCAAATTTGAAAATTTATGATGCAGTTAAAAACAACTTAATGATATTAAAAATGTATGCTTGTAGCAAAACGATTTCATAATGTTGTCCTCGGTATAATTCAGTAAAAGAAACTAAAACTTCTATCGTCACCAGTAAATATGTGTATAAGCGTACAAAATAAAATGTATAATCATGTTTCATATTGCTAGTGTTTAACGTTGACACAACTTTGAGATATCCTCAAATTTTTTGCAATGCATCTGGTACTCTTTTCTGTTTCTTCAGTTACAAGATTTATTAGATTTTTTAGGTATTTATTGTGAAACTAACTACTCTGCGCACTAAAACCCCGACCAGCGTTGAATTGCACCCACAATATCTACCCATATATTCTATATTATTAGCCTTTGTAACATTTTTTGCTGTATTGGAACGGATTTCAAGCTAATATATATCAAATCTCCTATAACTCCTATCAATGAAATCACATGTATGCTCTCTGATACCAAGCATCTACGCATGCCAATAAACAATTGCACAGACAAAGCTCTATTCAACAATTATCTAAAAAAATTAATCCAACTAATTTTACTAACCTAGTTTAATGAAAACATTCTATAAATATCTAAGTTCACTTTTGAAACAGTTTCAATGTTCAATATTTTTTATGAATTGGCACTACGAGTTGGGCATTAGTTGTAAAATGTGAGAAGTTATACAAAAATAAATAGGTAAACATAGTCAAGCAAGAATAGTAGAACTTTAGTAAAATTTTAAATATTTCCTATAGGATATGCAATATACATTATATACAGAGTGATACACAACTAATCTAAACGAAAGTTGGGAATAGATGCGCCATGAAAAATTTCATTATCGTAAAAAACAATGTGTAAAATCCTTTTATACTTAATTTGCGAGAAAAAAATTATTAAAGTTAGTATTTTTAACACTTACATCGCTCTATTTTTAGTATTATCGTTTTTGCAATAGTGTTTACATTTATTTCTAAAGGGCAAAAAATGACAGATCTATAGCAACTTGAAATTGATGGATATCGTTTTAATTTATGGTGAAGGAAGATAAAATGCTTTGGCAGTTTCTCGTTTGTACGCAGAAGGATTTCTCGGAAAACACTTGTTAGATTCAGCTACTTTTACCGCGGTAGTACAACGCGGGCGTGACATGGGAAACTTACAAGCGAATCGTGGAAGAGATGGCTGTTTAGGGCGTCCAAGGCATATCGCAGCAGATTTTACAGATTGTTGAAGAGAATCCCCGAATAAGTACCAGGCAGATCACTCAATAAGTACAAGGAATGTCCCAATCATCAATATGCGAGGTTCAATTATATGCGTACCAAGTACAGCGTATCCAAGCATTAATACCGAGAGACTCTCCCTTACCAATTAGATTTTGTGAATGGTTGCTGCAACAGGATGCTTGTAATCCCAGACTTACAGCTGACGTGTTAGTTACAGATGAAGCTATTTTTACACGTAATGGGATGTATAACATTCATTCATATTCATGTTTGGGATTTTGAAAATCCGCACTCGATTCAACGGAAACATTTCCAACAACGCTTTTCCTTAAATGGGCAATGGATTGGACGAAGAGGACCGGTGCATTGGCTGTCACGATCTTCTGACAAATCCTCTGTACTTCTTTTTGGGATATTTAAAAAGTGAAGTGTATCATATCGAAAAATACACTAATGATGACTTACATGAACGTATCATAGCTGCTGCCAATAACTTATGAGTTTAAAACGGACAAGAATCAGAAACATTGAATTTGCTGATATCAAATAGGTATCAAATATAGTTTAATTTGGTTTTTTTTGTTCTTGAGAAGTTCTTACAATTTTTTGCCTGTTCATTATTTATTACATTTTGACACTGCGCAGACCTGAAGCCTTGCCCAAAGTCAGGTCTTACAGGACCAGTTTCCAATGCCGTGCATAAGTGTATTTTAAATCATTTTCAAAGTGCCCTTTTTAATTTTTTTTTACAAAATTGTATTTGTAAAAGTCCCCTTTATATTCAAACGTGTTTTTAATAAGTTCTGAATCACTAGGTACTTAAACTTATATTGGTACATCTCCTTAACAAAGTACAATCATCTTTTGGTGACTGGCTTTACGCTAAATTCTCTCAGAGTTGTTCAGAAGAAACTTGCTTATGTTTACTCCTAAATATTAATTTACTTCTTCAAACTATTTTCGATATTTTCTTTGGAAGTATTAGCTGGAGCGATGGTTCAATTTTGTGATATTGAGCAACTAATTTCTGGATGCTTCTTTAAAAACGAGGCATACCAATGTATCTGGTCTACAGTTTAACAAACATAGTTTCAACGCTTTTGATATTTGTACGCTATTTCATAAATGTTCTTTTAAGGTTGGGAAATGTCTATTTAAAACGCGGAAAATCCAGTTGGCAAACCTTCTTCAGTAGCTGATAAATACGACTCTGTATTTTGTAAGCCTGAGACGTTTTGTAAAGGAACTTATCCCACTTTTTATAGCAAAAAGAACATTTTCTCAATATGTGGGTGTACATGCATGTACAATCGCCGCAAAATAAAGATTTCCCGCTCGAGTAAGTTTCATATTTTGTTTTAATGATGACTTCTTGTTCGTCGCACCAGTCCTTAGACAAAAGCAATTATGGACACTCATTGACACAACTTAATCCTTGATGCCAAAATTTCCATGAATCGACTCTTCGATTTAAGTAGCATATGTGTTGGAAACCTTTATGTGCCCCTGAGTAGAAGCCATCGTACTTAATATAAATAAAATGAGCATTTCTTGTATTTTTTTAAAGAAATAATATAAAAACATATGGGTCATCAACGTTACTATTTGTTCAGTTTGTAAAATATTCTGTACAAAACATAGCACCTAGCGTTATATACTCTGTACAAAAAAATAATAACACCAGCGTGTTCAGCACTACCAAAAACATACCAGTGTCAATTTTTAACCAAATCTGTTGTTTAAAAAAAAACATCCAAAATTTGACTTTTTTAAATTATCTGTGTCACGTCCTGTATCTCAAAAATGAGTGGCTCTAGAACATAACATTTATTAAGAAATACCTTGTATAAGAAATTTGAGGGATGATTTTTTTTAAGCTTAGCGTATATCTTTTACAAATACATAACTACTCTATGCTATATATTTTTTATCTCATTTTCTTATCATGTATCCATAACTCGTTAAAAATTTAAAAGTAGTTTCTTGCATCACAGACTTTATATTTTTTATTACCTAATTATTCGTTTCTCTCCAAAATTATTTTTATGGTGTAATTTAACACCTATAAATTAATATTTGTGAAGTATATTTCCAATAATTTCTTACTAATGCTAGCAGAAAAAACACTGAGAGAAATTATGCCTATACTTTTCGCAACGCCGTGTTTTGCATTTAACCTCTGAATACGATAAACGAAACATAAATTTTGTATATTGGAGCAATTATTACTTAACCAGCTAAATTGATGAAAGATTATCAAAGGTTGAGTTAAATGAATAATTTATATCTATTGCACATGGCAGGCGCATTTTGAAACTTATTGTAATATTTTTATAGAGTAAGGATACTTATTTCTCACAATTTGTAATATTCTTAAACACAAAACTGCTTTAATGATATTTGAAAATGTAATTATACTGCTAATTATTATTGTCTTTAAAACTAGTCAAAGGAACTATGGATTATTTAAATCTAGCCACTTATTGTTAATTAGTTTTATGAAAAACAGGTAGTTATCTCAGTTTTTAAAATAAAACAGATTTGCATAACCGTTAAAGGGACAACTGTACATTTATTTCATAACACACAATTAGAATAAATACTTGAAAACTTTAACTACTAGTTATTGGAAGTCGTATGATTAAGGGGCCACGCTAGATGCAAGTCAACTCGACCGTTCCGCTAAACGCACTATAACCATATGACTTTCCTTAGATCTTCTATCTTTGCTTGCTTCGTATCTCTCATCGCCTAATTATATTTGAACGTGAGCGATTACTTTAACAGGCTCTAACCAGCACTGTTTTAGTTCCATATTTGCAAATTTCAATTATTTTCAGAAACAGAGTGTCTATAAATTAATAAAATCATTCGGCACTTCAATGATGCCCATTTATTTTGTTCTTTTTACACTCCAGTTTACTAGTATCAAAAAATATGATTTGATGAGTCCTAGACACTAGATCTGCATCAAAATCAATATTTCGGAAGTTATTTCGAAATTAGTTTCAAGATACCTAATGAGGCCTTTTAAGTATTTCCTATTTCCTCCACAAAATATGTAATGAAAACCGTATTCTGTTATTAAAATTATTATTTATTTTTTTAAATTACCAAAACGTTGTAAATAATATTCAGTTACACTAGTAGCCCATAGAATAAATATTTGATTTCTTGTTATTACGTCTTGTCTAAAATAAAAATATACGTACCTATTATCAATTTTCTCCCTTAGATATACGGTTCTGTCCCACATTCCCCTATATCACTAGCTATTTTTGAGAAATCAGTAATCCGTTAAATTTTCTATTGAATTCTGAAGAAGAAAGCATTCTTATTAAATTTTGATCAACCAAGCCGTTCTAGCTTTATTTGCAGATAAATTTATTTGTACACGTGCATAATGAATCAGACACGCCTAGAAATATCAGGCCAAAAATATGTTTTATTGATATTCAATACAAACTTCGTTTCTTATATAAATAAATAAAAATGTTTCCTTTCCGTGATAAATTTATTTTTTGGAAAAAAAAACGTTGAATTCTTTTGAAAACAGTTCAAAGTGATCTTGATGTAGCTTGTATGTTTTACCATTTACTTCTACGTTAGGATAGGACCGACATGACTAGCAATCGTTGTTGTCCACACCTTTTTGTTTTCCCTAGTACTTAAACTACAATGTCTTTCAAGGTCGCCACTGGTATTAACATTGTAACAGCAATTCATGAATTGCAACAAATTTGAAGGTTATAAAAAATGAATAAATTTCCTACAGACAAACGCGGAAGAATAAGGTAGACCTTTAATAATTGATTAATTTCAAAATTACCAATTCTAAATCGTAAGACAATTGTGTGTGGAAATATTTGTACTACTCAAACAGTTCAAGTGTTATCTGTACAGTTCTTTTTAATTTTATTATCAACCTAAATTTTGTAAGAGTAGTTTTTTCAAATATATTATTTGAATTTTAATTTCGACTAATTATTTAAAATTAATTCCAAAATGAGATGCGGTGACAGGATTAGCAGAACAAGTGTGAAATGTTTAAAAAATGCAGGTGTTATGTAATGAACTGAACTTAGGAAAAGTTTTTCAGAAAAACTCTAACATACGGATTCATCAACAAGGCGTAACGTTAGTCAGACTAGCGGAGGTTACGCGAAAAATTTACGCATCTGTTGCACTAATTTAAATAAAAAGCATACTCCTATTCACTACTATGTATAATACTTACTTTATTATATGTTAACTAATCCGTAGTACTGAAAAGTACTGTTTTTGAATATAAATAGCAAATATACAATGGGAAACGCAAGGAACTAGAGGCCGAAGTTACGCGATTTTTAAACAGGTACAATACTGGGTCTAACTTTTGGCACAAATATGGACGTATATAAACAGCCTACCTAGGAAAATTGCAATGTCTTTATTCTGAAAATCTTGACTGCTACTAGCGAAAAATCTGAAATGTGAGAAAAAATCAAAGTAGGCTTAGGATATTTAAATGTCGATAATATACTCAGTTTTTCATTCTGATACACTTTTCTTAATCATATATTGTTGTATTTCAAACAGAAACAGCCCTTTACTGGTGGAAAAAATCAGTATTTTCAAAATTTCCATACTGGATTTTATGGACTTTAAATCATGGCAGATTTTGTTTCTTAAACAAGCAGATCTGAATCCCAGATGGCCATTTTTGAACACCAACATTTTTGTCTCTTACAAGAGTCGTTTTACCTCCCAGGACACCCTGTATATATACTCCAGATTGTAAACAATACATAAGTTAATAGAAAATTGCTAAATATTAATTATGTGTTATTTAGATTTTTACTACAAGCAATGTAATATCTGCACTTAATAGTGCTTCATTAAACTTAATCTATATTTAAAAATGTACTTATAAAAATTAATAAAGTTTCAATAATGAAGAAATTCTAAGCAATTATTGCAACACAATGAAAGAATGTTTTGTGAAAACTTTGAAGTTTTAAAGTGTGTCCCTTCTGAGATATTTCAGATAAATCCTCAACTTTAGAGAAATTGCAATATTTGAACAGCCATAAAAAAATTATGTAATTCTAATCAGAAAAAAAGGTAAGGTAAGTCTTAGTTTTATTTTTAACCTTTTTAATTTGAAAAGGGAAGGTTATTAGTTTGAAAACGTTAGCATTCAACAATTTTTTTTTGTTTATTTACAGTTAAGTAGGCTTACATGTATACTGGACACAAAATATTTTACATGTTATGCTTTTTAACATAGTTTTGTTAGAAATGAATATCTTTAAAAACCAAGAAGCTATAATGTTTAACACAAACTTCTGTAAAATGCATAATAGGCTGACACCAATACAAAATGGTAGCTAAAAAAAGTGAATATCTGAAAAATTAATAAATACCTGTGTTCAACTCTCTGAATATATTACATAGGTAAAAAAATAAATTTTGTCAACCAACCACTATTGATTGATTTGATATACAGGGTGTTAAAAAAAGTGTGTGAAATATTTTAGGAGGTAATAGTATGAACCAAAATAAGCAGAAAAGTCTTAATAGATATGGGTCCGCAAAGTAACGGTTGCGGAGATATGGACCACTATTCGTTTTTCAAACATTTTATTTTATTAGGAATAAACCGAATAAACAAAAAACAAAGTTACAGAAGATGTTCAAAGTGCCCTCCGTCCATTTCCAAGCAGGCACGACAACTTCGTCTCAACAATATCCGAACACACTGTATGAGTTTTTGAAAGACATTCTTTTGAATCAGAGGCAACAAATGTGGTGGTGGTGCCCCAGCTCATTTTCATGGCCGTTAGAGAGCATTTACACCAAACTTTTCCACATAGATGGGTAGAACCTGTTCTATGGCCTCCAAGATCGCCTGATCTAAACCCTCTAAATTTCTTTGTTTGGGGATATTTGAAGACATTAGTGTATGGTACTCCTGTAACTAGCCTGGAAGAGCTGCAGCTACAGATTAATCAAAAGTGTCAAGAAATCCAAACCAAGGAGGGTGTTTTCGAAAGAGTTCGAATATCGTTGAGACGAAGATGTCGTGCCTGCTTGAATATGGACACTTTGAACATCTTCTGTAACTTTGTTTTTTGTTTGTTAAAAGCTTCCTTTGTCGGTTTATTCCTAATAAAATAAAATGTTTGAAAAACGAATAGTGGTTCATATCTCCGCAACCGTTACTTTGCGGACCCATGTTTATTGAGACTTTTCTGCTTATTTTGGTTCATATTACCTCCTTAAATATTTTACACTCTTTTTTAACACCCTGTACATTGACCCAATCTCATATATTCTGATCTTTCTGTACCTTTCAGTTGATTCTATTGAGAAATAATGAGATGGCATTTTCTAAATGCGCCATTTGGATCTGTTTGGTATATCTTAATGGTCATCAAAGGCAAAACCTTTTCTAATTTGAACCTATTTTACGCTTTTCGAGATGCCAACGGTGAGCCATGAAAACGGACCACCCTGTATATATTTATATTTTATTTGTCACTAAAACCCATCATTTGAAAATATTCTTCTGAAAACTTAAACAAATTTTGAATAAGTTTTAGCGATCGATATTCTCAAAGTCAACCCATTAAAGCATCGTTTAAGTATTAAGCCTATTTCAACTTAGCGAGAAATCGAATTATTTTGACCTTATTGTCTGATATTTATGCAAGATAATTGCAGTGCCTATATGACAAATGAGATCATTTAAAGAAAATGGTATATTAGATTGTAATGGTTATCCACAAATTGCTTATTAGTTCTATTACATAACTAAGTAATAACCATATATAACCAATATTATTCTCTCATGTTATAACTACACAAATTGTTAAAATGGATTGTTTGTTGTAACACATATTTTTACTAATAAATCATACGCTGAGGAAATTATCTTTTAGCTCTTAGTAAATATTGATTATTCCCAGTAAAATATGTGTATTGAATAATAATGAAAATTATTTTACTAAAGTAACCTATTACTATGTGATTTTTTTATTTATTGCTACAATCCCACTTTCTTATTACAGTGGATTCTATAAATTTTCACCCTACCAACATTTATACTGAGATTGCTAGACTTTCATCTTGGAATAATTATGTACTTCTATAGGAGTCCCGACAAATATTTATTTTTAGTTTAAGTAAGTGAATTTGTAGTTACTATTAAATATTTTTTTGTTAATACTATGTGCTCTTAGATTGGTTCAATTATTAATTTCCTCTTAAAACTTTCGTTTTACATTAAGAAAGTTACAAAAATACACAATACCTACAAATTGTATATACAACTCTATAGTTAATCCCTCGCTTTCTAATCTCCTCGTATCTATGTTTATTAGGCAAATATTTAGTTGTCGTTATAAAACTTTCATTTAGCACAGTTTCAAGCATTCTAGCCATAAGTAAACTATATTTAACCGTTAATAAGTTGATTTTAACTAATGTCAGTTACGTACTGCAATAGGTTTTCTAGTTACATTTAGCAGAAAGATAAAAATATGTACACCTACCTATCCAACTTAAGAGGTGTTTTGGGTATTTTAAAACTAATTTCAAAATAACTTCAGTAATAATGATCCGATTTTGATGCGACTTGCACCAGTTTTTTATAAAAAGTCTAGTTCTGCATGTCCTAAATCGTATTTTATGACACAAGTAAACTAGGGTTTAAAACATAAAGTGAGCAAAATAAATGGGCTTCCTAGAAGCGGCAAATTATTTCATCAATTTATATACATTTGTTTCTGAAAATAATTGATAATAACTGTAAATCTGGAACTAAAAAGTGCATTTTAAGTCAAAGCCGCTTACTTTCAAATAGTATCAGGTGATGTGATATGAGGCAAGCAAAGACAGAAGATGTAAGGGAAGTCAAACGATTGCAATAAGCTTAGTAGAACGGTCGAGTTGACTTGCATCTAGCGTTGCCATTTAAGAATTTGTTATATTGTTTTGGCAAACAGCCAACTTAAGGTAGCAAAATTGTGTTAAGGGCGTCGTATTTATACAAGTGTATAACAGTTTCAAGACTGAAAAAAGCATCATTTTCACCTGTTATGTTTTATCATAAAATCTCATGAATTTTACAGATCACCAGTACATTGTATACGGCATTAGAAGCATTGTCACATCCGGTAGGACTCTTTTAAATAATTAGTATCACTGAAATTGATGTAAATTAGTAAGTATTTTTCAGATGTATGCACAGTGATAAATTACAATTCACGGTCTTTCATGTTCTATAGCGCATTAACCACAAAAAATTAAGGGAAATGATTCAAATTTAGCATTATAGTTTAGCACTACGCTAATAAGAACCTACACCAATTGGGTGGATTTACTTGAGGAATCTTTGAATGCGCGAGCCTAACAAAACTTTTTTAATTTACCTCAGTGTACTAAAATTAGTTTGTATGATACTACCTTATTGTATAATATAATATAAAACACGTTAGTCCAGAACCATTAAATAGCAAACTTTTTCTTAGTTATTAATATTGTACCACAAGCAACTCCTCAAGTTGCGTTTGTCATAAATTATGTAGGTAGGTAACGGAATAATGAAAGACATAGTAAATTCCATTTGACACGGCATGATAGCCATAAACGGATATGCCATAAGCAAACTTTATTAAAACATTTTAGTGCGGAACACCTTACTCAAAGTTTTTATAAATTTCAAGGTTTACTAATATCTTTCAAGAGACAAAATGCATGTTAATAGTGTTTTTTGGTGAAATATAATGGAACTTTTACCGATCGATTAAAGAAATGGGTATTGCTAGAAAATTATAGAATAAAAGAAAATTTGTGAACAAAGAATTGGCTAGGCGCGCACGTACAATTAATTTTTAAACGATATTTCATTTAGGCAAAGCAGAATTATTAGATAAGTATGTGATTTTTATTTCCAACTAATTTATTGTAGAAAGGCAGTAATGTCAATGCAACAGTGTTTGAAAATAAATTACTTTCCATCTAGAGAACAGACAATAGAACAGAAACATGCGCTAAAGTGGCACAACGTCAATATTTTGATGATGATAATAATAATAATAATAAATATTTATTTATCCTTTAAGACATTTATACAATGTATAGGAGAAGTCAAAATATACAGTGTAGGCAAACCATAAAAGTATATACACATGCACATACAGATATATGACAAGACAATACCACACACAACTCCTCAATTTGCGTTTGCATAAATTATATAGGTAGGCAACGGAATAATGAAAGACATAGTAAATTCCATTTGACACGGCATGATAGCCATAAACGGATATATCATAAGCAACATTCCATCTAGAGAACAGACAATAGAACAGAAACATGCGCTAAAAGGGGCAAACATATCACAAAAAATGTTAAATTATTGGACAGACAAAAATCTACTTGACTAATAGATTAGTTGTGTACCTAATATCAATTGAACAGATAATAAAATATTCGTCCACAGCATAGACCCATTTATCCACCAAATATCATTTCAATCGCTTTTTTAAACTTTAAACAGACGCGCAAATTTTAATTTAAACCATTAAATACTCTTAGACCGAAACAATTAGGTGAATTAAAAGATATATTACACCTACTGAAAGGTATATTAAAATAGAACAGAAACATGCACTAAAAGTACACAACGTCAAAATTTTCAAAATCATATTATTTTATTTTTATTAATTAACTGGTAACGTGAATGTTAGATTAAAGTTTAAACAAGCAAAATAATTGGAGTGGCGAAAACTCAAATTATACAATTAGCGTCATAAGTGTTTACCTTATGGAAAAGTGACTTATGATTTAAAAAAAAATCAACACCAAAAATTTGTTTTTTATAGACACTTGTTTAAAAAATATTCTTTAGTAGACCATTTCTCAACATAGAAAAATACGTTAAATTGTGTCCAATCTCGATTTTAATATAAATATAAATATAGATAGATTTAACAAAATTTATTACTGAAAAAGATAAAATATTCAACAATCGTATTTATTATATTTTTTATTTTCAATGAAGTAAATTTTTTATTACCATTTTAAGGCTGGTTTTGCAGTTGAGTGAAACTGTGGTTTGGAAAGAGCGTGACACTTACTTAACGGAATATACAAAAAATAATATTCTCTCTATAGTATCTATTGAGAAATATTTTTTGTATATACATGGTGTTACCAATTTAACTTAATTTTAACTTTGGGAAAATATAGAGCGGGAAAGAATTATAGGTAAGGGTTTTTCCTATAACAAATTTCTCTGTGGCACTACGTTTTCCTGATTTATTATCTACTAACCAAATAAATATTTTTTGTTCAAACATGCTATGCAGTAATTGTAATAAAAGTTTAATATTTTAACGTACATAATTTTTTTCAACTAAACCCAGAGCGTAGATATGGGGCTTTGTTCACCCTTACCCCTTAAACTTCTACGTGGATGGTGAAAAGTGATTTATCAGTACAAATATTAAAAGCACTTTAGTTTAAATGATGCTCATTGATGCGATATTTTAATGAACGTTTGTTCCGACTTGTGTCTTTAAATTTTTATCTGGAAATATCAAAATCTAAGCCGAGGAAGTAATAGGTATTAAATAAGTCCACAGTTCAGAAATGACGTCAGTACGTCGAAGAATAAAGGATAAAAATTATATCTAGTTTATTCAGGTAGAAATTATCAATAATATCATTCATATAATATAATGAGTACTTATGGATTAATTATACACATCATATTAGAACAAATGAATTACTAGGAGCTAAATGTAATGCTAAATACTGTTATTTGCATGCACACCAGTGTTTTTATAATAATTCTACGGTTATTCAGAGCCGAAAATATTTCACATATGTGTCAAAACGAAATATATTTAATACGATTTGTACATAAGATTAAAATGTATTTGTTTTAGTTTATACAGCTGACAATCGTTAATAATATCATATGAATCTAAACGCAAGTTGAGTTTCTAGTAGAATATTAACAAAGATGTTTCTTTTTGAAAATAATCCCAGAAACAAATCCAAAGTCAACACTAACGTAGCCACATCAAACAGGACAGCAACTAATTTTTCAAGCTAGAAAGCGTTGAACAATTAGCAGATGTCCGTTTTTTTTATGTCACAAGATTATTAATTACTGTTAATTGTTTCATACAATGCAAAACGTTATACAAACCCCTTATTTTCCAGTAGAATTAACTACGTAAATATATTCGTGTCAAAAAGTTATTATAATTGCATCACTTTTATAAATAACCAAGAAAATTTTGAGTTTCAGTAATTGAGACATTTGGTAATGCTAATTTCTCAATTAAACTAAATTGGATATTTAAAAATGTACATGTATAAGACAAAGTTAATTAATTGTGTCAACAAAATCATTTTAATGGGCATGTATATTAAAGTTAGAACATTCACTTATTCGCAGGTATGCGCATACTAAACGTAGCAATTTACATATTGTATGCTTCCGGTACCGCATACGGTTAAAAATTTCTAAAATGAATATCAGAATAATACGCCAATCTATCTGTGCTTCTATTATTATATAATAGGCATAATGGGTCATCATGTTGTCAAAAATAAGTAGCTTTACCTTACCAGGTACTTATATTATAATTATAGTTTTTGCGATTGTAATCAGAACAAACATTTTTTTGTCAGTGTCTGTCGACGACGTAACGTCCGAACTACCTCGGTATAGTTGCGGAAAATTATTTAACAACGATATTACTTTTAAAGTAATATCAACTTTAATTTGACGTCTTTATCAATCCTTGTAAATAACCATATCCGTAGTTCTACTTTCAAGTTTTCTTGTGCATTACATAACGCAAAGCAAAGGTTTTGTACCGTCTTACGCTTTAACTTACTTGCATCCATTTCAGATTGTCAACACCGATCTGCTTATTAAGCAGATCAAAGTCGCATTCCTGGAATTTCCAAGGGGAAAAAATAACTGCGTTGTGAAAGTCACAAATATTCAAATAATTTATCACTGTGAGTATAAATACTGCTGCAAAATAAGCAAAGCAAATGATACTGTATACCTAAGCTTTGTAATTTATATATTAAGTAAATAAGTTTCTTATTAGATTTATTTGAGACTCCTGATGGATAGAAAAATTCTTCCTAAAATAAATGTTTAATTTATTTGTCAATAGAGAAGACTAAAATTTGACATTTCTGTAGGATTTGTTTTCTAAACATTAAAACATTAGATATATACAGAGTGATTAACAACTTATCCAAAAAAAATTAGCAATAGACGCGTTATGAATAATAGTAAATTTTAAAAAATATATACACTGTAAAAAAAGTTGTTGTGTAAGCGAAACTTTCCAGTGTGTAATTTAGGATGTGTAAAAATCCCGTGTTAATAGTTTTACACACTATGGCTTTTTTGTACGTTTCACATAAAATGTATTAAAATTACTAGTATTATAATAAAATATGCTGAATTTGTGTAATATTTACCAGTTGTGTGTTAAAAGTACACTATTTTGTGTAAACTTAACACGCACACAACTTAATTGTGTTCTATATCTCTACTACTGACTGGTGGAACACAACTGCGCAGCTGCAATGTATCAGCTGATCCAACACACGTCACTACGCCATATTGGTCATGTAGCGGTGTTGTGTACTTCTCGTTCACTGTGTTCAAATGGAGAATATTTAAATTTAAATTGAGGTTTAATCAAGGAAAATGGTAAGTACTTACCTAACTATAACAAATATTACTGATAATTATTGTAATAAAGCTAAAACTAATTAGAATATAACTATTAAAAATATTAGGAGTTTATTCTGCCGTTTTAGATTACTCTGTAATCTAATTTTTTTGTAACTTTCGAGAAAGAAAATTATATGTTCAGATCACTACCAGTTAATTTTCGTAAACTCCTATTATGTAGTGCCTAAATACATCTTTGTGTATTGTTTAATTGTTTATGATTTACTAGAACATTATTAGTCCTTTATTAGAATATGTACTATTATACTGTTAATTTTAATACATATATATTTTGTAAGCAGTTTTGGCTGTTGTTCATTTAAACTGAATGTTATTTTTTAAATAAAATCATAAAACGTAAAATATCTTTTATTTTGTAATTGCACCATAATTCTGAAAATATTCTGCCATTTTATAGAACATTCCAGGCTATATTCAATGCATTCTCGACGATAGGCAAAACCTCTAGAAAATGTCAAAATAAAAGTATTTCAAAAATTATATTTATTAAAAATTATTTCAAAAGCAAACAGGAACATAATTAACAAATTAAAAAGATAGGTGAGTCTTCCATATCAATACCTATTATTATACAATAAAATTAACAGGTTAATGTGGAAAGCCTACACCTCCAATGATACAAATAACACTGAAATGAGTAAAAGTTACACATGACATTTGTTACATTAACACATTGAATTGTGTTACAATACAGAGAAATTTGTAAAAATATACACAACTCCGTGTGGACCTCGATTAACACAGTATTGTGTTCTTTTGTGTTAAAATGTGTAATTATTTTTTTACAGTGTATATAAAATCCTTATAGTTAGTAGAAAGTAGAAGTCCAAGAAAAAAATTGTTGTAGCATTTTCAACCTTTGCATGTCTGGGCTACTGTAGTCTCTATCGTCATCGAAGTGCATGCGATTCCCGGCAGATATGTGCCGAATGCAGCTTCTTTTACCGTAGTGCAATGCGGACGTAACACGAGAAATTTGCCGTGGAAGAGATGGAGGATCAGAGCGTCCATGGCGTATTGCAACAACTGAGGAACACATTTTAGAAAATGTTGAAAAGAATCCCCTAATAAGTACCAGGCAAATTGCTCCACAAATACAAGGAATGTCAGAATCAACAGTGTGGCGTAGCAACACGAGGCTTAATTATATCCGTGCTATGCACAACTCGTCCAAGCATTAATACCAAAGGATTATCCCTTACCAATTACGTTTTGTGAAGTTGCTTCACCAAAATGCTCAAAATTCCATATTTTAAGCTGACGTGTTAGTTACAGATGAAGTTATTTTTACACGGATTGGGATGAATAACATTCATAATACTCATGTTTGGGATTTTGAAAATCCGGGCTCTGCTTTCAGGAGCAGTAGCTCCTTTAAGAGGTGTTTGAAAAAAATCTATACTAAGGTTTCCGTCATGTTTTGACTTGTTTTATTGCATTGAAATTTTTATTACTTTCTCATTTTGAAAACATCTTGCATAAATAATTTTTCCAAATATCGATAAGTAGAAAAATGACATGACTGATAATACTTTCCTTTGTGATATCCTGATAGTCTTTTCAACTATTCAGCTCTTAAAACTTGGGATATTTCCACACAAATTCAGGCAGTATTATTCAAATTTCATATACAAAAATTTATTTATTCAATTCTTTTAACCCATTGTTCTGTACTATTAAAGAAATAGGGTATTACCCATTGTATAACTTTGATAAATATACCTAATTATTTTCAAGAAAGATACAACTGTAAAATTTCATCCACCACTTTGAGGTGCTAACTTTTCGAAAAATGTCCTTAAAACAAGTACCTACTTTAGATATTGCTCTTGAAATTGAATTTCAAAGTTGTTTTGAAGAAAATAAACATATTAAGAATCTCAAGACAAATTAGAAAGTTGAAATATTTGAGTTCGAATATACCTATACCTAATATATAATAAATCCGTTGAATGTAACCCTGACTTTCTGGAAAACTGTTTACAGTTGTTAAAGTTATACAAATGTATTATTTTCCTTAATAGTTTAAAAATCACTTTTTAAGACAAATAAGTAAAATTTTAATAATACTAGGTATTAAATTTGGGTTTAAAATAACCTTATTACAAATTTTCGAAAAAGTATTCTTACCTTTTGTATATATTCATCTTAAAAATATATGGAATAATTTAGTATAACCACATACTTCGTGGAGAAATAATAAGAAAGAAACTTTTCGTCTTTGTTAACAAATTCCCAAATTGTCTTAGCATGTAGGTATGTTCTAAATGTGTATCACACAACAGCATTTCAACTGATCCTACAAAATGAATCCAGAATCGTCAGGTCCGGCAATGTTACCGCAATCTGATAACAATTTTGCATGCTGACTCGAAGGTCATTATTACACAGAGTCGATATCTTTATGCACTGAAAAGATTTAAAACAAAATCTCTTTCTCGACAAATTTTAACCTTGCAACCTGCAACTTTTAAGCGGAAAATGAAAAGTTTAAAGGGCTTTTTATTCTTGTTTTTG
This sequence comes from Monochamus saltuarius, assembly GCA_025584915.1. Taxonomy (NCBI): domain Eukaryota; kingdom Metazoa; phylum Arthropoda; class Insecta; order Coleoptera; family Cerambycidae; genus Monochamus; species Monochamus saltuarius. The sequence continues at coordinate 55,816,405 of CM046724.1, forward strand.
TTCCTATAATACGTCCTATGTACTAAGTTTCTTGTCTATGTGGCATTCCAGTCTCCTCAAATGTGCTCTTGAATTTTTCTCCTTTTGATTTATTTTTAACTGTCGTGAAAATAAATAACAGTTATGGGTAGGTTAAGTATCCTCTATTTTTGAGGTATAGGGCGAGTAAAATAATTTTAGAAAATTAAATTTGAAATGTAAATTTTATTGAAGCACAACATATTTCATCAAAATTTGACACAAGTACGTTTTTGGTGATCCTCAATACGATGATATCATCAGTTTTTCTATGCGAAGTAGAGGGCGCTAGTTGGCAGCACTTCCGTTGACATTTTATTCTGCATTTTTTAAATCACGTGATATTAAGTAAAAGGTCAAGATACACTAAAAGGTGCTCTTAATAACTTTTATTTTATGCTATTGCATCCAATAGAAAAACAAGAAATAAATTGAAAATGGTTAAATTTATCGACATATAACAAGTATACCTTATTTGTGAAAAGTATATAGAAGAACAATATTTTTCTATTAAAACTTTCGTACACACACTGATAAACAAAGTTGTAATCAGTTTTATCAACCAAGAATACATATCGTAGCGCCCTCTAGCGTCTACAGCAAAATTAAGTACGGATTCGTTTTTCTTGTCTCAGAAAAGCACCTAATCTAAATTTTCAAAAGAATCCTTTGAAAACTTTCTAAAAATGTTAAGAATTTTGAATTCAAAATTAACGCCCTGTAACTTTTTTATCCACAAATGGACCAGGGTAAATTTGGCTTAATTGCATTATTTTGATGTAAGGGATCTAGTCCTGCTCTGTGTCCCATTAATTTAGGGACACCCTGCAGTAAATAAAATGTCAATGCAAGTGCTAATAGCGTCTTCTACTTTGTAAAAACACCTAATAACAGCACCGTATTTAGTACCACCAAAACATACCTGTGTCAAATTTCGACCAAATATGTTACCTATGTTTTAAAAATATATATCCAAAATTTGTTTTAAAATTATCTTACACGCATTTATTACATTTTTCTGTGTTCTTTGCAATAGGAAATTATATTATGTAATAAGATACTGATTAAGGTTATTTATTTTAATTCAGGATTTACAGCCATTTTAATTACAAATGCAATACTTTCAATTTGATAGCAGCCACTGAAATAAGTTTGCTGAAACAACAAGATTCAATAGCAAGAACTTGTTATAGTGACATATCATCTTGTTAAAATTTGTCAATCAGAATGGACAATGTAAAAGTCTTGTTACCAGATAACTAAATCTCTTTAAAATTTAAAATAACAATAAACAATATCGGTATATCCAAACAGAATCGACTTGAATGTGGGTGAATTTTAATGTTTGCCGTGGTACAATAAAATAATCGCAACCTACCTAAAATATTGTTTTATAACATAAATACGTCTTTACTGAAATATTTAGATTCGTGCTATAGAAAGTAAAACGTAGGTAGATAGATTATAGTTTGTCAAATTATATTAAAAAAAAAAACCAAATGTAGAAATGAAAAAAGCAGACAGATCTATAATTCAGAAAAAATTGCTGAACTTTAAAGTAATTCACTTGCGTTATTGGTGCAATTTGTTAAGTAACACATTAAAAACTAAATTACTGGGTCATATATTTCGAGGTAAATGACCAAACTTGTGTTATGTAACGCCTGCCTACTACCGCCCAAGGGTATTTAAATGGAAATTACCTTAACGTCATTAATCCATTTGGTATTCCGGATGCGTATTTTGCAATATCCAGAGATCAAAGATTACAAAATCTGGTATTTTCTTAATGTTTGTTATTCCAAGAGGACTGAAAACATTTAATTCCAATGCGTCATGCTATCGGATGGTACTCCACTTTTACTTTTTTAGATTTTATCTGTAACTATTATTTGTAGCAATACATTTAAAAAGATATATTAAATGAATACCTGTCCCAAATAAGGCAATAAGCTTACAAATTCAAACAAAGTCATGCATGCTTTTTAATATCAAATGTGCTATGAAAACATTTCTACAGGGTGATTCAAACATAGTGTCATTAATTTTGAGAGAAGATAGGAGAAAGTGAGTATAATACGAATACACATTTAAACAAATGCATATTTACGCCGAAAAAATAGGTTCAAACCAATCTCTTTTTCAGACTGTTACTGACCGCTGACCGCTGGTAGTTCAACTCGATGTCGACCTGACGCGACGGTGCCAAATTTAAATATTTTCCTAGTAATGTTAAAATATGTAATCAATGCTATCAATTACTTTTTTAAAGTATCCAATTAACTAGTTTTAAAAATATTTATTATTGATGTTACATAACTTCCACGGATCAAATAATAAACCATTTACATTTCATAGTGGTTTTTAGGCTTTCACGGACGGTGCTATCATTTGGTACATAGTGATTTTCCGGGTTGTTGTGCCGTGACCTCGGTAACTGGTAGCTGTCAGAAACAGAGTTAAAGTTTACATTTCATTACATAAATAGTGAGATAAACAACCAATGACCAATGACCACTGACTAGATAAATTATTTAGCGATACTGAAAAGTTTTTCGTTAAATACTGACAGTAATACAAAAAAAACGTTGTGCTGTCAACAATAAATAGTCCAATACATATTTTGCCAAAACTATTCAGTCGCTCTTTTCAGTTATTGAATATTCTCGACCGGTTCAGAATATCATCTTCATAATCTGAACTGAAATCCAATAGACTGAAATCAGGGAATTGAGACGGCCAATGAATTAGGTTTTATTTTTTATTTAAAAGTATTTGAAATAATGCAAAATAGTCATTTAATCCTCTGAGTCGAAGTATACAAATGATGTTTAAAAATGTAGGCAAGAAAAACTAGATTTTCTCTCGTTATAAAAAGCCGTTTATGCATTGAAAAGACGGGCGGAATGCCTATTTCTTGAATACTGTTTTAACTGTTCTTAACAAACGAGATTAGATAGTTAAAAATATTTATTTGCGTAATACTAGTTGGCTAACCCTATGTTCAGAAACATTCCTGTATAAAATCAGTTATGGATTCAAATTTTAAAATATCATTGAGTGTGTAATTGTTCATCAGTCCTTATGTTTTATTTTTGCTGTCTTGAGTGACGTCTATTGATACAATAAATAGGTAGGCGTTGCTGAAAAGTAAGACGATCCATATTTATAAAAATGTTCAAATTCACAGTTGCATAAGAGTCTGCCATCAAAATGGTACATCGTGTCTAATGAAGTTGTTACAACACTATGGTATGTTAAAAAGTGCAAATTAATGTTAAGGATAACGTTCGATAGTTTAACGAATGTTTACGATTACCTAATTGCTTAAAACGCCTTATGCTAATTAGGACGTACAATGCACTAATGCTTTATGTATTTTTTCTCTCTGTACGTAATTTTTTATAATTTTTTTTATCTGTTGTACTTTGAGTTGATTATTTCAAAATGACTGCTGTTAGTATGAAAATACGAAGCTGATTTCTAATAAGTTATCCAAAGTAAAAAATGTGTGATTACGTAAATTATACATCGGCAGTAGTTAACGTTTACTGAAAATAACATTGACTTTATATCATTATCAAAACATGATGAGTTTCTTTGAAATTTTGCATAAACAAGCTTCTATAAGTTTATTAAATTATACGTCAATGTTATTAATTTTCAGCCATATTAAAGGGTTTTTTCTTGTATATTTTTAGGTATTAACAATATTGTGTGAAACTAACTACCCTGCGGACTAATTAAAGCCCGACCAGCGTTGAATTACACCCACAATATCTACCCATATATTCTTTATTATTAGCTTTTGTAACATTTTTACTGTATTAGAAAGGTATTTTAAGCTAATATAAATCAAATCTCCTACAATTCATATCAATGAAGTCATATGTATGCTCTCTGATACCAAACATCTAGGTATGCTAATGAACAATTCCACAGACAAAGCTCTATTCAATAATTATCTAAAAAAATAATCTAGGTAAATTTACTAACCTGGTTTAATGAAAACATTCTATAAATATCTAAGTTCACTTTTGTGACTGTGGGATCTCGGAAAATCAACCACATAGATGAGATCGGACCTATTTCTGCATTTTTAGGATTGCTTCTTCAGGCCTCCTTTAAGTTAAGTCAAATATCTAACTATAAAAATTATTTGAAATTAAATATCGACCAATGTCAAAAGTGATTAGCCTGTCAATGAATTTTGAATTTAACATGACAATTACTTACTTAAATAATCAAAAAATTACCCTTTATGCATGAAGAAGCAATCCTAGAAATGCAGAAATAGGTCAGATCTTATCTGTATGGTTGAATTTTCAAATTTCCACAGTTTCAAAAGTGAACTTAGATATTTATAGAATGATTTCATTAAACCAGGTTAGTAAATTTACCTAGATTATTTTTTTAGATGATTATTGAATAGAGCTTAGTCTGTCGAATTGTTCATTAGCATACCTAGATGTTTGATATCAGAGAGCATACATATGATTTCATTGATAAAAATTGTAGGAGATTTGTTCTATATTAACTTAAAATGCCTTTCTAATACAGTAAAAAATGTTGTAAAAGCTAATAAAAAAAAATATATGGGTAGATATTATGGGGTAATTCAACGCTGGTCGGGGCTAAAAATGCAGAAACAAGTCAGTTCTCATCGATTGTGGTTGATGTTTCTAGTTCCCACAGTTTCAAAAGTGAACTTAGATATTTATAGAATGTTTTAGTAAATTTAGCTAGATTATTATTATTATTTTTTTTTGATAATTATTGAATAGAGATGTTTGATATCAGAAGGCATACATTGATAGCAATTGTAGGAGATTTGATATATATTAGCTTAAAATACCTTTCTAATACAACATATTAAAGAGATTACAACTAGTACCTTTCTCAGCAACATTTTACTAAATAATTGTTGTACGGTTTTTTGCTTTATACATGGAAAGAAACTGAAAGGCCGTGTGAGCTATAAAGCTATAATGTATCAATTATAGGTTTGACAAAATCGGTTAAAAAATACAAATTTTGCAATAATGGCAAATTAATGACGTGGAATAATCAAAACGACTAATAATTTTACTTGTTCAAAAAAAATCTGTTTCATCATACTGTAGCTAATGTTTAAGTAATGTATACTAGTATTAGAAAAATATATTATTTTGTTTGGACCTTTTCTCGAGCGCTCTGTATTTTAGAAGTTGTTCACTCACTGAATGTGTATTTTTATTAGTAACTCGATAAAATCACATAAAAGATAGGTAAACATTTTATACGGGTAGTCAGTCGTTGAGGTGGATACACTGTATACAAAATTGTTGGAAGGTGCGGCCAAAGTTTGATTTAAGAGAACAATCCTTTACGCCCTGTATTTAAAAATTATAGACAGCTCCATAGAAACAAATCGTACTTTTTAATATTCTAAAAGAGTTTAGATTCTTCTTGAATTTATTACAACTTTTTCATTGTACACAGGCTGTCCTAATTCTGTTATAACTGCAGGGTATTTCGAAAACTGCAAGAGATAGAGGGATGTGGTTTTTGCACCACTAAACTACTTTTTTCCGAAACTTAAGATGCCGTAATTGGCACTTTCATAGACCTCTCCGTTTTTGAGATAGAGGGCAAAATTAAAAAAAAAACTTAAGAGATGTTTCATATCTCAGAGAATAGCTGAGACATCGGAATAGTGGTTCTTAAATTGCTTCTGATAGAGTATTCTACGTAAAGTTCAGTGGCGTACTTGTAATTTCTCTCTTAAAATATAACTCAGGCATACATATTTTTAAATGGAACACCCTGTTTGTTTTTTTTTCTTCATAATGATATATAACAGTTGCTATTTTGTATTTTGAAAATTGTAAAAGAAAACGTCAAATTGACAAAGCTGATGTTGCGTGGTGCATAGTTGGTTATGCGCTATGCGGCTACTCAAAAAGGATCGATAAAATATCACCGAATGATTTTGCACCATAATAACGCTTCATCAGTTATCCATCTCTTCCGCTCTTTATCGACCCACTTTCGACGTTGAGCTTCAGGTAAATTCTGAAGTAGAATAGGGAAACTACCAAGTCGTTGAGAGCCAATCTTAAACAATTGCGGAAAATGTATCCTTGATTAGTCCATATATTTCTTTCATTCTGTCCAGATATATATTTTTTATCTAAAAAAGGATTCCTCACCTTTAGGTATCTTCCAAACTAAGAATTTATTATACAAACAGAGGCATACCTACATGACCTAACCGAACAACAGATACATAATCTGGGTAGTAAACTAACCTGACTAGATTCTTATTTGACAGACACATCAAGTGTATTCAATTAAACCGGTTCACTATTATTTGCCTGAGGAAAATAATTTATATTGTTGCTTAATACTCCCTTCCTCGTTTACAAATTTACATAAAAACCGTAGATTATTTGATATCTTATGTATATCCCTTTCGTTAATTGAAAACTTATTCAAAGAAAATAATGATATAAGTTCGGGCTGAATTTAAATAACTTTTCTTTTTCTGCAGATTCTAGTCTATAATAAGAAAGCAAAATAAAGATAAACTTGTGTTGTTATGGCAGTTCGATAGATAAATAAACACTTCCAACATTTCCAAATATTTATTAGTATAAACAAAATCAAACAAAATAAGATACATATAGCTGCGAAATACAAATGAAAGTGTACACACCCAGTGACCAACGATAATGTTGGTCGCCTAAGATTTCCCTCCTACCAACGCCCTTCTTCCTACCTAATAATTCAATATTATATCCGGCTTGCTGGTGATTCGTTGGCGCTTGTGTGTCCTGCAATGAATGTTGAAGATTCGATTTAATGGAGAAAAGACATTTAGATCATGAATACTTAATATATCCATCATTGTCTATCGCACTGACTTACTTTGTTACTCTTATACGAAAGCTATGAAAACATGGAACTTTTCGAGACTGTATATTGGTTGCAATGTTTCATTATAAACGGAAAATGATTGTGTCTCATTGTATTTTTGGAACTTCAGAAACTCTTCCTAACTCTTTCAAATCCTCGTCACTTGAATTTTGATAATGCATCATCTAAAAGTATTTAAACTTGTGTATTTTTGAATAACTTTATTGCTATACAGAAAATTTTGCAGCATATCGACTAATTACTTTTTTTCTTCCTTAGCTCTTTCTTTCCAGCCTTCTGACATTTGAATTAATTACATTTTTAGTCTATAAGATTAGGTTAGGATTCGTTCTGAATTGGATATCTCTGCCCCGATCCGATATTCTGTCGAACATGTTATGAACAAGTTCAAAGGTAAACAAATATACTCCACGAACATGGAATGTTTAATCTGGAATCAGATTTTTTTCCATCGAGAACGGCCAAAATTAAAGTGCGCATGTGATACCTGAAGGTGTTTAGAGTCAGCTCCGCGAAAGAAACCTCCCTTCAATACTAGAACAGGGTTTAAAATAACTATTTGAATTTAATTAAGGTAAATTCTAAACAGGTATTTTAAAAATATTAAAAATTACCTATCAGTGATGTTGATTAGAAAAGAATGTTTTATAACAGCCACATATCTTATATGTGTTAAGATTTCGTAACTCTATGTATTGCCATATTGTTGCGTTAAAAAAGTTTAAAGAAATTAAGAAAACAATTTCAGTATAATACTTTCACAATGCAAAAATTTGGTATCACATTGGGTTATAATTTAAGAGCAATTTAGTATTCGCTATCCACGAAATGGATGCCATAGAATGTTGGACATATATGTAATTTAGTAAAGTACTTAATTTTATTGCGTGACATATGTTGCGTTATTTAGTGCATTCAGTCATAGTTGCACAGGGAATAGTCAATACAACAGTACTAACTAGCTCTAAAGTCTTTGCTTAAAAATAGCAATGACGGAAAAGTTCAAAACAGCAGCTGTCATTTGAAGTAAACAAAATCAATGATTTCTCTTTCGATAATATTGGCAAGTCGACCCCAGTTTTCTTCATTGGTTTTAAAAAAATGTTCATCGTCCCGGTGAAAGTCCGCAAATTTGTAGTCTTATTCGAGATCTATGCAAAAATAACACTATTCCCAGAGATGATTTAAACAAATTCAAGACTCGTATGTGCATTGGAAAGTATGGTCACAACTGTCTTTAAATGAATTTTAGCTGTGCAGGATGTCCCAGATCTAATATATCAAACTTACGCAGGGGGAATAGAAGAATTGATCTGTAAAAATCCCTTATTTACGGAATTTATACATATATACTTATGAGAATCATTTAGTGATGCCTTTTGAATTATCACAGCATTGTATGGTAGGTGCGGAATATTTGATTCACAATCTAACACTTGTTCTAGTACCCTGATCAATTGCACTATACTTGGTATAGTTTCACTATGAGTGAAGTGCTAATCTTCTAATTCCAGTTTTGGTTATCATCGGGAAAGCCTTGCTTCAGATAACGAATATAAATTTAAGTGCACAGAGTAGATACAAAATCGGTTCTTACTGCAACCAAACATATATGTCGATTTTGGATCTTCATAATCTTAGAATTCTCCATCTAACTTTAGTGTTTTAACTGAAATCCATAACTTGGCAGCAACTCATTTATATAACTACTATCTTCCACCTTTTTCCAGGCAGTAAATAGCTCAGACTTACTAGGTCTTGACTAGCAGAATAAGCACACGGCTTTCTTATACGAGATCAATGTTACTTAAATATTTTTTAAGCCTACAATGTCCTGCCAATCATATACATCTGCCGTTCAGTGGATCTGCTGCCAATTTCTTCGGTGGTAATTTGAAGAGTCTCTTGGTCTGGATAGGAGTTTCTTGCCATCAATATTGAAATTATGAAGCCATGACTTCTGTAAGTAGATCTGTATATGTCTTATCTGGCTAATTCATTAGCTTCTTCAATATCCCAATATTTCAAGTTATAGTCGCATCATTCTTGCCAGCCTTACCGAAATTCTTATATTTACTGGTATTTAACTTTATTTAACTAGATTTAACCTGGTATCAGCCTTTACCTGCCATATAGTTTTAGACTAAGAAACTCTTGAATCCTTTTGGCACTTGACTAATGGAAAAGTAATCGTAAATAATAAGCATTTAAATAAAAATTATACTTCTATTTCGATGATCTTTCTTGTCTACAGTTTTAAATAAAAACTAGTTTTTCGAGGGAAAGTTGTCTTTTAAATGATTCAGACTGATATTGCTTCATTCACTTTATTTAACCAGACAGATAGCCACTCTGCAATATTAAAAAAATGTCTGCAACGAGGGACAAACTAAACTGGAATGAAAAACTGGTTTATTTAATATTTCATATTTTGGGCAATCTTAGTCACTCAATTATATAACAATTGCAAAATTATGTAAATAAAGAATCTGGCAGGCTTTCTTTATGGCCGCAAAAGATATCAGTTAACTAACAGTCTTAGATTTGAGTCGAGAACTGCAAAGTTTGTATATATTTACGTAACTTTGAAAATGTTCATTGAAATTGTATATATCTCCTTAAATTGCAATCGGATAAAGTTAGTATTTGATATAATTAAAATTTTAGCATTTCACTTTATTTTCTATAAAGCTGTTCAAAAACGTTCGTGTAATTTCTAACAGTTAGATGAAACTTGTTTATATAAATATTTGCTTCATTTTTCTCAAAGCAAAAAATAGAAATGTTAAATGTTGAAACTTGATATAATATGCAGTTTTTTTGTGCACTTGTATTCGTTTAATAACATTAAAAATGATTATGATGTAAGTGTTTCATTATACTCATATTTTATATAAAATAATAACAGCGAAAAAATATAATAGCCTTCCGATGTGACCTTCATTTATATAAACAAATCTTGACCCTGTTTAATATTACAACTTGTACAAATTATGGAAACTGTAGTTTTACAACTTTTTTAAAGAGCTATCAATGAATATTTTTTTCTGTTCCAAGGTTTTCTTTGCGTATTTTTTAGCAGCAAATAATTTAAGATCATGGATAATCAATCAAGTTCATGAAGTACTAAATTAACTGTGTCATAATTTTATTACGCTTTGTACAAATTTTTTTCTTTGTAGTCTGCGCTAGGTTCGTACTATTGTATATTTTATCATATTCAGCTTACAAATATGTTTTTTTAAGTATATCATATGTGAATGATACGAACATTTTGGGTTATGGGTAACAGTTTCATTCTGCATTGGGATAGTACAGGTACAAAAGTGCCTTTGACTTTTTAATATCAAGGTAAGATGAGAAAGTTCTAGTTCAATCACAGATGAGAATTGCATAGAAATATTGCTGCAGAATTTGAAATGCAAGGTCTGCCTTGATAATTTAAATCACATATTGTAATTTATTGCAATTTGCAACACCACTAATAGACATTTTCTAAAAAGATAATAGTTTTCAGTAAATGTTATTGATAGTAATATTCTACAAAAAGTAGGATACAGCATTTGCAATTAAAATATTCAACTGTGATTTCAAAAATTATATTGTTTTAGAACGATGACACACACAGCGGCTTGTGCCGACGCGGCTTCTGAGACGGCATAAACAGTAGTTGGCTGTTGAAACGAAAAAATAATAAATTCTATAAAAAAAGTTGGAAGTATGTATTAAATACAAGAAACTGGCAAAATATTGTCTGAAGCTATTTATTAGTTGCATAATTTTAGTTTTTCTTTAGTTTCATTGGGTTTTTGCCACACTTCGGAAAAAATAATAAAGCTTAATTAAATAAGCCCTTGCGCCAAACGGAACAGTCGAGGGTTATTTTTGAAACTAAGTTTGCCTAACCAAAAAATCTCACACTGAAAAAAGCAGATAAGTAAAAAATAACAAAAATCCCATCACTATCGCGCACTTCCAAATTTTGTTGATAGAATATTTTTCAGACACCTATACTTTACGATCATTTTTGTCTAAAACGCGTCCAAAATATGATATATAAAATTCAGAAAATTGCATCTACAGCAGACCTTGGGAATGCAATAAACATTATGTTGGGGAAATGTCTCGGCCTATGAACGTTAGAGTTGAGGAACATAAAAATTACATAACAAGACGGGAATTTGAAAAATCAAGAATTTGCTCTTGGGAAAACGGTATTTGATTCAATAGAGTTCGGCAAAAATTTCAGAGAAAGAGGATAATGCAACAAAAAGAAAATTAAAATAGACCGCGATTATTTTGTTGAACGGAGATAAGTGTGTGTCTAACTGTTCAGTTAACATCGATCATTGTTGGCTACAGTTGTATCAAGAAGAAGTAAGTAACAATAAAATAAAAATCATTTAACATCTCTATGGAAGCAGATAAACAAATTTTAAACTGTCAAACTTGACATACGTTTTACTACGATTTTGAGAACGAAAACAGAGAGTTTTTCGAAACGTCAATAATACGGAAGTGCGCGATAGTGATGTGATTTTTGTTATTTTTTACTTATCTGCTTTTTTCAGTGTGAGATTTTTTGGTTAGGCAAACTTAGTTTCAAAAATAACCCTTGACTGTTCCGTTTGGCGCAAGGGCTTATTTAATTAATCTTTATTATTTTTTTAGAAGTGTGGCAAAAACCCATTAAAACTAAAGAAAAACTGGCAAAAATTACAACAAAACGGAGATTAACAAAAATAAAGTAACTTTAATTTAATAAATCATGACACCGATTACTTTCAATGCATAAAGTGATTCGGTTCTCTAATGTTCTATAATCTATTTTTTTTTAAATAGTCCTTCCTCCCTTAGGAAGAATTTTTTGATAAAACGATATTTGTCAAATCGATATAAAATTATCCCTAGAATTTACTCTACGTATACAGGGTGATTAAGAACTTATCTAAAAACAATTTTGACTTACATAACTTACAAATACAATTTTGTAAAAATAAAAGAGGAGTTAAAAAATGATTTAAAAATACACTTCACTGGAAACTGGTCCACTGTAAAACCTGATAAGGTGTATAATCGGCAACCAGACAAAAAATTGAAAGAAATTCCCATGGAAAGAAGTAAATTATATTTTACAACACCTGTCTTTATGCAGAAAATTCAACTGCGGTATCTCAATTGTTATTAATTATTAATAGAATTAATTTGTGGTTTTAATTAATAAAACAGTTTGATATACCTGCAATGTTACAACAAATGTTTCCGCTTCTTGTCGGTTTTGAACTTGCAGAAGCTATGATATGTTTGTGTAAATTATCAATAATGTTGACTTCGGTGCAATATACTCCAAATTTTAAATATCGCCACAAAAATAAGTCCAAATGATTTAAAATCAGGAGATCGTGGCGGCCATGGTACCGGTCCTCCTCGTCTAATCCCTTAGTATTAATGCTTGCACACGCTGTACATTGAACGGATATAATTGAGCCCTGTATGATACGTCACACTGCTGCAATACGTCGTAGACGCCCTTGACCTCCATTTGTTCCACGATTCGGTTGCAAATTTCCCGTGTCATGCCAGCGTTTGCACGGCACTCGCACTCACTGCACACCGTTGTAAAAGTAGCTGCATTAAATAAGTTTTGAATTGCCCCGTATTACTAAAATAATATATTTTATTTGATGTTATATATACATAAGTATGATTTAGATTCAGATCTCTTGTTGCGATATAACGTCCCGCGCCTTTTTTAAAGATGTTTTGATTAAACTTTAGTTAGTAGTTTTTTATGATAATTGAACATAAGTATAAGCTTACGGTATTTTTATCCAAAGCAAAACTTTATTGCTGGCTATATTTCATTGTGTGGCGCCTCTAATGCAGAATATTAAAAAAATAAATTCTTGACGGCAAATGAACTCAAATAAAATATGAGATTTGAATATTAAAAATATTTAATAAAACATTACAGAAAGTACCGATCATGTACCCCACTTTGCGACATATGCACAGGTGGTGTGTAGTGCAGTAGAGACTACAAGGTCAGTGTTGCCAGATGTGATATTTTCTTCACATTAAAGAAATTTGACCTAAAATTTGATCTCTGGGATGAAAAGAGTTTTTAAATTTACTAGAATGCGAAGAATTCTCTGATTTACTTAGTTTGAAAGCTTTCTGTGGTCTATACATTTTTATTCGTTGTTTCAATGTAGTGAGTCATAGCAAAATGTTATTAGAACTATTAAATGTAGAGTAGACGTTCGATTTGTCATCCGTAAATGACATTTGACATTACTTTGAACAGTTGTAAGCTTTTAACATCTACTCAATTTATGAGCATTTCTATCAAAGATACTTTTCTATAAATATTCCAATTGCTTTTTTCCAATGAGGTTTTTGTTATGTGAAGAAATGTTGAAATTGTCAAATCAAGTTCTATGTATTCCATTATTGTATGTATGGATTTGCAGTGTATTGTGTCTGTTTTGCAGTTTTGATTTGAGTAACAGAAAGTAAATTATATGAAGTAAAATATAAAATATTTTGATTTGACATTTTTTAAGATGATAATGTTGTAGAAGAACATATATTAATACTAAGTACATTACCCACAGACTACACGCTGCACTAGCTTGTTATTGGTAACTCTGGTTTAAACGTAAATCAATTTTTCCTGTCGGTAACCTATGAATATATTTAAGGTGTATCTCATCGTGGTGCTTACTAAACAAGTTTAATTACCTCTGAATATCACGCCTATACTAGGAAAAAGTATAAATTCCATGCATAATTTATTACTAAATGTGTCTAGACAAAACCAGTTTATCTGTCTGGAAAAATTGATCTGTCTGAAAAGATCTAGGTATTTCTGAAAATTTTCTAGGGAAACTATTCTACATTATCACATTATTTAAATATTATTCATAGCGGAAGAGAATAAAAGTGAAAGCTATGCATCTTCGCGGAAGAACCCATGGAATATATCCGCCTAAGGTATTAAATTTGGAGAAATTTGGCCTTTCCATATGCGGATCTTAATTGCATTGCGTTAAAATTATGCAATAAGAAGGCCGTATTGCTTATGTATTAGTTACTGGAGAGCAAAAAAATCTGAAAACACATCCATGATTTATATGGTAATCAGTATTCACATTCATTCATTGTCTTAATATGCTTTATTTAACTTTCCATTGAAATTTTTAATTTGATGATAAATGGGAAATCCTTCTATTATTAATTTCTTAGATATTAGTTCATTTTCCACAAAAATTGTAATTAATAATGTGCATACACTAAGTTTTACTTAATTTAAAATTTTCTAGAACAAACCAAAAAAGAAACAGTCAATTAATTATATGTCGCGTTTATTCCAGGAAAATCTTGTATACCAATCTACCATTAGTTTTTAAAAAGTGCTGTGTTTTCCATAAATATTAAATAAATTAATTTATTACAGTTTTTGTAGCCAAATTATTAATGTAACGTAATTCATAATAATTAGTTCCACGAATTTAAATTATTACAATTCAGTAAATAGTATTTACCATCTTGGCCAGTACGTAGATATTGATTTCTAAGGGTTTTGTATTGTTAAATGAATATCGTTTTCTAACACCTTTTTATTTACTCAAAATATTAGTAATAATTAGTAATAATATAGATTACGGTAATATACCTTGTTTACTCTTATTAGAACATATAATAACTTGCTCACGACCAAATACTTCAGGACTAACTGCCTAAGTACATATATTATACAGGGTGGTCACCCGAAAGGACTAGGTACATTCGGCTGTAACTTTGTCTAGGAGATATCGGATAACTTAAATGTGTATTTGTGACAGTTTTTCACAAGAATTTTATTTTTTTATCAAAGTAAAAAAACAATCAAGTATTGCGCTATGATTTTGTATTGTACCTATTATAATAAAAAAAAACTTATAATTAATAATCAGCAACATCTCGCAAACAGTAAAAGATAACCCATAACATGTCTATATTACCAGTAAATCAAGAAAAAGTGGAGAATCCAAAAATGTAGTCATATACAAGGTATTTTGCAATGCGATGCTCGAGTGTTATTTTTGCGTGATCACGCACAGAATCATAATCTGGAAATGTTTGATTCAACTCTAACTTCGTTGCACTGAGGAAAATATATTTCAGCCATTAGTAATATTGATTATTTTCAGCAAAATATCTATATTAATTAGGTTCAGATAGGTTACATTGTTGTCGTCTTAAAAATAATTTTGGTGGAGAAACCAATTAGTGGTTAAAAAGTGTTTTTTTAACATGATTTATTGCCCCATTCCCACCTTCTTACTATATAATCTTTTGTATAATTGAAGAACTCTATAGGAATACCGACAAATATTCCATTTTATTTCAAACAAGTGACTTATAGTCACTATTAAATAATTTTCTTACCATTACTATGTACGTTATCAATTTTGGCTTTAAACGTTCATTTTCCATTAAAAAAGTTATACAAGTAAACTGGAAGATAGCTACAATTTGAACATGTCAACAAATTTTTAAAAAGCTGCAAGCAAATTACAAAATAAATAACAAAAATCTTAAGTTAACGTTGACAACTAATGGACACTATGAAACTGTACGTCTACCAATACGTGGCTTTTAACTCTCATCGATGTGGGTGCATAAAAGTATCTTCTCTTCGATTGCTTAGTGTCAGTATATGGACTCAGGACCAAAATGACTTCTCCATGCTTCGCGCCGCTTCTCCCCAGTAGGCGAGCACCATAAACACTTGAACTTCACACACTCATGCATTGTGTATTTATTATTTTATAAATCTTG
Source organism: Monochamus saltuarius (assembly GCA_025584915.1). Taxonomy (NCBI): domain Eukaryota; kingdom Metazoa; phylum Arthropoda; class Insecta; order Coleoptera; family Cerambycidae; genus Monochamus; species Monochamus saltuarius. Next base: position 55,832,167 of record CM046724.1, read on the forward strand.
TATATAACATTTTTTATGTTACAATATCCGATATCCTCAAAACTATTATATTAATATAATCCTTAAGAGGTGAGTATAAAAAGACAAAAACAATTATGTATGAATTAGTTGTAGTTCTTCATCTTTGTCTAACTATTAACGGGAAGATATATCCAATTAACTAATAAAAAAGGATACAATAAATGCTGAAGATTTTACACATTTCTTTTATTGCCATCAATTGCAAGACTGTACTACGCGTACAGGAAACTGAATGAAAATAATCCAATTTTCGTATAGAGTATATGACATAATGTTTTATACAATATTAAAACAGAATCAACATTATAGGCTAGGACATTTTGGTGGAGTAAACTAGTGGATGATATTAAATGCCCGAGAGAGCCTGAAAACTCCCGATTTAGATATCGACAATTTAAATTCTTTTAATTGCCACCCACAAGCACGTAACAAATTTGTCAAGTCAGTTGTTGATCATACTAGGCACTTTAATGATTCAAGTATGTTGACATTTAAAATTGCATTGTTGCAATCTGCTGTTTGTGTTGGAAAGTGGATATGTAGAAGATATTTGTCCACTTGTTCATTTAGACATGATTGCCATTTTCAAATTGCAACTGTAATGTTATATTTCAATAATTCGTGTTAAAACTGTTACAATAAAGAACATTAAAACAATATTTTTACCACATAAATAGGGTGTTTATTAATAAAACCGGAACCTAACCTCAGAAAGAGTTGCAACTACAGTAACATTACTGCACACACGGACATGTATTGCTTCCATTTGATAAGTGGCTTTCAAATAGACGCAAAAGTTTGCCCCAGGAGCAATTTCCAGTGGCTAAGTTGAAGACAAATGGCAATTTTTTCAGCACATCCTGACATATCTGGTCAAGTTTACTGGCTTCTACTAGTTGATTTCACTAAAATGTCCCACTGAGACCTATGATTTATGATGTAGTTTTAATTACTAACTTAAATCCTTTAATTATTAGGAAGAGAAAACCAGACGCCTTTTATAAAATACATTGAATTTAAGAATCTTAAAAATGTAAATTGTTCCAATTCGGAAAAAGAATGTTTAAATATTACGATCAATCTGCAAATAGTTCTTTTAATGCAGTGAAATAATTTGAAGGTTAGGAATTTAAGGGGTTATCAAGTGATCTACTACGATTATTTGGGTAATTACAGTGTTACTAAACGGTTGTCATGAGGCTCCTGGAAACCTTTCATATGTTCCTGTTGTTCTCAGCCAAGAGATTATGTGACATCATAACAATACAAATCACCGTAGTAGTTAATAGGTTTGTTTTAGCAGCAGTTGAAAACTCTTTGGAAACTATCAGAAATGTCCGTCCAACTGTTTATTGTGTCAAATTCAATGGTAACGCGTTCTCAACTTAACTGGTCGAATATTTCTGACAGTTTCCAAACCGTTTTCAACTGCTGCAAAAACAAGCCTTATATATCTGCACGAACCATGAAAGCATTAAAACCACTAGTAATCGATATTGTTGTTAACATAAAAAGTACTAACAGTACTGAAAATCTATAGTAATAATCTGTTTAATAATTGTAGTTATTATTCCACAACAGGTAACATTACACATAAGGTGATAATTATATGTATTGCTCATGGTATCATTTGATTAATACATATAAGAAAAAGTACATATGTTAATAGATAAAACAGGAGTAGATTTGTTAGAATAAAACATTATCTAAAAATGTAAGAAATATGTTTCCGATAGCAGTATTAGATTTGTTAAATAGAGATATTTCCCAGATTATTGACAGGTAGATAGGTGTAAGATGAACATAACCTTAGAATGTAGCGAGTTTCAAATACCCACATTATTCATGATCATTATCAAGTTACTGCTTTCTTGTAATGAAATATAAATTTATATTTAATCTTGTACACGTCAATAAAAATTACGAAACCGAACAATTTATATTATTTTGTCATTGGCTGTAGCATTTTTATTAATAACACCAACACCGTTAGCATTGGTCGTTTTGTTTGTTCAGAATATTCTCATTCATAGTACACAAATGGAGAATTGAAATTGATGTTTGATCGAAGAAAATAGTATAAGTATGCTCGTAGTTGTAATAAATCTGAAGCGAAGTAAGATTATAACAGACAAGAAGCGCTCTACATCGCCGTAGAAACCATTCAAAGCTAGCGACCTCTATCGCGAAACAACGATAACGATATGTGGCAAACACAGAATACCAGGAAACAACTACTTCTACTAGAGTTTATTAGCTCTCATCAGTATGCCATAGGTGAGGAACGATGAACTAGTTAGAGGTCTTTCAGTTGTAATTCAATAATGGTCGGGGCATTAGCCCTAGCTTGCAATTGTTTCTATGGCAATATAGAACGCTTCTTGTCTGTGGTGTTTCAGTCCGGTATGGAGTAGCAATTGACCGCTAGAGGTAGCTCTGCTGTTACTCATAGGCCCTACTGTCGGGTTAGACAGACATAAAACAGCTAAAGTTGTTCGTCGGTTACCTCACCTCTGGCATACTGGGGGCTCGCCGACAAATGACTTTAGTTGTTGCTAGAGGTTTTTTAGGTGTAATTCAATGCTGGTCGGGGCATTAGCCCACAGAATAGCTGTTTGGTGGAATTCCGTGTTTACAAGATTATAACTGTTTAGATTACTGTTTTTGTATTGGTTTTTTTTTGTGATTTTAGAAAAAATATGTTGAAATCTTAGAAATTCTAACCTCTAGAAGGAGACTTTATTTGCGAATGCGGATAAACGAAACAAAATGTCAATAACGGACACAAGTTTTTGATACGATACAGTTTGGAGATGGTGCGTGACCATGCAGGTTATAATTAGTTGAATGCGATGGTCATTAGCGCGCGCGTTTTTAACAGTATAAGAGTGATATTTTTATAGTTTGCATTGAAAGGAATAAATTCATTAGGTAATATTAAATACTATACTATACTATACTATACTATACTATACTATACTATACTATACTATACTATACTATACTATACTATACTATACTATACTATACTATACTATACTATACTATACTATACTATACTATACTATACTATACTATACTATACTATACTATACTATACTATACTATACTATACTATACTATACTATACTATACTATACTATACTATACTATACTATACTATACTATACTATACTATACTATACTATACTATACTATACTATACTATACTATACTGTACTATACTAAACTATAATAATAAAGTATCGCTTTTATGTACAGAGTAAAATACTATGTCATTTTTATTTATGTGAAAACATATCTCGTACTCAACACTACACCACTGCTGTTGTGTCTCTTTGGGTATATGTGAGTATACTCTGTTCTTATCCAATTGTTAGTTCTTTATCTAAATATTAGCTACTACTGAAAGATATATTACATTCGCAAATCTCCCTATAGGGGCTAGAATTCGTTGTTCAGATCAATATTCCTGTTATGTTGTACCTACCTAAATATACCTTAATGATTTTTTAAATATTTTAACTTGGTTGTTACTTACTTGAACTGAATTTATATCTCTTTAATAAAATGATGAAACTTAACATTGATGATTTTTTAATACTACAAATACAATAAGATACAATAAAATTAACACATTGATGTACAGAGAAAAAAACATACACAAAGAAGTATGTTCTTTTCTTAAAATGTGTAAATTCTTTTGAGTGTACATAAAAAATATGACTCGCCGCCTCTGTCTAACGACAAATAAAATAAAAGAGATGCCGGATGCCGCCTATGAAACTATCAAGCGTTACATAAGCGTATTAGAAACGTCAACCAGTTAAGAGTTCATTTTCAACTTACCGTTTTAAAACTTTCCCAAATCGTCTAACAAGTCACTCGAAATTACGCGATATGACAAGGAAAATCCACAAAAAATTGTCTATCAACGTACACGCACCATATTTTGTGATTTCTATGCGTAGAATTCCGTGACAGACTGGTCACCACTCTCTCTTATTCAATGTCATCCAAATGCATTGCCCAACTTTCTTTTGTTGTACCTAAATTATTTGAGTCATTGATTGCAAGAATTCAATTGCAGGTTAAGTTGGTCTGAAGAAAGTTGTGTTTAGAGAATTTGCCGGCACGTTTGTGCGTTATTGTATATTTTGTTATGTAACGACAGTATTTTTTTATATGACATAAGAGTGTAATTTTGTACACGACAAGTGACGCATATTTATTTTTCTCGAACAAGTGCTTAAAGTTATTTGAAAAACCTTAATAATTTTCTTATTTTATAACTTTTGATAAAATGATAGGTATTACATAAAATATATATTTTTTAAATATTATATAATTCAAATATCCTAACTGTCTAAACTGTTCTATTTATCTAACAAACTGCTATATTTTTTATAAGTCAAAGTTTAGTATGTATATAGAAAAATGTTAAGTCGGTACATGTAAATTAAAAAGAATTAAATAAAAGATTTTTTTAAATATTTATTGTTTTATTTGTTACAGGTACAATCGTTTGCAATATTAATGGCACTCATTAAAATGAATTATGCGATTTTTTTTGAGCTTCTGACGTATTTGTAATAAAATCTACTTTCAACTTCTAACATTATAATAATAATAATAATAATAATAATAATAATAATAATAATAATAATAATAATAATAATAATATCTCTACCCCTCATTCTAATCACAGGGATTAGCCCAGAAGTCTGAGACTTGTGCGGGAGAGGGGGCGGCATATTATTATTAAGCAGGCCGCATTTGCGCCCAGGAACGACTTACGCCCTAACCACTATTCAGTGCAGGAATGAGGGAAACCTGGAAAACCTCATTAATTAGGGGGGTAGTCAAATATCAACCGGCATCAATCTCTCACATTGACCCAAGCTTACATTATTTCACCCTACCATACCCACAGAGAGGGTGCCAATCCTCTCCACGAATATAGCTTATATACGGTCTACCGGCAGCTAGGCTCGAACCAACTCCGTCTAGTCACCTCGATTCAAGTACTAACGCCTTAAACCGCGCGACCACTGACCGATCGTCGTTTCATTTACCAATAAAGATTTAATGAAGTTTCTATTTCCAGAAGTTCAAAAACTGTTTTGAGAAAGTGTCATTATTATTGTAAAAGCATGTACAGAGAGGTACGACTTCAGAACAATAAGTGTATACTACATTTCTTAAAGTAGTTATTATACAGGGGGCCCGGAATATAATGTACATTTGACTAAAAGTAACAAAAAAATGTCAAAAACGAATAATTTTTCTACAAATACATTTCAGAAATAAAAATACAGTTGCAATAAAATGCAAAAATATGTCACAAAATTGCAAACTAAGATACAACAAAGGTAAAAGCTCCTGTAATGTATTTTTTTATCAATGTTAATGAAGTAATAATAATAATATCTCTACCCCTCATTCTAATCACGAGGATTAGCCCAGAAGTCGAAGCCTTGTGCGGGAGAGGGGCCGGTATATTATTACCTATTAAACAATAAAAGTTCGCAAGAAAGAGACGAAAAAATAAAAGAAATTAGTAGTAGTATTAGTGCGTTTCGTTTTTATGTACAATCGTTTGAAATAATAATGACACTCTCTTAAAACAGTTTTTGAACTTCTGGAAGTTCTGAATAGAAATTTCATAAAATCTCTCTTGGTAAGTGAAACAAGTAATAACTAATGTTAAAAATTTTATGCAGATTTCAGTATGATTACGTCAGAAGTTCAAAATAGTTCGCAAAATTCATTTTAGTGAGTATCATTAATATTGCAAACGATAGTACCTAGTCATCGTTTGATATTTGTGAGTATACATAAATAAAAGGCGATTTTTCTAACTACCACATTTAGTTACTTGTTACCAGATTTTTCTGTATATACTCATTACTACACTTATAGTAAGTAGTCTTACTATGGCAAGATGCTTTTGTAACTACCTCTTTGTGATGGTATATATGCATTTTATGTAATTCTGTAGGTATTTGTTTTTCTTTTATATTTTTAAGAAGTGAGAAGTTTCATGTTGCTGATCTGTAGGTACTCTTACTGCTCTATGGGTACTCTTACTACTCTGTGTCTTGCTTCCATCATTACCCAATAATTCTGTAATCGATTTTTTTTTACTAGAAAGTGGTACGTCGTCGAAAGACCTTTTCTCTTCCAAATTGAACAAGATATTGAAAAATATAATTTTATTTGAAGAAAAATCGGTGACGGATATTTTTTTTCCTTAAACATGTTTAAAGACGTACCTGTGCGCCCGCCACTGGTGAAACTAAAAACAACATTTTTATCGCAAAACATGTATTGTTGGTAAATGTCAAAGTTTGTACAATTTCATTGAAATATTCTGAGCGGTTTCTGTAATTTTACTAAATTTACATTTTATTGTTAAAATTTTAACACCCTGTACATCGGAAATTAATTGTTTTCGGAATACGTTACATTAACGACATCACATATTACTTGTAGTACCTCCTTCAAAGAATGCATCGACGTGCCACTAACACCCTGTAAATTATTTTTAAATTTTTGTATACATTTATTTATCACTGCGAGTAAGCATCTGCAACATCTCCATTTTTAGAAAGTTTAAACTTGTTATCGCTGTTGCTTATTTTAGGATCTAATGTTTCGCCTATCAGTTTGGTTCGAAAAACGCTTTGATCACTTTCTCATATCAGCTGTGCAGATAAAAATTAAATATAGTAGCCAATTTTGTAATATTTTTTATAAAAATTAAAAGATTCGTCTGTTTCAGAACACATGTACATTAACCTACTGATATTTTGACAATATGTTTAATTTTCTAAAACGGTTTTCCCATCATTTTATTTGAATATAGAAAATAGATATAAAATTGGAAAGTGCCACAAATGTATACATTTTACTGAAATCATAATTTATAGCTTATCTTGATTCCCTTACAGATGATCAGCTATTTCTTTCACAACTTGTTACCTAACAAAAGATGTATCTCCTGCATACTAAATTTCGGTTACAAAATAATACTTTTGTATCTTGATATCAGGAATGATTATTTACTTTTGAGAAGAAACGAAATTAAAAACTGTGTTAATAATTTATGTGGCAGAAAACTATTGCTAATACAGATAAAAAAAAGTAAAATGCACATGGATAAAAAACATATTTGCAAGAAAATTAAAAATAAATAGATGAATGCAAATAGTACTTTATTCATTGGTCATTATATATTAATAATATTCTGTGAAACTAACTACTCTGCAGGCTAATGAAAATTACTTAAAGTTAGCCAAATTAGAATCCAATTTTATTTAATATCATTCATATATGACATTAAGAGCATTGTTTAACATAGGAGATAAAATATATGTCATCAACAAATTAAGAACAGCTTAAAAGTGACAGAGAGTAGGAAATGGAAAAGTTAAAATTAAATTAACATGAGAAATCCAATCCAATGAGCTGTTTATAATGTTGGCCCAATTAATAATTCAAATAAACGAACAGATTTGCCCTTTGGAAACGTACACGGGGTGTTACCTAACATTTCTGATAAAATGAAGGGAGTGAATTCTCATCTAATTTTAACATTTGTGGTATAAAGCTCCTCCATGTGTAAGTATTGGCACTTTTAGCAGCAAATTGCTATGCGGTCTAGATGAATGCAAAAAACGCTCATCTCATCTTTCAGCTCTTGGAAAAAGAAAATATATTTTTGAAAGTAGTTCACTACAGTCAACATTATTGTAAATTAAGTTGTATCTGTTCAATAGATCATTATCTATTCCCCTTAAAGAATACACCCCAAGACACTTTAAATGATAAATACTTCGAGAATCGTCTCTGAACAGATTTAAATGAGTTTACATAACTTTGATACAATGGATACTAAACCAGGAAAAATATTCTAACTTTGGTCGTACTAACGAATCAAATAATAGTTTCAAAGCTGACGCATTTCTAATTTTTTACAATTTCTAATTATGAAGCCAAATAATTTTGAGGTAGAACTAACAATATTATTTATATGTTGCTTAAATGTGAGACAACTGTCGAATCTTTCACTCCATCGCTGATAATAATTTTGAATACCAGGTCTTCTTCTTATACAGACTCGGAAATTGCGGATCTTTACAGAGAAAGTAGAAATTGCCGCTTCATTCCAGGGAAGGTACGAACTTTAAGAGGGGAGGCGACGTGCATTGGTCTAGCATTCCCCACTACTACGGTAATCGGTTCCGTATCGCCATTGCAAATCTAACTGTCAGATCAACTGATGCCAGTGTTATCAGATCTCATCCATTCCGAGGAAATCTCATGCTTTCATATTTTGATTATAAAATCTCATGCTTTTTAATAGACACAAAAAGAAATAATAAAATTATTAAAATTACTCTTTGAAATCTGCCAAAACAAAGACCTAACGAGAAATAATCGAGGGCAAAATTGAATAGATAGGGGTAGGTATCTATAATATTTGGGTACTTGAAATATCCTTTATTGTAGACTGCTCTCTTAATAATTAGCAATGAATACATAAACGGGTATGACAGTCTACGGATATGAGGTGTGTGTGCTGTATTCACGCTGTATTGCAGTGATTCTTAACTCTATTCCGTAAGGGTACCTACATTTTCTGGAAACAACAGATTTTACGACCCGTGAGTCACCCTGCGTCACGTCAACTGCGCCTCAACGTTCGCCTAGCCTAACAATAAAATAAATTAGAAAGGTTATGGTTAATAACTTTTAAGTAAGTACCTGTAACTACCTACTTACAATGTAATATTATGATAAAATAGCAGAACATAATGATTTTTAATGAAATAAAAATGGCATTACAAAAGTAATTGAAAATTACTTGCTTCTTTGAAATTATTCTCATGCACTGAATTTTTCCCACCTGGCAACACTGCTTGATGCAAACACGCTGTGGTCGAAGTATGCGTGTAGCATGAGACAAATACACAGCACTGCCTTTAGATGTATTAATATAAATGTGTGTTTTAAATGTTTGGAAAATTTAATCACATTGAATCGTTGATGAATATTAGAAGCAACAATGGTTCCAAATTAGACCCCTGCGGAACTTCTGGGTCGACAGGGTAGGTATGAGATTTAGTTCCATTATATTCAACAATCTGTTATTTGCCTAGTATGATTTAAAAAATAACAATTTTGGAAAATTCAATATACCTAGTCTAGTTTAGATAATAAAACAGAATGATCAACTTGGTCGAATGCCTTTTGAAAATCGAAACAAATAACATCAACCTATTCTGTATCTATAGTAAATAAGAAAGATATATGTTATGCATGCTAAATTTGATATACATGATCGTTTTTCTATAAAATCGTGTTAATCCGGAGATACGCAAATTTTAAACAATGAATAAATATGATTATACAGTACTACTTCAAGAAGTTTAGCAAAATTGGAAAGGATTGAAATTGCTCTATAATTATTATCTAAAAATGGATCACCTTTGCTTGAGAATGGGGAGAGTTATAGCAAATTAACAAATGTAACGTAATCGAATTCACTATAATAAGATATTTGAAAGTATTTTTCTTAACCTAATGGTTTCTACTCAACTAGAATGAATAAAAAGTATGTTCTTTGAATTTTCATAAGTCATAATGAAGGTATGTAGGAACCGGAAAGGAATTTATCATAGAAAGCGCATCCATAAACGGTCAGCAGATGCGGTTCATAATTATTATTTATGACCAAAATTGTGTTAATCTCTGGTATTTCTCCCAGTGCGTAACTTTCCACAAAAATGTTCTGGTGAAAGGAAATAAACTAGTTCAGTATCTTATAATTAGTGCCTTATTATATTAGTTGTTACTTAATTGTATTATCTTATTATTAAACTTCAGTTAACAGTTACACATGATTCATTGACTATCCTCAAAAACTGATTTGCTAAACTCTTACGTAATGGATTCCCAAATGTATACTCTTCCTATGTTGTTTACTTTCGCCACTAACAAATTATTACGTGCAAATGAATATCAAAAAAATCGTGAACGCCAGATTTGGCGAGTAGACGATCATTAACAGACTTGTTATTTGTTTGTACTTTTTGCAATTGCATAATAGTATAATAGTAATATTAACAAAATACAAGGAAGTTGACAGAAAATGGTATAAAGAATGATCGATTTTTAGACCATCAAATGAAAGGTCACACCAAAACGGAAAGCAAGAATTTCCATTCTAAATCAAAACTGAACGAATATATGTTGTTGGTAATTGTTTTAAATCTTCATAACTACGCAGTTGAGTAGATTATGATTTAAGTAGTAATATGTGAAGCATAAATGTCACTTTTTGTATATTTAAATGTAGGAGAAGCTATTTCTCGTATCTCAATCAGAAAGTTTGCGCGAAGTGGCAGTTAGGAATGTAAACCAACAAATTGTGCACTATAATTTTCTTGACAAATAATTTATTATTGAAACTGGTTATTATGCATTATTAATAATATATTAATAAAATGAAACAACTATTTAATAGGTTACAACAGACAATTTAATAGATTTCAGGTAGCTGGTTCACCTTTGGTTTTTCCAATAAAATGCTTTGCTAATTGAATCTCTATTATGTATCTAACTAATATACCAATATTAATATTATTAGTAAAACATGTATTAATATATAATAATAGAACACATTTATTATAGTCAGCTGAGCATTACTTGCTTAGCTATACAAATATCAAAGACTTGTTACTATAAACGACAAAGTAAAAAATTAGGAATTATCAATTTGGGTTTTAGTTACACTTCCTAGTAAAGATTGAAGAACTGATCGATGATAATTCACAACCAACTCAAGTGAAAAATTTATTTTTCTTTACCAATTTAACATTATGAATGTAATTCATTAATTAGTGATTCTGTGTTAAGAATGGAGAATCAGTCAATGTATACAGTGTATTCTCAAAATTGTAAACGTCCTAACTTAACAAGTGAGGAATATCGGATGGTCACATATATAAGAATATTAGGGCGCGAAGTTCCGGGAATTTGTCAATGAAAAAACAAGCAAATTGAGTTTCGCCAAAATGTTATTATCGACTTTCACAATAGTTTCTCCCTAACTACACAACGATTCCAACGTTGCTTCCAGGATTGGAAGCACCCTTGGTAATCCTCCGTAGTTAACCCGTTCAGCAATACGGTTACAGCTTCTTTGACCTCCTGTACGCCTCCATGCTGAGTTCTCTTGAGGTGCGCAGGCCCGCAGCTGGTCCAGGACACCAACATAGAACTGTTCAATCACTGCCTGACCGGCAAGAACATATTCACCATGAAAGATGCCGCGGATATCGAAAAAACGATCAACATTGCCTTCAGTCGTGACTTGGACATTTTCGCTGACTTTGTTTACGGGTGTCGGGGTCATACTCAAATATCCAGATCTCATATCCAGTCACTATCCGACTCATCCAGTATCTACCGTCGCTCCGTATTCGGGACAACAAATCCTCTCAGATCGATTTTCACATGTCTTTCTGTTCACGGGTGAGAACTTTTGGCACTATCTTTGCGCAAATCTTTCGCATATTCAAATTTTCGTGGAACATCTTGCGAACGGTTTTTTTGTTGATGTTTAACTCGTCAGACAACGCACGAATGCTTAGGCGCCGGACAGACGTGATCAGTGCACGCAAACGGTCCTTCACGTGGATCGTCTTCTACCGATTCACGCCCCTCCTTGAACCATTTTACCCATTCAACCACGCTTGTTTTCGACATGCACTCGTCTCCATACATAACTTGCAATTTTTTAAGGATTTCCGAGGATTTTCCTCCAGACTTCACTAAAAATTGAATAACAACACGTTGATTGTAATTTGAGTCACTCATTTTCACGACACTACTAAAAAAGTTACTTCCAAAAAATACACATAAAACACAAACTAAACGTGCTATCGACTTCAACGTTGGACTGAAAATAAAAGGAAGGTCCTCCCTCTAGAAAAACGTTGACGAACGATGCAGTGTTGCCAGTTTCCGAGTTATAACTAATGTCCCGGAACTTAAATGCCACACCTCTTATGTTTAGCGCACTAAAGAGTGGCAAAGAATTACAATTGCAAAATGGAAAATAATGGAAACTCGCGGAAGGAAGATGATACTTTAAACATGATCTTTCGACAATAAAAAAGGCAAGATGAAACTTTTCCTAGACTATATAGAATGGGGCTATTACAAATTATGCGTGACATATGGTGAATTAAGGTATGAGAAAAAGACGAACTAGTGAAGTGACGCAGAAACTATTTAAAATAAATAATAAAAGGTCGGAAACGAATATACATATTAGATTTTGACGAATCTTGGATACATGAAGGTCATACGGAAGGCGGTACGATATGATTATTAAGTGTTAATATGTGACCGTTATAGTGACAGTGTAACCAATAGTGAATACTATGTATGTATAGTGCAATGAACTCCAAAGCATTTTGTCCGTATGCATAAGATGCAGGAGAGATAGCTGCCGTTTCGAATACATTATCCAAACTGTATCTTATAACGATATTTATGCAGCAAATTGTTTATTTTTTTATTTTTACCAAAACGTTTTACTCACATTTTTGACTTGTTTTTCCAGAAGCGATATTCAAAATTAAAAAATTAAATGGCGTTAAAAGGACAAATTAATGTTCTTTAAAATGATGTTTTGCATAATACCTCTTCCTATTTAAAGGCGCCGTATTCTTAAAGTAGTATTTTCAACAAATACAAAACAAGTTTAGACATTTAAAAACTGAATAATGAGGAACTTGGCAAATAACAAAAATGTTATCCCATGCCACTTGCAAATATTCAACGCTATTGAAGTAAAACGAATATAGTTTTTTTTTTCTCTCATATATTTTCAGGTATTAACAATATTGTGTGAAACTAACTACTCAGTGGACAAAAGCCCCAACCTGCGTTGAATTACACCCACAATATCTACCCATATATTCCTTATTATTAGCTTTTGTAACATTTTTTACTGTTTAAGAAAGGTATTTTAAGCTAATATGTATCAAATCTCCTACAATTCCTATCAATGAAGTCATATGTATGTTCTCTGATACCAAACATCTAGGTATGCTAATGAACATCCACAGACAAAACTCTATTCAATAATTATCTAAAAAATTTAATATATTTACTAACCTCTGGAGTGGGAACTCGAAATTCAACCACAATAATTGAGATCTCACTTATTTCTGCGTTTTATTTTGGATCGCTTCATCAGGTAGCCTCCTTTAACTTGAGTCAAATATCTAACTATAAAGATGATTATACCAATAAATTAAAATTATTTGAAATTGAATGTCAAAATGAAATATCGACAACGTCAAACTGATTAACTGTCAATGAATATCATAACAACCTACTAAAATAAATAAAAAATGAAGCGATCCAAAATAAAACGCAGAAATAAGTGAGATCTCAATTATTGTGGTTGAATTTCGAGTTCCCACTCCAGAGGTTAGTAAATATATTAAATTTTTTAGATAATTATTGAATAGAGTTTTGTCTGTGGATGTTCATTAGCATACCTAGATGTTTGGTATCAGAGAACATACATATGACTTCATTGATAGGAATTGTAGGAGATTTGATACATATTAGCTTAAAATACCTTTCTTAAACAGTAAAAAACGAATATACATACATACAACAACAGAAAGCGGTCTAACCAACATTTTTAGGTACAGAAATACGTATTTTTCCAATTTAACTGTAGATGTAAGTATTGTTATAACATCATTTATAGTTCTGCATATAAGATTGTTCACTTTTGTTTATAAGTAGGTATGTAAAAATAATTGTTAAAATGTGGTGTGCGCCTTACAATCGCTTTTTAAAATTTATTATTTTATTGGAGGAGAATAGTAAAAGTGTATAAACAAAACATCAAGATTTTGTTGTTGATATTACTTTTATTCTGTTTTATTTTTCGAAATTTCTGTACCTAACAAACATCACATATTTGATCATTTTACGGCGAGAAATACGGCAACGTTAAGACTTTAGGGATAGAAATTTCGGAAACGATAATATCCATAAAATATGACGCCCTCAAAACAGCAAATGTATGAAAATACTGTTCTACATTGATATGTGGAAGGAATACCTATAAATAAATTTTCAAAGATATGTTGAGAGACGAAAGATTTTCTGAGACTGACAATTTTAAAATCTCAAGGCTAGATCACTGGCTTCCATTTCTGTAAGTCTACGTTATCCACCCATCCCGTTTGTGCCGCAATGTGAAGAGAATTTGAATACCTCAAGTGAGGAAAGTTTGCATCTTTGATATGAAAAGTTTAATTAACAGAAGTCAGTACTACCGCGATGAGTGTTAAGTACTTTCACAATTGATTAGGAAAACAATAACTTCTTAAACAGCAGGTGCATTCAAAAGATACCCAAGAACAAAACTAAGGGTGGTAACAGATAACGATAGACGAAATCAAGAAGTGTACACATTTGTAACGGAATCTCGATACATAACTGCACCTCGATGAGAGCCAAATTAAAATAGTAGAATAGTAGTAATACGCGCAACATGTTGGCAGAAAATTTCTTTCCTAACAAAACTACGTTGCGCCGTCAACATTTTGATGTTAACATGTTCTATGTAGGCCAGGAAAAATTAAAACTAGAATGGATAATATATACAAAAAATAATAAACTGCCAATAAAAAAATATGTAAATATAAATGCCTAGTTGGCATCTTATAACATACCTACATTGTATTTTAAAATTTCTTATTTCCTTACTTAATAAAACAATATCTGAATACTTTGTTGTATTTTTTTTGTTATAAATATAGAAACGTACATATAAAAATAATTAAAATTGGACTAGTTTTGTCTTTGGCCTTTGCCCAGATTTTAATTTGATTTCAGCTATTTTTTATTAAAATATCTCAACGCTACACTATTAGATATATTTGCCATCTACCTGTAGTATAATCTGTATCAATGGGATTTTGACGATGATGAAAGAACTGATGTTATAAGTTGGAATATGACTTTGAAGATGTTGGAACCACCACCCTAAAAATAAAAATATTTTGAATTAAAATTTTGCGTTAGCAAAGCATGAGCAATTTTAAGATTCATCTTCAAATTATATAAAACATAAATTATGCAGCAAAGATCTCCGATTTCAATTCTATGTCTCGCGGCGAGAATTCAGAACGTACTTGATTTTATTGTCAATATTATTTTCGATATTTGGTAGCGTTAAAAACAATCATTTTTTGCAATTTAGTGCAATATATAGTGCAAACATTTAGTGTAGTATATATTTTTATTACTCTCAGTTGCGGTTTCTTAAATATTTTGATGAAAATATAATGAAATAATCATTTATTCGTATGACGTACGTCGTCTGAATTCTTGGCGCGCGTATAGCTTTGTTTACTAATGCGAAAGCAACTGTGATTAAATATGACTATGGTCAATAAAAATATTTCCAAACTGAAGTATTGAAATGTTGAAATTTTAGCTATTTAGTCATACTTTGGTAAATGGTGCGTGGCCTTGCCCAAAAAAGGACAAATAAGCATCTGCCTATAGCTTCTCAATATCTAATATATACAGGATGTAACTAAAGGGTTTAGCTTCGAAAATTTCTGAAAATATGATATTACCATAATATTTGAGCAAGTAATTTTTCTAAACAGAAAGAAAAAAGAGACTGGATGACACTATCACGTGATGCCAGTATCTAAATCTAAGTGTATTTCAAATACAATCTATATATTTAATTTCAACGAAAAAAAATATTTGGAAAACAAGATATAGGTAATAGGAAATTGCAATTTCTTATTTGAATTTTTTTTGTTAAACGAGTAGGTGTTTTAGAACTACTATAAATTTATTTAGGTTGTATGGTACAATAAGTACTGAAAACATTGGCCACAAGTGTGTATTGCAAAGTTAATTTTTACACATAAAAAGAGTCCTATTAATTAATTTCATTGTGATATATGAAGATTCTTATATCTTATATATTATAAATTACCCCTCCTTGATCATTTCCTCCGCCGCTGGAACTCAATATAGTTTTTAATAATCCAGATAGAAATCCTCCGGAATCTAATCCTTGTGGTGGTTTATTCATCATATCAATATCATCGGCAGGTGGCTAGAATAGTCAGAATTTAGTTTGTCATATCTGCGCCCTCTTAAATGATAAGAAATGTATTGTCAACAAGACTTTCTTCAAATATTTTATATTAAAAAGTATATGGTACTAAAACATCGGCATGTTTAGGAACAAATAAGCCAGACGTCTTCCAACGCTCTCCAACCAATTAGAAGCGTTTACGTTATACAGGGTGATGCACAACTTATCTAAACAAAAATTAGGAATAGATGCGTCGTGAAAAATAAAATTAATATCGTGATTTTTTTTAATCCGTATAGTTGCCGTGAAAAGAAATTATTGAAGTTGTAGTATTTTCAACTTTTACATCGTTGGGCTACTGTAGCTCTTTCTTTTTACGCCCCAGGGGATTCCGAATACTGAAATCCGATTTTAGTAGTATCAACGTATTGCGATAGTGTTTACATTAATGTTTTTCATGTGTCAAAAATGGCCTACGTGTATAGCAACTCGGAGTTGATGGATATCGTTTTAATTTATGGTGAAATAAGACAAAACGCTTTAGCAACTTTTCGTCTGTACGCAGAACCATTTCCCGGTAGGCATATGCCAAATACAGCTGCTTTTACCGCGATAGTGCAACGCGGGCGTGACACGGGAAATTTTAGAAGGCGTATTGCAGCAGCTAAGGAATACATTTTACATTGTTGGCAAATCGCTCAATGAGTACAAATAGACATTTTTTCAGATTTTTTTTTATTTTTCAACATAGTGTCCTTGTAACTCTACACACTTTTCCCACCGATGCTCCAATCTCTGTAACCCGTCCAAATAGTACTCGGCGTTTTTCTCTGCAAAATAATTGTTCACAAAGGTGATTGCTTCTTTATTTAACGAAAATCACTGTCCTCCGCGCACAATTTTTAGACCAGGGAACAAAACGAAGTCGCTTGGAGCTAGATCTGGTGAGTAAGGCGGATGTTCAAGCAGTTCAAACCGTAATTCGTGGATTTTCGCCATAACAACCGCTGAGGTGTGAGTCTTGGTAAAACAGGATTTTCTTCAGGAAGTTCTGTCTTAAGTTTGTCAAGTAAAGATGCGTAGGATGCTCCTGTAATGGTTTTTCCTTTTTGAAGATAATTGATTAAAATAACTCCATGACTATTCCAAAAAACAGTCGCCATCACTTTCCCAGCCGAAAAACAGTTTTTGCTTTTTTTGGAGCCGGTTCCCCCTTTGCAGTCCACTATTTGGTTCATAACCTCTGCTATCTCTCTCACTTAAATTCGGCGGTCGTCTAGCACCATTTCGTGAACTTTGACGCTGTTTTCGTCGGTAGTTGGACGTCCCAAACGTTCATCGTCTCCCAACCTCTTACGGCCACGTTTAAATTCAGCTGCCCAAAATTTCACTGTGGTAAATGATGATGCAGAGTCCCCACACACAGAATCCAAATCATCTTTGATTTGCGTAGGCGTATTGTCTTCGAAAATAAATATTTATTGACAGCTCAATACTCGATGTTGTCCATTTTCATAAAAACACTCACATCAACTCACTCAAACGACTGTTACATAACAACTGCGCGTCCAAAGCGGCTGAAACTTTGGTGAGTAACTGTCAACAGATGATCAACGAAATTCACTAGCTTTTATTTACGAGTGCTGCCATCTTCATGTTGAGGTCGGAAACTTTTCAGAGCACTCTCGTACAATGTGTCCAAGTATTAATGTCAAGAGATTATCCCTTACGAATTAGATTTTGTGAATGGTTACTGCAATAAAATGCTCAAAATATCAAATTTACAGCTGACGTGTTAGTACTGATGAAGCTATTTTTACATTATAACATAATACTTATGTTTGGGATTTCCAACAATGCTTATCCTTAAATGTTTGGGAAGGGGTTGTCGATGATCGCTTGATTGGACCATTCATATTATCAAATCGAATGGGTTCAGTACCTCGAGTTCCTACGAAATGATCTGCCGAGACGTCTGGAAGATGTGCCCTTAGCTGTTTGATCCCGAATGTGTTCTTGTACGATGGATTGGATAAAGAGGACCGGTATCATGGCCACCACGATCTCCTGACTTAAGTCCTTTGGAGATATTTATAAAATGAAGTGTATCGCACCGAAATGAACACTAGTTATATCTAACGTGAACGTATCATAGCTGCTGCCAATAACTAACGAGTTCAAAACGGACAAGAACCAGAAACATTTAGGTTAGTTGGTAGAAACTTTGTAAGATGGGCCCAAATGTTTTATGGACAAAATTTTGAACAGTTGTTGTAACAAGATATGTCAAATTATTTTATTAATTAAAACCACAAATTCATTTTATTAATTAATAATAACAATAGCAGCAAAATCAGTTGAATTTGATAATATCAAATAGGTGTGATGTTCTAATTATATTTCCATGGGAAATTCTTAAAATTTTTTATCCGTTCATTTTTTATTTTACTTTGCCGCCGTGCCGGCTGGCGACTGCATGCTTTGCCTTACGCAAGGTCAGGTTTTAGTTAAGTGCATTTTAAAATATTTTTTTTGCAAAATTATATTTGTAAGAGCGCCCTGCACATATTTTTTTCTTTTGGATAAGTTTTAAATCACCCTGTATATTGCCGTTTTATTTGATATTTAAATTATCTTTTATTCTAAAGTGGTCTATATCTAAATTAAAATCAAGGAAGACAGCAAGTTATTATTATTTATTCTATTCTACATGTACCTAATTATTTTCAATTGCAAAGTCTAAATATCGATTGATATATTTCAATTTATCAAAGTAATAGATACGTAGTTTAGTGTAAAATTATCTTACTAAATATTGTCTGAAGCTATTTATTTGTGGCATAATTTTAAACTGTCAAACTTGACATACGTTAAAAAATTTTTACTACGATTTTGAGAACGAAAACAGAGAGTTTTCTGAAACGTCAATAACACGGAAATGCGCGATAGTGATGTGATTTTTGTTATTTTTACTTATCTGCTTTTTTCAGTGTGAGATTTTTTGGTTAGGCAAACTTAGTTTCGAAAATAACCCTTGACTGTTCCGTTTGGCGCAAGGGCTTATTTAATTAATCTTTATTATTTTTTCAGAAGTGTGGCAAAAACCCAACAAAACTAAAGAAAAATCTTACTAAATATCGCACTACCTCAAATTATTAATAACCAGAAATTTTTCCTCGATCAAAAATAGTTTTAAAAAATTAAATTATTAAAAATTATCATGAACTTGAGAAAATTTCAGAAAATAATTTATGCACTAGGGATATTATAAGTGAAACATAACTCAGATCAAATTATTTCTGTATCTATAATTTCGCATTTTTAAAAGTTATTTTTTGTTGTTGGTAAAACATTTTAAAATATATTGTTTTTCGAAAAAATACGTTTGCTATCTTTGTGGTTCGCTATGCTTTAATCATTAAATAATATTTTATAAATGTTAAAATTTTGTGTTATCCCGTATTTCTTAACAACTATAATTTTATGTAGCTACAAAAACTTATTTTCCTTTTGTTAAGTTCTGAACATGTCGAAATAAAATAGATACGATTACTTTCATAGTTTTTCCAGATAATTGCAATGCAGTAAAAATTTTCCGGATATAGGGATAAAATACTTCTACAGGCTTTTCCCCATTTTGTTTTTCAATAAAATTATAAAAATTTGCATCGCCATAACTATACGTAATTATTTCATACAAAAGCGAACTTTGAACAACTTCTTTGACTTTTTAACCGATCGTACGTCCTTCCGTAATATAGTAAAAGGACATGAGTCAAATCTTGTGAATGGTTCAAATATATTTACATAAAAACTGAAAACCTACATAGCGCAAACGTTAACGCTTGCTTAGTTTCACTTACCGGCCCACTCAAGGCTGGTAGAATACCAGTTACGACCTTTCCTGTAAATATTCCAGCTCCCTTCTAAAAAATAAAAAAAATTGTAAATAACCTTACCTATATCATAGTTTGGAAAAATCAAATAGAACAGGAGTGTTTGTCAATTAAATAGATTAGTCAGCAATATTTTAGATATTAAACATTTTTATATGAATTGTTCAGCTGAATAATATATCTACAGGGTGTAGCATTGTTACATACAAAAGCGGTACTTTTCGTGAAATCAAAAATAGAGACGTTTTCTATAACTATAATAAAGGCTTTAGAATCTTCAAAAACTGATCGGGTATAGCCAGAAACACGTCTTCTTCAGAAGTAATTCTTTAAATTGGAGGGACTTTATTTCGATTATTCTGACATTTGCCATTCGCTTTCTCTCTCTTCATTTCTCTCTTTGAATGGAGAAAATGGATATAAGTACAAACAGAAATGCTCAACAAGTCATCAAGAGAACGTATAAGATCAAGAATATCTGATAGCAACAAGATATACTGCCTCATAGAGAGCCCTTTCAGACCAGAATACTGTATCCCAAAAACTGTATGAAAGGTCGAATTGGTCAAATTTTAACAGCGACTTCCTTGTAAGATGGAGGTTGAAGAGTGTGCGATGTTGTGGTACTTTCTGAATAAACAGAGAAAGTGAAAGAGAGACGTACCATGTGGGTATACATGATATGGTTGTACTAAATTTATAAATTGTTCGTTGACAAAGCAGTTCATCTACTCAACAACTACTACCATCTAAAACATCTCGAGGAAGATAGATGCAGTCTCCTGTAAGACCAACTACAACAGCAATATTCTCCAAGGTCGCAGGTAAAATACACCTTTCTATGTATGTACAATCCCAAAGTAAAAATGAAATCAAAGTTGGCTGGATATTTGAACGCTCGTTATACAGCGTGGCCAGACGAAAACAAAACAGAGCCATTTTCAGGAACTGCGTCAAGATTGTAGAAAAACGCTCAGTCTCGTCGATTTTATATTAAAGGGTTTTTTTTAACTCCGCCAGTTTCAGCCCCAGGCAAGGGTAAGCATCACCCCAAAACATTTAAGTGGTGTTGGGGGTTGTAATATTATTTTGAAAGCTCTTACAATTCTCTTTACAACAGACTTTAAATTTTATAATTCCGTCCAATATTTTTTTTTTAATTTACATTTTAAAACTTAAATTATGTTTAGTTGCTTACTCACTACTTAGTTGATTAAATGTTCAAACTGACGACCGCCCGCTTCCATACAAAAATTTCCATAGTGATTCGACAGCATTCGTCGACGATTCTTTGACGCAAATCTTGTAGCGACGCTGGCTGTGTTTTATAGATTTTACGTTTTAGGTATCCCCACAAAAAAGATCATGGGGCGATAAATCCGGTGGAGGTTACTCAATGCTGCCTCTTCTCCCAATCCAATTCCGTGGAAAACGTTGGTCCTAATACTGATAGTCAATTAACAAATAATGCGGAGAAGCACCGTCCTGTTGAAAAATCAAATGATATTCATCATACTCTGGAACATTTTCAATAATATCAGTCAAGGCCGGGTCAATAGCGTCATCCAGTAAATGCAAATACATTTGGCCAGTCAAATTACCAGATAAAATAAAAGGACCCACCAGCAGGTCACCAAAAATTCCAACCCATACATTTAATTTTTCTGGTTGCTGTGTATGCACCTCGTGAAAAACTTGGATTTGAATCTGACCAATAGCACCAATTGTGACGATTTACCGTCCCGTTCGAGAAAAACTGCATTGATTAGAAAAACAGTTAAGTTAAAAAAGAAGTGTGGATCGTTCCCTGCTGACTCACTCATTATTTCGCAAGATTGCAAAGGATGGCCATAATGATTCTCATGAAGTTCCTGAACTAAATGTATTTTGTATGGATGGGATTTATTCTTCTTCAAAATGGTTTGTATGCTAGTTCGATTGATCCCAGACACAGATGCCAGCTGCCTCGTACTTAATGTAGAAACAAGACGAACTTGTCCCAAAACTGCAACTTCACTAGCTTCATTAATTATAGGTTTTTCAATTTCTCGTTTTTTATTGGCTACGTTCCCTGTCTCTTGAAATTTTTTTACTAACTCTAGAAAATACTTCCTCCTGACATGTCATTCTTGATGTTGTTCATTAAATAGCTTAGCTCTGTTCTATTAGCACATTTATTGCTCATAAAGTAAAGCGAAATTATATCTATCCTTTCGGCAATGGAATAAACCATAGTGTTTAATTTTCAACAACACAATTAAATAGACTACCAACCAACGCTTCCAAATAATACTAGAAAATGAATTTGGAATTCTCTAATTTTACGTTCGTTGTGTGTGTACTCATTTCTGTTTTTTACAATTGTGTTTTTTTACGAAAGTGATAACAATTCGCCAAAAACCAATGTAACGCAAGTAATACTAAATTTATACCATTGACGACCATATTTTAGATTGATCCTTACCCTTGCTTGGGGTGAAAGTGGCGGAGTCAAAAATACCGGCAAAGAATGTCCCTCTTTAATCTAAAATGGACGGGTCCAAGCGTTTTTTCACAATCTTGACACGGTTCCTGAAAATGACTCTGTTTCGTTTTCATTTGGCCGCCCTGTATATTGAATAAACAGGAATACAGGTGCCACCTAAAGAATAACAACAGTAGGAAATCAGCAGTTGGAGAAAACAGAACGAATGCACAATATTTATCAGACCTTAATAAAGCCAAGATGAAAACCAGAAGATTATGGCTACTCTACACAGAAGCCATAGAAATCTATAAATATCTAAATAATTTCAACCGAGACCAGCGTTTAAATCTAGAATTCTACTATGCCTCGGTAAGAATCAAAGACCAGAAGTATACAACAAAGACCAGTGCATACAATAAATCTAAATCTCTACCATAAGAGGATTCTTTTAGGTATCTTCAAACTAGTTCAAACGAGAAATAACTCTCGTAATAATAGTTCAATTTCGATGCGGTTTATACCAGTTTTCTTAGAAAAATCGAGTTTTTAGAATAGCTTAAATTACATTTTTTTACCAAAATAAACTAGACTTTAAAGCAAATGTGCATTCTAGAAGCAGCGAATTATTTTTTATATGATGCGTCAATATTTCGGGGGGTGATTCTACACGAAAAATTAATACCTCAAAATATTAATACCGAAATATATCAAACTGCCCCTTATTACAAATATTTTATTATAAGTTTTGAATTTTATATCTTCACCAAAAGTAATTAAACACCTTAAATCGTTGAAGGATTGTAGAGCCCTTAAAATATTATTAAAAAATAAATACTATTTTGATGACAGACATCAGATTTGAAAGATGTTTGCAACACGACTGCTACACCCTACAAATAGAGTGGTCTATATTTTTTTGTTCAGTTTGATACATGATTACTAATTGCGGACACACAATTTAAACGCAATATACTCTTTCTTTTCTCTATGCACAAACATTTAAACATGTTTAAAAAAAATAGCCTTTCACTCTATAGTTTCTAGTATTTTTCCTAACAGATGATTCTTGTGGAATATTACATTAAGTAGCCTAGTTTTTTATAAGTGATACAAATATAGTATTTATATTATACTGTACAATTCAGTTTATGTTATATAATTTTTAGAGTGGATATTTAAATTTTATTAATTTGTTTTTGTATAAATGCAGGATGTTTCTAAAAATGCAACAATATCCAACGAAGCATCTGCAATATGGCATATTTTTATTGCAAAATATCGAAAAGTTACTTATGATGTCTTATTATTATGTCATGAACAATTTTAGCAATTAATATTTATTTAAAATAATACCGACAATTAAAAATATACAAATCGTCCTAAAATTTTTTTGAATCCAGAAACGATGAAAATTGCGACGGAATTATTTTTTAAATGACTAAAATATTTATATGAGAAAATAATTAATAATAGTTAAATAGAAAAATTTTTAATCGTTTAAGTTTTTTAAGTAATTACAAATGCATTCAAAGTCTCTCGCTCAAAAACTTGTCTGAGTAGATTTTTTTCATGACTAAGGATATTTTCAATGCTACTTATGTTAAACAAATAACAGTTAACAAAAAATTAGAAGAACCTTGTAATTCACAATTTTCAGCGGCAGTAAAAATTATGAATGTCTGAAAATTGAAAGTAAATACATACTTAAATTATTTATATCCTTCATTCGATGGCGCTCAAAACAAACATTATATTTTTATGATTTATTAATTAATTTCGTACATACTCTACAGAGAAAATAATTAAATAACCCTTTCTGCTATTAACCTATTTTTAACTAATTTTAGTTCCATTTTATCAGAAAAATTGAATTTGATACAGTGAGATATTACATGTTAAAACAGATAAAAAATATTTTTGAAATTCCTTAAATTAAATAATACTGAAAGGATAAGGAAACATTGAATATATATGTATGTTTTGCAAATTATATCTTATACAATACAGGGTGTCCGGAGTATGAGTGCCTATTGGACAATAAATTGTACCAAACAAAACATATTTTATATAACAATTCTTTTCTCTGATCAATGCTAACAAAGTTATGACAGGTCTTGAATATGTGACAACGTCGCTCACATACAACAACGTCGAGATTGCCAGATGTTTCTACAAAATAATTGCAAATACACCTAAACATACTGTGAATGGTTTTTCTAGAGCTCTTTTCACAGCACACAATAAAATGAGAACTAGTTAGAAGTGTTCAAAATTACTCATGCTGCTTGCGAAAAGCGTTTACCGTACAAACGTCTCATACCCAGAGAGTTTCGCCCAGATTCGCAATAAACTAATATGTCATGGAGCTGGTGATGGTTACTATAAATTGTTCCATATTTCCACTTATAAATATCAAGCGCGCACAGAAAAACCAAACGCACTGATATAATACTAATAATACTTTTAGGTTAATAGCAGAAAGTAATAGATTCCGATGTTGTCGTACGTTACAGTAAGTTACGAAAATTTTCTGGGAAACAAAACAAAAGACAGATTACGTTATAGGAGCTTTTACTTAACATTAGTTGCATCTTAGTTTCAAATTTCGTAGCACAGTTTTGTATTTTGATGCAGTGGAAATTTTATTTTTGAAATGCATTTGTAGATATACTATTCGTTATAGACATTTTCTTCGTAAGAGTTTTTTGTTGCTTTTGATCAGATATACAAGTTTCTTAGGTATCGGTACTTATTTATAATCCAGATGCCCTGTATACTGGATAATAATTGAAAATTTTAAATATTTGTTGTAGGATTTCGCTTGAAAATAGTATTTAAATATCTGATTTTTTAACTATTACCTAATTGACATTGATACAGATAAAAGCAGTTTAATCATTATTTCCATTTTATACAATAAGTTTATAAAAAAGCAGACTTACCGCACCAGGAGGATTAGCAACTCCTTTTATAAAAGCTCCAAGGAGACCTCCTAGGAAACTTCCTATATCGGAACCACCTCCTTCATCACCACCACCCTAAAAGTCAAATAACAAACCAAAAATGTACTTATTGTACATGTAATTAGTCATTTTATTCATTGGAAGACTGTTGAAATTTACATCTTTAAAGTACACTAGAAAATTTTACAAACTTAAATCATTATTTGTATGTTATTAACTTTGTTTATTTATTTATTTACGTGACAATACGTAAATGTTGCCCAAGTTAATTTATTTGATAAAGACATATCATTACCCTTTAGGTATTCAACATTAGCTTATTTTTATCTCACCAGATTATAACCTCATCAAGATTAGTTTGAAGCTGAATGTAGTCGCCAATAGTACGTATAGATTTAAATATATTCAAATCGTCTGCTTAAATTATAACCGATAACTGCAATTTTTCCAAACTATATTACATGACATGATTTATAGTGACATTCATAGAAAAATTACTACGGCACAGCAGGGTTTCATGAAAGGCAAGTCTACCACAACAAATATTTTTTGTTCGACTCAATTTCTTTGTACTGCTTTTTATGCTGCCAATCATGTTCACGTTATCTATAGTGATTTCAGAAGCATTTGATAGACTGAACCACAATATTTTGCTTGCAAAGCTTGATGCAATCGATCTGTCTGACCAGTCAGCAAATTTATTAAATTTCAGTTTATCTGAGCGGTTACAATTTGTTGAAATTCGTGGTTTAAAATTTGTATAATATGTCGCTACTTCGGTAGTTCCTCAGGGTTCCTGTCTCGGACCTTTGCTTTTTTGCCGTTTTTATACATGAAATTGTCAGTCTTTTAGACTGTAATTACCTACTTTATGTGGATGATTTAAAACCTAATTCAGAAATGAATTCTCCTCAAGAAGTGATCAATTTGCAGATGTCTCTTGATAGAGGTCTCTTCCTTTATACATAAACAAATGTTATGTTATGACCTTCATTATGCAATATACAGTTAACAAGAACTACTAAATTAAAAGATTTGGAAGTTTTATTTGATGCTAAATTAACATTTTCAAATCATATTAACAATGTACTCGCTGAATGTTCTAAACTTGAATATGGTAGGTTTGTTTGGTGTATGTTGGTTTGGAGTATGTATC
This sequence comes from Monochamus saltuarius, assembly GCA_025584915.1. Classification (NCBI taxonomy): domain Eukaryota; kingdom Metazoa; phylum Arthropoda; class Insecta; order Coleoptera; family Cerambycidae; genus Monochamus; species Monochamus saltuarius. Next base: position 55,858,838 of record CM046724.1, read on the forward strand.
TTTTAAAATAAATGTGGTAGTTATATGCCGAAGTACGAATTTTCCACTCTGAACTGCTTAATCACCACAATGTACAGAGTCATGCAAACAAATTTATCATGTATGCTCAAATAATGTTTTATAAATTAATTAACAATTGACTGTCCAGCATTTTTAGAGTTGTTAAATTTTAATATTCCAAACATTGCAACTCATAACAATGCATTGTTTTATCTCCCAATACCTAGAACTCTAACTTGCTCTTACATTCCCCTATTTATCTAATGTGTTCTACGTTACTATGTTTAGTATTTGTTTATTGTGTATTCTTTTTTGTTTTTCGTTGAAATAATGCTTTTGCATTATTATACTTTTGTCTTTCCCACCTGAAAATGGTACGTGTACTGTAGGTTGGTATCCTTTAAAATAAAAATAAAATAAAGAAGGAAATTTACATCTACATACAAGATCGTTATTAAAAATAATGAAAAATAAAGATCCGAGAATTGATTCGAAAGGTACACCTGAAGTGGATAAGTACTCAACATATTTACGTTCATTATAAACCACATATTGCTTCCTATTGTTAAGATATGATATAAATAAATTTAATAAAGGGTCAGATGAGTTCAACTTAGTAATATACCATGTTATTCAACTTACCCCAAAAAATCCCTTCAGTAAATCTGTTAATCCTTGAAAATCATATGAACCGTCATCATTTTGCTAAAATAATTCAGTAAAAGTTTATTATATTAAATTAATCTATATTACTTAATTATTTTTGAAATATTATTTATGAACACATGAATACTTTACCGTGCTCAGGCTACCCAACAGTCCAACTATTGCTTCCAAATCTATGCTGCCATCAGGCTGGAAAAAAAAAGTAATTAGACAAGATTATACATGCTTAATTAAACGTCACAACATTTTTATGTTTGGTAAAGTGTGTGTAAAATATGACATTGAACTTATCCTTGACTTTAATGTGGTTTCCTTTGTTTATTACAGGATTCTAAAGCTAGCTTTTTATTAATAAATACAAATATTGTACACTACTTTTGATTTATAGATAATAACATATAATTTGACCTTACTTAAACAATAATTCATTTTATCGCGGTTGAAGAAACATTTTTTTAAACAAATTGTATCCCAGATGTATTCTAAGAATAATTAATTTGTATTAATTATGTAGAGCGAAATAAATTTATTAACGATAACTTCTAGAAAAAATATATCTAGCAATTACAAATAAGTAGATTTTGTTACACTGATACACATAATCAAAATTTCAAGCTAGTTATTGAAAGCTAGGGACCTAGGAAAATATTAAATGAGTACGTGTGGTTTAAACAGCGGTACAATTCACTGCATTGAACAATTTAATAGGTTTTAATTGCGAAAAAATATTAATAAAAACGTACAAAATAAATGTGTATATTTTTGATAGAGAAATGATTAAGCACCGCTGATTTAATTCTGAATATAGATTTATTATACAGCGATGCCGGTGTTACACAAAGCTCTTAAACAATAACCTCACAACAATTTGCAAAATACTGCAGCTAACCGGATTAACTGTTACCTATCAGGTATTATTATTAATAAAAATGTTCATTTTCGTCGTTTCTACATTTGGAAACGCTATCAAAAACGTCCGCATGGTATTATCATTACAATTATTTTATAGTTTTTTCAGCTTATTAGATCAGGTGGTTAAAATTTTTGTACATAGTGGTAATTAACCTTATATACCTTTATTTTTTTAATCATTTAATACACATTTCATTTTTGAATATAATCGCTTTAAACTTATAATAACATAATTTGATTTGACAAATACATTATTCAATGGTACCAAAGCAAATATGATATCCTTCTATATGTATAGGTGTTCTAAATGTACTGAAAATGTATATTTTAAATATTTCTCTTGATATTTTGAGAAATGACTTCCACTGTACTCATTCATTGCAAATTATTAAGTTAGTTTTTGCAATGCATTGGAAAATCGAATTGTTTTCAGTGAATATGATTCTATGTATTGTACGACAATCATTTTTTTGTGTTCTTTTTAAATTACAATTTTATAAACTATAATAAAAACAGAAAGGAGACTCAAACAGCATCAAATAATTTAATTCCAAATTGTTTCCAAATGTTTTCAAGGACCTATACAAATTAATAATTTCGAGAACATTTTGCGGTCACCTAAAAAAATACTAAAATGTAGAAAGTAAATTTAATTGTGTATAATATATTTATTTTCAATTATTTATGTGAATAGATTATAAACGATTTTTTATATTCGAATACTGCACCAATATAAAAATTGTTTCCTGATTTCATAAAAATCTAGTATGAATTTAATACAAAAATTCTTGAAAATACATACCCTACTTAAACCTCCTAAGAAGGCAGATATTAATCCTGTAACCATGTTTCCGTTTTCTTCGCTACTGTCTTCCTCCTGACTTTCAAATTCTGGATCACTTTTCGTGTCATTGAATTCTTGCCTAGGCAACCTATTTGATTCGTTTTCTTTACTGGTTTTATTGGTTTCCAAGTTTGATTCAGAAAGTCTTATATTATCAAATGATATATTCATTACAGGTGCAGAAGTTGTCACATTTTCAATAGTCTCAGAATTATTTAGTGCAGATTTTGCATTTTCCACCTCCAAATTGTTCACGGCTGTGTTTTCCTTAAATGAAGAAACATACGTTGTCAGAATTTTCTTTAAATAATTGTTTGTAGAAACTTTAGTTTAGATATTCTGATATTTTGTATGAGCTATTTATATTATTTATTAGGTGCTTATATGTAACTTAAATATGTCATTACCGAGATACAGGGCGTTTTACCGATTTTGGCTATTTCATAATAATAATAATAATAATAATAATAATAATAATAATAATAATAATAATCGACTTTATTGCTTATACAGTTATACAGTTACATATATCGACATAACAGTAAAAAAAAAACGTAAAGCAAAAGGCGAAGTTCAATTTATTCTAGAATAAATTGTTCTTCCACTTAACCTTAATCATTACTATGCATAACTCCTAACAGTTCTTATTTTGATTTTATTCAACCTTGCCCTTGCACAACAGGTATTGACACAAACTAACTATTGCTGTTCAAATAATATTTGCCTATAGGATGTCTTAAATTTTTGAAAAGAGTAACTTTTGAAAGATGAAGGAATATCATTATAAATTAAGCATATTTGATAGGTATAGGCTCGTCTAAAAATTTCTAACTTGAAGAATGGAGGAGAGAGATGCCCTTATGTCTTACATTTATGTTGTGAACGTCTGAGCGGTAGGTAATTTTCCTATGCAGATATGTAGGAGTCTTGTTAACTACAATTTTATGGAATAATATTGCTGCATGCAAAGTCCTCCTTTTAGACATATCTAACCAATTATTATCTTTTATTTTATGGGTAATATGTTCCTCCTACGAATACCATATATGAGACGGAGACAAGAATTTTGTACCTTCTGAATTTTGTTTTTGTATTGCACAGTTAAAAATGGACCATAAAGTACATCGGCATAATTAAAGACAGACAAAATAAATGTTTCACATAATGTAGATTTACATGTAAAGGTAAAAAGTGTCTACTTCCATATAATACTTTTAATGTACAGTATGCCCGTTTTAACAAATGATTTATATATTTCTCAAATTTTAAACCAGAATCAAGTATGCCACCCAAACTTTTAGCTTCATGAACAATTTGAATACGTTCATTCTCAATAGATATGTTTATGCTATCACATATTTCATCTATCTTTAATCTATTACCAAACATTAAAACATTAGATTTATCACAATTAATATTTAAACAGTGATTGGATGCCGCTTTAATAAAATTATTTAGATCTCTATTTATAACAGTACAAGCATTTACCACTTCCTTGGGGTCAAAACTATAATAAAGCTGGGTGTCATCGGCGTAAAGGTGAATGTTGCAATATTGAAGAGTTTTAATAAGATTAGACGTATACACAGCAAAAGTAAGGGACCCAAAATTGACCCCTGAGGAACTCCACTCTTTAGTTCTAAGCAATCGGATGTTTCACCATCAATCATAACTATTTGTGAACGATTAATTTAAAAGATTTCAATAAGGCGATAGCATCGTTTGAGAGACCTATATAATGTAATATTGCAGTCAATAAATTATAATTGAGGGTATCAAATGCGCGACTAAAATCTAACAACACTAGCACAGTACATTTTCCGTTATCTATGGATCTTATGATATCATCAATAATATGAAGAAGAGCAGTCGTGCAACTATGACCTTTGCAAAATCCGGATTGAGTTTCAGGTAGTAAAGAATTTGAGTCCAAATGTTCTTTTAATTGTACCTCCAACAATATGGCTATTTCATTAACTTCTCATAAAATGCTAACCACTCTGTATAATCACTGAAATTTGGTAGGAGTATTCTACTTGCTTCACTCGGTCCACTAGTCATAACCGTAACATAAATACAGGTCTGGTGGCATAAAATGTTTTATTTTGTTTATTCGCAAAAACAACTGTATGTAGGATTAATAAATCTGTTCGGGCATTTGAGTAGAGCAGATATGGTAGAGATTATGGTGTAGTTGCGCATTTAAGTCATCCAGTTTTATTACGTTCTCAAGTTTTGAATACAACAGTAAATGCCAGAAAATAAACGCTTGTGTGTCAAATTTGAAATACCTAGTTATCTTTTTTATATGAGCTGATAAGTATTTTATGTGTAGAAATAATAATACTAACAAAAATGTATTGTTTTTTGTAGTTTTTTAAAATTGTATAATTTAGTCAATAACCAACTAATAAATTTGAAATGTAAGTGGTCTGCTTACTTCCTGCTTGGCCTAAGCGGCTTGACTTGCAGGAAGCGACCTAAATTGCAGCAGGTACATAAACGCAGACCTCTCGCCCTGGGCAACGCGCCATTAAATCTATAAATGATACTGCAGGTAACAACTACTCCGCAGACTAATGCCCCGACCGGCATTGAATTACACCTGCAGTATCTGTGTGAATAGCCAAGAACCCTTGTCGGCCACACCACCAGACATAGACCGGTTTCGGGCTTGTTAGACCTCATCAGTATGCCATAGGTGAGATGACCGACAATTGAACCCTGAACTGAACCTTTTAAGTACCTGCTGTTCTATAGGTCGCGTCCTGCATGTCGTGCCGCTTAGGTCGAGCGGGAAGTAAGCAGACCACTTATATCTCACCCTGCCTTTGTTTATATGTGAACACATATATGAAGTAACAGCCAGTTATGTCTTGCATCTCGATAACGACAATGGTTAGACCCTTAACAGGTTTTTTAAGCCTCCTAGCTGCCCTATAACTACTGTTAACCAACAAAACAATCTAGAATAGAAGGTATTTAAGAAGAGACATAAAGATAACTGAACGAAACAAAGTTAGAAATGAGTTGGTGCGAAAAGAATGTCAAGTTGAGTTAATAAGTGAGTCCATAGAAAATTAATGGGGATATTTAAACAGAATAATTATAGGTATTTTAAAGTAGTGGATAAAACGAAAACAGAGAGGCCAAAGCAGACATGGGAGCTTAACTGATCAAGAAGAACAAAACATGGAAGGAGGCAAGGCATTTAACGCAAAATAGAAACGGATGGACTAGGTACTATATTCATACATGGATGAAAGAAATTAAAGGAAAATGATCATGTAATGATAACGTTCGATGTCATACACCTAATATCAGAAGAGCAATTATTCTGGAGTTTAAATGAGAGGTTATTCACCACTGGCCTTATTTTACTGATCTTACTCTATCAGATTTTCATCTTTACTGCTGTCTAATAGCCTTTGAGAAATATTCTTTGATAAACACGCTGTTCTTCTTGGTGAATTCACCACTTCCAAACCAACGATATATTTGATGGCATGGTATAGAAAGACTGCCAGATACTTGGAAAATAATCATAAACAATTAATAAAAATATACCCTTGACAAATTTATGAATTATGATTATTAAAAAATAACTTTCAATTTAAGAAAACGCTAGCATCTAATGAACCAACTTAATATTAAAAATGTATGAAGAAATAACCCGTAGCTCAGTTATGTTAGAAGTATAATTCCTTAGCACCAGTCAGAATTAATCATTTCTTTAATGACTTAATATCTTATAAACACAAGAGGAAATATAGTTATGTACCCATTCCAATTCTTTCTATCTCATGCAACATATAGTTTGCAAAACAAAACATTTTTTTTTAAATAAGCGCCACAGGAGTTACATCATGCCAGCCGCTATCCCTATAACTGGTACATGCAATTAGAAATTGAAGTCAAAGGTCAACAATGTTTTCGTTAACGAATTTATTATACCCAAATGGGTTAGGCAAATTGCGTGCATGGCGCAACAGATAACGCATTTAGAAGCTTTCAAAAATATTTATGTCAACCTAATCTAGTAGTTACAAAATTACACACTTAATGGCTTAGAAGTGTTAAATTGAGAAACGAAATTTTATGTGACTGATATTCACATTGCGATTAAACGTAATTATTTCGAAGATAAAAATTAATTACCTGTTTCGTATGGTTGATAATTTTTGTTTTAATTGCTATCGTAAAATTTTAGCAACACATTGGTGAATTGTTTACTGTGGTTTCTAAGATTAATAAATAACTAAGTATTACAATTGCGTCAGTGCATCATTCTATATGTTATGTAATTGCACTTTATATTTATTAAAAACATTTGAAATAGAAACAAGCATTAAATAAATTGAGCTTATTTATTTTATTTATACCATCCATCAGTGCTATAGATGATAATATCCAAATCCAACTATAATTTAAACATCTTTATATTCCCATTAATGCTTGGAGGACTAATCTGATATTTTGATCAACTGATCGCCATTATCTCTTCCTCTATAGAAAATAACCCAGTAAGGTTAAGGTCGAAGATTTGGGTAACTACTGTATTGTATCACAAATGCTATACAATTTCTAACAAAATATATTCCAATAAACCACCAGATATAGATACCATAAAAAACTTGTGAGTTCCTTAAAATATAAAAACGTAGTAGATGCGGTCCAATTATACCTTACCATACTACTTCAAAGTATTCCCCTTGACTTTGAATTTGAATTAATTCATGATAATTTTCATCGGTTACATAATTGATGACAATCATCGTTTGCATTGGTACATTTTGTATTTTATAGTCATGGAAATTATCACTTTGGTCAAACTAAAAATATCAAAAGCAACCGAAACCTGTCGAACTAAATTTTGTGGATTGGATTTTTGATAAAGTAGATACTAATTTGCTCTGGACAACATTTAACCAACAAAGCCACCTGGCCAAATGTAAGTTTCTTCTCGCTGTCCCAAATAATCAACTTATTTAAAAATAAATAAGAGAGTCTTTTAGCCTTATTAGTCTTATTTATTTTTTATAAATGAAAGCATATTTATTTCTATGACTTGACATCCAAAGTGCTATAAATTGAAATATCCAAATAATTGAAATCTCTTTATATCCCCATGGAGGACTAATCTGATACATAGTTTGTTTCAACTAATCGCTATTATCTCTTCCTCCGTAGAAAATAACCTTGTAAGATTAAGTTCGAAGATCTGGGTGACGTCTGTATTAGATCACAATTGCCATCCAATTTGTTATAACTTCTAATGAAATATATTCCAATGTAATAGATACCATAAAAATTTGTATTTTGTGAGTTCCTCAAAAATATAAAAACGTAGTAGATGTCCTCCAGCTATACCTTAACATACTACTACATACTCCAAAGTATTCCTCTTAACTTTCAACTTGATTTTATTCATAAAGAATTATCATTGGTTAAATAATTGGTATTTTGACATTTTGGTAAATCATCATTTAATCATCTACTCTTATCAGGCCGTGATATATGTGACTATAGACGTTAGTCTACTATTATTTGAGTAAATAATTCAACATTTAATGACAATCATCGTTTGCAACCATTTGTACATTTTGTATTTTACAGTCATGAAAGCTATCACCTATCATAATGGTGAGAAAATCGAAGCTTGCCGAACTGAATTTTGTGGATTTTTGATACAGTTTTCTCTAAACAGCATTTAAGTCACTGGTCAAATGTAAATTTCTTCTTGTTTTCCCAAATCATCAAGTTATTTTAAATACCAATCACTTTATACAACTAAAAAAGGATTATTAACGTTATATAATTGTTTCTTCTACATGTGCATATTTTATTTATTGAGATGCGTTTTTGCTCCCATGCCAAAAGAGCCTTTGAAATAAAGCCTTGTCGACGCAAACTTCATGGATATTCACGCGAATTTCGCAGTTTTTTATTAAAATTATTAGTGGCGGAAAAGTATCAACTTTTAGCGAATTGTGCAAAACAGGTATATTATTGTTATTTTCATTATTATATGGGGTTAGTAACTTGAGTTTATGATAATTTACAGATAAATTTAAAATGGAAATGAGAGAAAATGGTGTAGTTGGCAAAATTCGCTTTGAGACTTTTCCCGCCATTAAATAATTTATGTAAATTTTCACAAATTTCACGTCCATAAGGACAAGGCTTTAGGCTTATGTTTCAATATAATACTATTGTTAATTGAATGGTCTTCATTCGTCTGTAAGAAATAGTGTAAAATATTTGTAAATGAAAATGGAATGTCAAGTAGGAAAAAACCTGCCAAAAAATAGATAATATTGGGACATTACATGGTCAAAGATAAACAACAACGTATTAATATTTAGCCTGTCAGTTCACTAGCATTTAATTTGTATCAACAGAGACTATTTTTGTTCCAGATTATTACTGATGACGAAAGATGATACCTTTATGTCCTCGCCACAAGAAGAATAACTTAATTCCAACAGAAGACAACTTTACATTCAACAGTTATTACCGATTTGCATATAGGTACTGTTTTAGTATGCAAAGACGGAATTCCAGGAAACAACTACTCTGCGGGCTAATACCCCGACCAGCATTGAATTACACCTGGAAAACCTATAGCAACAGCTAGAGTCATTCGTCAGAAGCCCACCAGACATATACCGGTTTCGAGCTTATTAGCTCTCATCAGTATGCCATAGGTAAGGTATCCGACGAATAATCCTAGCTCTTTAGTCTATCTAACCCGACAGAAGGGACCATGAGTAAGGATAAAGGTCGACAGCTTTCAATGGTGTCTACTGCATGTAGAACGCTTCGTGTCTGTGACATTTTCAGTCCGGCATGGACTGAAAATGTCACTAGTTAGTTCTACACCGCGTACACTGTTGTAGTATGTTTGGTGGGACAATAGTGTCGTCCACTATGAACCGCCTCCAAGCAATGTAACCATTAGTGAGATATATTGCCAATCACTCCATATATTGAGTTTGTAATTCAAAATTAAAGATCTTAAGCTTAAGAATGAATGAACTCTTTAAAAATATATGCAATCGGAAAGGAAAGTACTGGTTCTTTAACCAAGTAAGCAGTTTAATTTCACCACATGTAAGTAAAAACTAGAAAAATGTTCCAATTTATGTGCTGGCTGCTTCCGCATGGCATAAAAATAAAAACAAGCATGTAAAATCGTAACTAGTAATAATGACATATCAAGCCAACGACAGCTGAAATTAACGCCTCGTTAAAGCACATTAAAACCAACAAATATAGTTGTTATTATACCAATCTGATGAATAAATGATCAGTGTAGTTCCTAACAACACGTATAAATGTTTATAAAAGTACTAAAATATCTAATTGCATCATTTGGGATAGTGAGAATATACTTTTACATTTGCAAGAAATATGATACTTGATTGTAAAAACAACTATCAGGAAGTGAATTTAAACTTTCTGTTAAGGTCATGAATCATTCAAGTAAATTCGAATATTTTAAATTATATTGTTTTAGTGTTTTTGCAATTTTTCGTATTCTCGAGTTCCACTTTCAACCGTGCAAGATTAGACAGGACTTAATGTTAGTGTTACTGAAACTGTCTTATAGTATTCACTATTTTGTATAACTTCTTTATACAGAGTGTTTTAAATTAGGATATTGTCTCTTAAATCGATGAAAAGTGTTTAATTTCGTGTGTAATGGACACATTGCCTGATTTTTCCCAATACGTGAAGAGAAAAGAATGTATTATTTTAATCTAATTGGCGATTGTTCTATATAAGTCCGTAGAAAAATAAGCCTAAAAAACGGTATTTAAAATTTCTGTCTGGCCACGCCCCCAGAAAAGGGTCGCCGACACAGCGAAGACCTAATGCAGCTTTATGCTTTATATCGGTATACGATTTCCATTTTAGGAGAATGCAGTACTTACATACATGTATAAGAGCTAATTTGTCATTTTAGATATTATTAAGTGTAAAAATGAAAAGAAGAATGTAATGTGGGGCGAGGAAGCGCGACGAAAGAAAAACGATAAGCTCTCCAACATTGCAACATTGTTTGTTTGTGAAGACCATTTTAATATAGTTTAATTGGAAATACAATATGGGGTTTGCGCCCAGCTGCCGGTAGACCGTGTATAAGCTATATTCGTAGAGAGGATTGGTACCCTCTTTGCGGTTATGGTAAGGTGGAAGAATGTTAGCTTGGGACAATGTGAGAGATACCGGTTGATATTTGACAACCCCCCTAATTAATGAGGTTTTCCAGATTTCGCTCATTCCTGCACTGAATAGTGGTTAGAACCTACCAACGTAAGTCGTTCCTGGGCGCAAATTCGGCCTGCTTAATAATAATATGTCACCCCCTCTACCGCACAAGTCTCCGACTTCTGGTCTAATCCCTGTGATTAGAATGAGGGGTAGAGATATTATTATTATTATTATATTATTATTATTATTATTATTACATAAGTAGGTAGGTTAAAGTGCATCGAAAAAAATAAATGTGAAGTTCTAGAGCCAATTAAAGTTTTCTATTAAGCTAGCTAGAATGTATACAGGACGTTTACAAATAAATGGTAAAACAAACATTTTATAAATAAAACAATTTTATAAATACCTCAAGTAAAACCTTCTATCTGGACGTAACCAACAGCATTGTCGCAATTTTCACGAGCAGAAGTACACCACATCGCTATTAATAATTACAGTAATGTTAAAAACGAAAAACAGACACCTGCTTGCTTTGATTCCCGTATTTCTGCACTAATGAACTTGGGATTCGCACCAATACAATAAGCAAAAAATTAAATAAATCCATTTGTGGCAAATTGTCCGATTATGCTTACACAAAACCCGCCATTGCGTTATCGTGGAATTTTCACAGCATCACCTACGACGTATTTACCCAAAAATGGCACTAAAACCCACGTGGTTTTGTTTACATTCCATGACAATTTATATAATTACAATTTTTGTGTTCAGTATTCTTTAATAAACCTTCCATATCTACTACAACTGCACAATTTGTATGGTTGCGAGGCGGGAACATAACCTAATCCAAGAATTATTAGAAATAATTAATTTGACGTCTAATATGCTACAAAATAATGAATTTTTGTTGTTTGTAAAGAGATAATGGTGTACATTAAAGAAAATTGCAATTATTTAGCACAATTTTAATTTTTGAATAATTATTTTGTTATTAAATTAAGATATTATCAAATTTTGTCATTCTTCAGGGGGATAAAACAAATTTAGAGGATATTGTGTATCTCATTTTTATTAACTATACTTGTAACCAGAAAAACTACTCGTATAAAGAAAATATTGTTTGTTTAACTTTAATACTACTTTAAAGCTTCACGCCTACTGTGGAGAAGCGGTGCGAAGCGAAGGGAAGCGTAATCTTGATCCTGTGTTCTCGTACTATAACAAAGTGATGGAGGGGAAAATACCAAGTGACGCGGTGTGTGGACGCGGGGTCATGACGCTTTCCTTGAATCATTTTTTTTTCGAAAGTAATCAACAGGTTTTTTTTTGAAAAACTCTTAATTTAATTTGGAGTTTACATTTGACAATACTGACATGCAAAAAATTAAAGGCCATTATACCCGTGAGCTTCCTGCTTAGGACACCCCTGACTAAAACTTATAAACAAATGAAGTGTTTTTCATTAAACATTAAATTTGTGTCCCAGATTAATACCATTCATAATTTTGTGTGCGGCTCCTTTGACGGCGTAGCTCTCTGGAAGTATTTTTCATTATAGTAAAAACTAACTTTATATTTGATCGCATAATCTACTGGTAAATTATGAAACATCCTGTATATTTACAGCACAATTATAAAATAATAAACCTATACTTTTTTTTCTTCCTAACCAGTAACCAATAAAAATAGATTACTATTATACATCTTTTTTCTATCGACACATTAATTGTTTAATGCAATGATTATTATATTATTATTATTTAATTACATATGCAATTTTCTCTTCTAATTGACCGTATATCGACAGCATTTGTGGTAAGGGATATGTTGATGTTAATTAACTTTTGTCTACAAATTAATATATATTAAAACTATAGTCCAACCGTGACGTCTACGACTGTTCTTTGTCAACGGAAAGTATAATAAATACTTTTTATTGGGCAATAATAATTAGCAAAAGGCGATACATTTATGTGAACAGTACGACCTTCAAAGTACATTTACTTTGTGTACAAAAAAATGACCGTTGTACCGGACTTGGAGTTTTTCTATGTCTCAGTTCAATGAAAAGGAAATTTAGCTGGCTAATAAATTGGTTATTGAAACTAAATTTAGATAGGAGTTAAGGTTAATAGACAGATTCGGATGATTTTCTTACTGAATTCTAAGAATTAGAAATAGTTTTATAGTATGGTCAATTTTCGACTCTTTTTATTTACTTTCTTTTTAAAAATAAAATTTGGGGACTTGGAGTAAATTTCAGTACGTTCAAATTAAATGAAATATTAAAACTAAAATAAATATAGAGTCTATTTATCCACACTGACGTGTAAATACGTTTGGTGAAAGGTAAAAGCTAAACCTACTTTGATGTGTTGATGACATCAGTGAATTCATATTGAATTATTTTCTACTAAGCAGTGTTTATGACATCAGTGAATATTGAATTAATTTCTACTAAACAATTTCTTTGACATCTAAATGGCACAATGTCCCATAAAAAAAATTAAATAAATATGAACATTTTTGGTTATTTAAATACACTGATAAAAATGTTAATAAAATTACACGTTGTGCATACTATGTATTACTGTAAAAAAATAACAAATACAGGGTGATTCATTAATAATGGGACAGAGCTTAAGGGCATGTTTCTGACCTCAAAATAAAGCGATTAAGCGAAATATGCCTTATTCGATCCTTTTCGATCTACAGGGTGTTAAAGTTGAAAAAATATTTTCTATTTTTTTAAATATCTTGAGCATCTTTGAACGGATTGTCCTGAAAGTTTGTACATCTATGTTTTCTGAGATGAAAATGATAACTATTTTGCAATCACATCTAGGATGCGCTAGTGTTCCGTCGGAGTAAACATATGTCAAACTGTTTTGTCCTTCAAAAATCTGAATTTCCAATAAGAAATTATTAAACTACGTTCAATTCTAAATAAAACTAGATACACCTGTTAAAAATCGATAAACTTAGCCGTTTTCGAAATAAGAACGATTTACTATTTCTTTACAAAATTATTTGTTTAAGAAGATTTAATTCCGAATTAAGACAAACACAGTAACAACTGAACATTTTATTATGTTGAAGTCTAATTACAAAAAATTCTCAAAGTGGCGACCATTGTTTTCAATATATATATTTTTTTCTCTCATTAAAATTTTGTCTGACACTGAATAGACTTCTTTGTTGGTCTCTGATAATGTTAACAGATTCTTGTATTTTTGCTCATAGCTCTTCTCGAGTATGTATAACATATTTATAAACTAAGGATTTAATGTTACCCCAGAAATAAAAATCAAGGGAATTTAAATCAAGGCTACGCGCAGGCCAAGACAAATTTCTGCCGCGACCAATCCAACAGTTTCGAAGACTTGCATCAAGATATTCTCTTACTGGTCGGGAGTAACGTGCAAGAACACCATCATGCATAAACTAAAAGGTTTGCCGTAAATTTTCAGGATATTTTCAAGAACTAGTGGCAAGTCATTTGTTAAAAAATTTAAATAATTTTTCCCATTAAGTGGACGGGGGAACACACCAAATATACATATATTGAAAATTCATGCTGAAAATGTTGTTCTGTGGCAAATGAAGATTTTCCAGTTCCCAGGAATGACTATTTCTCCAATTAAATACACCGCGCCGGGTAAATGTAGCTTCGTCCGTAAACAATATTTTATTATAAAATGGAGGGTCAGCATTTTGTTGCCGACGAAGAAATTGTGCAAACCGAAATCTGCCAGGAGGATCTTGTGGCATCAACTGTTGAACCGGACAAAAATGGTGAGGATACAATTTTTCTTTGTGGAGTATTCTGAAGACGGAAGACTGACTTACACCAGTAGCTGATGAAATTCGGCATGTGCTTGTTTGCGTGTTGCCGCTAATACTTTAGGCCTTCCAAAGTCTTGTGTAGGGCATAATGATCCCTTTTCTCCTAATCTGTCGTACAACATCTTGAAAAGCTTGTGGTTAGGTTGTCTGTTATTTGGATATAACTCCAAGTACCTCACTGCTGCATGACGACCCGAATAATTTTCTTGAGCATGTACACATACTATGTTTCTCATTTCAACAAACGAATAATCATTATGATGCGGCATTTTAATGAAAAAAATCACAAAGGAAGAACAAATAAACCGTCTAGTATTTATAAGTTGCTTAGAATTGACATAAATAATACATGACATTTCATTGACAGCGGCCTACTTCATTTAAGTCATCTAATTTAAAGGCGTACGTTCAAACAAATAATTTTGTAAAGAAACAGTAAATCGTTCTTATTTCAAAAACGGTTAAGTTTATCGATTTTTAACAGGTATATCTGTTTTATTTAGAATTGAACGTAGTTTAATAATTTCTTATTGGAAAATCAGATTTTTGAAGGACAAAAGATTTTGACATATATTTACTCCGACGAACACTACATCTAGCGCATCCTATATGTGTTTGCAAAACAGTTTGTTTAAAAAAATCAAAAATAGTTTTTCAACTTTAAACCCTGTAGATCGAAATGGATCGGATAGGGCATATTTGGCTTAGTCGCTCTATTTTGAGGTCAGCAACATGTCTTTAAGCTCTGTCCCATTATTAATTAATCACCCTGTATATACTATACTATAGAAAACTCCACAAAAATACAGTACAATTACATATTTCATGTCAAGTGACATAATTTTTTATTAAAAATACTTAACGGTGCGGTTATACTTCGAAATAATACGTATTCATAAATGTATGATGTATGTATGTATGTAATTGTGTGGAGGTGCAGCGGAAATTGCTTTCCAGTGCAGCACTTAGGCCCTTGGGCCCTTTGTACATCCTCCAAACTAAGAGAGTTCTTCTTTCAAACCATCCAATTGATATGGATGGCTCGGTGGCAAAGTCTCTTACAGATTATATGTGTGATAGTATGGGTCCGAGTTACAGAGATTTTTTGTTGCTCTGTCTTCATTTCCATTTATCGGGGGGTCTTATCCTGCTACACGTGCGTGCGCGTGCGGAGCATGTTGGGTGTCCAGGCCCCGGGCGGACTGCCACAGTCTCGGCACAGCTTAAATAACAATCAGCTCAC
The DNA here is from genome assembly GCA_025584915.1 of Monochamus saltuarius. NCBI lineage: Eukaryota > Metazoa > Arthropoda > Insecta > Coleoptera > Cerambycidae > Monochamus > Monochamus saltuarius. Next base: position 55,874,569 of record CM046724.1, read on the forward strand.
AGACTCCTATGACCGGGAACGTCTCGCGCAGATCTTCGCGCATGCCGCCATATTGGGATACAACCTTTCAAATAGGACCAGGGCCGTCTTGTGTTCTATTTGTGTTACTTTGTGTTTATTGTTATTTATCATGATGAGTGAAAGAAGGGGAGGACATGTTTGTGCCGTGTGTGGATAACAGTAGTCGGGTGTGTGAGGATCATTTTGAACCCAGGATGTTTACGAATCATTTTCCCAATCGGTTGAATAAAAATGCAGTTCCTACATTATTTCCTTCACTTGAGGGAAGTTCTAAATATTTTTCAGATCATACCTATTCCCTGCCCATGCTAGTCACCCTTAACATAAACATTCTTCAGGATATGGTTTTATGCCAAACTAATGTCTTGGAAAATAATCCAGGTATTATATAGAGTACGGCAGAAAGTTGAACACAATGAAAACATTTTTGTTTCAAATTTTAATTTAATAAGTTTCACTTTTGTTTTGTTTTCTTTTAGTCATTAGCAACGTAATGTTAATAAATTACCTATACGTACTTTGAAAAGTAATTGTACATTTTATGTTAATAATGGATCCACGTAGGTGTGGTATTTATATTAATCAAGCTCCCAAATTTAGGTAACATTTCCTATATCTATATTTTAGTAAAACAAAAAATATTTTGAAATTCAAGTAGGTACACAGTGCAGTTAAAACACTTTCTAAATTGGGCAACTATTTTTAATCCGGTCCTGACTTGTATCCCAAAAGACAGAGAGAGAACAAGCTTCAAGGACAAATTTTCACGTTTTAATACTTCAAAGGTGCCGTTGTAGAGTCTGTGAGCTGATTGTTATTTAAGCTGTGGTCTCGGCCCAGGTTTGGTCTTCCCATCCAAACTCAGCCCCGCGTCCACGCTTCCTTAAGGGCGCCGTATTCCTGAAAAAGTGTTTCTACAAATATAAATAATTTTAGACATTTAAGAACTGAATAATATAGAGTTTAGCAGATAACAAGGATGTTATTTCATGCCACCTGCAAATATTCAAAGGTACCGAAGTAAAATCAATATTTAACATCAGAAAGCGATCTATCCAATGAATTTTTAGGTACTGAAATCTTTCAAAATACGTATTTTTTAAATTCAACTATAGATGTAAACATTGTTATAACATAAACTTACATAGTTCTGCATATAAGATTGTTCACTTTTGTTTATAAGTATGTGAAAATAATTGTTAAAATGTGGGGTTAGAATAGCGAAATTATGTGTGTCATATAAATGCATTTTAATAGTTATTACATTATTTGAGGAAAGTTTAAATAGTAAAAGTGGATAAACAAAACATCAATAATTCTATTTTTGATATTACTTTTGCTCTACGAGTTTTATTTTTCGAGATTTCAGTACCTAAAAAACACCACAAATTTGATCATTTTACGGCGAAAGATACGGGCACCTTAACCGGAGAGATCGATCTCCCAACCAAGCAACCGCACCGGCGGAACATGGTGAGCGGCCAGTAAATGTATGATATGTATTTACATAATGTATCGTGAATTTGCAAACAAGATGTAATAACATTCAATATTGTTTGCAGTATACCACGTGGTAACGCCAAGTGAGATGATGAGTTACATTTAACTATATGTTGCACTCAAGAAAGCATATTTGTAATTGTTTTTTTTTTTCTTGTACTGTTATATTTTACAAAGTATATAAAATTGAACCAACATATATTACTTCATATACTTATTTATGATTGCACTTAAAAAACAACAGTTTTGAGAAATACATAGGAAAGATCAATGCTGCAGCATGTAATAGTTATCTGTCTCAGAAAGACAGAAGTATTGCTTCGCCTTTATTTGATGTTTAATTTAAAATTTACAATTGGGGTAGCAGTAACGTTGGAATGCTACAACGTTTCCATTCAAAATTCATCCGGAAATTATTGTATTAGTAATATAGGTATAGTTGAAGGTTATGTTGTGTTAGTTTAGGCAAAATACTGAACATGGTATATTTGTTTTCTGTAAATATATCTAGATACTTTCAAAATTATCTACTAGGTTTCTTTCTTTACTTTAGCCCAGGGTAATAATACAAAAGATATGGAAAGTTGCATTATGGTGACAGTATCTACTTATATAGTTTAAAGAGTATTTTTCCATTAGAGCTGTAACATTCTGGTGTGTTATTTCAAACTATATATTTACCTAAGAAATATATAACCAACAATCTACCGTGTAATATTATAAATAATTGTTACTCACATCACTAAGTAAAATACATTTTATGCGATTTGGAATAACCTGTAGGTATTAGATATACAGTTTCAGTGCGAAAATTTCTATGACGTCTAAAAATTATTTACAAGAAAATTAAAATCGAATTTATGTTATTTAAATGTTAACTATTTCGAAACCAGAAGCACTCACGAGTTTTGTATCTACGTCACTGGAACCTGTTTTTTTTTTCATGCCATATCTATTCACAACAACAGCTACACAGTTGGATCTCATAAACTAGATAATATTTTTTAACTGTATAAGGTACGAAAAATTACTTTATATAGGTATCACCTAAATTGTACATTTCAAAAAACAGAAATCTAGAGGTGCGGATGGTTAAACATTCTCACGCATCGATTTCTCTAATAAATAAACCGTTTATTTAATATTAAAACAGTACCAAAAGCAACCAATTAATTTATTTAATAAATCAAATTTCACTGATTAACAAAAATACTCACCTCAACACTTATTTTAGGATTTTTTTCTTGGACGGTGTCTTTATCTTCTTTAACTTCAACTTTTAGCACTAAATCTTCATCTTCAAAATCATTAGGTAATTGGTAACTTATAATATCGTCGTACTTGGGCAAGTAATTATCAAAATCCTTAAAAAACAAAATGTGTTTTATAAAACAAGAAGAATTATTTTTCTATTGGACCTAATACCACTACTGCTGTTTTTAAAAAAATTAGCTTTTTTAACTTACATTAAACCGATACCCTTCTGCAATTCCCTTAATGAAATCCAAAGGAAAGGCACTAATTACTGACACAGAACAAGAAAACAGAAAACAGAATTTAAACATGCCGTATGACTGATTATTTTACTTTGACAACAATGGACCTAAAATCGACTTATTTAGCTAAAGGTTCAGTGAAAACTGTCACTGGATCGTCATTAAAACGTAGAAATATGGGAAGAGCATTGCAGCAATGCATAATAAATATTATTTTACTTAAAGCTTACTTCCAGTGTTTGGAAATGTGGTCGAGAACAAAAATTAAATGGCTATTCCAGCTATTTTGTCAGTATACTTGGACATGGACTCATGGTATCGAATAAACCGTCTTGCTATAATGCATGTATTGTAATTACATGTAATCTTTTCGTTAAATTATAGTTTAAAAATGAAAGTCTTGGAGTAATGCACAAAATTCTATTTAATATTTCCGTTTAGCCATTAGGATAGGCAAAAATTAAACTCTAGAAAAATATAAGCTCTAACAAATATATTTTTTATTTTTAGCTTATTTAGTTCAAAAGCTTATTTTTTTAAAGTTCATCCGACATGCCTATGTTACAATTAAAACTAAAACTGATCTTGACTTAGCAAAATTAAAAATACATTCTATTGTTGCTATTTGTTATAAATGGCACTGGGTTAACGTCGACTGTAGGTAGCATATAAAGTTATAACTTATATGATGTGGATCTAAAACTTATAAAATTAATAGCAATAAAAACAGAAAGTACACACGAATATATTACAAAATAGTAGGCAATAAAGAACCCAGCTGATGTTCAAAAGTTCGCGTATTATACTTGCACCCACCAGCAACATTTTTCATCAGATGATACTACTCTGCGAAATCTTATGTTTTGGTATTGTAGGAGAAGACGAATCAAAAGCTCTAAAAATTCTTTTTTGTTACATTCGGAAATACTGAAAAAATGCATTGATCTCTTTCCAGCTTAGGAAATAAATGATGAAATTCACCATACAGCTCTCACTTTTTAATGAGACGAGTGAACCCAAAACTATCTAATTTCCCTGGTTTCTTTCTCCTCCTCTTGAGTTTAGACAGTTCAGGCAACGTTCTAAAGATATGTAATCTTTCTTCATACGGAAGGCTGGATGCTGGCGTCCATAAAATTGCAATCAAACAGCAGAACGGTTTTCTAATATACATAAACAGAAGGATTCAAATATGGTTCGGAAAATAGGAATATTTTAAGCTTAGATGACGGACTAAGACATATGTTGACACTACAAGAAGATTGAAGAAATGAAAACACCTAAGTGCTTGTAAACATCAAGCAAGCGATGCCTAGGCAATAGAGTAATTGACATTCGTCTCAATACAAAAGACAAATCAATATTAAAATCAACCTATCAAGATGACAAATATTACTATTTTCGACGCAGAGGAAACATTTAGTATCTAACATAACAGGATGCATAAATATAGTAGTAAGTATACATGAGCTTTAAAACAGAGCTTTGAGTAACACAACTTCAAACATATTTCAATAGTTAAATTGCTGCCTACTTTGATAAAAGGTAAAAATTTCAGCATCTAATAAAGAAAAATTAGTAATAAGCGAATTTAATGATCTGAAATTTACACCTTTAATTTCTCGAGAACTACTCATCCAAAATTAAAAAAACTAGATGGCTTTTAAAAGATAGTTAAGCACACAATACCAATAAACGTTTTAAATGTAATGGGTATCCCTTTTAAGGGATAGAAATTTGGAGAATAGTTACATCCGTAAAACATGTCTTCCTGAACATAAAAATTGACGGATTCAAGCGGCTTTTTAGTGTTGCCATTAAAACTAAGTATATCTGGATGGCTAGTTTCGGTTCACACTGTGTGTTGCTTCACTGCAATCAGGGTTCAATCATTTAAACTAGTCAGGAGGTTAGTAGTTTCATCATTCATGAAGAAAATCAAATTGTTGGTCTAATGAAGTCATTGTCACAGAATTTGCCCCGCTCGCACCAAATTCGACGACTGTGGTATCGCGAAACGCTAGATTGCCCCGATCGCCTCTACGCGATTCTGGTAAACAAACAAGTAATGCTGTGTATCGAGGCGAGACTGGAAAAATTAAGAGTCGACGAGAAGCGTTCGAGAGTCGTTCGGGAAATGGATCTAGATATGCTAGAAAATACCTGGAATATTCGTTTGGTCTATAAAAGAAGAATAAACGGCCGAAACAGTCAGTCTTCAATTGGAGTGTTTAGTTGGAAATTTTGGAGATATCAATTAGAATTTAGAGCGATTTAGATAGTGATTAATCAAATAGTGTTTAGTTGAGTTGTAATTATTATTCGGTAATGTACAGAGTGTTAATAAACATCAGTAGAAATTAACTGATTGTTTTTTCTGGTAAAAGAAACAGTATGTTGAAAATGTTGGGACAAGATATTTAGCACGTATCAGAAAAACAAAATAATTTCAGAAAAAGACGAGTTGATAGGAAACCTGACTAGTTTCCTGTAAGCATCTCAACTAAAATAATAGCACGTTGATGATTGTTAATAAACAGCAAGTTGCTATGAGGAATGTGGCCATTATAATCTTTACTGTACTTACTGCGTAGTACTGTACACAGGGAATACCAAATTGTACAACATTACTAAAATAATTCCTGATATAGGATAGGTATAGACAAAAGATGTCAAATAAGGTCTAATATACCGATAGAGAGCAGATGAATGTAGGGGATTTCAAAATATTTACCAAACATACCTACTTTTAGATTTCTTCTAATTACACTAATAAAATCTTTTAATTAATTCATGTTTTTCAAAATTTAACAAAAGTGAAATAAAAATTAAAAAATTAAATTCTGCGCGGAATATTATCTTTTTAAATTCGATCAATGGAAACAAAAGTTTGGTAAAATTTTAAGGGTGACTCACTCTCAGAAAACACCTTGTAGTGTTTCAATTTTCTTCAACTCATAGTCAAAAAAGATCAATAATAAACCTAAATCATGTACCAAATTTGGTTATTCTCAGTTAAAGTAATTAAGAGATACTTTTTTTAATATTTTGTCCCACTTTGACGGCCTGTAACTCCGCCTGTATATGGGTATGTTTGGTTAAATTATAATACTTTGGGATCCCCTACATACACCTGCTCTGTGTCGGTTCTTATGCTTAACATCCTGTATATGAACACCTTATAATTTTTTTCCTTCAGATGTTGTCTTTTTTAAATAGTTAAAATTAGCCTGTAATATTAATTTCTGAGAATTTTAGAAAGACTTTGACAAATTGTTTAAATTTAGTTGTTGTGATATACGAAAATATAATCGTTATCATGAAATAAGGAATATTAGTTTGCTTATGTTACTTATGTATGTGCTGAAATATGTGACAAAGTGACAATACTTTTTCTCTTATTAACACTACACTAAGGATCACATATCAACTAATACCTAAGAAATTATAGCTTGTAATATAATTCGGGTGAGAACAATCATTGCAATTGATCTCAGTTCTTCACAAAAAATGTCACAGTCACAGATTAAAAAAATTTTTTCTCTAAATACTCTGTATAGTCTAGATTACGTAAAGTATCTACGTATTACTTAAATAGATTATAATCTATATTTACAGAAGATTAATTTTTTACATATATTTTTTATTTTCTGACAATACACCCCTATATCAATTACTTCAGTAATTGCTCCAAACAATCTTATTCATAGAAAAAAAGTGAAAAAATTAATTGTCTATGCAGATTTTCACAAAAAAATAAGTGAGCGAATCGGTTTACCTAATTGTTGTCTTTATGAGCTGGGCGACTTTCGAAATTTTTTCATTGTCATAAAGTAACAGAATTACACCCATAGAAATCAAGGTTACCGTTTAACTCGTTTATTTACAAATTGGAATAATTAATAAAATGTATAAACCAATTCACTATTTTACTTTTTATTTCGCGGAAAATTATGTCACACAATGAACCAAAGAACGACATTCAGTTTGAGGTAAGAGAACAACCACAATTTTTTTACGTATAGTGTTCAGTGAATAACCAAAGGTAAAAAATTATTGCAAATTTAATACTACCCACTAAAACTGTATAAAGATATGAATTCGAAGCTTGACCTCTAGCCATTCTATTCCTTTTGACAGTTTTAGGGAGTGGACATACGCTTATTAAAAAAAACGTAATTTGCTCAATTTTTACTTTTAACTATTATAACGGAAGTAAAAAAATAATATGTACAATATATGTTTTCTTGACTAATTAGAAAATTACTTACAAATTTAACTCATTTCCTCAATATTTTTTTGCTGTTTCCACTTTGTTGGACATTGAATTTTCAATATTGCATTCAGCAATGGTGGTTGATTTCCAACCACCATGGCGCTTATATTTAATATTAGTTATACCTGCTCTAGCGTCGGCTAGTAGAGAGAGAGCGAGAGAGAGAGAGAGAAAGAGCTTTATTAGCAAAAATGCTAGCATACACTTACAACATAAAATAGAGTAGCCGAAAAACGTCTAGAACAATGCCTGGTATATTTTTTGGGATTTATAATTTAAAATAGTTTACTATATTGTACGGAATCTGATCCAGTGTATTTTTCCAAACCACTTGCTTGGAGGATTTATTATTGTTACAATATACAAAAAAACATCGATGTTCAGTATCCGGCTGACAGAGACGCATATCTTCTGTACATATCCAAATACCTTGGTGGCTTGTTTTTATTATCAATTATACTAAATATGCGCTGTAATTTAATCTTGAATTCTTTTATAGTTACTAGCAAAGATTTATCCAAATCCTGAACTATATTCTTATTTTATCATCTCTTCTCTACGATAAGCTCCACATATGCCAAAAATCAGTGCCACCTAATTAAATAAATAATGTAGGTTCATTTTATTTTACATTTGAAGAAGAAAACTTGATCATTACAAGTATTTCCTTGGAGGCATCTCTTAGAAAAGCTTCGATTTCCTCTCTAGTCAATATTCTTGACTTCTCGGTTTGTATCCATCATTTTTTGTTTTTAAGAATGTTATGATGTAAAAGCATCGTTGCCTTTAATATGAAATAATACTACCACAAAGAGGACGGCTTATATTTCACACATTTTTCCAAAAAATATGCTTAGAGCACATGATCATTGTAGTCTTACGTTCCTAAAGGAAAGCCATGTATTGATTGTAAAACTTTTTTGATTTTACAGTCAATTTTAATTTGATCATAGTAAAAACGCTATTTATTTTATATTATTAAAATTATATAATATCTACTTCTTTCATGAATAATAATAATTTCTAAAGCTCGTCGGTGATTGCTATGAGGCGAGTTATTAAGTAGATAACTCAGGCACACAGTAATCGCAATGTTCCTATTGAAATCCATAAAAATAATTATTTATTATTTGACGCAGAAACTTCGTCAGAAATTATTGGATTAGCGAAGCACATAGAGCGTAATTTATTACCGAGAAAATCGAAGAAGGCATATCAGCAAAAATAATTGATTACCGGGTTGAGAATATCTTTTTCAGATATCGCACAAATAAATAGTAACAAATTTTTTTTCAATATTCATATGGAAAAGCTATATATAACCAATTAATAGGAATTCATACATTTGGGAAAATGCCAAATCAAGTTGCTGCGTTTCTCAAACTGTTGGATGCTCACGAATATACCGGACATTGTTTCCGTACTTCCGCTGCACTATTAATAAATTCAGAAGCTAAATGACAACTTTAAAAATGCATGGTAGATGGAAATCTTCAACGGTAGCTGAAGGCTGCATTGAGGGATCCATAACTCGTAAATGAGTTGTTAGCAAAAAAAGATCTCTACCGCAAATACAAGTGTTGGAAGCGATCTTAAAGCGATTTTAAATAATTCAACCACTTTGAAAGATTCAGTAGTTCATAAACCATCTATTAGTGAAAACATTTCAACATATATACAGGGTGTCGTAATTCCATGTAAATATTGAAGGGTATTCTATGGTATGTTTTTATTTTTTATGATTTCCTGTTTGAAAGGGTGGTAATTGATAAGAAAATATTTTTTTTACTCAGAAAGTGTTAATTTTTTGGAAAAATTGAAAGAGCAAGACAAGTTTCTAAAATCATAGGTCCATAATTTTAATTTTGATCAATAGCCTAGAAAAAAGTTCTGGCCAAAACATCAGGAAGGGTTGTTTGTTTCAACCACTTCGAAGTGAAGGGTGAAAATAAAAATTTATTGCTAAAACGTAGTTCCATCAGTAGAACACGCGTACCAAATTTCAAAATTTTAGGTTGAGCCGTTTTTGAAAAAAAAAATTAAAACCGAATTTTAGGTTCACCCCACCAATATATCTCTGCAGGGAGGGCTCAAATAGAAAAAAAAATAGAATATACTCCCCCTTAAATTAGGCCATACCCCCTTCAATATTTACGTGGAATTACGGGACACTCTGTATATATGAAGTAAATAGATATCAATTTTCCAAACAATATGTCAAACTTTGATTGAAAATATTCTCACGTCTTCATGTTCTACTAATCTGAATGTTTCAATACATCGTCTATAAAAATAATTGTAACATAAGCACAAAACAACTGAATAACAGATAAAAATTGAACAATATGTCCGGTTGAAGTATTTATAATAATCGTAAGTGCATGCAATATAGTTACTTAGAGTAACATTGTGCCAATGTTAACACCAATCAATTCCTGGTTCGATACAAAAGCTAACCTTACAATAACAAGATAACATCTAAATAGTTGGTAATAATTAGCTGAATTTATTTGTTACTAACGCAAAAAATATGTAATTATTAACCTACGAGTATATTAAAAATAATACAAGGTGTCCCATAACCATAGAACAACCGGAGATAGTAGACATAAAAATATGTCTTTTGAGCCAAACTTGCCTAAGTAATATGTTACTATTTAAAGAATTACAAGGTGTTGAATTTTAAAATAAATTTTCGAAAAATGATGATAACTTTAAAACAGTTGAAGATATCGAATTCAAAATTGGTATAATTAGGTTTTCGGGAGTGAGAAATACGAATATGGCATTAGTTTCTAGATATTTCTTAGATGGCGCTTGCTACGTGCTTTGTGTTGAGTTAATTCAATAATACTTTTTGTACCTGTACAGTTAATAGATTTTATAAATTAAACTATGACAGAACTTTTTTGCTGCTTAATGTATCCATCTAACTATTGAAACAATCGGTTCTCCTGCTGCAACGGAATTTCATACACCTCACTGAACCTCTGAAATTATGGAAAACGACCAACGTTACCAGGAAGAAAATCCAATATTTCAACAAGACGGGGCACATTTTGCATTACCCGTACGCCAGTTTCTGGATGAAACGTTTCCTGGTAGATGGATTGGGAGGGGGGTGCTATCGAATGGCCCGCGAGATCGCCCGATTTATCTCTCCTTGATATATTTTTGTGGGGACATCTTATATCCAAAATGTATGCCACCCAGCCCGAATCCTTAGAAAATTTACGAAACCGCATTACTAATGAATACCAATAAATTACACCAAATGTTCTTCACAATGTCCGAAAACACTTTGAACAGTTGTTTTACTATTGTATGGAGGTGAATGGCGGACATTTTCAACATTTTATTAAGATAACATGTAAGTACTCAATAAAATAACATTTTTTTAAAACGCAATTTCTCGGCGGCACGTAGTTCAAATTTGAAAAACGAAGCGCCATTTTAAAGAGAATTTAATGCCCTTTAAAATGATGTATCACAACATACTCCTTCCCATTTAAAAAAATAAGGGCAGTAGCCACCCCCGCTAGGGCGTTGAGGTTACAGGGATAAAATTAATAGTGAAACGTGTCCCTTGAAAACAAAAGTTTACAGGTCCGAGAGTTTTTTTTTTAATTTTTTTGTACAAAACCATAAACCTTGCTGGATTGTTTTGGATGGGCCACCCTGTATGTCGGGCTTAACCAACGTTTTATTGCCTACTTCGCCTTCCGAAAACGATTCTATTATAGCTCTGCCTGTGTGCAACTTTGTAGGTATGTTCGGTTAAGTTGCAATATTTTTGAAAAAACCCCACTCCCCCCATGCACTTGCTCTGTGCTGGTTTTTATGCGGAACACCCTATATAACGTTGATGCATTTGACTAAAAGCATATATGACTGTTTTAACTAATGCACTACTGCTGCTGTTATTTGGCATTACACAATCAAAAAATTATATATTATGGTTTATCATATTTTTCTGTTTTTTACTACGATGTCCTCCTACATTCAAATCTAGACTATAATTTGACTTTAATTATGAAAATTCAAAATAATCAGTTAACCATGGATATATAGTTAATTTTGTTATTTTGCTGTCAAGAATTGCATAAAATAAACCGAGGGTCAGCATGCATTGTTTTAAAATAAATAAGTTTCCTTGTACACAATGCACTTATTACCTTTACAGATAATTTAATCTAGTTATTGCGTTGCATATTTTAACACCATACCTCCCACGACTTGCACCGTTACAGCGTTGTCCTTATAGATTTACTGTAATTACAATTTATCTGCATCGCAAAGCGTACCTATTTGTTCAGCAAGTATATTTATAAACTGTTTACTTTCAGCTGTACCCAAGGCGATCGGGGAGAAAAAACTGCCCCAGATTTAATTCGTAGTTGGCGTGGAGCATATGCAAACGATTTCATAATAGGATATATTTTGTTGATGTGAAGAAAGTTCCAAACTGGTTTGCTATTCGGAATACACGGAATCGTCGGATATCGTTTAATTTAATTAATAAAAATTAGATTGCGAGGATTTGACATAGGCAACTTGCAAGACACGCAAGCATAACTGCAGTTCTCGGTGATTTCACTGCTGAATGTAACGATTTCTCCATTTATCTTATATTACTGAAATGGTAACATTCAAATTAAAGTTAATTCATTTAAGTGTACTGCTAAAATAAGACATTTATCTAAATTATAAAATGTTTCCAGTTTCATATTAGTTTATCGCCAACAGAGTCTTGCTTTACCATAGCGATTTCCGGATGTAAACAAACCCTTTATTTTACTGTAAAAATCAAGTATTATTTATACAGGGTGTTTGTAAATAAGTGCGAAATATTTTAGGGGGTGGTTGTCGAAGTTATTTTATGAAAATAAGTTCATATAAACGTAGGTCCAAATATGCTTCGTTTCCGAGGTACAGAGTATTTACATTTTCATATTTATTAATAATTATTTCAAAGAGTTTTGAAGATATTCACTCGAATTTTAATACGCGCTTTGGGATAAATGTGAATATTTTGGGGTAATCCGAATATTTTTACTTACACCAGTGACGTTTGTGCGAGAATGTAACAATTTTTTAATAAAAAAAAATAATACGCCACTGACTTTACCCCGTTCTGATATATTTTTTTGAAATCTACAATCAATTCTTAATGAAATTGGTTTCTTCAATATTTTTTGTAGGATGCACCGTTTTTGAGGAAAAAAATAATACATATTTTATTGCAAGTTTTGTATTTTTAATTTCTATTGATGCATTATCTAGTGGGTTGCTGTCAATATTTCTAAATAAAATACAACCATCTTAAAAGAAAAATGGAAAATTTTACAAATGCGGAAATGGCAGATATGCATTTTGCCTATGGTCAAAGTAATGGAAGTGCTCTGCAAGCTCGACGACTGTATGCTAAGTTGTATCAAAACGTAGCATACTTCATCACACAATACTTGCTCGCCTTCACCAACGTTTGCGCGAAAATGGTACACTTATTAAATAAACTGGTGACTGTGGGCGCCCTCAAGAAGTACGAACTGTGCAACTAGTAGAAGCAGTTCTCGATATAGTTTCGGAGTCATCTAAAATTAGCAATCGAAAAATTAACAATAAATTGAATGTAAGCAACTTCACCGTATTTAAAATTCTAAAAGAGCAGCAATTGTATCCGTTTCATATTCAACGTGTACAGGCTACTACCTCAAAACTTTTTACCGCGTCTAGTTTTTTACCAATGGGTTCCTCATGTAACCCCTCAAAATCCTAATTTTTTAAATGGCGTTTTGTTTACTGACGAGGCAAGTTTTTCAAAAGATTCTATATGAAATTTTCGTAACAATCACTTATGGGCTGATGAAAATCCACATGGATTTTTTCAAGGTCATTTTCAACATCAATTTTCAGTAAACGTGTGGCTTGGAGTACTTAATGATTATTTAATTGGTCCATATTTCCTCCCATTACGATTAAATGGCGAATCTTATCATCACTTCCTACAGGAAGAGTTACCTGCTCTTCTTGCACAAATTCCTGTTTTGCTCAGACAAAATTTATGGTTCATGCACGATGGTGCTCCAGCCTATTTTACCATTAATGTACGTCGTCACATAGATACAGTATATCCAAATCGTTGGATAGGTAGGGGAGGTACGCAACAATGGCAAGTTGACTCTCCGGATTTAAATCCCTTAGATTTTTGCATTTGGGATTTTCTCAAGTCATTAGTTTACTCCAGTCCTGTCGAAAATGTTTAAGTCCTGAGGAATCGAATTACAGTCAATGAGACGATAAGAAAAACAGTAGAACTATTTCAGCGAATACGAGAGTCAACGAGGCGAAAGATTGACTCTTGTATCATTTGTAACGGAGGTCATTTTCAATATCTGTTATAGGTTTGCGACTCCTCTGAAATATTTGTATTACTATAGTTTTGTGTTATTGTTTTGAATTAATGTTACTGTATTATTTAATAAAAATTTTTGAAATATTCAATGTTTAATTGCAATTTTACTTTGACCATAATAACAATTTAGTAAAAGAGACCTGTAAATAAAAGATTAACAAAACCTACAATAAAATATGATTTATGTTGTTCCTAAAAAATGACGCTTCTTACGAAAAACAATTGAAGATACCAATTTCATTCAGAATTGATGGAGGATTTCTAAAAAAATATAAAAACGGGAAATAGTTTTTTATTAAAACAGTTACCATTCTAACACAAACATCACTGGTGCAATTAGAAATTTTCGGATCACCCTAAAAAATGCACGTTTATCTCTCCAAACTATGTTTCAAATAATTATAAAAAATAAATAAAAAATAAAATTTAAACACTCTATATCTCGGAAACGAAGCATATTTCGACCTACGTTTATATAATTTTTTTCCTCAAAATAACTTCGGCAACCACCCCCTAAAATATGTCGCACTTATTTACAAATACCCTGTAGAAAATGAAGGAAGAAGACATTCAGTGTATGTCGTCTGAAATTCGGAAAAAAAACGTTAGAAACGATCTTTAAAATTCTACCACAAAAATTAAGAAGGTTCACCCTATATGGTAAAAATATAATTATTTTTAAGAATAAGAAAGTCATCTCTTTAAAAAAGCTGTCTTCCCATCATAAGTTTTAAAAGCAATATTATAAATTATACTGTTATATAACAGTTATTGTAACCTTATGTTTTGTATATTCAAAATACTATTTGTTGTATTTGTAATTTTGCGAAATAGACCTTTGTTTTTCACGTTTTACTTCTGTCCGTGAACAATGTTATTTAACAAAACATTTTTTCAATTATAGTCACATAATCTTCTACATAATGCGGCGTACATTTTTTAAAACCAGTATGACGACATTATTATAAATAACCTGATATTTACAAATAGTTGAAAATTTGTTTTCGTCAAGGTTTCGTGGAAATAATGAAAGTAATAGATACGTCTGGGAGGACAGGGTATTTATTAATGATATTAGAAAGTTTATGAAACTGAAACTGCTTGTGTGAATCATAATGTTAATTAATAATCAATATTGCTTCCATTATTGGAGAAACGGAATAGACGGCAGACTGTGGATGTCATGTTCAAGGAGAAGTAAGTATATGGTTTCGTAGTTTTGAAACTACAAATATTGATAACTATCTCTTCAGGAATTGTACGTAAAGCGTAGTTTTTCATAACCATTTCCGTTTATACAAAAGTAGTAATGTCAAGGTTTTGTAATTTTCTCACACCTCATTTAGTTGAAAATTGTACTACGAGGTATTGACTCTAGACGATAAATATAGTCTAAGTGTATGAATTTAGGAAGTTTGTAGTTTTAGTCTATATCAAAGTTTATAGAATATAAATTATTTTTTCTACAAAACTGTTAAAAGTGGGCTTTTTAATTATCATTTTTGATGTTAAAAATTTAATTTTTTGACACGCGTGTTAAAAGTAAGTTACTTTTAACACTAGTGTTAAAAGTAAGTTTTTAATCATCTTCACTCACAAAATAAAATCTTAAATTAACACGTATATCATAAATAGCTATATTTATTTATATATTCACTGACATAATTCAGATAATACTTTAGGCTTCAACATTTTTTATATACCTATAAAGAATTAGACATTAAAAAAACTTTTTTGTTTTTCAAGACTATCAAAAAGTCTATTTACCATGAGAAATATTCCTGTAAACAGTTTTAGTTCAACTGCATTTTGAATATTGTTCAAGTATCTTGTATTTAATATGAAAGGTCAACTACAGGTTTTGCAAAACTAAGAGTTGAGGGTTATATTACGGTATAACAGATATAAAGGTATAGTTATTTGATGCTTGCTGCACTACGTGGACGTCAGTGGAAATATTAGTGACAGCACAGTTTATTTGTAGTCTAATTATTCTAGTATTTTCAACTTATCTTCTTACTATCTTTACTTGTTAAATAGATTTAATTAAATCCCTTGAAACCAAAGAAAGATCTCACACGTTAGCAAACAAATTAAATTTAGTTAACTTGATAAACCAGCCTTTAGTTTCTTAAAATCCGTTATTAAATTTATATTGAAACTCTATGTGTAATCCTCTTATTACCAGTTGTTAAGATTCCTATAGAAAAAAAGTAAATATAAAGAAATTAGGTATGTTGAACTTTCACATGCCTGCCCATATTTAACGTATTAAGTGCTAGTCAGTGTTGAATAAGCTAATAACAACTTATGGGAAGTTTGATTTTCTCAAAAATGACGATCATTGATGGGGCTTTCACATGATTCTGTATTCTAAAATAAGTGATGTAAATGCATCCAAAGTATTACTGCCATAAAAATTCCCCAGAGATCGTACAGATGCAGTTAAAACTGGTACATATAGTGAAAGGGGAAATTCCTAATCCAACATTTCTCCAGGACAATACACCTCTGTTTTTTAGGCGGAGGCATGTGCAATATTACATTGCATAAAAATAAATAATGCGATGACCTACATTAGCGGATATATTAATATATAAGCAGGCATGTTTAATGCTATTAGCAAATACAAAGACTGTTTTATAAAAAAAATGCTAAAGAAAATTTATATAAAAAAAATCCATATGAATTAACACAAGGAATGTGAGCAGTTTTAAGTAATTAAATGGACAAAATTATTCATCTCATGTACATTTTGGAACATTTATTTTACGTAGTTTATCGCAATCGAATGAAACATCAATTAATTAACATAAATAAAAGGCGAATGCCATATTTACATATATTAAGTATAGTAGAAAAAATACAAAATGACCAAAATCAAATTAACTGCGTATATATAAAAACATCAGTTCACCATAATCTACTTCGAAAGAATCTAAAATATTATCAGCGAAATGGTTCAGGTTATTAATTTACTTAAAAATAAACCTATCTAGATCGTTACCTTCCATTAAATTTTTATTCCTATTGATTATTCCTATTGATTAATATAGGTAACTTTTTTTAGATTTTCGGTTAAATTTGGTATAGAAATGTAATCGCAGTGGCTGAAAATGAATGAAACTTATTTCTTATCTGAAAAATAGTTACTGAGGATAATTTTTTTGACAATATTTTTGGTACAGATTTTATAGACTGAAATATCATTGTTTAGTCAAAAAGATATATTTGTTTCATGCATAATTTCAAAGAAAAATTGATTTTATGCTTTTTACTTGTTTTAATTAATTAATCAATAAACTTTAATGGTTAGTAGAAATATGCAAAGAAGACTATTATTCTTAACGGTACCAATGTAGGTAAAAAATACACCTATACTAATCTTGTAACTTACCATATATGGGATCTTCGAAATGTTATAGAGTTCATCTAATTGTTTTACTTACCTATCTTTAGTTCTGTAATCCACGAGGTCGCGGCTCCCTACTCACTCAACAGGTACATTTATTTGCCTTATTAAGAGAAAACTGCATATTTTAATGGATGGTTTTAAGTTTTAACAAAATAAAAAAAGCAGCTGTGGACAATGCAGTATAAGACCAAATATTGAACTAGACGTTTTATCATTCTTTAATTCATTCATACGCGCCAATACTAAGATGTGGGAAATAACCTTACCAACTAATCGTATGTATTTAATCTTTAATACCAATCATCTTATTTAACCGCAACGCTGAAGTACCGAACTTTTTGGATCCCCAAGGGGAACTCACTATAACAAGTTACCTCCAGACATCGTTCAGTTCCACCTTCTAGGAAGAGGTTGGTTTTCTATTAGTCATTTCCCGGTATCATAGAGATCGCTTTACTTGACTGTATATCATTTTCGATACCTATTCTATACTATACCTACATCTCTTTTCGTCGACACTAGCTAGTAGTGTCAAGATATCGTTTATGCTCTTACTTTGGTGGTGCAAAAGAAGCTGACCAGATGGTCTCACGGACTTTTATAGTTACTTGGCCTATTTTACGAATGGTGGAACATTTTGTAAACTTATGACTGATATGTTCGAGAGGAAGCAATAAATTCATCATCTGAATAATTTTACTGGCGCCAAGTATGACTCTTAACTCGACAAACTAAAAACTTAATATTTATTTAATGCTTTCCCTCGTTCTGAGAATAATTGTTATATGCATAATAGTCTTTTCATTGACACTGCCGTAACTTTAATAACTCTACCAGCAGCAGCAAAGAAGACATTTTATATTTATTATATATTTTTAAAGCAAGAAATTGGTAGGCGCGATATTTATCGTGTAAAAGCACTACCTTGACGCGATACGATTTACAGCGTACGATAAATCGTATCGCTATAGCGTAATGTGCAAACTCTTTACTGTCTAACGTATGAATTAAGAATTCAAAAGTCAAACTTAAATGGCTGACCTGTAGTAATAAAGTATTCCCTAGTAAATAAATAACATCATTTTAAATTGTGTAGTACGTAACTTACTCGGCAATTAGTAGAAATAAAATACATTTTGCAAACACGGAATTCCAGGAAACAACTACTCTGCGGGCTAATGCCCCGACCAGCATTGAATTACACCTGGAAAACCTATAGCAACAGCTAGAGTCATTTGTCAGACGCCCACCAGACATATACCGGTTTCGAGCTTATTAGCTCTCATCAGTATGCCATAGGTGAGGTATCCGACGAATAATCCTAGCTGCTTTCGTCTGTCTAACCCGACAGAAGGGACCATGAGTACGCGGTGTAGAACTAACTACATCTATCGGCCGCTCGCTACTCCATGCCGGACTGAAAATGTCACAGACACGAAGCGTTCTACATGCAGTAGACACCATTGAAAGCTGTTGACCTTTATCGCGATCGGCGAGAAACGATATTTAGCAAACACGGAATTCCAGGAAACAACTACTCTGCGGGCTAATGCCCCGACCAGCATTGAATTACACCTGGAAAACCTATAGCAACAGCTAGAGTCATTCGTCAGACGCCCACCAGACATATACCGGTTTCGAGCTTATTAGCTCTCATCAGTATGCCATAGGTGAGGTATCCGACGAATAATCCTAGCTGCTTTCGTCTGTCTAACCCGACAGAAGGGACCGTGAGTACGCGGTGTAGAACTAACTACATCTATCTGAGAGATGAGATGAGAGCTAATAAGCTCGAAACCGGTATATGTCTGGTGGGCGTCTGACGAATGACTCTAGCTGTTGCTATAGGTTTTCCAGGTGTAATCCAATGCTGGTCGGGGCATTAGCCCGCAGAGTAGTTGTTACCTGGAATTCCGTGTTTGCAAAATATCGTTTCTCGCCGATCGCGATAAAGGTCGACAGCTTTCAATGGTGTCTACTGCATGTAGAACGCTTCGTGCCTGTGACATTTTCAGTCCGGCATGGAGTAGCGAACGGCCAATAGATGTAGTTAGTTCTACACCGCGTAATAAAATACATTTTAACAAACCTTCCAATCATTTTTTACTAGCGTTAGTAGATAAAACATTATTTCTCACTTTTATGAATAATAAATGATACATCTCATAGAACCAAATAATAATACTTATATAGGATGAGGCAATGAAAAGCTTCTACCCAATTTTTGTCAAGATACACATTTTTTGAGTACAACACTCAACACGTTAATGCTATTTAGGTGAGCCAATTTCTATGGGACATCGAAGTCGCTATCTTTATAATTTTAAATAGTAAATGGGGTATAATAGCACATCTAATGAAAGCCCATTAAATTTCTTACATTGTGCTATTTTTAAAAGTTGGATTAACAGTCTATGTGATAGGTCATTAAAACAAAGGACGAATTTTTTTTTAATAATCATATGTGAAAGATCGTATCAAACGAATGCTCTTTAAATTCTCGTTATAACGGTGTGCTATTTTTTAAAGTTGACTTAAACTTCTAAGGCATCTGTCTTACTCGGCCTTATCAATAAAGCTTAAACAAGTAGGGACTCATTATTGGTGCACCCTGTATAAATTTGGAATTTTCATATTTCTATTCAATATAGGTATCTGTTAAGAAATATGGAAATTGAATTATGTACGCTATGCTTAAAAAAAAATGTGGTTTCACCTGAAATTGTCGTATAAGTAATTCTCGGACGGAAAGGGTACATCGAAAAATGTAGAACACCGAAACTTGTTCAGCACTTTTAAAGCAAGAGTAAACAAATTTAAGCAATTATCATTGAAGTGAAATTCACTACTAATTTCACGGATATTTGTAATAAATTCAGCTTTCTGATGATGAAAGATGTGCGTATCATTCCATTCATAAGTTCATTAATGCCTGCATCAAACAAATTCATGAGCTAAATTACCGTGAAACATAGTTGTAAATTTCCAAAGAGTTAAGGCACCTACATATGTTGTCATGCCACGTACTATCATGTGATAGGACAAATATAGCCAACAACTTTGTACATATTTTTTGGTTTATAAGTATAAATCCAGTATAAAATACTATTATTATAGTAATGCTTTGTTTACACGAGCTTAGTGCTAATCGTTAGTACTAAGCACTCGCACTAAACCCTAAGCACTTTTGCGGTGAATAGAGGTTTACACTAGTTGGAAATGTGAACTCAGTATAGATAGTGGTTAGTATTAGTATGATATCAGTTCACCATTTCAATTTAAAATAAATCAGGCACAAATAAATACATAAGGTACAAATGAAATACTCAGAATATATGGTTTCGAAGACTATCTGTCGCCTTAAGTTGTCACTAAACACTAACCTTCCACCAGGTTAGGGCATTCACACAGTGTAAGTAAACACCGATAGTAGTGGTGAGGTACGATTAGTACTAATACTTAAGGTTTAGACGTCATGACGTAAGTGCGAATGTTCAGTACTTTGGGTTAGCACTAACCACGTGTAAACAATGCATTACTATTATACCACCATAAAAGTGCTTAGTGTTTAGTGCAAGTGCTTAGTACTAATGATTAGAACTAATCGCGAGTAAACAGTGCAGTATAACAAGCATGAGAGATAAGGTTGAATACTACTTAACGTTTCCTTATAATATTATCTAATATGTACCTGTTGTCCATTTAGTGTGTAACTAGCCAATTATAGCCTCCTGTACTGATTTTTGAATGGAAACTGAGTTCAGGATTGACAAATGGAATAAAAGTAGCATATTTTAAAAATACATCTATGTATGTTAACGTAGCAACAATGTGTGCATAACTTTTCTTTGACGTGCATTTCATCAAAATGATATTTTAATTGTGAGTTTAATAAATAAGTGTCAAAATTTGAGCAAATTTGCTAGACACTATTTATTAAAGAAAACATTTTTAAAATGTGCTGTTTTTTTACAATTTAATGATCCTGCATTCAGTCTTATTCAAATTAGTCCAAAAGGCTGTAACTGACCCATTACACACCAAATAAACACCCTGTACATATTAAGTAATACTATAGAAATGACTGATATTTAGTTCCACTAGCTAATAAGCATGCTTCTTAGCGGCGGTGAAAGTTATCTCTCATGCGTGGTATTACTCGAAGAAACTGATAAAATTAATTGGCTGCATATATACATATTTGCTCATTCTTTATTTGAATAAGTCATATTTAAATAAAGCAACGTAATAGTAATAATAATAATGGCTGATTAATTCTCCAGAACACATAGAACCTTAAACCATATGCTGTTTAATGACAACTGTTTGCAACAGTTTGTTATCCTGTGTTGATTTGATAACAGGACAACGAAAGAGAATAAATAAACTGGATGCCACTTACGTTGGTAGGCCCTAACCACTATTCAGTGCAGAAATGAGGGAAACCTGGAAAACCTCATTAATTAGGGGGGTAGTCAAATGTCAACCGGTATCAATATCCCACATTGATCCAAACCAACATTCTTCCACCCTATCATACCCGCAGAGAGGGTGCCAATCCTCTCCACGAATATAACTTATATATGGTCTACCGGCTGCGGGGGTCGAACCCACAGCGATCTAGTCACCTCGATTCGAGTACTGACGCCTTAAACCGTGCGAACACTGACCAATTTAAAGTTATATTTTAAATTATGTTCAGTTAGTGTCGTTAACTGAATTCAATGCAGTTTTCATTTTATAAATATACATATATTGGAATATTTAGTAAATAAGCATAGAAAAGATTTGATGTGTGAAAAAAGTCATTGTCAATATAAAAAACAATTTTTTATATCGTCATAAGATATATTGTGATTCATCAGAATTCTACATATCAGATCTTACAAATTATGTCATGTACTAGAGAGCTATTATTTTATAATTAATTATGCAAATGGGCTCACTTTTAACTCAATTTAGAGTTAATGATTTATATTCTCATGGCAACACATTGTAGTTGAATGGTGTTAAATTAGTGGAATTGGTTTCGTTACATTACATTATTTATCTACACATATACCAGTGATTAAAGTAATTGTTGTAACAATGCATGCGAGACTGTTTTGTTTGTTACAATTTCCACGTATTTTGACCCTACTTTTAATTAACAGTTTTTATAATGTATCTAGATTTGTCATGTTTATGTGTAAGAAATTAGCTTTATGTTAAATAACAGTACAGTTTTACTCCCAGGAGTACTGTTCTTTTACGCTCGTAATACCAAAAACAGAAGCCGAAATCAATATATGGGCGGGCCCAGAGATACCGATAGCAGCGAGTCTGCCCCTCCTTACCCCCCTCCGCGCGCAGAGCCTAGTCCGAGAACAACAAAGGCAGTTCAAAGAATCCCAGCTAAAGCTAGGAAAGTGAACTTTAATTATGTTACTGACAGCGACCAATATATATCAAATAATAATAAAATAGTCAATGAGATACTAAAATAAATTACAAATAACTTTCTAGTATAATTTAGATAAATAAATATTAATTTATAATTAAATCAATCATATCAGTATATTACTTACTACTTCGCAGGCTGTGTATTTTTTGGATACAACACAAATTAATGTGTCTGATGTAAACCATTTATTTAGATATTTTCTCTTTAAATTATGAAGAAAAACGAGTTTTTTCTTTAACAATTATTATATTTCAAAAAAAATGAAAACAGATTTTACAACTTTTTCCGTAATTTTTTTCTGACGTAGCAAAAGTATTACATTTAATTTGTAACGCCCTATACAATAAACTATTAAAGATTTCGTACTAAGTTCGGTAGGTACTTATTTATATAAAATAATATTTACAATTTCGCCGTTGCATTACTGGATTTAGCCTGATTCAAGTTTTTGCACATGGCTAAAACTTTTGACACCATAGTAACATCCACAGTTGGCAGATTATGTGAGTCTGCATTTTGAAATGATTCTTCCATTTTAGTATAGTTCCTTACTTCAATTAAAAAATTACAAGGCAAAGAAGAACCCAAAAGACATAACGTGACTAAAGGCAGACGTGACAGAATATTACATGAAAACCTAACCTAACCACTAATAATTCTCGTGCGCTAGCTTGTTGGGATGTGTAACGGCACAGAGCGTTACGTGCGTTCAAACAAACATTGTTATTTCTTTAGGATCTTTCCCATCCAACAAATTTTTGTAAAACTTTTTAGATGACTATAAGTTTATTTTTAACCATTTTATGACAGAATTTAATTTTTTTGTGAGCATCCCTTTTATAAGGATACCTTATCGTTACACATCCTGTATTCACCTACATACAGATTGCATAATTAAATGCATAATTGTCGAATTACTTTCAATGTCATTTTTTTACGACACGTAAGTAGTGAAATGTAATAAACTTTGTATCATTGAAAACGGAAGTAACTTTCAACTGTCACAAAATCCTTTTCCCATGAAATATGTTTTAGCATGTACAAAATTATTTAGATACAATTTCTAAGGAGACATTTATTTTTATTATTAATATACATATAACTTACTTCATAGTTGTCGTGTGATGTAAAAATACTTTTAAATACCTACGTATAAGCCTTGACCATAAAGCGTATATTATATTTCTTTTCTGGCCCTGACAATGAAAGCTTTAATGTAGTATATGAATTCCTACAACTATTATTTCCTATTTTTAAATTATCAATTTCAATCAGCTTCAAGGCTATTTAACTTCATGATTAAAAGTATTTTGTAATATTGTACCCTCATCTGACAATATATTTTAATGGTGATATCAATTTAATATAGACATAAGGATATATTTTTGGTCAAACCGACTGTTAGAAACTAACTACAACTACTGAATTTTCAATTGAATTTTTCTCTTTTGCCTTCAAATTTTGTTATTCTTATTATTAATTTACGTTATATGACTATCTACTCAGAGATCAGAGCTATTTACGTAAAGCTGGTGTTTTTTTTAAATTTAATCTTGTAGAAATTGCGATATGCAAGTAGATATTACCACCAGCTTTCAGGGCATGTTACATTATTTTTAATTTTAAAAACAATCAGAAAAAAATAATTTTTTGCTCGTCGACGTTTCGTTACTTTTATTATAACATTTTCAGAATTACAAATACAGTTTTTATTTTTCTTACAATCTTATTAATCCTTTTTTCAGTAATATAAAAATAATCCAAAAATTACAGATATACTTTAAAATCACATATAAAGCAATACAATTATATTCAAAATACTGTATTCTAAACCTCTATTATACTCGCGTCAAGAATTCAGACGTCTTACGTCACAGCTGACGTTACACATTTGTCTTTATTGTCAACGTAATTTTCGATATTTGATCGCATTAAAAACAATAATTTTTTGCAATTTAGTGCAATATATAATGCAAACTTTTAGTGTAGTAGGTATATAGTTTTATTACTACCAGTTACAGTTTCTTAAATATTTTGAAGAAAATATAATGAATTATTCATTTGTTCGTAAGACTTAAGTCGTCTGAATTCTTGTCGCGAGTATATTTAAATTGTGGGTGCCTCGAAAACTGTTGCTTATCGATTTGTAAAAAGTAGAGCTTTTCTATTTAGAATTGAAATTAGTTCAATAGTTTCTTGTTAAAAAATTAAATAGTGTAAAATACGAAAAAGTTGGATATACGTACTTTTTACAATGACAGCATAATAATATTATAATGAGGACCCCCTCAAAGAGCGCGCTATTAATGTTGGCAAACTTGTCTTACGCTTTCTTGGTCTTGTCAAGTGAAGACAAAATTTAAAAAGAAAAGTCTTCTGAGTAAGAATAAATATTGCTACGGCAAGAAGTCTTTCAAAGAGTAAGTTGAGTGAACATTGGCTGAAAGAAATAGACACTGCATTTCTATTGTAGATATATACTTTATATAAATGGCATCCAACATATAAAATTAATTTTGAAATCAAACTTTATTGAATCAATAAGTCCAGTTCAGCTGACTATATAAATATATTATAAATTCTCTGCCACTTGACTGAGAGAGCTTAGTTGCTGTTTTACCTATTTCGTTTATTATTTATAACTTATTAGCCGAAAGCTGGCCGTTTCTATACTTTACGACGTCTATCAATGGACCACTGTTCACAATCAACCAATCGATAGTCAAGTGTGAGCTCTTAGCTGGACTGTAGCCGATCGAGAGTAACCACCACCAAATTCGTATTAAATTTCCATATTTCAAATTTATACACACGTCAAAAGTCTTTTTGTCAGAAAAACCAAATACATTTATAAAAGTATATTTTTTCTGTATCTTTTTTGCGAAAAGAATATGATAATATACGATAAACTGAGTACTTATAATATTAAAAACCAATAAATGTGTGACATTTTTGACAAAATTTATTAAATTAAAAAGAAGTAAGCATATTGACACGTCTGTGCATTGAGATATTCAGCGGTTTTTGCGGAATATTGTTCCATTTCTCTTCTGCCGCCACGACTTACTCATATGTAGTATTAGGTGGCGTAATATGATTATGAATGGCTCTAGCAACGAAATTCCACATGTTTTCAATACGATTCATGTCAGGAGAGTTGGTTGGCCAATCTAATCTACTGATATGTCCTGCTTCGAGTGTCCCTTGAACCCTTCTTGCACCATATGATCGAGCGTTGTCGTCCATAAACACAAAATGTTCACCTAACTCATTACGTTAAGGGTAGATAATAACTTATTGGATGTAAATTTGACTGGTCATATTCTGTGGTATGAGAATTAATGGGGTGCGGTGGTTGAACATTATTCCACCCCAGAACAGTACGGTATCCCCTTCATACGGAGTAACTTCACGGGTGAAATGAAGTTGCTGTTGACGACCTGGTTCTCTCCAGGCTCTTTGTTGATTGTCATCAGTAACCAGCCCAATTCTGGTTTCGTCTGTCACTAAGACCCACCGCCACTGGCGTAAAAGCCAACCCCTATGCTCGCGCGCCCACTGGAGACGGGCAGCACGATGCCTTGGAAGTAATGGAGACCCGTAATGGTCTTCTAGCACGTATATATGCGTTTTGGAGTCGTTTTCTAATACTAGGTGTCGATATAACACAGCGAAACGTACGTTGAATGTAGGCCCTGAGAGCTGAAGCTGAAGATGTGCAGTGTCTACAGGCATATTACACCAAATACCGATCCTGCCTTTCATTAGAAACTCCAGGAGGTCCACTACATGGTCTGTTTTCCACTGTATCAAATTCTTGATATTTGTGTACTATTCATACAACAGATGATCTAGGAATGCTCAACATGTTCGATATCTGATGATTAGAATGTCCTGCATCATGTAAAGTAGTCATTATTGCTCGGGTAAACGCAGAAATTTCACATCCTGGCAATATAATGTACAAAAATTCAAAGGAACATTTGGTTGAATACACTGCCAAACTGACCAAATTTGTAAAAACATTGGAAATGAAGTAAAGGTTCATGGTCTGCTCCTAGACTTTTCACGTTGTGTATATTTGCGAGACTTTCACAGAGATTCAAGACAAGACAAGTTATGATCTTGCAAGATCGAACAAGAACAACGCAGATCTCTCGCTGTGGGCGACGAGCCATTAAATCTGTAAATTATCCCAACATGGCACTCTCCTACTTCTAAAAAATCTAATACACGATTATAATAGACGTGAATGGCCATATAGGTGGACTTTCCAACTCAGAAAAAATGTTGGTAAGCAGAAAATATATTAATAATAATAATAATAATAATAATATCAGGAACAGCCAGTTCAATTGTCGGTCATCTCACTTATGGCATACTACAACCCGAAACCGATCTATGTCTGGTGGTGTGTCCGACAAGGGTTTTTGGCTGTTCACACAAATACTGCAGGAGTAATTCAATGCCGGTCTGGGCATTTGTCCGCGTAGTAGTTGGTTCCTGTAGTATCATTTACATCATTTACACAATACTTTTAAGTTTCATACCTTAACTGAAGCAATGTCCACAAGTTTAGTGGGGAAATCTACTTACCTGATACAAAACTATTGTTCAAGATTAAGTAGCTACCCATCTAGTTAGACCTGTCTGCAACGATATGCTCACTAATTACGAAGAAATAATATTGTAAAGAAAGTAGTTTTGTATTGTTGCAAATAACCACTTAAGTTAGTATAGAATATTTTCATTTCACCAAAAATGTTTACTATTATTATTATAGCACATTATCATTTACGCTTACATAAACAACAATAAGCTCACGTCAAAGTCATTTTAATATTTAATAATAGTACTTTATAACGTTGTATACACCCAAACGTAATTTGATAGCTATATAGAATCAACCACTTATCGGACTACTATTTAAAAGCTTCAAGTCTCTTGCAGATCATAATAGTAGGTGAATAATAATTAATAATTTATTCAATTTGTTATTATATAACTTTTATAATCGTGATCTATTAGAGTGTAGCATTGATAGGGTCGAACTATTTCACAACATTTTATTATTGACGAAAAATGTATCAAATATTACAATATGCAGTAGCAATGGATTAGAGTTGCAGTACAATTTTGAACTAAAATAATTATCCTTGATTTTGATCTAGATATATCAAATTGAGTAATTTAAACGGACAATATGATTGGCCAAAATGTGCAACTTTTGAAATGATCAAAGTAACTAGAAAGTTAAAGACTAAGTTAGATAATACAGTTGTAAAAACTTCAAAGTATCTAAGTAATACGAGTATAATCAACCCAGATCTGAAATTAAAAATTACAAATACATATTTTCTACAGGTCAAGAACCGTGAAAACCCAAAACCATTACATACTGTGTGGCCTATAAAAACAAATATATCCCTTCTAAAAAATGTTGGGACTCATGATTCTGATATATTTCATAATACAGTATGAACACCGGTTGTGGAACGTTTTTTAAAGTTTATGTAATGGTTGAAGTCAGCGTATTCCTTTTAAGTTTAATAAGTATTGAAATGGCATTTTGTCTTCATTAAATTTTGGCATTACTGAAGAATTTTACTTTGAGAGCTTAAATAAAATCATTATAAAGATCATCTTATTATTTCTTATAATAATTATTATCAGTTATGTGTTTTTTTTTCCCATTTTATACAGGTAAGTGTGTGAATACTAAAATTACATTTTTCCTTCATAAAGAACATTGAGGGTCCCCTAAATTTTTAACCTTTGGCCTCCTTTAGTAGTAAGTGAAATATAAAGTAAAACATGCTTCATTAGACAAGATTGCCACGTCATTAATCTACAACCAAAAAGGACAGGACCCTAAATAGAGCCACGTGGAACACCTTGTGACACGCTTCTTGTGTCTGAGTTAACATCAGCTGCCGACAGAAAATGGGTTATGTTAGAGAAAAACTTTTTATCCAGAGTAATGCCATACCTCGGACTCTATACCTTTCTAGTTTTTGAACAGTATATTATGATTTACACAGTCAAGTGCCCTGCTGATATCACAAATTATCCCAACATGGCACTCTCCTACTTCTAAAAAATCTAATACACGATTATAATAGACGTGAATGGCCATATAGGTGGACTTTCCAACTCAGAAAAAATGTTGGTAAGCAGAAAATATATTATTTTGATTAAAAACATGTAGAACAAATATATGCACAAAAATAAAAATAATGTTTTGTCTATTCATTGTTATTCTATTTAATAAGTGTTTGTCACATACGCATTTATTGCTAGGTTAACCTAACATTTTAATAAATATTTATAACACAGTTTATATATTGATTTATAAAAAATTGTAGATACTATAACCTTGTTTTACTGTACTGTGAAGGTATTTAAGATAATCAATTTTCCCACAATTCCTATCAGTCAAGTCATATGTATGTTCTCTGATACAAAATATCTAGGTATTCGAATAATAAACAATTCCATACACAAAGCTGTATTCAATAATTATATTAATCTAGCTAAATTTTCTACAAAAAGTCATACCTGATGTAATAAAAATATTCTATAGCGTTCAGTATTTAAGTTGACTTTTGAAACTGTGGAAGTTCGAAAATTTAATCACAATAGATAAAATTTTACCTATTTCTGCATTTCTAGTATTGATTTTTCAGGTGGCCTCTTTTAATTTGTCAAATACCTATACACTGTAAGAATGATTATATAAATTAAAATAATTTGAAATTAACTTTAAATACTACTATTACAATACAGCAAAAATCTACAAATGCTAATAAAAAAGTAGCTTTAGTTCACAGTGTAGTTAATTTCACACAATATTGTTAATACCTTATGTATATAAAAACAAATGTAAAACCTTGTTAGTTAGACTACTTGTTGAAGCTATTTGTTCGTTTGAATTAGTATATTTGATAATATCTAGGTGAGTAGAGATAATATTCCTGTTATTTGCCAAGCGTCTGATCATTCAGTTAATAAATGTTTAAAATTATTTAACATTTATTTGAACTGGTTCTCATTGTAGAAAACACTATCTCAAAAATACGGCGCCCTTAAAGTCTGCTGGCTAATATACATATGATCAAACTTCTGTTGTCTTTTGGTACCGAAACCAAGAAAATTAAAACATATAGATCAAAAATAAGACCTCAAAAAATGTCTTCATATGTTGTTCATTCATTGTTACGCTTTTTATACTATACTCAAATAAAAGCTTTTAAAAAGAGTTTGCCAAACACACCAGATTTTAATAATAATTTTCATACACTTATAAATAAAAGCAACCAATAAGTATTATTATATAGAACTAAGTTTATATTATAAAAAATATTTACTTCTAGTTATTTAATTAATTAATTTAAAAAGTAAAAATTTTTAGTATCTAAAACCTTGGTAGACCGCTTCATGCAGCTATTGTTGCTATCACTTCTGTATACTTGAAAATAACCAAGTGTTATGAGATAACATTCAAGTCATTTACTAAGACAAATTATTCAAAATCATTTATGTGTCTTTGCAGAAAACATTATTTCAATACGGCGCGCGACACTATGTGAGGCATTTAAATCTGAAAATAAATGAATAACTTATATTTACTATTTAATTAGCAAGGACAAAATATTCAACAATGATAATTATTAACATATCTATGTACGCATGTATACTTCTGGTAAGTAAACGAATACGTCAAACTTTTTCTTCAAGTAAAACAATATACATGAAATTAGTATTCGTTATAGACACCAGCTACGTGAGGTCACCATATATTTGTTGGAAAACGGTCAAGTTGATTTCATTCTTACTTCATTCTTTTGAAACATGCTTATTATACACCTTTTATTCAACAAAAAATTGAAGTTTTTATTACTTTTTTATTTTCTGCAACTTGCAGCAACTGAAATATAAACAAATTATTAACAAATAACCTCTTTCCCTTCTATATTCTGCAATTGTGAGTGGGTAGCCTTAAAGAGCCACAGCACTTAGGCCCCATTGGTCCTCTTGTGCTTCATCCCAATAAAAATCAATTCACCTGAACCGCTAACCAACCTAATAAAAAGAAAAAGGTGCTGACGTTGCCGAGGGGATTCCTATAATGCTCTTCCAAGACGGATTCTCTTGTTGATGAGACTATTGTGCACTCACAGAGTGCATGAAGCACGGTCTCATCTTCCTGTTTGCAGCCCCTACAAAGAGGTGTTTCACATTGCCTGTACAGGTGTTTTCTTAGCCAATAGTGTCCACTTTCAATACCTGTCTCTAGACGAAGATTCATTCTGGCCATAGCCAGGTATTTTTTGGATGTATCCTTGCTGGGGTACTCTAGGAACTTCTTAGCAAATTGACAGCTATTTGTTTTATCTCACCCTCTTGCCACTAATGGATCAAAATATTAATAATTGTATACATTGTGTTTCACTTTACGACTTTTCTACTCATCTCACACCAGGAAATGATGACACTGCAAACACTAAGACATATTATTAGTTACCATTTCGAAAATATTAATTTTCAAACTAATCAAAGTCAAATATAAGGAGAAAAAGATGGTGACGCTGCTCAGGGTTATCTCTCTAATGTAGGCCATAGAAGGCGCCGTGTTATATCGACACCTACTATCCGAAGACGACTATACAACGCAAATTTACTTGTTAGAAGACCATTACGGGTCCAAGGCATAATGTTGCCCATCTCCAGTAGGCGCAAGAGTATAGGGGTTGACTCTTACGCCAATGGCTGTGGGTCTTATTTGCAGACGAAACCAGAATTATTGGGGTGGTTACTGACTACAATCGACAAATAGTCTGGAGAAAACCAGGTCGTCAAGAGCGACTTCATTTTCCCTGTGAAGTTGCTTCGTATGAAGAGGGTACCGTAATGTTTTGGGGTGGAATAATGTTCAACCGCCGCACCCTATTAATTCGTATACTACAGAACATGACCAGTCAAATTTACATCGAACAAGTTTTTACTTCCATTATCTACCCCCTACGTAATGAATTAGGTGAAAATTGTATGTTTATGGATAACAACGCTCGACCACATCGCGCAGGAAGGATTCAAGAGACACTCGAAGCTGGACATATCAATATAATAGATTGGCCAGCCAACTCTCTTGACAAGAATCCTATTGAAAACATGTGGGATTTCGTTGTTAGAGCCATTCATAATCATATTCCTACACCTCAGAAGATGAACAGTGGTCAATTGATAGACGTTATAAAGTATAGAAACGGCTAATAAGTTATAAATATTAAACGAAATAGGTAAAACAGCATTCCAGCCCAAGAGGGAGTCCAAGATTTTTGACGCTGTGTGCATTATCAGATTGTGTACCGGATGATGTATTAATAGAAGCACAAGCGGCTTTATGCAAAATAATTCCGGAAAAGTCCAAATTACGTTATAAGAAATAGTAGGTACATTAATTTCTCCGAAAAGTTCAGTTAAAAGTAAGGAAGGGTTGTAACTGACAAAATAATCATATCTTATACAGAGTGTTCCTAAATAAGTGTCGCAACGGAAAACTGTAAATTTCTCTTGAAAATTGGAACATTTTTTTCCTCTTCCATTTTTCCCTCCGGGCTTTCGTTTTCAAGATATACGGTACTTAATTTTTTTTAGTTTTTTTTCCAATATCTTAGGAACCGTTTGAACTGTAGGACTGAGCTTTTATAAACACATTACCACTATTAATAGCTTCTTTTTCTCACCCTTCTCGAATTTATTGGACGTGCCAGTGGTGGAGATTTTTAGGTATCAGAACAGTTTTTCCCCCATAGCTTTCACGCCACTGAAAAAATTTACATTTGACAGAAAGTCTGAAGCGCCAATGAATTTTACACAAAAATTGTTCTCTTGGTTCATTGCTCTAAAGTCAACTGTTTTCAATAAAAATGACTTTCTATGAACAAAAACAAACATTTTGCTAACGTTTAAAAAAAAATTTAATTCAAAAAATAGATAGTAATAATTAACAATAATTCGATAATTTAAAGGTTCTAATAAGATAATTTTTGTTCAAATTAAACCACTTATTCAGTGATCAGATGAAGACATTAAATTGTTTTTTTTTTTCAGTTTAATGAATTACTCATTCTGCACAGACAATGCCAATAATTTTCCATATTCATCAAAAATCACTGTTTTCAGTTTATTTACGTTATATTTCGTTCAAAACATTTTTAATGCCCTTTATAGTTGCATCCACAGTGTAAACATTAAGTCATATTGAATGTATTTATTACCTTGCATGTTTGAAAGTATGTCTAATGTTAATAGAAGGGTACTTTTATTTATTTTATACGGTTAACTATAATTTCCGTAATTTTCATATACCTAACTAAAAATGTATTATATTAAACTTTTGTTAAAGTAAAACAATGTCTATGGCACTTTTAATTAATCTGGGTTAAACTTTCACATGACGGATATTTTTTAACACGTATTTTTTGTAATTCCTTAACATATCTTTCCTGTTATTTACGAAATTTTACAAGCATATACAATTTATTTTTACACAACGTGTGTTTGAGAAAAAAATACAAAAGAGAAAATAGTTGTTGAAGTAACCTGTAATTCACTAACTGTGTAAAGTTATCAATACTGATAGTGCGCTTTATGACCACTCATTTTATAAAATCGGTGTACATTCATGTAAATAAAAAGTAAAATAAAATACGAGGAAATTAAAGTATTTTTACTTTTCACGATAATAAATAACAAATTTCATTAAGAAACTCATCGTTACGCTAACTGATAAATTAGCAAATTTCATTTGAAAAATAGTATATCTATTAGTCTAGTCCCAAATAGACAGGATGAGCTATTTAACAATCTCGCTAATATCTCTTGGAAACTATTCAACCCAGTTAAGGTTTAAGACAAGCGTTACAAAATAACTATTCACATTTTTTTAGGTATTTATCATAATGAGCAGTATGAATAAACCATTAATTATGCAAAAGCTTTGTCTGAAACATTAATTTTTATTCACACAACTTGCTAGAATATACTAGAAAAATTTATAATTTTAAGTTAAAATTTGAAGCCTTAGCTTGAAATTCGGGGAAAACGCTTTTGCTTCATGTTTATTCACGCTATCCATTGTGTGAAACTAACTACTCTACTTTGTATAAAACATTAATTTTTATTCACACAACTCGCTAAAATATACAAAAAACTTTTTATAGATTTAGGTTAAAAAATTTAAACTAGCTTGAAACTTGAGGAAAAAGCTTTTCCTACATTTTTATTCACACTATCCATTGTGTGAAACTAACTACTCTACTTTGTATGAAACATTAATTTTTATTCACACAACTCGCTAAAATATTCAAACGAAAATTTATAGATTTAGGTTAAAAAATTTAAACTAGCTTGAAACTTGAGGAAAAAGCTTTTCCTACATTTTTATTCACACTATCCATTAAGTGAAACTAACTACTATGCTTTGTTTGAAACATTAACTTTTATTCACACAACTTGCTAAAATATACAAAGGGAAATTTATAGATTTAGGTAAAAAAATTTAAAATTTAGCTTGAAACTTGAGGAAGAAGCTGTTCCTACATTTTTATTCACACTATCCGTTGTGTGAAACTAACTACTCTGATTTGTCTGACACAGTATTTTTTTATTTACATAACTTGCTAAAATATACGAAGGAAAATTATAGCTTCAGATTAAAAAATGGAAGCTTTAGCCTGAAATTTGTGGGAAAAGCTTTTCCTACATTTTTATTCATATTATCGTTGTGTGAAACACTACTCTGCTTTATCTAAACCATTAATTTTTATTTACACAACTTGCTAAAATATACAAAGGAAAATTTATCGCTTTAGGTTAAAAAATAGAAGCTTTAGCTTGAAATTTGAGGAAAAGATTTTGATACATTTTAATTCACACTACCCGTTCTGTGAAACTAACTAACTAACTACAACTACATTGTGGAATAATGCTGCGTTGAATTATACCCATATATTATTTATTATTAGCATTTGTAAATTTTTTTACTGTATTGTCAAAGTATTTAAGCTAATAAAATCAATTTTCCTACAATTTCTATCAACAAAGTCATATGTTTTTTGATACCAAGTGTCTAGGATATGCTAAGGATCAATTCCATAGACAACGTTAGATTTAATAATTATACCTAAAATAAAAATTAATCCAGCTAAATTTCCTAACGAAAAAGACATACCTGGCATAAATAGTTTTCAAAACTCACCGTCACTTATACAGGGGTTTCAGGAAGACATAGCAATATTACTAAAGCTGATAAAATATCAAAAAGTAACGTATATAATAATTCTTGTGGTTAGATACTCCACATAAAGGAGACCACCTAAAAATGCAGTAATAGATCAGATCTTATCTATTGTGACTGAATTTTCGAAACTGAATATTATAGAATATTTTCATTAAACCAGGTATGACTTTTTTGTAGTAATTTTAGCTACATTAATTTTTATTGTAGATAAATTAACTCCCATATAAAAATATGTATATACGTTTTTGTCACTTCGACAGCGATAAAAATGTACGTAGCTATTCATTATGCCACATCCACACTCACTCTCGCCTGCTCTCGCCGAGACATCTCGTAATTAAACTCAAACTCAAATTAAATGGTATTCAAATCTCAAATTAATTTTTTAACTATACGAACATACAAACAACCACAATAGATGATAGCTGACCTTCTGCAATTCTAGGATGGCTTCTTCAGGTAGCTCATTTATTTAAAATTGAATCATCTCACAAAAATTAAATTTTAAAATTACAGTGTCAAAGGTTGACAACCTATACATATAGATTAATATAAATTAAAAATATCCACATACTTCATTCAAACATTTGCTCTTTATGCAATCGTTTTTTATACATTTTTTATTAGGTGTAAAACTAACTACTCTGAGGACTGTCCTGACCAGCACTAAATTCATCCACAATATTTACCAATATATTCTTTATTTTTAATATGTAGGAGCATTGTGAATTTACTGCTGCCAATTAGAATTATTAGAATCACCAAAAAGTTCATAGTTGGTTATGTTTGGTTTGGTTAAAATATAACTGAACATAAATAAGTGCAAAGTTGTCTCATACCAAGAAATTATAGCAATTGTGTTTGATTCAATTCAATGGAAACAGGTTAATTCGAGCAGATAAGTTTAGAGATCTAGGAGTAACCTTTGACGCCTATCTTTCTTCTAGAGATCATATTCAGAAGATTACAGCATCTGCCTCACAAATGCCAGGCTTTGTTATACGCAACTCTAAAGATTTTGGTGATTTGAGTACCCTTATGACATTGTATAATACTTTAGTCCGACCTAAATTGGAATATGCTAGTGTTGTTTGGAGCCCTTACTTCGATGTACATATAAACAGTATCTAAACTATTCAGAGAAAATTTTTGAAATTTTTAAGCTTTAAAATAGATCACTTCTACCCCCCAATTGGCTTCGATCATGACACATTGTAAAATCGTTTTGGGTGCAAGTTAATGCAACAACGCAGGAAGCGTAGTAAATTCTATACAAATACTTGACCAAATTGACTGTCCGCAATTACTTGAGATGATTAGTTTTGAGGCATCTACCAGATCTACTCGTTCTGCATCATTGTTTTATCTCGGAAATGCCCGGACTAATGTATTATTCAACTCACCGTTGTATACTATATGCCGTAATTATCAGTTTATTGATATTTTAAACCGTAAATTTAGTCAAATTAAGTCTTTGTTTTAGCCAATTGTTATTTGCGTTTTTCCTTTTTGTTATCCTGTAAATTTTGTTAATTGTATATGTGTGTCATATGTAATTTTTGTTTTTTTCTTGTTATGTTGTTATTCCGACCCTGTAAATGGAATGTACATTCTGTTGGGTTTGTGTAGTAAATAAATAAATAAAAATAAATAAATAAATAAATAATATTTTGGGCACCCCTGCATGTAGCTCTTCTCTATCAGTTTTTATGTGAGACACCTTGTATATTTAACATGTATTCAAGTTTAAATTTTCATCTCTAAATATATTTTGTTTCAAGAACTATGAGATCGCACATACTATAAAGGTATAGACGTGAAACAAAATAAATACTAAGTAATTTAAAAGTTAAAATATTCGTGAGACTGTTTTGTTTAAAAAGTTAAATACAGTTATACAATAAAAATTAACTTATCAACCTCTATGTTTTATTTGGTATTGAATACGTAGTACTTGACATGGTGAAATATACAAGGTGATTTTTTATTTGAATGTAATTATTGGGACGAGGTAATTATTCAGTTCTTTCAATTTAAGTCTAAAAACTGTTAATGCATGTTCTAAAGGAAGTAATAATTGTGCCTAACGTCATACTTTGGGAAGTATGTTTAGATATTAAAGAATTATTTTATTTCTTAATAGTTCATTATCCATAACATTATAATCAAATTACAAATTTTTCGAATAACTTTTCCGAGAAAAAAAGTTGTAATGCATTCGTTTCGTAATTGGCAAATAATTTTATTAAAAAGTTATAAAACCTACCTTTAAAATATCAGATATACTTATTAAGAGGACTCAGTCGCGGCGAAGCTTTTGCAGAGTCACCACTGAAGATGCCGAGATGCGGCCAGTTACAGCGGCGGCTACGGACCGCCTCGGAGGACCACCTTTATCCGAGGAACGGTTCCGACCATAGCAGGCGTTATACCAACAATAGAAACCGAAATCAATATATGGACGGGCTCAGATACAGCGATAGCGGGTCTGTCCCCACAGAACCTAAATTCAGAAACATGTTTTCTGACCTTGAGCTATTGAATTGTATCACTCACAGATTTTGAAAAAATTACGAGAAACATCTGGAAAAGGCAATCATTAAAACCACGAAAATCATAGCAAGTGTGAGAAAATTCATTTTTTTCTGATCTCGATCAAGTATGTTTGTTATGTATTTTCGGATGGTTTATCAAATTCCGTTTCTTCCTCCTCCTCGCGAGAATGATCCACATCCATAGGTTCAGGAACCACAGTTTTATCCACGACTGATATTTTATCTGGTCTTACGACTAAAGAAATATTTACGTATGAAATGTTAGCTTTTGCACTCCAGTTAGAACCTGTGATGTCTGTTATACAGAAATAGCAGTTTCCATATCATCAGCTTCGTAAATCTCAGGCGCCTTCATTTTACAGTGTTTTTTCATCGCATTAACATGACCACAAACTATATGTGGCATCCAGTTCATATCCTGGTTGGTAATTACAAAGCCAATGCAATTTCTGCGATAGATTTTAATATATCAGATGGTGGCCTGAGATTTGCAACTCTACATTAGTGGGTAACTTGGCCACTGTAGAGCATATTACAAGAAATAACTCACATAAGTGTGATAAAAGTCCTGATGCATTTTGTTTTGTTTGTAGTGAAATTGAGGTTTTCAAATATTGGAGCCCTATTTGATAAACTGAAATCTTTTTAGGTACAGAGATTGCTTTAATTTTGAAATTACCAGCCAGGATATGAACTAGATATCACATATAGTTTGTAGTCCTTGTAATTAACGCGATGAAAGAAGAGTGGAAACTGAGAGCACCTAAAATTTACCAAGCCGATGATATAGTCTGCACCGGCATGTCGAAATATTGCTACTTCTGAATGACAAACATCATTACAAAAGCTAATATTTCCAAAAACAAACAAACAAAAATAGCAGTCGTGGATATAAGTGTGATTCTCGAACCTATGAATGTGGAACATTCTCGCGAGGAGGAAGAAATTGAATTTAACGAATCATCCAAAGAAGACAGTTAAGACAATAACGAGGGTGATGAATACATGCCGGTTTTTTTGCGATTTTTACAAAACGTTTGGGCGATGGAGTTCGACAGATTTTAGATTCAAATTTGATTTGCCAAAATATATGAGAAATACACTCACCTAAAATTTACCAAGAGGATGATATAGTCTTCACTGGCATCGCCATTGATATCTTTGAGATATATATCAACTATTGATAAATCTTCTCAATGGTTATTAGCAGCAAAATATATTTTTTGTTTAATATTAATTTGTTTAACTAGACAGTAAAGTAAATTTAATCCCTTGACTTGTACTCTCCTATTTATTTAAACAAATAACTATTAAACAAAAAATATACTTAGCTGCTAATAACCATTGGGAAGATTTATACTGGTTGAATTTGGTTCAAACATTTACCCTTTATGCTAACGTTTTTTATACATTTTTATTAGATATTGATAATATTTTCTGAAACTTACTACTCTGCGGAACGACTCGGCCAGCATTGAATTACACCCACAATATTTGCCCATATATGTACATATGTAATTTTCTTTAGTACATTTAGATAGATTAACTTTTACTTTAGATATTTATTGAATCCGATATTGTCGATGACATTATTCCTTAACATATCTAAATATTTCCTTAAATACCTTTGCAACACAGTAAAAAAATATCCAATATTAGTTTCTGTAGTTTATGTGAGACCTAGATTGCCGTCGCCTCCTCGTACATCTCTCCAGAAGTCTATCAAGTACCTTAAGAGATAACCGTCCAAGTCGCCCTGTATATAATTTCATTTCACTATCGGATCCAGTCGCCTGGTGGTGGATTTTAAGAGAGAATGGCGGGAGGAAAGTTTCGTATAGGATTAGAAAACAGCCGGTAGAACAGTGTCGGTTTAGTTCTTTTCTTGTATCCGTGCTGTGTGCATAGTTATTTTTTACACAGTAAGTGTCCTCTTCTTCTTCTTCGCTTATTTTGGATTATACCGGCGCTTGTTGTAAGCTTATTTGGGCAGGAAGTCGGAGCTTTTAGTAGGTAGCCTTGGAACATGACGGCGCGAGTTCGGTTCAATATGAATATGCAGCAGTTTATTCGTTTTAAAAGGATAACTATTCTTCAAAACTTTACGCTGAATTATTAAAATTTGGATTTTAAACGAATTTATCACATATAGATACACATAGTTAACCTGTTTAAAATAAATAAACTGGTAAGTGCCGGAAACAAATGCATTATATTGAGACTAAGTTATTTTAAATGAAAGATGTTTAAACTTTAATACCTATTCAGTAGTGTTAAGCATACATTAAGGTTGTGTGAAGAATTGATAAACATTTCAAAACGTAATTAATTATTTGGATTGACACAAAACCAATAAATTTATAATATTTTATAAGAACTGAAGTTATAAATTAGGATTTATAATTAAACAAGATTTAAAATTTGTCTTTCATTCCAAATTTTGTGTGAAATTGTTTAATGAAGTAAAAAGCGGATTAAAAAGTTCATTGAACACGGTTCATCGTCCATCAAATTGAGAGAAACGAATCACAGGTTATCATTGTCGATTCCAATCGGCATATAATTGATGTATTATTCACAGTTTTCGATATTGCAACAGAAATAATTGCTTATATTTTCTAAGGTCAGGATAATTAGTACGTGTTAATAGAATTATTATTAATTTATTATATCCGAAATAAGTTATCTATCCTTACTTTTTATAGTGCTGTATGTCTTTACATAACTTTTCTGTAATAATTCATGTGTAACAATTATTACTAACTAGTAAGCTAGATGGTGTTGATTGTTTTTGATTAGATTCATTCATATTTGTGAGAATTATACAGTTAGTAAGTCCTTAGTGATAAAATGTATCCATGTGAACGTGGACAAATAAACAAATGGACAGTTAACCTATAAATGATACTTTCTACGCGATATTATGTCGAAACCTCAATGAAAATTGAATCACGGCGATTTTATTGTTGCGGTTCTTTTCATTTCCATACAATCAGTGACTTCATATATAAATATACAATCTATTTCACGATCTTAAGGCCTATTGTCACGCTGTCGAATATTAGTTAAGTACAAGTACCATCACCTGTAGTAACCAATTACTTATTTGATCATATTACTTTTACATTACAAGAGTTTGCTCCTGTTTTACAAAAACAAAGTTTAGTATTAAATTTGTTTGGTTAATTAAGTTTGGAATTACTTAAATGATTAATTTTATATTCTTTCCCATGCTCAAAAGTTAAAGAATACTAGTGCATTTTAGATAATTAATAAGAATACACTTTATTGGTTATACAAATGGAGTTCTCTGTTCGAAGTCTACTGTATTACTGACATGAAACTGAAATAGGAAATTAATTATGCTCATGGACAACCATTTACTTATACTTATTGGACAAAGTATTACAAAATATAACACCAGGAAGTTGTCACTTTATGGTAAACAAACAAAAACATTCCTTTCATTATTGTAAAAATGTTATATCTCTGTCTCTTTAATACAGACATTTATTAATTAGAAAAACTAGGAGCAAAAATTATTCGAATTTATTAAAAATAATTTTTTACGCTTGGCCAAAATTTCAAGGTTTCCTTTGTATCCATATATATTTCACTTTTTACGATGTTTTTTCGTCGCTTATTAATTATTCATGTAAAAGTATTAGTTATACTCGTGTTACCTTCTATTTCGGAATATGTATAAAGTGTCTGCTGACTGACAAACTAGGAATATTAGTTGCTTTATTGATGCATAAGAAGTTCTCGAATAAGGTCGTGGAGAAAGTTTTCCTTACGAATATCTATATGCTAATGAGTATAAAAAATTGAGAGAATACATTTCCCTTTTTAGCAGACAATTTGTATCTTTATATAATCGTCATAAGTCATCTGCATGATTACATACCTTTTTGCGACTTGTACATGTTAAGTAATAGGAACACATCCTAAACAGGTTTGATGTGATATTTGGAACACGTTGTAGCAGCGGTTTTCTCTATTCTATCTTTAAGTTTCTTATCTTCCATTTTGATAGTAATTTCTAGACCACCTTTTTAATTTTTAACTTAAAATAACTGATTAACGTTTCCCCCTTTCAAATATTCAATGATTTCAGGAATAATGAAATAACTTGAGTTATATTTTAGTTAATACATCTCAAACTGCATTATAATTATTTCTAGGGAAACGCCCTAGTGATTTTATACAATCCTAAGGAAATGATTTCCGTATTTTATGATTTACTGTTTCGGAATTATTTGACATTTTGAAAAAATAATGATTGATGAGGTTTTTAAGAATCTTCATAACTTTCTGCGTGTTATACAGCGCTTTCGAAAAGCAACGAATAAATTCATTAATTTTAAAATTGAGAAGTTTTCGAATAAATCTCCTAGCACGTCGATTTTGTTTTTTAAAAAGGCACTTTTTGATTTACGACCCATATTTATGACGTCATCGTTGTTCGACATATGACGTCATCGACAGTTTTCTTTAATAGCAACCCCCAATTTTGACAATGCCATTTGAAAGAGCGTGTCATTCTACATATATACATCATGAAAAATTATGGCGTTACATAACCAAAAAAATCAAGAAAATAATGTTTGAAGATTTTAAAATTTAATTTTAATTTTTAAAAATTGGGTGTTGCTTTTTAAAAAAATTGTCGATGACGTCATATCTCCAACAACGATGACGTCACAAATGTGGATCGTGTGTCAAAAAGTGTCTTTTTTAAAAACAAAATCGACGTGCCAGTGGATTTTTTCAAAAACTTCTCAATTTCAAAAATAATTAATTTATTCGTTACTTTTCGAAAACACTGTATTTAGTTTCTGGTATACCATAAAGTCTTAAGGTGTTGCCTTTGTTGTATGGGTACTATACCAAGTTTTCCATTTTTCCGGTTTCATTATACCTACCAATTTCAGTAGACGATGCTTTTTTAAAATTTAATATTTTTTGAGAACCTTGTGATTGACGATTATTACTTCCAGAAATACCGGATTTTTCCCGGAAGCAACCGAAAGTTAAAATTATATTCACTAAAACTCCCATTTCAGAAATAGCCTGTCTAGTAATTTTCAAATCTCTCACTTGGGTCATAGTTAACACGTAACTTAAATTAGGTCATATATAAATAGCAAACAATAAAAACATTAAAAATTTAAATTAATTAAATTAAAAAAATAAAAATCTTCAAAGAACCATATCTCTCTTAAAACGCATTTTTTGCATGATATATTTTTTGTCAAATTGATGAAATCATTCCTAGGACTGTCTGTCTTTCTTTGTAGGTTTAGTTTCCGGATACCCTGTATATCTTTAGTCTAACGTCTGCATTATCCCTAGGATTTTCTGTCTTTCTTTGTCGGTTTAGAAATTAATAATTACTACATTTTTATTTGTATCAAAAGTAGCAGTAAAGAAGAAATTGTATTAAATACGGACCTGGTACGGAATTTCAAACTAAACCAATCAAACAAACGGTGGGTGAGAGGACCGGAAAAATGGCAGGATGCGTAGTAGTCTTTGGTTTATCTCCTATTGTCTAAATCTATGAATTTTGCGCTTTTGCGCTTTTGTTTATTACTTATTAAAATATTTCTTCATTTTTATTATAAAAGTCGCATCATAACTAATGATATATTGAGGTTTTATTAATCAGATTTGTTTGATTGTCTATATATTATCATAAACTCAAAAAAAAAAACATAATTATTTCAGTATATATACTCTTTTTGAGGTATTTCAGTTTCTCTTAATAAGAACTTGTTTTTGTATGAACCATGTTTACATACAACATAAACTCATCTACAATTTTAAAACTGTGTTCTTGCTAAGGCGTTTAATTACGAGTATATGATAGAAAACTAATTATTTCTCATGACTTTAACTCGGTTACATAGAAGTTATATCGCTTCTATTGTTTAGAACTGTTACAGTGCTTTTCGCACGTTTTAAATTTATAATCGCAACGCTGTGGAAAAAACTTATTTAAAATTGTTTAAAATTCAATGCGATTTTAAAGGACAATACAGTCAACAACCCTTAGACGTTTGCTAATATTATGAAAGTAGAAATATAAGTTGATTAACTAATATGACTAATATACAGTGTGTTTCACTGTTCACCACCCTTGTAAACTGCTTACTTGGCATTCTTCTGAACTTTTGGCAGCTTATAAAGTAACTATTTTGACACTGTGAGGTGTTAATTCAGTTATAGGATCTCATACAGAAAGAGGACCAGTTTTTCGAAAAATTACAATGCGATTGTTTAGGAAATTATTTTTAACGAATTTATTTCAGCTTCGTCATAACCTTCTATGTGCCAAATTTCGTGAACAAAAAAAAAGTTTTTCTGCTTGAAGCAGAAACATTAAACTGGTTGTCTAACTGTATTAGTTTGAAAGTTAACAGATATACTTAACTTTTGGGTACTCTTGTCTTGAATACTTTTAAAAATATTTTATTTACATTTGGCACAAAAAGTTTTTTTTCCCAGCACATCTATCGATCGATCGATGTCTGTGACTAAAATTCCATAATATTGTTATGTATAACTATTTGTTGTCTGTAATGTATCTTAGCTGAAACTATTTAAATAACATGTTTCTCTCGAATTAGGGGTTTTAACAAGTCTGAAAAATAATTCATTAAAAATAATTTCTTATAAAAATCGCTAATGTCGTTTTTTGAAAAACTGGTCCTCTTTTTTAGATCGTACGTGGGACGCCTATGACTAAATTCACACCTTACAGTGCCAAAATCGTTACAAGGGTGGCTCCATGAAAACAAACATACATAAAAACAAATATGCCTAGAAATTAAAAACTGTAGTCTATACTTCACTTCCTTATAAACAATTTCAGTGAAAATATATAAATACTATATATAGACTGACAAAATTATAAAAAACATAGAAAATGTGAAGAAATATGTATTTGAAATAAATATAAATTACAAAATTAAGTTAAATGAACAATGTCATGCAGTGAGCTTTTCATAATTTCTAAGCCATGTAGTTTTTCTTTAAAAATACGTCTATATTACCTATCCTTTTAAAAATTATATACGTGTAATTACATAGAACATTTTATACTTGAAGGAGA
Source organism: Monochamus saltuarius (assembly GCA_025584915.1). Lineage (NCBI taxonomy): Eukaryota > Metazoa > Arthropoda > Insecta > Coleoptera > Cerambycidae > Monochamus > Monochamus saltuarius. Next base: position 55,919,111 of record CM046724.1, read on the forward strand.
AGATTGGAAAAATAAAATAAAAATACATACTTCTATATAAAATTACATTAGTTCTGTAACTATACAAAATGGAGCATATTGACAGCAATATTCAAATTCCCTTGTTGGAAAATATTTTAAGTTACTTTGATTCAATACACAATTTTAATTATATATTAGAGATATAGATAGTATAGTTATTATATTGTTGTGTTTACGTAATTATCTAGGCAACAAAATATGTTCATCTCAAAAAATCACTCGTTATTCCTTTTTGTTGTTACATTGATTTAACATATAACACACACTACCTATAAAGTTGACAGGGAACTCTAACAGCAATGTTCAAAGAGGTAGATTGAGTGCAATGGACCATGACGTTGGTCCTCTAAGTCCTCTGATATGATTCCCCTAAACATTCATTTTCATAGCTATCTTGGCAAATAGATGACGCATTCATTTAATTAAAAAATAATAATATAGTAGTACAGGGAAGTACAATATGAATCGACAGCTGATAATAGAATTATACAATAAAAAATGTAAAAATATACAGGGGGTTACATTAAAAAAATAGTTTTGGCGGTTTTTCCACCAAAATAAGCCACTCGATTTTGCAACACTGTATGAAATTAAGCCCGTTGTAATACATAACATATGTCATAGCTCGTTTTAATCAAAGCGATGAAAAATTGTTATTTTCCTATATATTGTAAATATCTCTAAAACAAGGATTGAGTACACAAAAATCATATAAAAGTTTTATTTCAGTAATATGAGAGATCGAAAAATTGAATTAAAGTTAAATAATTTCGTTTAATATAACGAAGCTGGTGATGACTTCCAGTATAATAGGAAGCGACAGCTTTTTTTTAATATTTTAATTTAGAAGGGCATACGCGATTGCAGAGAGTCAAACTTTCAGAAGAAAATAATTAATACGGCTATGAAAACTTCTTATTTAATTATCAACCTAAATATTTGTGATAAACATAGGTATATTAACAGGGTATTTTGTAGATACTATCAGCCAATTGTTATTAATAGATTTTACAGTGAAATAAAAGGAGGTGCTTAACAATTAGATTAATGTTTGTCAGCATCAACACCCTGTATCTAGAAAATAAAGCTACAATTTTTTCTCATTATTTTCTTCAGTGAACTAAAAACTGAACAAAAGGAAGCGTAAAACATAAGTAAATTTACATACAGTTTTTATACAATAGAATAGGGAAACCTATTTGAATAAAACAAAATTTCCTATTACAAAATACTATTAAATATTATGCAATGACATGTGCAGAAGTTTTCCGAAGGATCATTTGTGATGGGTTAAATAATTAAAGCACTGAAGCATCAATGCAGTCAAATTTGCATTGCATTTTTATAAGCTACTAAATATTTACCTAGTAATAATTAAACTAAAAAAATAAATAAAAAGTAAAATAAATAAAATATACATTTTTATTAACTTATGTAGATATTCATATTGCTTTTAAAACAATGACATCAATTTCTAGAACTCTATTCCTAACACTACATCCTTATTAATTTACATTTATTAATTTTTAAGTTTCATGCTTCATTTTTTCGACAAATGTGTCTGTGTATCTACAAAAATGTTATCCAAACGTGAACGTCATTTTTAAACCTACATGTATAACGTATTACATAAGTTATATTGAAAATTTCTCTTTCTACAAATTGATGAATATTTGAGAATGTAAAAGTGTGGTTTACACACCACTTTATTTAATTAGTACTACTTGCATATGCTATAAATCTAAGGTAAACTCATAAAGTCGTCTTATTAATTCCTTAAATAAAATTAGTCTCCTTAAATAGTAAAACATATTTTTCGTGTGTACGTAAGTATAAAATAAAATAATCATAAATTGAATAAAAAATATAATACATTTTTCACGCAGTTCATGATATTTCAAAACGAAATAACAGATATTTTAGATAAAATAATATAGTGTACGGAATCTTCCATCCAAAACTATAAACATTCCATTTAGTAAAACCATATAAAATCTGCTATCGCTGTAAACCAATGTCGAGTTATTTGTTACTTATAATATTATTATACATGATTTCACATTTCGAAAATTATGCAGGTTTGTGATAATACTTTATCAATGGTTGCTAACAATGCCTTACATTTTAGTATAAAAATCACGTTCTTCTAGCAGGATTTAAGGCTCTGTACAAAAGTAGGTACTTCTGGGAGCTCTTCCAGCAGAACAACGATATGTACGTTCTTTAAATGTCTTTAAATGTAAAAATATTTCTGAGCTGTGGTCGATGCTTAACTGCAGATGTTTAGCTATACTTCATCTTCAGTGCTTCAGCCGCCCCTTAAGATTCGAGAAACACTGAAGATGTCATCTTTAAGTACGGCGAAACGTCTGTAGTTAAGCATCGATCACGGGGTAAAACAACCCAGAAAGTGTACATCAGACAATACAGGGTTAACTATGACTAAGTACAAATACTTTAAGAGGGGTTAAAGAAAATTAAAAATTAAGAGAATGCGAACAAATTTTTTTCGAAATCGTATTAAATTTTTATTTAACTCCGCCTTTGCGATCCGTCTGCCGCACGTTTTACTTTTACAGAGTCAGAGTAGGCAACCAGCAACACAACGGTAAAAATTGCTGTCATGTTATAATTTAGTAATATTCCTGTGTTTACGTTGTAGTTTTGTGTTTTTCTTCAGTTATTAGTGCCTTTTTATATTTTAAACGTTTATAGTTATTAAATAAAGGAATTTGTATCGGGTGCAGATATTTTCCCACAATATAGCTCGCCGGTTTGTTTTTCCAGGTTATGGCACAAGACTGCCGCGGGTGCATCAAAAGTTTTCTATTATCTATTAGTATCTACCTGGTCCTTTCATTTAATCTTCTTATAATAAATAGGCATTTTATCTAACTGTACCTACAAGAAGTGCGCTTTATCAGTAGTGAGTAGTTGTAATGAATGAAAACGTAGTTTTGCCAGTTTGTAACAAAATAATGAAAAACCAATGCTAAATACTGCAGCTAACAATGTTAATTTTTGTCGTTTCTGCATTTAGAAACGCTGTAAAAAAACAACCACATGGCAGTTGACACTGTTGACAGTTGTACGATCTATGGATCTCAGCCATCTCAGTGGATGCTTATCATAGGCGTCCAATTTTTAAATATCGAGTTAAAATTCTGGATTGTTTTTTGGCTTTTAGGCCTTCCTGAGCACGTGGCCAAAGTTTTTGTACTTAGCCATAGTTAACTCTGTATACAACATTTAGAATAAAGTGTTATTAAAAGCTGTACAAAATTTTGAAAGTGTATAGCATAGGGAAACCGTAACGACAAAAATATAAATAAATTAACAAAAATTATTAAAACCTAAGTATTTGATGTATAAAAAGTGGCATTGATTTAACAAAGTAAGTGTTGGCAGGCAGTATGGAGGCAGTCGCTTTAGGAAATGAACTTCAATTTAATAAAGTAAAAAAAGCTCTATTTCAGGGGCAAATTAAAATAGTAACAATACATTGCGGTGTCCAGAGGCTGTAGAAATGTGGACAAGACAAATTAGTATTTTACTCGAGTGATTTGTCATCAGTTTCACAAATAATTGTTGCTGTTGCAAATACCAGTGACAAACTTTAGTCAACACAAATAAAATACTTGATATTGACATTAGCTACGGTGGTTTTATAATCAGAGCCCATAACATTTGGCACAGTTACTACACTTTGATTTATCGATTCTAGAAATGTCTATATGAGAACGTATGTTTAAACATGCATTTAAAAATGTGTTACCTGTTCCTAAAATTTTTCTTCCAGTGAATTTCTTTTGTTTCAATTTAGTAGGTATTCTTTTTAACTGTTTTTCAGAATAAATGCCAGTTAATTTATTATATAGAACCAAAGTAAAGCACGAATTTAAATTATTCCAAGTATCTACAGGATAATACGCAGAAATTGTCAGCCTGATAATTTGATAGACGAAGCCATTTTTTTATTTTTTTTATTAGATATGTAAGCGTCAATTAAAACCAAAAAAATAATTTTCCAAAGCAAACTACATGGCATTGATATCAAGAGAAATGTTTCGAAGGCACCATAATACATATATTCAAAAGAGTAGATAACATTTTTTAATTTCAAAATGAATTTTGCAGTGTTCTACGACAAAAGGTCAATGTCAAACATTTTTTTTATTTTATAAAATATAATTTCTATCAAAGTAGCCTGATAAATAAAATGATGGTTGCTGTAACAATAATTTATATTTCTTTCATTTTCTTCATTCATCTGACACTTTATTTATTTATTTATTTTACAATTTAGGAATACAATAGGTCAAAGACCCGCAATAATTGTACTAATTTAGTAACAAATAGAAACGTCATGGTATATAAAATTACATCAACTATCAAATATATAAAAAAAGAGAAAGAATCTAAAACCTAGTAAAACAACGGGAAGAAGTACAGTATTAAACCTTAAGGAAAAAAAAACGACAAAAATGGTACAAATTAAAATAAAACTTACTCATAATTGCATGTGCTTAACAAAGTATTTAAAAGAGTTACACGATAATGACGCTGAATTAGGCCTATCATCATTTAAAGTATAATTATTGTAGGATATTGTTTATGCCTAAATTGATTCTGTAAAAATATACCTATGTTAAACATATAATTACTTCTAGTATTAATAGACACTTAGCTTTAAAGTGCCTACTAAAAAATGAATTTATTTATTACCGAGAAGTGTGCAGATATTTTCTTTGTATATGGGTATTGTACCACTTTTTTTCGCTGTAACTTGTACTTTATTAAAAGCAATATTTAATTATAAGTTAAAGGCAACCACATCGCATAAAAAGTTGATTTGTACAGCTTTTTCCAAACAGACAATCCGTAATTTTAGTATTCAGCATATTAAGAGGTGTAAAACAAAAGGAATAATGTATCAAGTGTAGGGGAGACCAGGTACGAAAGTAACATTTTTTTGTAAAGCCGGATAAATAAAAAATTAACAAAGTTATATAAATGTACTTACTCTAAGTCGTTTCCTTGGCATTTTATATATAGAAGAATAATAATATTGAAGTAAAGTTCATATTGATGTACAATTAATAAAAAATTAGAGAGTGTACGTCTTTACAAGCTACCCAATGATATGGTTGAAAAGGAACAGAACATGGGGACGTTTGTAACATATGAATAATAGGTAATAACTAGGTATAGAAAGTTAGTATTTACAAGGTATTTGTTTATTGATTATATCTATATAAAAGTAAGTTGTAGTGCAAGTACATAATATATTTTTTTATTTGAAATAAATAAATAAATAAATAAATAAATAGAATAATGAAACAAAAATATAAAATATTTTTTTGTTTTTAGTAATAACAAAGAATCCTATCCCAATTTGGCTTTTGCACGATTGTCTGTCGCCAGACTCGTCCATATTCCATATTTGGGATGGATCAAGTTTTTCCCAATCCATAACAATCTTTCCCACAATCTGTTGTTCGTTGTCTTTTGTTAGACATCCTAAATAAAGAGAATGAATTTGTATATTCCCACACAGTATAACAAATACTGAAGTAATTATCTGGATATCTACAGAATTATCATTTTAAATATGACAAATACGGTCATAGGTATTAAATATAAGGGACGGTTGTACCATGTTACAATCGTCCCCCTATGGCATTGTTACAATCGTCCCATTACGCATTTTTCACGCGATTGACAGGATACTTGCTTAAAACTTTTTTTAACAATTATTTTTAATTAAAATACCATGCTTAGGTTATAGCCAATATTAGTATTAACTGAACAAACCAATAAATTAACTCAAAATAACGTTCAGTTCAAGGATTATGATAAATCAAGATAAAGAATAAAAACTTACTTTGCATATCATTTTGCACTCTTAACTTAACTCGAACTAAAAGACACTACGGATATTGTTGTTCAAATAAGTTAATGTAGATTTCACTGCCGACTCTATGATGATATAATATCATAGACAAACCTCTTTAGAAAGACAATAGGCTTACTGTTACAACCAACCCGAGTTACTTTCGTACCCGGTCTCCCCTATACATACGTCAACGAAAAAGATTTTTACATTTTGTAAAGACAGTTACAAAATATTACCCTATTTCCAAAATTAGTTATAATTTGAACAGTTTCTACTTGTACGCTACCATTTTTTTCTGTAGGATGTTTAAGAAACTAATAACTTAAAATTTTATATATTATAATGTTACACTATATAGTGTAACTAATATTTAATGGATACATATTCGACAGATCTAGAAAGTATACTTAGATACCCATTTCATAATTTGATAAATATAAAAAAATGAACATTGTTTCTGACAGTTTAATTTGTCTTAAAAAGAAGTAAGCTTCATTACATCCACTGAGATTCACAAAAAGTTATATTTGCTACTGCATTCGACATTGCACTTAGAATAAGTAGAGCGAAACTAATTTTTCCATAATTTAGAAGGTGATGGTCCAAGTACCATGACGAGATTTTATTTGGACCCCAATATTTTCTACATGATTTCGATCAAGCTAATAATTTTATGTTTTGTACAGATAAATAATTTCTCACCAGAATTTCGAACAGAGAATTTTTTCAAGAAATACAGATAATATACTTATATTATGTTTTCTCTCGAACTGCATTATTTTATTTCTAAAAACTGAAATATTTCGTGCCGTTACAGAGTTTCTTATGTTAATACCTTCCATTGATAACTTTGTAAGAACTAAGTTTTTCAAACGAAGTGATCCAAGACATGAGCTAGCGGTTTGACCTGGCATTGATATCTCTTGTGCACCAAGCCAATAATTATCCTTCTAAAAGATTCAAATGTAGAATTATTGACCTCGCTCAATTGTAAAAATGTCTTGAAGTATGAAATAAAAATGTTAAAAATATGTTAATCATATTGTGAACCATTCAGTGTAACCTGCAACCTGAATAGCTTATGTTCACCATTCTAGAAATCAAGAAATCATCTAAACTGATATCATTAAAAAACGGACACATTGATTTTAGACACTCATACTATTAAATGGTTTTAATAGCTTTCAACGCGTAATACTCATTTGTTCAATTATAAATTTGTTCTATTACTTACTATTTATTAAAACGCGACATATGAACGGAAAAACAATTGTTAATCAATTTAAATATACCTGTTTTGCCAAATAAATATAGTTAATTGAAATATATAAGCAATTTAATTACACAAATTGTTAAAACAAATAATATATCTATTGTCTAAAATTATTCCTTAAATTAACAAGGCAATTTTATTCAATTTTAAAATAAAATAAAAGAGCGAGCGCACGATTCATTGGTGCAACTTCAGTAATAGTTTCTCGTCTTTTCTTTGAGAATATCATACTGCTTTATCTCTTATACTCACTGTATTGTCAACTATTATTTCGGAAAAAAATCAATATACATATTTTCAAAACACGTTATGCAATCATTTTTATGCATAAAATTCGCATAATTATGTAATATTATTTAATAGAAGTATTTCTTAATTTTGTAGTGCATTGCATTCTTATTCTTGTACTTAATCACTATATTATTGCGTATCTGTTTATTTTGAAAAAACAAATTATTTACATATGATCCTTTATTTTTTTGCAAAAATAAATTGGTTTAAAAACATAATTGTGTAATGTTTACATTTATTATTTTTGACATCAATAATTATTTTATTGAGTAGCTCCGTTGGTTATGACACAGGTGAACATCAGCCATCATCTATCAGCTAACAAGCCGATAAATGTCTGGTGACACCATTACTGACAACTAGCTGTGGCTGATTGCTATAGATTTTTCAGGATGTAGGGAATAGCCCAATATTTGTATAGTTCATAAATTGTGTTTAGTTTTAGTGAAATACCAATTTCACTAATTATAAACCCATATGTTAAACAATAACATTTAAATATTTTTTAGTTTTAAGATTTTCTAGTTTTTAACTTAAAAGTTATAAATTGTTAATTTAATTTATATGAGTAATCAAGTAAATGTTAAAATTGATTGGCCAATAAAATAATTTGTTAAATTAACAAAATATTCCTTTGTACTGAGTACTTACCGAACGAATAGTCTTGATTTGAACAAAATATATTTTTGTGTTTACATATGTATTATCTTAACTAAATAAAATAGCCAGAATGACTTACTGATTCTGAAATGCAACCAAATAATTTGTTAGTTTGAATAAATACTCTAATCTAAGAGAATCATGTATAATTGTCTTAAGCAAAGGTATATTTAGAAATCAACAGAAATAATCAATTTATTGGAACATATATTTTGCTGCGGATATGGCCCAATAATTTTTTAAATGAAATTACAATTTCTTCGACTTGATCAACTAGTTTTCTCTTGTGGCAATTCAATGAAGTAGTAGTTGGATTAGAACTTAAAAAAATACATTTATCTACGTATACATACAGTTTAAGAATTGATTGACCAAACATAAAATCTTATTTCTATTTTTTTTATGAAACAAGTAGGTCTATCTATAGTTAAGAGTTATTTCATATTTACTAAAGTGCTTAGTGCAGTAAAGTAAGGTAAATAGTGATATAATACGATAATGACTCATTTTTAAAAGAAATATAAGAGATCTCTTTCTTAGAAATCTATTCTAAGAGTTACAAGCATAAGTCAAAGCACCCTATTCGCATTTGTCAATCTTAGGTTAGTTGCTTAACCTAATGTTGATATCTCCAGCACACTAGTTTCTTAAGTAATTATGAAACATAAGTATACTTACAATATTTACATAAGAAAGATATTATTATAATATTGTTAGTATACGTGTTGATAATGCTTATGATATTTCTATAAAATGGAGCACAAATTTAAAAATAAATATTGTTTTTTCGAAAATCTTTTACCTATAGAACTTTTTTATGTTTACTACGTTTCACTTCTGGTAAATAATCATTAACTTTTCCTTCTGGATGTAAATATGCTCTTAACTTCTTATATGTATGTACAAAAAGTGCGGAAACTATAATTTCGTCTCTCCCTACATCAATCAATCGTTAATTTCGTACAATGTCATATCTAATTTGGCTAATTTATATAACACATAAGTTTGTATTTAGTCGTGGTGCTTCTCCATAAAAGGATAATAAACGTTAATCTATATTTTACGTAATAGGGTAGTGATACTCCATTATTTGGTCCTAAGAGTTGAATCGACATTGATTTGTTTTTTCTTTGCGTTTGTATGAGTTGCATAAATTTGAGTACAGGCGCCTTCGTTAGTAATTAATTGGGTACATTACATGTGCAATAATTAAACATATGTTTAGGGTTCAAAAATTGCATGGATACCTATATTGCATTTATCATTAAATAATTATACTGACATATCTAACTGAATCACAAACAGCCACGTTTCACTACTTTGCAGGAAAAAAAAGTTTGAAATATTGATATGACATATCTATAGGTACATATGATCTGAACATACTACCTGATAGACGTGAAATTTAACCTAACTAGCATATTTAGCACTGTTGGAACGTAGTTACGACTATGGTGGGTCCTTTAAAGTATTTTGCCAAAATGGAACTACTATTAAATAAATATTATTGTGTGGTGGTATGAACACCAAAATTAAAACGAATACAATTTTATTGACAAATATGGTGATACCTATAACCTCTAAATTCAGCACGCGCCTTTAAAATGTATGTTATAATAAAAATTTGTCTAAAATATCTAATAATATTATGTTTAAATACTCTAGATGGTGAAAGCTATTTTTTATTATTAGTTGGAATAAATTACATTATTTTGTATGCATCACTTTATTATATGTAATGCAGAAATAACCACAAAAGCTTTATTGCTAAGTTAAGGTTAATATTTTGCAATAATGGCAACCTAAGTCTTTCCTGTCAAAATGGAGCATTTCGTAAATCTTACTTTCAAGTTGTTTGCTCTAAGAAACGTAACTTTTAAGTAACTGATACTTTAGCATCTGAAACCGAAACTACCAATATGTAACTTTCAAGCAATATTTACTACAAAGAATCGAACCATCAGGTTGTATCGTTATTATAAAGTGGCAGTAAAGTTGTAACTACCACTTGTCTCTGTTCAAAGTTCCCTGTGTCACTTCTTAGTAACATTTTTCCTGTCATTCATTCTGAATGTGGTACATCCTATGTTTATACAGAACAGTCCCTTGACCTTCTAGTCATCTTCTAGTAGTAGTTGAATACCTCTGTTGCCTGTTTTGTCCTTTGGATTTTTTATATGGCTAGATTAACATCCGAGTTGAAATTTTATTTTAGTATAGATATAATTTTATATGGAGTTTTGTTTATACTTAACACTAAGTCAATAGTTATAAAAAATATAATAATACTAGCAAATAACTTCTATGATTTGGTGAACATCATAAATTCGATCAAAATTAAAAAAAAATATCTACTTAACTCACATTAGTCAAACGTTAATGGTTAAAAAGATACAGGGTGTGAAAGTTAAAATTTTACTATCGATATTTGTAAATAGCGTTTTTAAAAATCCCAATATTTGCATACATTTCGGATATCGGGCGTTTTTGGGGGCCATAATTCATATTTGTTTCTAATTTTGAAAGTACTAGTAGAGGGCGCCACTTATGGAACATGATGCTTCTTTTACATGACACAACTTTTTTTGCGGCTTAGTGTATCCATCTGACTATTGAAACAGTCGATATTCCTACCTTTTTTATCTGAAAAAGGTATGTTTTGTTGAAGTCTTTAGGAGTAACAGTTTTTGAAATAATTCTATTTGAAATATTCAGTGGACCGAGTAGAAACTGATTTGGTTTCAGGTAAAGAGCCTTTTCCACTGAAAATACAGCAAAATGTCACGTGAAAGAGTTATTCAGAATGGTAATTTATGACGTGCAAAATTGCAAGAAATAATTTTAGTCCTTTTTCCATATCACGATTCAATTAATCCCATACTTTTTTTTTCTGGCATTAATGCATTTAATTCATTGATAACAACAAACATTTATTAGCAGCAATTTTTCATATTCAATAAGCAGATACGAATCTAATCGAATTATTATAATTAGTAATTCACGGTTTGCTGCCTAAGATAATGTAATACAATTTTGTCCAATGAGATAACTTTTGATTGTGCAGAATATCTGGTAAAGGAATCGAAATGTACTATGAAAGTTTAATAATTATCTCTAATCTCTAGTCTCTATAATCTCTAACTGTTCGTATTTATTTCATATGAAATCTTTCACCACATATTTTGTTAATGGTTAAATGAGCTAGTAAGTTATTAAATATATTCGTTGAAACAGATTTCTTTTCCACTGAATGTGTAATTTAATAAAAACGCAAGTTTTTATAGTTAATAATTTTGAAAGGGAAATATTTTGTTGTTTTGGCTTATTTACATATTTAAATATTAATTTTTGAAAGTGTATTTCAAGTACATCTACATAGGTATAGTCGAAGTCTTCATACTAAGACAAAAAATAAAGTTTGAGTTTGCATAAATTAGTCAATACGTCATTAAGGTATTAAGACAAACAATTTTTTATTATTAAAACAGGTATATTCAAATAAATGTAGATAACCGGGAATTGCCCTATTCGTGAAAGGTATTTTTAAATTACTTACCAAACGACATCCATCTCACACATTTTGTACTAAATCTGAAAACTGTTTCAAGAAAATAGAATAATTTTCATAGTATTTTCTCAAATATGGTACAGTTCTAATATTTATTTAATACTATAAGTTAACCTTTTTCCTCATTAAAAAAAAAGAATGTTCCCAAATTATCTACACGCATAACCTCAAGTTAATTTTCAACAAAACTAATATTTGACACATAAAAAAATAAGATGCTACACGCTACTAAGACATGTTAATTAATTTGTTATGGTTTTAGTTACCTTCATTTAAAATTCGGACAATTATTCTGTTACGACACATGTCAAGTCTTTTTTATTTGGAAGTTAAGTTGTATATTGTCACGAATGGGTTAATATTTTAAAGGACATAATATGTACTTTTATTATATTTTTTTTACAAGCAAGTTTTCTTATTCCAAGTCAAGAACATCAACCAAAATAAAAGCGCATTTAAATAATTTTGAGTTTTTATAATAATTTGCGCAATAATTTTTTTATTGATAGTTTGTAGACACCTAGTACCGGTATTAATTCTGCTGCTATTTCATATTTAGGTAGATCTTATTCTCATCTGGAATCATGTATTTTGTGTAGGTTCTAAGTCTATAGATATAGTTTGATCGGTGGATATTTTTAAAATTAATTTTTTTACATAATAGACCACAATTTTAACACGTATAAAAGATATAATATAGCTATATATCTCAATATGAACTTCTGCACGTCTAATTTGATGTCGTTTACTAGGAATATCTTGGAAAACTAGTCTTATTATACAGACTAAAAAATAAGTTGTCGCTGTCAAATTTTAAGAAGGGTTTTTCATATACCTATTTTTATAAATTTAAACCTCCCCTAAAAAGTTGTCGCCCTTTTAATCTACCTAAAATTTTATTTCGATTAAAATATTTAAAAGTATAACAAAGTTTGAGGAGTAAGCATGAAAGGAGTGGTTTATTTCATCCTCTGATAACAAACCAGTAAAACTTCCTGTTTTATAGGAAATATGCCAAAAAAATATCATTGTTATAAGTATTACATTCCTGTTAAAATGGGGCTGTCACTTCTTAAAAGAGGCTCTAATTGAACAAATTTATATGTAGAACCCCCCTTAAAATTTGTCTAGGTAACTACCTCTAAATTTGTTGGATAAACTATGCACTGGATACTAATTTACTAAGGAAATGTAACAATTTCAAATAGCTTGGGGTGACATTTGACGTTAAATTAAATTTTATAGAAATATCAATAACGTTCAGGGCGAGGCATATAGATCCTTGGTTCAATTTTAACAAACTCGTAATATTTACAGGAACTAAAACAGTTTCTTTATTGTTCAATGCATTTGTTCTCTCTAAACTAGAATATATACTACCCTTACTTGGAATTACATTACAAATTTCACGTTAATAACTTAGAGAACATTTAACGTAAATATGTAAAATCCCTATGGTTCTATTAAGAAAGTTTTTCATACAATAATTTACAAAATTATTTTTTTCTATTTTTGTGTCTTTTCTTGTAGAATTTTATTTTTAAGAACGTTACATTTATATCAATATATTTTTTATATTTCTGTTTAAATTTTTGCCAAAATTTTATTATAAAATAAGTCATATGTCACCCTACAGTGTTTTGTTAATTCATGTAAATTGCTTTTCTACTTACACGTATTTTTCATGTCTCTCTTCATCAGTATGAATTACAGATAATTCACTGCTGTACAGAATAAAGAACCATAATAGAGTAATATTGTAATGATACTGAATTTTATATCGCGTGTCTTTTAACTCACAGACATAGTAATTGCAGCAATTTTGTAATTCACGTATTATTTCTTGATACAATTAACCATCAAACTACCTACTATTATATTACTTACATAGGAGAACGTCCTTAATTTTAAACTCTGTGAAGAATATTTGAAGCATTATCATGGTATTTTAATGTACTCTACAGTTATTAGTCCAGATATTGATATATGGTATTTAACAAAAAATTAAAAATGTATTATATGCGAAAGTAAAATATTTATTTACTTCCTATGTCACTCATTAAATATCATTTTATTTTGATAATTTTTTGCATGTTTACTTCTCTCAGTGAACATAAAAAATGATTAAATTTTCTTCAATTTTTTTTTAGGTTTGTGTAGGTTGTTTGTGTAGCATTCTGTTTTCAAAACTTCTACTCACATTTACGTTGCAAGTGTTGTGAAGTTTGCTGCAAGCGACATTTTTTTATAGCTGATTATGCCTAGAGTACGTAGATTTGGGCAGATTTCCCAGCTTAGTGCCTTTGAGAGCGAACGGATTGTTGGGTTACACCAAGCAGGTTTGTCAGTGAGAGAAATGTCTAGAAGGACAGTACAGTGTTACCAGACTTGGACTAAGAAAAGCCGTGGATACACTTGGACTGCTATATGCCTCTAATGAAAACTCGTAATGATCTGCTACCATACGCGGTAGCACTACATACCATAATGCCTACTGTATGATGACATGTCGTTCTTTATCAAATTGTGGATCGCGTCTATCACGACCTCCTCGAACAGAAGCGGAATATTCACAAGGAATTACCTGATTCCATTCTTTCTTCCTGATTCCTCAATTTACACCATTGTAAGAGTTTAGCTCGCTGTTGAGAAGTGAGATGAGGCAGCATCCATTGAGGACGATAAGATGCCAAAACGTTGTATCAGCGATAATACAACTACCCAACAGAAACAAATCCATTTACAGGGTAGGAATATATTAAAATTATAATTGGTTTTTCTTTCAAAGGACTCTTTAACTATAAGGTTATAATGCTCTATAAAATTCAATGTACTATCAAAAAAATTACACCAAGATCTTTAAAAAAACTGTGGACGTTTAGTAGCTGTACCTGATAATGAGTAATCAATTCATACATAACTAACTTTTTTCCTCGTAAAGGTCATGACATTGCACTTGCTTACATTCAACGAAAGATCGTTTTCACAACACCAATTGTCCATCTCTAAAACACACTGATTTAGGCGATTACAATCCTCAATTGAATTAATTTTAAGAAAAATGTTGATATCAGCGTATAATAAATATCTAACGTTATATTTAATAAATATATCAGTAATGTTATTAATAACGATGTTAAATAACAATGGTACAAAAATTGAGCCTTGTGGAACACCTGATAGTACTTCTACATTTCCTGATTTATAACCTCTGTATTGCACAAACTGTAATCTATTCTCCATATACGATTTCATAAGATTTAAGAAACTGGGCTGTACAGATGCTTCGTATAAACGTACTAACAATATAGAGTTGTTCAACATATCGACCATCTCCCATGTTCTTCAAACCAGGAATTTGCAACTAAACTGCTGCTAAATCGGTCTCTGACTAAAAGTCGCAATACACGATCTTTACGCTCTGTGGTTCCTTTACGACGACTGATGCCTATCGCTGTGTGTCCACGGCCTTCCACAGCTTCCTTCCACAGAGTCCACAGCTGGTAACACTGTACTATGGTATGTAAGGATCTGTTAGTCCTTCTAGAAATGTCACCGACAAACCTACTTCGCGCAATCCAACAGCCTGTCTCCTCTCAAAGTCACTACGTTGGGAGATCTACTCAAATCTGCGAACTCTAAGCATAATCAGCTATAAAAATGGCATTTGCAACATTATTCACAACACGTGCAACACAAATGTAAGCAGAAATTTTTAAAACAATACTATCACCAAGTATAACCTATGCAAACTCTAAAAAAACACTTAATTCATTATTTCACCTCGACAAAAAAAAAACACGCAAAAAATGTCAAAATAAAATTGTAAACTAATAATTGATATTGACACTTACATAACAGCTATAATTCTGTATATCATTTTTTTTTAAATACAAACAATGGAACCAATCAGCCAAAATCAATTACCACTGCAAAAAATGAATCATTGTTAATGTTTAGTGTAAATAGTAGCAGTTTAATTATATGTATAAAGACGCCACATGCTAATTATGAACAATTCTATTCAAAGAATTCGATTATTGCCTTGAAATAATCGCAAGGTGCATGAAAATAACTATTTAACATTAACTTACGTCCTACTAGCCTCAGTATGAGTGAAATACAGACCTAGTCAGTCAAAAAAGGGTACGTGAAAATACTACAAACGAGTAGTGAGGCACATGTTAATTTAAATAATAGTTACGTATATTTTCGTAACTTTCATTTCAATTACAAAGCAGCTGTGATGTATTGGTGTGATTGTAGTTTTGAATTTTATATGGTTTTGGATATCTAGAATCTTGGATATCATAGGACAAAAGTGCAAGTCAAGTATTCTTAATATATTTTAATGTAAACTTAAAATAATTAACAAATCTATTTTCCTTGTTCTAGTTGTCTTATACTTTTCAGATCTATTAGTTTAAGTGTGAAAATTGCATGTTCAAAAATGTTTCATTATTTGTACCTAGTTACTAATAAAAAAGTTATCTTTTTCTAAATTAAAAATCAACTTACAGAGGTAGTAGAACATTTTATTACAAAATTTATAACTCTAAAAAATTGTCACAATATTTTTATTATTGTAAACATTTTGAAGTACACAACCCAACAAATTTTAGTTCAAAATTTATGTATATTAGTTCAAAATTTGTTGGGTTTTGTAGTACAGTTTAATATGTATATTGCAATGAAAAATCCTGCGTTAAACTTATATTCTTTGTAAGTTACATATAATGCCGCTATATTTTCTTTCGGATAAACAGTTTAGAATTAATTTTAAAATTAATTTCCACTATTCTAGTTTTAATTAATTAATCAATTTTAATATTTCTTATTTAGTAAACATTATTTTGCAATATTCCGTCAGTATTTCTAGGTTAATATTTTTTAGGGTTAAGGTTAAAACAAAACTATTAAACTAAATCTGTAGGAATTCCCAATTTATGAAAAAAAGTCGAAATCAGTCTTCCGCAGCAACTAATCTACCTTAAAGTATGTAGGTATTCACACTGACAAAATTTCACAAGCAGATGAATATCAATTATTTATTTTTTGCATACAAATAATTGAGCAATGACTTATTGTTATGCATACTATAGTATTAAATTTGCTTGCGGTTACTTATCATTGTTATTTTTTTAAAGTTATCTTTAACACATGAAACTTACTGTAAAATCAATGTACACAGGGTGATTTCTAACCTATGCGGATATACTTTTGAAATTATAACTGAGGACAAATAAGGACGAATATTGAATAAAATTATCAGGTTAAATTTTTTGTTTATAATAACTAAGTAGTAAACAAATCAGGACGATATGTTCAACATTTGTAGCAGTATTTTGTTATCAGTTGTGGTTCTATTCGAATTATAAAAGTATGGCGCATAATTTCTCAAACGAGGAACTTATGGACGTGATACTGGCATACGGGGAATCACATCAAAATGCAGTGACTGCATCTAATCTTAATGCTCAGAGTTTCCCCAAAGATATCATCTGAGACATGAAGGCTTTTTACGTGTGGTTCAGCGGGGTAGGAAAATTGGCCATTTGTGGCCGAGGCCTGGGCAACATGGGAAAGCCATTAGACTTAGGCAAATTATGAATCTCGAGGAAATGATTTTAAATGCCCTATTCCAGCATGGAATATCATAATCCACAATTTGGCGAACGTTAAGTCACGACTTACTCTACTCGTTTCACGTGTAGCAAGTACGAAGGCTTACTTCCAAGGGATTTTCCACCATGACTACACCTTTGCGAATGGTTCTTACATCAGCAGCACTTAAACGCAAACTTTACCATGAACATTTCAGTTACGGATGAGACAATTTTCACACGTAGCTGTATTCATAATTTTCACAATACGCATTATTGAGTATTGGAGAATTCACATATCCTCGGAGAACACATTTTCAACAACGATTTTCAAATGTGTGGACTGGAATTATGAACGGAGTACTTATTAGCTCTTGCATTCTAGAAAATCGGTAAACTGACGCTTTTTAGTTATAACTTTTCCGTAATAATTCTCCGGTACTCCTCGAAGAAGTTAATATCAACGTTAGACTGCATATATGCACCATTACTATATTTTGCGATATTAGTGCCACCTTTGGATCATTTTGGTCCAATTGGGTGGCCTCCTCGATCGCCCGACCTAAGTCCGATTGACTTCTATTTTTGGGGTCACATATGGGGTGCATGTTACCGAAGTTAAACTAAACAATAGCTGTGGAATAGCATACAAGCTCTCATATATTCGGCGAACCTAACTGAGTATTGAAAATCACGACAAAAGGAGAAAATAGTAATAAAGCTAGAAATTAATCTCGCTATTTTCCCGACTCAAACCAACCCCTATGGGCAAATTTTATAGCAAAACCCCAACAATTCAACATGGCCGATCTAAACAAAACGGCTGTAAAAATAGCATATTATATTACCTATTTATTAATTAAGAAAAAACTTCTTCGGTTTCCTATTATTTATATGTAGTCTTTAGAATCTAACAAGTTTTTTTTTTTAATGAAAACGGTAACAAGTCACGTGTTTTTCAGTTTACATGTCTTCCTTCAGTTCTTTCTGTTAGTGTTTTTATATACCTCTTCTCTATCTATCTTACTTATCATCAAACAATATTTTTGACAATTTCTTTCACTTGTATTTTCTATATTTCACGCAAAAACCTGTAGAGGAATGTAATGGTTGACACATAATTATTGATTTATATAACAGCCTTTTACTTTCAAAAGGTCCATAAAATTTACATTTCAACATTACAGTATTTTACTATCACCTATTGATATGCACCTAATTTTCTATTGAAACTAAAGTATAAGTTATACGTATCACCTAGGCATTAATTATCACTTAAAGAAAGGTTATTCCATTCAATGATAAAATATTCTGTATCTCAACAGTCTATCTATCATTGCATGTGCTAGTTAACCTAGAAATATTGCAATTTTTGAGCATACAGTACTACACGACCATATCTGGTTCAAAATTTTTTCCGTCTCGATTGCTCAACGGTGTCCAATCTATAAACTACTATTTCTCAGTATTTACGGTTTATATAGAGCATTAGTGGAAAGAGAATGGAAGTAAAAGCCGTATAACTCCAACCACAGTCACATAGCCCTTCTCAGAACATACTTGTAGAAAAAACTGCCCACGTTGGTAGCCTTGAAATGTAATCAATTAATTAATATTAATTTTCCGTAACAGGATACAGACAAACGTGATATTGGTTTAGAGACCCCCCGGATATATTTACTTTAATTTTTGAGGTAAAAAGATTTGTATGAATATTTATCGTTGCTTATGTTCTTAAAAAGGCCATTGCGTGAATACTAATAATAGTTGAGGAACGGAAAGAAATTGACGATTGTAGATTTCAGCATAGCGATCACTTCTCTTATAAGTAACATTTTAATCATTTGTCAAAAATATTTATTATTGTGCATATAAGTTATAATTTAAACAACCACATTCTATTCGTGACCCATATTCCTAATACATAAAATATAATATTTAGTCATAATTTAAGACATTTACGTCATAAAATACAAACAGAATCGCATATGGTCACTAT
Organism: Monochamus saltuarius; assembly: GCA_025584915.1. NCBI lineage: Eukaryota > Metazoa > Arthropoda > Insecta > Coleoptera > Cerambycidae > Monochamus > Monochamus saltuarius. The sequence continues at coordinate 55,938,422 of CM046724.1, forward strand.
AAATCTTTTAGTGCTATACAATTAGCAAGTAACATTTCTTTAATAGACTTTTTAAATTATTATTCAAAACTTAACTCTAGGATAATAGTTTCAGTCAGTTTAACAAACACTACAAACAGATCAAAATTAGTATGTAGGCTGATAAGTCATTTAGAATAAGAAAGAAACATTTTTCTCTTGTTACGTTTCACCATAAAGTTTCCTGAATTTATACTCGACTGTACACTAAAAAAAATGGTGACATTATTATTAAGTTTTCTTCACGGTGTAAGGTACAAATAAGGAAAGTCATGTTATGTTCCCTAACGCATTTTTCTTTCAAATGTTAAATAAATTAGCAATCATCATTATAGATTGGATTTACACTAATAATAATCTACACCTCCTGGTCTTGATCTTACTAAAATTGTGATTCTACGTTCATAAAACGTCAGCCTTCAATTAAAATGTAGATTTTGACAAAATTTTAATTCAATGTTATATATTTTTAAGCAGACCTACTAAATCAATTATATTCTTGATTCAAAATAATGGTTTTTTTTTGTGCGCGAATATCTAACATTTTTTGGAAATTATTTTGTTGTCACGGCAGTCAATTCAATTTTTATTTCTTTCCGTATTGACTGTGACTTTCAACCATCTGTATTAAGGAAAGAGTTTTAAAATTAATGTTCCAGATGAAATCGAACGGAATTTCCAATCAGTTCGTAAACAGCATGCTGAATATGTACTCCAGAGCAGTGTTTTTATTCTTCACCACGCATACTTTCGTTAAATGGTCGTTACGTAATCGCGGACTTTCTCTTCGTAGCCGATAGTAAACTTAAAATCATATGTTCATCAAATAAATTATTTAGTCACACTTTCAATAGGATATTTTGCTGATCATACGCTTAGATCACGTAGATGCTTCATTTCCTAATTTTGTAAAAAAAAACAGCTGTAATAAAATAAATATAGCGTTTGCTTTCGGTGTTTTTCAAGGTACTATACATACAGGGCGTTAAAAAAAGAGTGTAAAATATTTCAGGAGGTAATAGTATGAACTAAAATAAGCAGAAAAGTCTAAATAAACCGTTACTTTGCGGACCCATGTTTATTGAGACTTTTCTGCTTATTTTGGTTCATACTATTACACTCTTTTTTTAACACCCTGTATACTTCAGACGGCCACTCACGTTCTAACACTGACGTACTATTTCGTTTATCCAACAAAATTGTATGAATTGTCGATTGTCTGTGTGCTGACCAACGAAATTTAACCGATAATTTAGTAGTCAAAATATACAGACTTCAGCAGTACAATTTCGTTGTATTGTATGCTGTTGAATCGTGTGTGTATGCGGATACAACAGAAGAACTTCTGATCTTGATTTTTTATCTTCTTCCGTTACTGATTTTAATAGTTTAATAGTATAGTATATCATGTATATTTTCATTCTACAGGAGTGTGTTAAAATTCAGCTGGCTTCATCAACCATACTTTACATCACCATATTCGTTGATTATATTTTACTTTTTATTATTATTATGGTTTCTAACTATGCAAAATACAATAAATGAAAAAGAATACTTCTAGATCAGATGATATTAATATTTCTAGCAACAACTTTTCTTGTACTGCAACGTCAAATTGTTGGGTTTGTACTCGTACTGCGGCGTTGAATAGTGTGTGCCTATACCATAGAAATCATAAAATATATAGAACCCAAAGGAGGTACCGAAAATAGTCTTCCTATGGAGAAAGCGCGAGTATGGTAATATTGCAGTACCTTAGCCTTTACGAGTTAGTTCCATAAACGGGGTAGCTTCACACTAATGGACGGGAATTTCAAAATATGAACATTTTACGTTTACAATTCGTAGAAACATGTGAATTCTCTGGTCCAATTACAAACATTCCGTTTTTGGTTTCACTTGTGTCCTGGGATTAAAATGCAGTATAACCAGCAGCTTACACTACGTTTTGCCTAGATGGCTGCTTTCTAAGCTCCTCCATAGTCCATTTTTGAGTGCCTAATGTAAAAGCTTCTAGCGTTCTATATATACAATAATGTCGTACAACAAAATTGTATGATAGTGTTCGACCGTGAATGGTCGCCTTTACACTTGTGTCAGTGTGAAGGATTTAAGAGAACTGTAGTGTTGACGTCAGAATATTCTTTCAAACCAAATAAATATGAATATCAGTTTGCAGAACTTTCATATCTGTACAGGGTGATTTAGTTTTAAGTGAACAAACTTCAATGTCAGTATAACAAAATTTCTAAAGGAGATAAAAGGGGTTGAAACTATAAAAAAATTATGGACAGTCTTGTGTAGTTACTAAAGTAATGTAGATATTTAGTGTACAGTATGATTATTAGTTTAAGATATTCAAATATATTAGTACCAAGCACTTCAATGACCAGAGGCGAAGCTATATGGACTGTACTGTAAATTAGTACCGTTAACGTCGTATATGTTGTTATGTGGTAAATGTGATATTTTCGTTTATTTCACAATTCCTGCCAAAAACAAATAAAAATGCAGCCGCACAAAACAAAACTGTTCTCAGATCTGAGAGTCAGACCATGTTTACTATATGGTTTTGGGGTCGCTGAATCCGAATCGGAAATCTGTTTAACCTCATCATCTCTTGCTATAACTTTAAAAACCTGAATAATTTAGGTTTTTCAACTCATATGACCCTATAACTCAAACTTTAAACACAAAAGCCAAGCTGTAAACCCCCAACACCCATAAACCATTCACTCCATAACCCCGCAACTCCATAACCAATAAACCCAATAACCGCGTTACTCGATTCTTGACCTTATCTTATATTACGCGATTTGTCAATGCTCTTTAAAAAAAACGTATTCTACGCAACAAACTTATAACCCAATAACCCCATAACCCAAGATTCCCATAATACGACCCCACAACCCCATAAACAATAACAATCGAGTTTTTCCCGAAAAACAAAATGGGACCGTCGGCATTAGAGTTACCCAATGTATACCACGAGAAGGTTGCGCGAGCGGATTTTGTACATCATATGGACGATGATCGAATGATCTGCGCAGAGGATTTTTTTATACATAAGTATAGTAAATGTAGTCTAATCTCTAGATCTGAAATTTTTTTTGTGGGGCTGTGTCATAATTGTTATTGTCTGACAAGCAAAAGGAGAAAATTAACCTCTAAAATGTCAGTTATAGTTATATCTAAGATTAACGCTGCCACATCGTGGACTTATTTTGCATTTATTCTTCCTTCTTGTTAATCCAAAAGCAAATAAAATAGTTATTTCATAACTTAGCAACAAATTGTATTGTTTTTCGTGCGTTTTTTCTGTTTTTTTTTTCAAAATTACCGCCAAAATGTACATATGTAACTTTTTAATTTACCCCCCTTAGTTTAAAGATAGACAATAATTACCAAATATGGCTTAAATATTCAACTTCAACTAAACTTAAAAGTCCATAATTTTTTGAGAACACCCTTATAAAACCCCAAAATGAAAAATTGTATGTAACAAACTGGTAATATTTTTCCAAGTTCTGCTGACTGAAATCTTAAAACTTTCTACTTGTATATTTCAATAAAAGAGTCACACATTTTATATTGGCTTGTTTGTACCGTAATAAGATCATTTTAAATCAAAAATATTTCATTTGCTGTAGTGTGTGTAAATATTTTAGCAAGAAATTAAAACCTTGTTTCAATTACTAAACAAATCTAATGTAAATAACTGAAGTAATCCTTGGTTTAGTAAAAAGATATATAAATGATTAAAAACAACCATCATTTACTTGAAAATACTCTGAAGTATCTATCGAATAAATTTTGTAATTCAAGAGTTTGTAAAACAAACCTCAACCTTTTGTAAACATTAAACGTAATTCATTGCATAAGTGCCATAACAATAATATAATATTTTCATAATAGAAAAATAGAATTTCGGAACAAAATGTAAATAAAAGATTAAGATAAAAAAAATGTGTGTGCTGTAAATATAAAATTTTTGGAGAACAAGTTATTCGTTCATACTTTTGTCGAAACTAAACTGAAATTTTCCTATAGAAATAATTTTTCATTTCTAATTTCTTGTCATGTTACGAATTTCAAATTTGAATTTTCAACTGTTTTGCATAAAAAATTTTATATTTCATATAACCTTCTACTTCTGATTCTCGGAACAATGTCAGAAAAAGTTTAGTAAAATAATAAGTACATTTTCTGTATTTTTTGTCTTATATACCAATACAAGTTGTTAAAGTGTGTTATTAAGATATATTGTTCCGAATAGATCATACTTATATATAATTTAATTGTTTAAAAAAACTATGAACATCTTTTAACATCACTTAGGTAGTTTAGACACACTTATAAGTTTCGCAATTACGCTGTAAAGTGCTTAACAAATGACAATTAATTAAAATTTAGTGATTACGGATCATAATTTCTAGAAAGTTTTAAAATTTCTCTGCAATTTCCTCTTCCGCTATTGTATTATGAATGTTTTATACAGATTGTTTGAGAAGGAGATACATCAGTAAGTTATTCTACGTTCAATTTTAAGCAAAAAGTTTCCTATGAACTTAGATCTGGAAACGCTTCGTTTAGGATATACAAGATGTCAAGTTTAAGAAAAAGTAATCACATTTTCTTTAATAACTCTCAACTACTTTGAGTTAAATTCATGAAATGTTGTATGCGGAGGTTTCTTAAGACGGAAAATTCAAATTTGATGCACAATTGTCTGTATCTCCAGAAGGGCGCCACAAGCAACTATTAGGATCCTTTTAAATCGCTTCAACTTTTTTGTGCCACGGTGTATGTCACTTTGGCATAGAAAAACATATTTCCCTACCTTTTCTGCTTAAGAAATGTAAACCTTATTGAAGTCTCTAGAAGCAGCGGTTTCCGTTATAAACTCATCTGATGGTGATGCATGCAAATTATGTATTACAGTGAATCGAAAGTTATTGTCAGATTTTGTACATTTTGTTTAGAGATTTTATTTTTGCAATTCTCACAAAAAATTCAGGCTGTTTTGATTAAAAATTAATTTTCTTAGTCTTTTAAGTGACATGCCTCGTTTTTTAGATAAAAGTAAGGTAGCACTTTAATACATTTGCGTGCAACATCATCTTTAGATGAGTTTTTAACGGAAATGGCTGCTTCTAGAGACTTCAATAAGGTGTACATTACTTAAGTAGAAAAGATAGGGGAAAATGTTTTTCTATTCCGAAATGACATACGCCGTGGCACAATAAAAGAGTTGAAGGGATATTGAACTAATTTCGATAAATAAAAATTTACATATTTTTAATTCGTAAAAATAAAGTGAGTTAGTTAGTTGTAAGTTCATACCGTTAATATATTTAAAAAAATTAATTGACATCCTCAGGCAACTTAAAAGTCACATTAAGCAAATTACTCGGTATTTTTCAGAAAGTATCTATTTTAACCATCGAATTTTAATTCAATCCATTAACGTCAAAGTGCAAGAGGAATTATTATTTATTACAGTATAAATTGCCTTTTAAATGCCATTACTGTATTAATTCCTTTATTATGAATATAAAATGATTTCTTACTCTCAAATATTTTCACTTTCGATTGCCAAAAACATAGCGAGTATTCAGACCACTTTCTAGAAGAGACCGCTCTTTCTTCTCTTATTTGGTGAAGGTTATACTTAATGGGAATGTGGCTACAATCGACGAATAAAAAGCTGCTTAGCATAATTTGTTGTAACATTTAACATTTTTATCGAGTTTAGAAATAGAGTGAAATATCGATTTTAAGATGAAATCTGAATAGTCATCACCTAAGTTGTAACCAGTGATTATAGAGAGTGGGGCAGGAAGAATGGGTCAACACTAAGCTTGGTTACTAGACAAAATATTATGCTTGAGCTCAACATGCCTTATAGGAATATTGCTGGTTTATAAAATACAGGGTGTGCAATGTTTAAATTTTATTCTGAAATTTCTCAAACTAACGCCTTCTAGGAGCAACGTCAAAATAAACTTCAAATCCGTAATTCCCCAACTAAAAACCCCAACACTACCAATTTTCAGATTCGTGCTTTCAATACTTTCTCAATTATTGAGAAATTTCAGAATAAAATTTAAACTTCGAACACCCTTTATCTCCAGCTTAGTGTTGACCCATTCTTTCTGGCACTCTGTATAATACTACCCTACTTATAATAATAGAAATTATGTTTTATAACTGACTTTCTTTATATTTTTAATGTTGTTAGTGTCTGCATATTATATTTTTTTATTGATACTACAGAAATATATATTTTTTATAGGTACGTAATCAGTTTCAGATTGAATTTTGATAACAGATTTAAAATCTTTCAGTTATATTATTTAAAATATCGTTATCACAGAGTTACAATCTTAATAAGAATGGATTGACAATTTATTAGCAGACAATAAATAGATATAATAATCTAGTGGATTGTATATAAGTATCTACAATAATATACACTAATTACATATTGTAATGTAAAGATAAAAATGCAAAAGTAAAAGTAGATGAGCTTATAACTTATTTCTTATTGATTATTATATGCCAAGGATGTAGGAATTACATTCTAGTTTCCATCATGCAGGAATAAATACCGTTACAATGAAATAATTATTTTTATAATGTTTTCACAGTGAACTTATGGTCTCAAATGAGACTAAATCAGGTCTGTTGCACGTTAAATATAGGCATAAAGTCGGTACTCTGTGGAGATGACAAATAAAAAATGTTTAGTTTTTAGTTACATACCAAACATTTACATTTTCAGTGCGTTATGATAATTAAAAAGATAAAACAAAATTATATTTTTTTAAATTAAAAAGAAGTAAAAAGTTGATATATATTTCACAATAAAAGGAAGACATATAAACAAAAATATAGATCGTAAAGTTTGTTCCTGTAATATTATACACGTTTGGAAACAAACTTTTTTATTCTAATATACGTTACTAATTTAAACAATTTTCAACTTTAAACAATTATATTTTGTCTTATTTATTATTTCCAAGGACAAAACCTATATCTATTGTGTTCTTTCATATTTTTTTCTCCAAAAAAAATCTATTGGACCCAATTTGGTCACATTTAAGGTCAAAAGTTCAATATTTTAATTTTGTTTGTTTTCCATATCAAGGCTAAAGCATCAAGTCTGAAACTTTCTGAATATTTTGAACACTATGTATATTATAGAGCAGGTACACCACTTATAATTAATAAATAGATTCTTGTTATGTGTCTGGATAATCCATTGTTTTTTTGTAAAATATATTGTGTTCAGTATTGAAGCACTTTAATTTAACAATGTCTTCAATTCATCTGTTAATTAAAATCTTGGTTTTTTTCTTCAAAATAATAACAAATTTAATTAACTCTTTTATTTCAAATGCGGCTTAGCAGACATTCGTTCCTTTAATGAGTGAATGATTTTTTTCTATGTGATCCCCATCTATTACATCATTTAAAATTAGAATAGCTAATAATTATTATTAATAGTATTATTACAAATCAATTTTAGATTATTATTGCTGCAAGCTACACAGTGGATATGTCTAAATGCTGTAATTGTTAAATAACATCAAAGAGTTACACGTAATAGCTATATTATCTCGTAGTCATTGTTTTATATTAATTTTGTTTTTTTAATATTCTTTTTTAAATCGTTTTTTTTTCCTATATACAACTATTACTAAGTTTTTTAATGGTAATTGGAAAATTTATCATACATTATTCAAAATAAAGAATTTTAGAGTTAATACATACTAGCAATACTAGTTGCTTTTTAACTAATGTTACAAATAAAATACAGATTTTTTATTAATATCTAAGAAAAACAGCAAATTTCCTACAATATTCGAATATTTCCTACTGATAAACATGATTAGCTGTATTCTAGTTTAGAATGCAATTTCAATTTTAAATAAATCTAATTACTAAAATTAGATTAAATAAATTAAAAGAACATCTAACCAAAACCATTACCAATGTAGATAATTCCAAATATACTATCAGTTGTTCTAAGAATGTCAAGCCATAAGTGTAGCGTAAACAAGATTCTATTGCAGGCTCAAAAAATTGCATTATCTCGAAAATTGAATCCAAACTCAAAAGTTTGCAATGATAAAAAAATATTAAGACAAAAAATAGCAAGTTGTGGAGAGCCAACATATACAACATCTATTCACCCATTCGTCAAATACATGTTTCTGCAAAATTCAAAAACCTTAAAAAACAACGAAATTAGTAACAACAATTTTATTTTAACTATTTATATTAAAATATTATTAATTGCTACAAATTAAATATATTACAAAACAATTGTCATAGGACCTTCAAGATGTGTGTATATTCTAAAAAATGATATATATATTTTAGTATAAATATATCTCTCAGTTTATATAGCTCATAAAGGCATGTTATTAGTTGAATTATTTATCTTTTGGTTTCATAATACGTTATTTCCAATCCATAGATACCTGTAAAATTAACTAATATTCAACCCACATATTAGTCTGGGTCAATTTAACAGTTAAAATTTGGGCAACATAACGCGATTATTGCTAAATATGTCAATATATAAATTATATATATGAATTACATAAAATTTGATATATATTTTAAAACCGTACATCCTCAATTCAAGTATTTTCTTAATTTAAGAAATGTTCTAGTTGAGCAACATCGTTAATTTTATTACTAGCAATTTTGTAGGATTTCTAATATTTATTTTCAAAATTCGTATTTATTTTTTGTTTTATAACCTTCAGTAAAATTAATTTTGATCCTTCAAATTAATATCATATTTTCCTTATACTGTACCATAAATGAACACAATTTCGATCTCTTCCAAGTTCCTGTAAAAAATATTATTAATGTGGACATATTTTAGGATGTACGTTGAAGTAAAATACAGTAATGTAAAATATATCTATATCGTATGACTAGTATTTAATTTTTTAATATTTTTAAAACATTGCTCATAGTTACTCAGAAAATAATTCAAATTTATTTCAAGTAAAAGTAATTTGCTTATTAAAGAAAAAAAAAGTAAATGCATGTGACACACATTACGACTGTATTTGTGAAAGAAATTACATTCCTTCTGAAATCAGATTACCTAATTGCTCATATCAATGAAAATTGTTTCAGCAACAAACGCTTATTTTTTATTAAACATTTTTGGATCAAATTGCGCAAACGAATTGATTAGATTGTTCATATTGCCAACTAAAGATGTTAATTAAAACATTTCTTCAAGCCATTACATATTATGTAACAAAAATTTGTTACAGACACTTAACAAATGCGCTTACATTACATAATAATTATTGTTTAGTCTATATCTGTTACGTAAAATATGAACCCAGATGACATAGATCTTGGAGCGTATTAAACTTAAAATTTTTGCAATCCTAAATGTCATTGGCTCTGTGTATATTCGTGTTTATAGTTTGTAGGTCTAGGTCCTTGGTTCAATGATAACTTCTTCCCTCCTCTTTACTAAATTATTTTAAACTTTAACCGAAGCGCTGAAGTTTTTATTTAGTTGCAGAGTACAGGTTATATAACACGATTGTGTTTGGTAAAACCGCACCTTTGATAATGTGCTAAACCGTACTGTGCCAGTGAATCTAACGTCATTCATTGAAATTATTTATAGTTGACAGTTTAAAAAGTGTAACATTTTGTAAAACAGAACAATTGTATAACAAATTTAATGTTTGTGTGTGTGTAGGTATTACAAACGGTTGAGGATTAATTTAAACTGAGTAAACCATAAGTATGACCACAAAAGTTTTGAACTTTGTTCATTTGGTGTAGCGTTATTGTTTGCGGATGTTTTATTGTTTGATTTGTAATACACCATGTTATAAAATGGCTTTAGTAAACGCTGTGAAATTTTACACCATTTATTCCTTAGAAGAATAGAATACACTCGTACTTTTTAAATTATTTAATTGATTTGCAGACTGTTAATTTAAAAAATGTGATCTTTATTTCTTCACGAGAAAGTGTATGGTTGACGCATGTAACAATATTGTCCACGGAGTGAATGTTCACTGAAATTTTACTTTTATTTGCTTTCTTTTAAAAAGAAAAAACTAATTTATTTGAGTCATTCCAGCGTAAATGCATTGAAACCAATTTCGCAAACTTGGGTTTTGCGTCGGTAACAATGTCTTTTATGTCTCTGACCTTCAATCTTTCGTTTAATAACACTTAAATTTCACTCTTCCTTTAGATAATGCCTTACTAATGCTTACTGCAACTAATTATAGCTTACTAATCTAAAAATTTTGCGCTAATAGACTAAATTAGACTAAGGATGACGGCTTAAATAGGGAAAGTTGGAATTTGAAGAATGTATCCAAATACCTTATATAAATTTAAATGGCATTTTGTTGTTTCAGAAATTTTAATCTACTCTAGTCAAAATGAAGTGCTACGTAAGTTTCGTGTGTTTCTTGAGTGCGTTGGTGTTCGTACATTCAGCTCCTCTTTACCCCGTAGCGGGTAGTTTGAGTGCCTCAACGAATCTCCAGGTCAGTGATTGATTACTGTTTTAATTTCAGGGCATTTTTCCTGGGGTTGTATCTAATTTAAATTGTCACTATTTGTATATTTGAAAAAATGTAACTGATAACAATTCCAAATTCAGTTTCACAAATACGTGAAATTGTTTTGGGTATATGTTGATCAACAGAGCAAGAGTTTAAATTCGAAATTTTGCAAATATTCTTTACAGATAAAACCCTTCAGCATATAACGCATGACCCAAACCTTTGAATCATGTCTAGAGTTGTTTTTCATTGGTATTATCAAGGCCATATTGAACATGAATAGCCTACGAGTACAATATATAGACTAATCATTCTGGTTTCTGATTGAATAGAAAATTTAAATTTCACACCTTGTTTCGAATGTTGCCAACTTCTGGTTAAATCAAATGTGACAGGAAAATTGCATACTTACTTACAAGTTCATTTGTTCATCATTAATGCTCTTTGTCAGATAAGTTAAAATAAGGCCAACTTTTGTCAACAATTATGACAAATTTAGCATTGTTCCATTATTATTGTTTACATTTATTAGTCCTTTTTACCTTATTATAATAGTATAAGTAACAAATTGATCTTTTTGAGCCATCCTTAAGTTTAATGGTGTTGATCATAATGCCTGAATCTTGGTGGTCTAAATACGTCAAATTTTATGGACAATGTCTACAACTAGCGGTATGTTCTTTGTCCTATATATCTAATATTACTCATATTCAATATGGCAATGCTAAAATTAATGAAAAATGAGTTATGAAAACTATCCTTTTGTTTTAGATATGTAGAAATTAGAAAAGTAGATTATTTTCTTATGTGTTAACTTTGTAGTTAACTTGTGTATTTTATTTCATACATGGAAATATCAGTAAAATGTTATAGCTTTGGTTGGAAAAGTGTAATGAAAATTATCTGTTAAATATTTCTTTTTCAACCATTGCAATTTATACCAATGTTACTAACAGTAGTATTATAATCATTGTGATATAAATTTGTGTAGCATTATATAAGTAAACATTCACTCGTTCCATTTTACCTTGTAAATTTTCCAGTTTTTTAGTAAGTAGTTCCATAATAGACATGAAAATATTTCTTTGTTATATGTCGTGACAACAATATCTTTCAATTGCGTTATTTGTTTTGTCATTTGTACCAACTAAAAAAAAATACTTTCCTAATACGATCAAATTTCTGATCTTTCTAATCGCAGTAGTGCCATATTTCTTGCTTATTTTTATGCATGAAGTTGATAAAAAGTATTTAGATGTGGATATAATAATTAAAATATATATTCAGAATTGTTATTAATCATTATAAACTTACGTAAAAATAATAAAATATAAAGCATGTGTCAAACATATAAATAAATTGTTTTCTTTAAAATACGAACTTGCAGATGCGATTTTTTACATTCAGGGTCAATTTTAGTAAACAAAGCCTTTGTTATGTTGTCCATGGTTGCGTGTAGTACGTAATTCATTTGCTGAATATTTATTACTACTTTTCGTAGTTAGATTTTAGTAACATACAAGGACCCCATATTAATAAATCGGTACAATTAGTAGTAAACTACATTATAATTATGTTAGTAGTATCAACTATTATTAACTGCTAACAAGGCAAGTGTTCAAAAATTTTCTAAGAAACTGCTGTAGTTACTGCATTTAAACATTATTAAGTCAAGTTGTTTGTCCAATATATATTAATTTTTGTGCAATAACACCTTTCATAAATTATACTCAATCCAATTTGCTGGCATATATTAATTATATTATAAAATATATATAGTATTATACTATATTAATAATAAATACCCTTTGTTTTATTTGCTTTAAAGTTTAATTGTGTTAAATGCAGGTAAAAGTAAGCAATATCTATAATAATTATTATTTATTTTAATGTCAACAGTTGAATATAGAGTATGGAATAAATTAGTGAGTTGATAACGGTAAATATTGCAGAAACACGCTTCAACAGGTAATCTAGTGATTTTAAGGCAAGCTCAATTTGTGTTATTTTGTGACGTCACCAAATTTGAATTATGACATCATATATACTGTTTTAGTGGAACGGTAATGTACGAGATAATTTTGTGGCAATCGAAGGCACATACAATTTGATAAAATTATGAGAGATATTCCGTTAGAAAATTTTTTGATAAATAAATCAAATAAGTTACAACTATTTAGTTATTAAAAGTACAGCCGGTACAGTTATTAAAATTTAAGGCAGCATTAGACTGACCATTTTTTTTTAGAAGTAATTTTCAGCAATTGTTGTTCTTGCATACAATTTTTTGCCAATCCGCTAACAGCAGTTGACCTGTCTGAATGATTTGTTATCTTCTTGTCCTTCTCATTTAGGCCAATAGCCTCAGTAGATGATTTAGTCCATTCAGTAATAGTAGTTTTTCCAACTAGAAAAATGTCATACCAATTATCAGTTTCCGTTCTCCAGTGTCGATTAGGTTTTAAGAACAGCCGTGATCTTGCATTTAAATTGATTGTTTGTAGTTAAAGGTGTTAACATATAGTCATTATAGTACTTCTCCTGTAAAATTTTGCAAGAAACGTTTCACATAGTCTTTACTGTTTCTTCTTTGAATTCTGTCCCATCTTTCTTTCTCATATTGACCATCCAATCGTTCAGTATCAATGTCAGTTCTTTTATGCTTCTGGGCTCATTTAACTCATAATTTTGTTGACAGCAGAATTTCCCACGTATATTTGTTACTGTTTGTGGTATTTTTTGGAATTTTTTCTTTAGTTAGCGCGTTAAGAGATTGAAAATTCGCATTGCCAAAACGATACAATTTGAAATTTATTTGAAAAATATTAAGTAGTCTAACCCAAACAGTCTTGGTGTCGCAGTAATTGAAAACGTTCCTGAATGTTGTTGTCAATTAAATGAGTGATTTATGCCACATGAAAAAAGTAACTAAATTTGAAGGCTGCTACTAGAACTGTCAAAAAGAATTTCAGTAAAAGTTTGCCCTTTTTTATTAGCACGTCATTCTTTAAAACGGTTATATGTTGCTTTATACAACTTTCTTGATTTTGTCGGTAATAAATTTAGCAGACGCAGTGCCTCATCAAGAATTTCTTGAGGTTCCATTATGCGCTTCACTCTCTGAATATAAATTTGCACCTCATGTGATGCATTTTTTCCCTTCATGTATACTATTGTACACTGTGCACTTTTTATACATAATAATCCATGACTTCTGAAATTTTAACAATTATTTTTAAGCATATCCATTGTATCTAAATTCTGGATGCATTAATAAACAAGTAAATATCAGCAATTTATTTCTTCGCTTTTTCATTCCTTTACTGTACTTTCCAGTTCGCTGTATGTTATGGTAATGACGCCTTACATTCTATTGCAACTGCATTTCAGGTTTACAGATCCTTGAATATTAATAATCTACTGAGAAATTAGATCAGCAATTAGTAAAGTATATACAAGTAGGCATAATTTCAATAAAATTAACTTAATCTCTATCTATTATTAACCGTTATGTAATAATAATGTCGCATAATTGAAGTAAATAGATAGGTAATATGGTTGTTTAGTCAAATGGTACTTTTCATGCTTAATACTGCGGTTCATTATTTATTAATACACAACATAATCTTTTAAATCCTTTAGTATTTTATTGCAGATGCAAAAGTATATGCACTTTTTTCTATAACGTTTTCCTTTACAAGGATGTTCTCTGGTAACAAGGCGTTAAAGTTTAGAAAAAATAAACAGTTTTTTCTGTATCACAAATTTTTAATGACATTTAAGTCAAATTGGGACTCAAGTACCAAGTATACATTAATGAAGGTCTTTCAATTGGTATAACTGTAGTTGCATTACATAAATCGCTGGTGTGAAACTGGGTACTATATATCCTGTCTTTATAAAAAGAGTATATATAATCGTGATTCGTTTTTCACGACTCACTCATAAATCGTAAAACCGGATAAATCGAGCAGTGTCTGATCAACAAACAGTCTAGAAAGATTCGATATTTATCTTTTTTTTATAATTTGAAGCATTACTTTTTAAGTATTTAAAAAAATTTAGGATAGAAATGAAGAATGCACTGATAATGTTCTATTAAAAATATACAATTATTAGAAATGGTTCAGCAAAATAGCGCAGGATCTCATAATTCTGCAATGATGTTCCAATATTTAAATTGACGCTTTCCAAATATATAATTGGATTGGCACTCACGGGCTTGTTAATTAGCTTAAACGGTGTTCCTATCAACCCATTAAATTATTTACTTTAGGATATTCCGACAAATAAAATGTATTAGAGTACCTGTGAAAATATAGAAGACCTTTGTCACAGAATTCACAAAGTATCCAAAACGTTTGTGTGCGCAAAAATGGCCGTCAGTTTATAGTATGTATACAGGGTGTCGGGAAAGTAATGGGACCCAGCTTAAACATAGCTTCCTGTCATCAAATAGAACTGATTTAGATAAACTTAGCTCAGTTCAAAAGTGCCTCGCTTAGAAGTTACAGAGCTTCAAAGCAAAACAAAATTGTTTTATTGTTATGGGCATAATTAAGAAATGAAATGTCCAATCATGTTGCAATAATAATACCCGTAACAAGAAAACAATTTTTTTTCTTCAAAAACTAGTAACTTCTAAACAAGGCACTTTTAGATTAAGCTAAGTTTATCTAAATTGGTTCTATTTGATCACAGGAAGCTATGTTCAAATTAGGTCCCATTACTTTCCGCACACCCTGTATAGAAATTGTAGAATAATTGTGTATTTTGTTTGCTATTGGTATTGAATTTTATTTACGTCAAAAACAACTTGATTTTTAATTAAAATTTATCTAATTTTATGGGTTACTCTTATCCCTCTGTACCAAATTTCAGTTCTTTTTGATGCGAAATAACGAAGCTACATGGCATTTTCTAAAATGGTCATTTTCAAATTTGGGCCACTCTGTATATTATATCATGAGATATAATTTACCTATGTATTTATACAATTATTTTTCTTTGAAGTTTAACTCTCGTTACAGTTATAGAACACAGTGTACTTATTTTTCAATAAGTAATCAATTCATTTAGATTAAATATTTATAGAGAAATCGCCCTGTACGATTAAACATGTGTTATATTTCAAAGTTGGAGACTATTTCTTAAATATTGTTAGTATTATGAAGATGTTATCCATTTTTGTTTACGAATGATTAAGTTCAAATAGGATCATAACTTAAAAGTTAGTTAATTAAACATAGGTAGGTACATTAATATCATAGAAACAATAATAAGAAAAACCTCGTATAAGTCTCGTAAGACGTATGCATCTCCTAGTTAGAAAAATTGCATTCTTCTCTCTAGTAAATAAACTACTACTTAAGTTGTAAATAAGAATTAATTGACGGTCTAAATGTTTCCTTTCTAACATGTAAAAGTGGCCTACATTATCGACTATACTTGAAGAAATAAATAACTTACTATTCTTGACAAATATCCCTGTACGAATACTTCTACTGAGATGACAAATTTTGTTTCCAAATTCAAAAACAAAGATCTTTATCTATAAAAGCACCTTTACAGACCAAACTTTGAATACTAATTTTGAGATATTTCGAAACTTTGTGTATGCAATATCTAATTCCTAAATATTAACATATTCATAGAATAACCCACTTATACCTTTCAAAAACACTAAAATTATACTTAGAAATTTATTCCACATTTAATTGCACAAGAAAAAATTAGTTTTGCTGCCAACTGTATCTAAAAATACTGCAGCTGTTCCCATGTAAAATATGAACAAAAACTAACCTCAAGAAGAGCTAGTTATGCGTAATGTCACACAGTTTTTTCAAAATTTTTCATTTTCACTTTTTTATAAATCCTTTGTTATTGCATTAGAAGCACCGTTTGATTCTACATAGAAAAGTACTGTTTACTTTTTTTAATTTGAAGCTTAATTTCCCAGATAAAGTTGCTAAAGCTGTGATACTGCTACAAAATTAATAAATTATGAATGCATAAAATGAAAAAAGTGGCTGCGAAGATAATTCAAACAGATTGAGTGACAGATGTCGATTCGTGATTACGCTGTCATTTTATTTTTTTCAAAATAATTTAAAAAATACGGAATTATTTTAAAAAATTTGCAATTATTCATTTATTTGCTAAAGATAGTACCATAAACCTGAGATTTTTTTGTAAAATACCAAGCCTTAAATGAAGAAAACATGTAATAGCATTTAGAAAAACATTCCTCTTGTGGTATCCTTAGCAATTATAGGCTCTGCTTACATCTAGTTTACGGACTTTTCAGTTGCATTTTCCAATGGTCGCACTTCAGCTTTAGCAACTTTTTCTGGAAAATTAAAATTCGAAGGAAAAAAGTACTTTTTTGTGTAGAATAAAACGCTGCTTCAAATGGAATGGCAAGGACTTTAAAAAAGGAAATGAAAACAAAAGTTTTTGAAAAAACTGAGTAGCATAACGCATAACTACCGCCCTCTGTGGTGTTTGACAAAACTAATTTCTTAATAATATTCAGATGGCCTATTTACAACCCAAACCACATTTCATTAAAATCGGTTTAGAAATTCTGAACATATTTGCAAAAAACAAAATTTTAGGTTCAATTTAAAGAGGCCGTAAAGCTCCTAAAAGTTAAAAATCGGAAAAATAAAACAATACGCCCTCTGCATATGAAAAACTCGTAAATGTTTGAAACAAAGGAACTCACATTTATTCTGCCCCTAAACTACAAAATTAGCTGTTTAAGGGCATTTTTGGAATACACTGTACATTAATTATTTTGAAAGTAGGTACCGCAAAATACGATTCATGTCCATCAATTTTCATTTTGAACATTCAGAGTTCACTTGAACACTTTAACCCATTTGATTTTGGGGTAATTCATATTCTGCATGAAATTTGGGGTTACCTGTTTTACTCTTAGGAGAATTTGCTAAAACGACATAGCCTACACAGATAAACATTATTGTAAATTGACACCTTGTTCACATCATACATTTACATCTTTTATGTAAAATTACATGAGTTTTTCTAAAAAACATAACGTTAAATTACATGTCTACAAAAATATGGTTTTACTATATACGAAAAAATGCATATTCATAAGTAGTATTTTTCCATTACAGTTGTAACATTATATTTTGGTGTGTACTGCACTAATGACCTAGCCAATAAAAAATAACCAAAAATCCACCGAGTAACATCTTTAATAGTAGTGGCTAATCAGTGTATAAGGCCCGCTACAGACTATGCGTGCATTCGCGATTCGTTATGCGCGATTCGTGATATGCGAGAAGTACGCGAATAGTGTGTAGGATCTTGTTTGTTAAAAATCCATTCATAAAAACCCTACACACGATGCACGAATTCCTTACAAACCATGCATCGCGAATTCACGCATAGTCTGTCGCAAGCATAACATGCAGCGAATTTTTTACAGAAGATGATACGATTTTTTCTCAAAGAACACCTATCATCTCTGCCTATTCCGTAATACGTAATACTCATATCTATTCTTAAAATATATTATGTGGCTTATTTGCTATTCTAAGTAAGTACATAACATGTATACTACATTTTGTAGTCGCGCAGATGTGTAATAGAAAACAACTTGTCAGGTGCCTTTTATTTCCTTAATTTTATCCTTAAATTCATTGTTAACGATGACTGCAGACATCCGTGTTTTAGCATACTTATATAACATTCAGTAATAACTAATAGCTATGTCGTTTCAATGGCTCGTCATATTCGAATTCTTTCCGACACCACTTTCTCCTCACTTTCTTGCAACCTTGGAATTCTCTTGCTAACATCTTTGCCATCCTTCGTTAGAGTCGTTAAGCTGACGTTGCAGCATAAGTCTGCATGTGTCTGCATACATTTGCATTTGTGAAAATTTAAAATAAATTAAGCAATATGTATGGTAAAAGGTGCTTTTAGATAGGAATTACTAATAGATTTGTAAGCAAAATTAATTACAATATATATTTACTTTCTGTTTGCAACATGCATTTTATTTTTTCAGTATGTACGATATGCATTTTCTTTGAACTGTTATACAATTATTGCTATTCTATGCATACTTTTCGTTTTTCATTTAATAAATAATGGTAGACCCGCTAGGTGTGGTCTTAAGTTGCTGGTTTTTGTATAATTTGGGTGGGTAGTGAGTGACACGAGAGGCTGTGGTGGACTAGTTTATTTTTGATTTTAGCAGGTACATATTTTGCCCAGGGGTGGTGCCTGAGGGTCGACCCTCTTAATAGGATTGGTACTTTAAGATGTACCAAATAATATAAATGTAATTACTACTCATAGTATTTTTTTAAGAAGTCCTTAAAGTATCTCGCTAAACTGGTCACATTTATTTTGGGTGGAATACATTCAGACGGATGTATTATTTTTGAAAAATTAGATACAAATCATTGACTTCTATACAGGCTGCTACAGAAAGATGTTAAGAAAATCTAGAGACAGGTTCTATATTTAGAAGTATGAAAAAAAGTTTATACAGGGTGTCCCAAAATTAACCTGACAAAAGTTAAGCGGATTCTAAGATCAAAAATAAGGAAAGAAAGTTATATAATCATAAGTCCGCAGAGGCCCTCTAACAGATATGGCCCCTTAAGTGGAGACCTCAAAATTTGATTTTTCCCAAATATTTCCAAAAGGGATCAATATAAAATAATCAAATTTGAAATTGAGGATCACAATTAGATCGTAAATGTACTGAACATAATTCCTCATAATTGGTCAGAGGCGTGCCAAACTAGTGGGTCAGTAGTTAAATATTGCTCTAACTTGTATCTCAAGATTTTCGTCGTCAGATCAAAACATTTAAAATTCTGGTCTATTTTACATGAAAAAGGTACTCCTATTTCAATTCTATAAACTGCTCTGTTTTCGAGGAATCTTAATTTAAAAATTTTGTGACATACCACAAAAGTTTAAGATAGAAACTATAACTAGGCAAAATATCCCTAGTAGGCTCTGAGAAAATACTGTAGACTTATTTCACATATACATATCAGTAATGTAATTATTTGTAAATTTTTTAATTTTAATATAGCCTTATAATACTTCAAAAAAATATGTGTCAAATGAACTGATCAAAGCCTACTAGAGACAATTTGACCGCTTGCATATCATATCTAATATTTTTGTGGTGTATTACAACATTTTTAAATTAATATTTCTCGTAAAGGGAATAATTTTTCGAAATAAAATAAGAGTAGGTACATTTTTTTGTAAAATTGTTCAAAATTTTTATTTTTTTGATCTGACGGCAATAACCTCGAAACATAAAAAAGCTGGAGCACTATTTATTCAATAACAATTTTAAATTTGTTTACTTTATCTCGATCCGTTCTGAAAATATTTGGAGAAAATCAAATTTTGGAGTCCCCCTTTAAAGAGTAATAGCTCCGTTAGAGCGCGTTTACGCGTTATATTTATATATCTTTGTTTCGTATTTTTGATCTTAGAATCCACAGTTAATTTTTGGCAGGCTAATTTTGGGACACCCTGTATAAACATGGGTCTGGAAATGTTTCGTTTTCGAGATACATGTTATTTAAAATTTTCTGTCTTAAATACCTACTTAGGCTTCATTTCTTGAAAACCGATCGAGATATTGAGATGAGATTTGGTACATAACAGTGTACAGTGAAGGGCTACTTTTACGTGCATAAATTTATTTTGTAATATACTAGCATCAGTGGCGTTCGTGCCGTTAAATACTCAATTTGGTATTGTTATCTTAAAGACAGTATAATTCTGCTTAAAATGTATCTCCTGGACTTTTTCCTCCAGACGCATCGTTTTCGAGATAAAAATTAATTTATTAATCATTACAATAGACCAACTTTGGAATGTTAATTAAAAACAATATTCTAGGTGGCATGTGTCAGTTTGCCATAAATTCCATGTCAGACTTAAACAAAAAAGATAACAGAAAGCGTCGAGTGACTTGTTTTTGAAGTGTTTAAGTTTACAATTTTATACAAAATAAGTAAATACGGAAAATTAAATAATTGGCCGACATACATTTTATGTATGGAAAAGCAAACGTAACTTCTAATGAAGCAAGGTGTCTCAATTACAATTTTTTATTGTAATTATTCTTAAAAGCTGTTTGCTCCTTAGTTCAAATATTAGTGAAGTTAAATATAATTTTTGACTCATCATGCAAGAATCATTATAGACTTCAAACTTAGTAAGTGCAGTTTTTTCATATAGAAAATTCGAATGAAGCAAGGTGTTTCTATGAAGATGCATTCCCTAGCCGCCAATTACCTTGTGCAAATACTTTTTCGAATGTTCATATACTTTTGAAGAAAACGGGAAAAGCAACAAGAGATCTTGTAGATTGTGGGGTGCAAAGAATTGCACGAGCAGTGGAAAATTGCTGATCATCTGCATTTTTTTGGGTTAGCCATTGATAATACGGCAATCTGACTGGAAAATCAACTTCAGAGAGGGCTTGAACTCTCTGCAGATGATGATGATATAGCTGCCGCTCTTGGAAGATTCGCCATACATTAAGGGCGCCGTATTCCTGAAAAGTGTTTTCTACAAATATAAATAATTTTAGACATTTAAGAACTGAATAATATAGAGTTTAGCAAATAACAAGAATGGTTTTTCATGCCACCTGCAAATATTCAAAGGTACCGAAGTATAATCAATATATAACATCAGAAAGCGATCTATCCAATGAATTTTTAGGTACTGAAATCTTTCAAAATACGTATTTTTTTAAATTCAACTATAGATGTAAACATTGTTATAACATAAACTTACATAGTTCTGCATATAAGATTGTTCACTTTTGTTTATAAGTATGTGCAAATAATTGTTAAAATGTGGGGTTAGAATAGCGAAATTATGTGTGTCATATAAATGCATTTTAAAAGTTATTACATTATTTGAGGAAAGTTTAAATAGTAAAAGTGGATAAACAAAACATCAATAATTCTATTTTTGATATTACTTTTGCTCTACGTGTTTTATTTTTCGAGATTTCAGTACCTAAAAAACACTACAAATTTGGTCATTTTACGGCGCGAGATACGGGCACCTTAACATGATTCATATTCTCTAATTCATTTGCCAGGCGTCTTGTACTTCATGCAGGAAATTATTCAGTCGCTTGTAAAACATTTTCCTGATTTTCCACTGTTTGTGCAACACTTTGCGCCCCACAATCTACAAAATTAATTGTGACTTTTCCCGTTTACCTCAAACGTCTACGAACATTCCAAAAAGTGTTTGCACAATGTAATTGGCAGCTGGAAAATGCATCTTCATAGAAACGCCTATAATAATTCTTGATGAGTAAAAAATTATATTTTACTTCACTAATATCTGAAAAACATGAAGCATACAGTTTTTAAAAATATTACAAAAATTGTACTCTTAGCTTGTTTGCGTTTGCATTTTGATTGTATTGCATTCTTTGTTTAATTTTACCACAAATTTAGAAGAATACTGAGGTATACGAAGATTTCTTCTAAATGGTAAAAGTTTTTGAACCCAAAAACATATAAAAAATATACTATAACCATCAAAAATTATTGGCGACAATTTTATTTTTTTCTAAATTCACCAAGAAACAATCTTCCAAGGCTATCATCATGGAATTATAAAAACATGCTCTCTCTACCGAATAAAAAAATAGCTACTAGTTTTAGTAATAAACAACTATCCATTATCTTGGATAAAACTATTTAGAGATTATCCATACTTTCACTTTGATGATTTAATTAATTTAAGTAATCATTTTATATAATTTTATTTAATTATATAATTTCTCTTCTTAATTTTTGTATAAAACCGTATAATACAAAGAAATATTTTCATTTCAATGTCACTAAGACTTTTACAAGTTGTACTCGTACAGATAGGTATTGTGTTATGTAGAACTTAGAAATATGTTTAAAATGATAGTGTAGTATATATGTCTTAAGCAAACTTTATACTAAACGTAAATTTATAATAAGTATACGTATTACTAATATATTGTAGATATATATGTTTACATTTAGTTTGATAAAATAATTACTTAAAATGCATGCTGCTATTGCAAAATAAACTATATTGATGTAGAAAACTCAAGTCTACACAGGCTGCTTCACTGAGAGTGTCACAGCTTAATTGGTAATTTGTGTGTTCAAAATGGGACAATTGAGACAATTTATAAATTGTTAATTAAAAAATAATATAAATATATTTTTTTTAAAAACTGTTTCGCCAATAAAGTTTAAAAAGTCATTGAATACATTTCAAAATCATATATTTCATCATTGATAGAAAACGTTAGTTATCTTGATAATGCACCAAATATGCACAAAACTTTTTCCAGCCTTCTATAGGCGAGGATAAAATAGATATGTACTATTTCTGAATCTCTTAGTTTAGAAAATACCCCTACTAAATTATTCAGATTGGTTGTCAAAATAGATCTCAAAATAAATACAATGGAGGAGCAATGTTTCAATAAGACTCAATGTTAATATTTTGAACTCAGAAATTTACATACTTTTGTTATTATTAGATTGTAGTTATCTGTTAAGTAATGAATATGTTTGTATTAATATTTCTAGTAGATATGATCTTATTATATTTTATTGTACAAATGGTATACCTAAATATTATTCCCCCTTTCAATAAACAGTCTACTGACGACTTTTGCTTTATATATTTGTACGTACGTTATGTATTATGCAATCTATATTTATTTATATTTAAACAGCTAGGAGGAAGCAGTCCAAATGGAGGTGGTGTTAGTGGTTTAACAAATATATTATCTAATATTGACCTACCGGGTCTTTTGAGAGGAGTAAACAGTTTTGTTAAATTAGTTGGAGTGTTTTGTCCACCTTTATCTCAGGTAATTATCATCTTGATAGGAATATTTTACTTGAAAGGACAATATATATTATTTTGCATAGAAACAATGAATTGCTCATTTTGATATTATGTTACTGTTAGTTGAGTAAAAATTTAGTATGAATGGTCAGAAACAAGATTAAGTTTTCGGAAGAATATCATTGAAATATCTAATATGCCTTAGGTTGATGTATTGGCAACAATAACCTACAGTAGTTTTATATAACTGAATTAGTTGCATTTCTCAACAATAATCTTTCTTTCATATGGCAAACGAATCCTACAGTGATAAAATTGTTTGCCAACACTAAGCTCTAGCAAGCACATTATAGATATCTCTAAAATATATTTGAGTCATTAACCTTAATATAGCACGTGCTTGTCAAACAAAACATAAAGTAAAAGTCATGTTGAGGTAATTTCAAGTGTAATAGGTTTCGCATGTATAGCGTAATAGTACATCAGTCGTGATATATGGACACTTATAATTAAAAAAATAGAAACATAAAAGTTGCGGTTATGACGCAAATTATACTGTTTAATGTGTTTTCTACGGTCTACAGTTCACTCTTTCTAGTAAAAATAGTGTTTATTATGGTACAACATCATTCATTTTGTTCTCTTCATTATAGGGTCTTGTAGAAGTTACAATCTCCAATTTGTTTTATGTCATGTTGTAATATAAGTATTAATATATTTTTAAAAATTATGTTTTCAATATTTTGGTTGAAATTTGTCGCGCTGTATGTTGGGCTTCATCATTTGTTTGTTGTTTTCATAATCCCCTGTATATAGCACTAATATTTTAATTACAATTTGATATTTGTATATTCCACAAATAAAACGCCATTCTTCACTAACAATATCAAATTAAATTGACATCACGCCATATCCAACAATGCAAGTAATACGGATAAGTGATGTCATTATAAATGAAAAATATGTTTCATGTTTGTAGGAATTTATAAAATTAAGATTATTTTAGATACTCTTAGTTAAAAAACATGTTGACTTATAGATTAACAAAAAACAAGGAATACTATATACAGCTTAGTTTAAATGTATTCTCCACAGGATATGTAACTTCAAATTAGAATAACTAAGAAAAATATTAACCAGTAATATATTTATATCATTTTACGTAATTTGAACAGTGGTAACAAAAATTACTGTTGCACAGTCATTAAGAATTATCTTGCAAATTTGAACTGCATGATATTGCAATAACAAATAATATCGAAAAGAACATTTCTGGCATTCTTGATAATATAGGCATATTCCCTAGACAGTGAAAACTTCAAAACATAAGTTTAATAGTGAATGCATCTTTTTATATATTTAATCACCCATTCACTTATAGGTTCTGGACAATGTAATCCAAAACGTGACTAGTACCGCCTTTAGAGTATTCGGTTCAGCAATCCTTCGAAGCGGCGGACTTGGTGGCGGAAGTAGCGGTGGTGGAGGAGGAGGAGGACAACGCGTTAACGTAGTGCTGCCAACGTACCCACCAGATGAAGACGACGACGACGACGAAGACGACTCCAGCAGCGACGATGACACTAGCAAATCTTCTGACACTTTCAATGCTGAATTACTGAGCAGGAGCGGAAATGAAGGCACTACCGAAGCTGAGAAAAATTCTGAACCGTTAGTTTTAAGTAGAGCAGATAGTTCTGATTCTGAAACCACCACAAACACAAATTTAGGGGATGCAGACCAATCAGAGGATGCAACTACGCCTAGAGATGATAATAATGACGAGACCGTAAAACCTACCACACTGTACACTGTGAGATTTGCTCGTTTTGCATAGAGTTTGTGGATATAATTTGTGTCTATCTTGCTTTAATACCCGCAAGAGAAAATTGTGTACAATTTGAAAGTGATTACATGTGATACAGGAGGTCCCAATTCACAAATACCTTAAACAGAACAAAATAGCTAAATTTACGTTGGCAGCAACGTCGCTAAAGAGTGCCAAAATTAGGAAAAATTTTGTTTAATTTAACTAGTCTAGTGTGCAGGTATACAGGGTGTCCTGTTTGTACATCAAAGAAACAGGGTAGAAACCCATATCTGTAAATACTGAATTACTGAATATAGAATAGAGATTAATTTCAATCGTACTGTTTTAAAGTTATTTAGAAAAAAACAAAAAATTGTTGACAATTTTAATACCAATTTTAACGACCAAGCGAAGTAACCTTGTTTAGAGTCATATTTTCAACCAAGAATTTGTGGTTGTTTACGAAATATTGGGTCATTCTGTATAAAATAATTTATGTATACCTTAAATTACATTGCCTACCTAAATTTGAACAAATATACTAATTCTGATCAACTGTGATAAGAAACCTGTGTTTCGGTTTTTTTTTTATTGTTAGGTGTATTAGTTTCGTTTTTCTTTGTAATTGATGTACTTATATACTATGATATGTATATTACAGCTAAAGTGTAAACTTGGTTAGTTTGTAAACTAACTGTCTAATATATAAACTAACTGAACCGTTGGTTATTTTGACAGAAAACACATATGCCACAACAATAGCGAATACCTTAATAAACTAACCCAATTGATAGGCTAATTTACCCAAAATAGGCACGGACACTAAAAAAGACACTTGGCACTAGACACTTTTTCTTTGTATAGTTTAAAATTAACTTCCAATTTAGTCTAGCTAAAATGAAAACAATCATTGTTGTTGCACAGAATAGCCAATCCTTTGGATAGTATATAAACTAACCCATTATTTCTCTAGCTCCCTGTTTTATTAAATATAAAACATAGTTTAACAAAATATAAACAATATGTTTTTATAGAAATAAAGAAATATTTTTGTACATTTATTGCAAAAAGGTAAAGTACAAAATATTTCATTAAAGTGTAAATTGATTAATAATAATAATAATAATAATAATATCTCTACCCCTCATTCTAATCACAGGGATTAGCCCAGAAGTCGGAGACTTGTGCGGGAGAGGGGGCGGCATATTATTATTAAGCAGGCCGCATTTGCGCCCAGGAACGACTTACGTTGGTAGGCCCTAACCACTATTCAGTGCAGGAATGAGGAAAACCTGGAAAACCTCATTAATTAGGGGAGTAGTCAAATATCAACCAGCATCAATCTCTCACATTGACCCAAGCTAACATTATTCCACCCTACCATACCCGCAGAGAGGGTGCCAATCCTCCCCACGAATATAGCTTATATACGGTCTACCGGCAGCTGGGCTCGAACCAACTCCGTCTAGTCACCTCGATTCAAGTACTAACGCCTTAAACCGCGCGACCACTGACCGATCCAAACATTAAAATTAATCCTAGACTAAATTTTAACCATAGTACAAAATCTATATACTAAGAAAGCTAAGAACTCGAAGATGTATGACAAAAGTTACTATAAAAGTATTTACGTTAAATGCGTATGAGGTACTCATGAAACAGAAATACCAGAATAGCGAATCATGCACAATAAGTAAAAAAGTCTTTATTTCATCTCTTTTCCTAAATTGTTTTTACGTTTATTTGTACTTACAAATATTTCTCTAAAAATAGGTATATTGTTTATGTTTTGTTAAACTACTTTCTATATTTAATAAAACAGGAAACTTTCGAAATTATATTTGATTTAATTTTTTCCAAATCATGATAATGAAATTAAACCCAGGGAAAATAGAGAAATAGGTGTCTAGTTTATATATTAACCAAATAACTGGCTATTTTGTGTTACCAGAATGATTGTTTTTGTTCCAGCTAAATTGGATAGTTTATAAATTAACCAAAGAAATGAAGCTATTTTAATGTCTTTGCCAAGCGAGTGGGTTGGTTTAAGTATCCTCTAATATTGTGGAATATGCGTTATCTAAAATAACCAATGGTTCAGTTAGTTAGTATGCTTGCCAGATAATTTACAAACTAGCCAAGTTTATACTTTAGCCGTAAACTAATTCTTAATATCAATATTCACTTCTTGGGCACATTACTGTCATGATATTGACCTGTAACGATCCTTTACTTTCTCGATTTGTAATATTAGAAGAAATATCAATAATACAATCCATCTTCCATTCTTCTTATATTAGGTAAGGCAGAAACATATGATAATAATCACTTTTAAGAGTACACAAATTTTTAACAAACTTAACACTCTACATCTATCAGATATCTCGTCTGTATACCAACGAGACTCCAAGATTTATGAGAAAATGGAACAATTAAGAGAAACATTTTCCCGTAGTATTTTAGTTTCTTCAAACATCCCGTTTGGATTTAACGAGGACATAGCCTAATGTTAGCTTCAATACTGTAGTTACCTATAAAATTAATGGTGTAGATTTGGAAAAATTACAAATCATTGCACCATCATTTTTGGGTAACTTTAACATAAGTTATTAACAACTTCTTCTGTACTCTGTGAAACCTTTTTATTTTTTTGCTTTTCTATTAGGTACTTGGCAAGTTTAAAATGTTATATAACTTTGTGTGACCCATTACCTTG
This sequence comes from Monochamus saltuarius, assembly GCA_025584915.1. Lineage (NCBI taxonomy): Eukaryota > Metazoa > Arthropoda > Insecta > Coleoptera > Cerambycidae > Monochamus > Monochamus saltuarius. Next base: position 55,966,428 of record CM046724.1, read on the forward strand.
ACCAAAACGTCAGTACAACGCAAATATTGGATATACAATATTTATTTAACTGTCAGTCATACGTTATTTATGAAAAATAACTTGCTTTATTTGATTTCAAGCAGATGCGATTTAAATATTCGTAGAGTCACCTAAGAGAACGTACAGAATGTTTTGGTTAAGACTGCGTAACAACCAGAAACTGATTGATATCTTTTGTTACAGTCACCAGCCAATGAGGACAGCAACTTGATTTCTAAGCGACATGTGAGGGTGCCAAGAGAGGCGGATGACGATCAGCAAGGAGCTGAATCAGCACCAGAACCGGCAGATGATCTCTCGAATGTAGATGATCAAGACAGGAATAAGAGATATTTGCCTTTCGGCGGCGGTAGCGCAGAAGGCCATGCCGCAGGCGGCTCTGGAAATTTCTTGTTTGATATCATCAGGGTAAGCAATGAAGCGAAAGTTTCCGCTCTAAGTCTATAATCATGTACACAGGACATGAAATGAGAATGTAAACTAAAAATATGATTTATTCAAATAACGCCGACAATAATTTTGGAATATACGATCAAATGACTAACTTGTAGTATATTGATTGTATTTGGATTATATTTCTATGTAAAATAAATTAAAATCGTACTAGTCCTAAACGCAGTAGATAGATATATTTTTCTGTATTATCTGTATTACCTTTTTTATATTTTTTAGTAGTAGCTGTAAAAATAATTTTCTATAAGCAATGCTTTATAAATTTAATTAGTAATGTCTTAAAGTATATATATATTCTGTTACATAAAAACGACAACTGTAATATAAACATATTTACAGTTATTTGCAATGATCATTGCAAATTATAAAGTTTTCTTACCTCACAACAGCTCCACATATTCCATTCATTTATGTAAATGATTTTGAAAGATGTGGAACGGTAGTAACCAGTCATAATAATTATGTAGATTGGTTGTTTTAAGTAAAATGCTAGTTAAAAGATCATTATCATTACCTTGTGTACCTAGTAGTTAACTTATAAACGTCATACACTCATAAAGTATATGTCATCATCATGATTATTGTAATATTGTTAATAAATACAAGTGCTTCAATCTTATATTATTTATTATGCACAGACCTTATGTTCATATGTTTATTTACAAAATACCATAATTCAAACGTTCGTTAACTATGATTATTAGGATTGATTATTCCTAATCACTTTGAAAATAAAACAATTACTGGAAATCGCGAATAAACATATTTCAAAATATGTACCGAGTGTCTCAAACTCGATAGTATCGGTCTACTAATATAAATACAATTGTGGACACGTAGTGTTAAATAGAATGAGCTAAGCTCCATTTTCAATCCAAAGTTTTATCTTTGGGATTTGACAGAATTAACTAATGACCTCATCAATTATATTTTTTCCGGAAATATACCCAAATGTGTTTCCTGTTAAAAAGCCCTCTTTCTTCTAAAAAAACTTTTATTAGAAATTTTTTTATGTATTACTTTCCATTTAAAAGTTATAAGTAATATCATCCTAAAGAGTCTCAAAAGATATTACCACCTAAAAATCACATTAGCGATGGAAGGATCAGGTAGTCCTCGGAAAATAATACAATGTTTTAAATATACCACCTCTAGAAAAAGTCGCCAAGAACATAGCGGATCCCACAGAACATACGAACAAGTGACCCGAACCGATGGATTTAGGCCATTTTCAAATACCACCACTCTAGAAAAAATAGCTAACAATATGGCATAAACATAACCAAAGTTGTTTCGTAGCTTTAATACTTTTACATTAATTCTTAATTAACTGTTGTAATCCAGTGTAGTTTCGTGTAAATTGAGGTTTTTGTCATATTTTGAATTTGATTATAAAACCGGTATGAATTTTATAAATTTATTTGAAAAAATTACGGAAACATGAAAACTAGGTCGACTAGAAGTGTAGTTTTATATTTTGTGGTACTTTTGCATTTATGTCAAGATGTATACGTTTACCTTATTTTTTAGCAGATTATAAAATTTAAGCACAGTGTTATTTTTATATTTTTACTAATTAATTTTAAGTACGAAATGAAATTAAAACGTGTATATTAGGTACAATTTATTTTAGGTGTATGGAGTGGTTTATTTCATCCATGTATGAAACCAGTCTCTTTCCTATTTTAAGTTAAATCCTTTGCTTCCTTTCATATTTTAATTCTTCTTAAGCTATCCCACGTCTAACTTGGTATCCCTCTCATCTATTTGGCCACAACTTTCAACTCCCAAATTCTCCTGGTCGGTCTTCAACTGGTCAGGTCGGGTTGTAGAAAGGAGAGTTAAAAATTAAACGACGTTTAATATGCAATGAATGTTGTGTCAACATATATATAAAGCTGTTTACAGGCCTTTTAGGCCCAGAGCTGCGTTATTCTCCTCCATTTCATTCTGTTCTTCGCCTTTCTTTTCCAATACGTTACATTTTTCTCCCTTAGATCTATTGCCAATGCATCTCTCCATCGCTTCCTCGGTCTCCCGCTTTTTTTCTTGTAGTTTGGTTTACTCCCTAAACTAAATACTCAACACGACATACAAAACTGGAAAATAAGTACAAGAACGATGTAATAAAACTAAACACTTAACACGACATACATAGCTGGAATAGTACAATAACGATAACGAGTGGATAACCATGTAATAATGTCAAAAATTCAAAAAACATCAGTGACACACAGAAATTATAGTAATAACTGTCAGTCGCCAACAAGATGGCGGGTTCTTGGAAGACGCGGGAAAGCTGAGTTTTCCTACTGATTAATTAGTATACTGTGCTCAATACGAACGACAAATATTATAACTTTTGTGCAGAAAAAGTTGATATGCAAAATTACCACGAGTCACAAAAATATTCAATAAGAGCTGTAGAATTATATCGAGAAAGGTATCCAGACATCCTCTTTCCTGATCATAGAATGTTTTCAAGATTGGAGGCGATCTTGCGACGAAATGAAGATGCATTTTCTATTCGCAAGACTCAAATAATTGTCCGAAAAGTAAAAAACAATGTTAATACAGCTAGACTGTTAAAAACATCATATTGAAAACAGATTTAATTTTATAGCTCAAATTGTAGTAAATGTAGAAACATATGATCAGAAGCTTTATCGGCACGTTCTTTGGACAAACAAAAGTCCGTTTGTCAGTAATGATGGGCCAAATAGGTGCAACGAACACCACTGGTCCATTGAAAATACCCACATTGTAAATCCAGTCCAAAACCAAGACCATTTTGGAGTAAATTTATGGTGCGGTATTATCTATAGGCGTTTAATTGGGCCTTATTTTTATGCACATACATTGAACAGCGTATATTTCTGGAAAATATATAATTGATAACGTCATTAGTCGTTTCTATCAAATTCCAAAGATAATACTTTCGATTGAAAATGGAGCTTACCTCATCCCTCCTAATACCAGGTGTTTCAAATTTTATTTAATGTTTTATTCTCACATATCGAGTGTGAAACACATTATACGTCTGCTCGATTAATAATCAGGGCTACGAAATAAAAAATAAACGTTACTTGAAATATCACTTTCACGTAAATAACGTTACCTAACCTCAAATTACACCATCGTCGGGGAAATTTATGTTTATGTGGATCAAAACACATCTTAATTAAATAAATCATTAATACCGCGCCGGCTGGTCAAGGTACCATTGGGTGACGGAAAGCTAACGTAAGTTCCAGTTGTAAGTAAAACTGAAAGTATATTGGCCTGTAGTTGTGAAATACATCAGTGAGTTATTATAAAGCTAATCATACAGGAGAGAGTGTCGTTACACGTTCTACTACACGCTTCGGAAATTACATACAAAATCTGATAAACTTTATTAGGTGAAAAATGTAATAACGATTGTAAAGAAATTAATAAAACGTATATCATTATTAATAAGTGAGTATCAGGTTAAAGTTAATGTACTATTGAAATATCATATAGTACAGTGGGTCGATAAAGTAACGCATAAAATCAATGTTAGCTAAATAAATAATATTATTAAAATTTCCCAAAACAGGTCGCTTTTGATTTTAATTTACTGTTTTCTCAAATAATATACACGGTGACCCATATTCGAATACTGACATTATCACCGGTTTTTTTTAATTTTTGTCATTTTCCCTCGCCGAGTGTGATTCCAAAAATGTTGCTTCAATTAGTACAGGATGGCAACAATACCAACATTATTTTAGTATTTATTTACAAACTATTCAACAATACGTAATTTTGTCGGCAGTAAAAAATCCACATTTTACAGTGCGGAGAGTATGTAAGGAATTGAATATTGGAAAGTCTTCAGTATCGAACAATTTACAAAGGTAAAATATCATCTTTGTAAAGTACGTCGCATCCATGAATTGATTGAAGATGACGTTGACCAAAGAACTGATTTCTGCGAGTATATGATGGACTAAATAATTGAAATAACAATTTCATTGCTAATGTTTTCTTTTCCGACGAGACAACGTTTTTTAATCAGCAAAACACTCGTTATAGGTTTCAGGAAAGTCCACACTGGGTGCAAGACTACCAAACACAACGACCACAAAAGATTAATGTGTGGGCTGGTATTGTGAGAAATACAACTATTGGTCCATTTTTTTAATGCAAATTTGACAGCATTGTATCTGAATTTCTTACAAAATATATTCATTTCTGATTTGACCCAGCTTGTTCCAGCGGTTTCGACAAGATGGCGTACTGCCACATTCTGCTGTAGCTATGCGCGAGTTTTTAAACAAAACCTTTCCAGATCAATGGATAGAAAGAAATAGTCCAGTGAAATGGCCTGCTAGATCACCAGATGTTAGTCCATTAGACTTCTTTTTATGGGATTATTTAAAATCTAAAGTTTATACTAACAGACGTGGCAATATCCGTGAGTTAAAAGACCTAATCAGACAAGATACATACCACCCGCTGTGCTACAAAATGTCAGAGACGAGTGTAGCCTATTGTCTAGCGGTCAATGGGGAACAATTTTAACATTTATTGTAAATTTTCTTTTGTAAAAATACAGTAACATATAATTTCTTATTAAATTTGTATAAAAACCTTTGGTATTGTTGCCCACCCTGTATCAATTTGAATAAACTCGTGATACATTTTAGGAATCAGCTCGGCAAGGCAAATCCGAAAAGACGGAGCAAGACCTACAAACTTTCTGAATAAAATTTTTCTTCTGTTCTTATGGCTAAAAATTGTGGTGAGATAGGTAATGGTTTGAAAAATACATTTCATTAATTCTTCACATATTTTAAATAATATTATGCAATCACATTTCACCATAGCTTCTGTCTACTTATATTGTCTGTTAGATCAATTTAAAAAAATCTGTACCATTATGTTAGAAATGTATTTTTGTTCCTATACATAGTACAAAATAATAATTCCTGCAATATGAGAAGAAGAAAAAATGAATGCTACAATAAAAACATAGTACCTAAACAAAGGCGCAAAAAATATTTTTCTTTGAATTGCTACAAAATATTCTAAGAAATAACTATATTAATAGTATTATTTAAGCATTACAAAAGTCTGCATTACTGTTATAATGATTAACGGAAGGAACTCAAAATCTGATAATTGTGATATAATTTATCTCTCTCACTTACGCAGGTACAATATTTAATTAAAAAAATTGTGGATTTTATAAATATGTAACTAGAAAAACCTGTAATGTAACTCGATCCATCATGAATAAGTTTTAACATAAAATGGTAAGTAAACAAGGCTTAAAAACTATAAATCATGAACTAAAATTAATAAAAACTTTTAAAAGGTATCTTTAAAAACACTATGCATATTATTATGCTTTTACATACAAATGACAGTAACTGACTACACTGGTAAAATTAGGACAAGAACATTGTGAAGAAGAGTACTATTAAAAACAAACTAAAAATTTATTACAAATAAATTAATAATCATCTATAATAATTGATTTAGTTGGTTTTCTGCAAAAAAAATAGCAAATAATATCACATTTTTCACGCCTCATTACAAGCTTTGCTTTTAGAATAGTTTTAAGCTTAGTATTTTCAGGTAGACAACAAACATTCACCATGGTTTTATAAAGTAATGTATGAAAACGCCGTAACTGAACATTTAGTAAATTACATATCGCTTGCATTTGAAATCATGCAGTGTGTGATAAGCTTTACATACTACGTGGTCAGTGCAGAGTTAAAGAATTTAGACTGCTTTCACCGCCTATGCTCCAATATTAAGTGAGTTAATCTACTTGAAATTCATTAAAATAAAACCCAGTTTTGGTCACGTTAATTTCTACACTCCAAATTATACGGCCATTACACTATTGCATTTATTGCTTATTAGCTGATCAATTTAAAACCCTTTTTACGTCAACTATTTCTACATTGAAAAAACATAAACACATTGGGTAAATTCATGCTTGAAAAAACTATTTTATTTAGAATAAAATAGCACATATGTTATATGTGTGAACAAATTCCTAAAAACTAATCTACATTCAACTAAACATTTAACCCATGTCGTAACCACATTTTGAAACTATAATGTTAATCCAAAATTTCATAACTTATAATAATGTGTTCTTGAGAATTTTTTATAGCCTTAGATGAGTTAAGAAAGAAATATAGCTACTATTTTTTGTTGTCTAAAGAGTTTTTCCTCCACATGAGTTCTTATTCTATGAAAAAGATAAGCCAATTTGGAAAAAATTATCTTATTTACCAAAATGATGGTAAAGTGTCATGTCTGCAAAAATAAATATTTTTAGTCTCAACTAATTAATTACCTCACATATAGACATAGAAATCTTAATAGAATCCTATAACAAAGCATAATACCGAAATAAACGTGTATGTCTATGTAAGGGTAGAAACACAGTGGAAGCAGGCATCTTGCTTTCTGGTAGCCCGCGCCTACACGCGTTTAAATGCTTTGAAAATTATAACATACTTTCAAATGAACACGCACTACCTACACAGTGAAGACAGGTTGAAGCAGGCCAGCGCCGAAAATCTGCGCGCATGTTTTTATCAGAATATTGATTTAGTTAATTTCTTCTTTTGCGATTAAAATTATGTTTTTTTTTTTATTAACTTGGTAATTAAACAATACAAAATAATCAGATCATCATCAGATGTAATAATTTTCGTTTCGTCCCACATTTAACAGCTTGTGCTCTGTGTCGTTCTTTGGTACCAGAAAACCGCGCCGATAAACATGAACTGCTCCCACTGTATTTCTACTCTAAGACACTATAGTAGGATCTAAATATAAACTCATACTTCTGTCCCATCATGATACATAGGCTTATCAAAATTATCAATATACATTCTTTTTATGTTATTATTTTTTTTCCAAAAAGAATATAATAATAAATCTTAGAAAATCATACTCTAAATAAATCCTGAATTTAGAAAAATTGTTATGCATGAAGAATGTTTTGAAATCATTTTAATCAGAAGTGATTATTTAATTTCTACTAATTTAAATATTTTGTTAGGTCGACATGTGCAAAAATATAAATTTTAGTAGGGCACATAACACGTCACTAAAGTCCTTTCTCTATCGTTGGAAAATAAATAGTGTCTCTAATTATGGAAATCCTCCCTTCTATTTTTTTTTTAACGAAAAAGATGCTACAGACATTTTGCAACAAATAATGAAATGCAATAGCTTTTCAAAATGTTTCACTATAAACTGTGTCATAAATTGAACAATGAATTTGCACTTGTTAGTAATACGAAATTGATGACCAGTATATTAGAGAATAAATGGTTATAGGATCTTTTTTGATGATTCTTTTAAAAGGTCATTTTTAGAAACCTCTTTATTTGCACCCTTCAACTGAAAAGATCTATAAGTATTTTCGATTTTTTTCAATTTTACGTTGGATAAGACTTGGAGAAGCTAAATACTAGATTTTGATGTTAGGATGTCCAAAAATAAAATTGAAATACCTAGTTGAATACCAAATTTCATAAAATACAGTCAATGCTATCGAGAAATAATAAAGAAAATGTGATTTATTTTTTCAAATTTGACACCCTGTGGCTCCGTTAGTATCAACTTTTAGATTAAGGTAAGTTGAGTTAATTCAGCTTATTTGTATCCAAACTATCTACATATGAAGTTTGGCCCATTCTGTACTGAACACCCTGTATAGTGCTAATCGTTTTTCGGGTAAATAAAAACAAGGGGAACAGTATAAAAAGAATGTGGCCATGGAAATGATGCAAATATTAAATATGTCATTTACAAAAATTTATAATATTAATTAATATGCTGAAAAACTATTTTTTAAATTATTGAGAAAAATGTTATTCGATAAAAAAGCACAGATTTACTTGGAATGTCATGGCTGGTTGCATATCACATTCAACGTTTATCTTTTAAAATTGGTTACATCGCATTTGTCCACCAGATAATCGATACACCTAACCATTATGGGCTTTTTCTCATTTACTCATAAGAATATTTGAAACAAAGATTATAAATATGCTAATATTCAATGTGACGTTTATTTAAATATAAATTATTAAAGGTATCTTGAAAAAAGACTTTGTAACCGTCGCTGTTATAATTAAAAATAAAATTATTTCCATCAACTAGGTCTTAAACTTATTAATGCGGTGGAATTTAAAATTTCTCACTATTTTTAATTTCAAACAACTGTTTAATAAAATATTTTTTGTATAATTCAAAATAGAGCCACATTCTTTCAGTTGTCATTGTTTTGACAATAATGTTTGTATAAAGAATGACCTTAATGTAATCTGTGGACACACTGTGTAATAGCCATAATATAATGGCGATTTGTCATACTGGAATTGCATTTACTGTAGCTAAATTACTTAAAATAAATTTAAAAAATTCTCAAGAAGCACATTTTTTGCCTTCACAGTGAAGTAGTGTTTAAAATAAGCTTTTAGAGTACAGCTGATCGAGCGGCCCGTACAGTGGGCACCGTCTACAGGATGGTTGCCGGTACTGAGAGCTTAGGCTGGGGCTTAACTGCCACCTCGGAGTCTTCCCATACGGTATCGACTGCACCTCTTGATGCAGTCCCTTCAGCACACGCAGCTCCTTCTGCAAAGGTACCACCAACACAGACTGTTCTCCAGTTCTCCCCACACATGCACATTTCTTGCACGCATTCTCTTTCAGGTTTTGGTATGTGTCCGTAGTTAACAACGGTTTTGACATGCTAGCAAAAATTAAAAGAATGAAAACACCAAAATCTGTGTGCAGCTATCAACATAGGTGACTTCTCTTCACAGATGAAAGCCAAAAGCAAATAGTCATAGTAAATGTGAAAGACTTCAAAACTATCATGAAAACAATATAAAAAATAAATAACAAGGGACCAATTTAATGATATGATGGATGACAGAATAATGATTCAGTTTTCTGATGCAGTCTTAACCAAAATTATGAATAGAATAATACGAGTTATTATATCTGTGAAATTAAGAATAGATTTACTGCGCTTACTGATAAATTACCTTAATTAGTGTTGTTTTCAAACGAATCGAATAATTTTCGACATAGTAAAATTTATTTCACGATGTGACAAGTTCCAGCAGAAAGCACAAGTTACTTTACTAACTCTTCACACCTCAGTATTAAAAAGTGTAAGCTAAAAGGCAATCTGGCTTGTCCAATCAAAACAGCTCTGAAAATAACCGACTATATATAATATGACGTATAGGTGCTTCCCTTATTGTTCTAGTGCTCAGAAAATCCTGTGTATAATATGGCAAAAACCTGAACCTATATGGTGTACCTACCTATATCGGAAAACTACTTAAATATTATTCGTTTTTAGAATTTTCTTAAAATAGTTAGATATCCAATCTCCATGTACTTATTTATTTAATAGCTATTTTAAAAGAATTTGTGAACAATGTCAAAAAGGTACACATAACTTCACAATTTTTAAAAATGTATTTCCTTGTTTAAATTATACAAATTTTTAGAAACATCCAATGCACTGTTATAAGTCCTTTAAGATATTTAATATTGAATAAATCACTACGTTACAATGACAACAAATAATAGAAAAAATATTAGAGAAACTTTGGCACAAAATTTAAAAAGAGCCAATAGGGAAGATAGTACATTGAGAAGACGTAGAATCCATCAAAACATCATTAGTAAGAAAAATGTCTTGCACCTGGCCCTATATGAACAAAGTATTTAGTTTATTTGACGTTATTATAGATGATAAATGTTGATATTTGCCTAAACCAATCAAAATACTTCCACACCATTATTGCCAGTGTCTATATGAATGTAGACACTGCATTACTGATTACTATAAGAGAAAACTGTTTAAACTTAATTAGGCAGAAGAATGTGGTGTAGTATTTTAGTTATACTTATTGTTAAAGCAATGACATGGTTTACAAAATCCCTAAGTTTTAAAGGCATCAAAATCCACCGCCATTTTGAAACAAAATCACTATTGCCAACATTGAAACAGTGTGAAATTTCAATATGTTTTTATACATATAAAATACTAATAAAATTTAGATGTATTATAAGAAAATTACCTCAAATAATGGATTTAAAGAATTATAAGCATTGTTGTCTTTTACTTCTGTATTTTAATAGCGAAAAACACCCCATTATTGAATTTCTAGCAACACACAGTAATTTTAATTTGAAGCAAATGCATTACTTTTTAATGTGTTCTCCAATCACTTTCGTAGATACCTGAAGATAACCATTCATAATCCATTATCAGATTGCGCGTACTTTCCCTTCTAGGCAAAAGCAAATATTAACACATCAGAACTGTGTTTAGCCTTCATACTTCCTTCAAATATACATATAACCTTCATCAAGGCAAACAGTATGCAACACAGATCGCCGTGAAAATTTTCTTACAATTTACAAGCTTAAAGTGTAGGTAGTCATGGTACCTAACCTTTGAGTTTACTTGAAAGATTGCAGTTTTTTTAATTTTCCCACAGTTTCTCTCTAACTAACCTAAATAAATATGCAGATTCAATTATTCTTTATATTAGAAAAATACTGTTTGTGGAGTTAATTCAATTAGCTGCAAATTTTAACAAGGCTTAAAATGGATACAATTAACTTTCTAACATTATGATATGTTTCTCAAGAACAATATCAACATTTTTTTTACCACACACTGTGTAATATATAAATCATTTTTAGTTAGAAGAAAGATGAATATTGAAAATTTAACGCATCAAAGTTTTTGTTTTTGGAATAGATATCTACGCATTGCATTGTTATTTTCAAATAATATATTTAGACAAATATTTTAAAGCGAAATTAAACCCATTATGGAAAAACGTTAGAAAAAGTGCACTGTAGTGCCACAATGACAAATATATTATAGGTGCACTTCATAGTATTGAGCGTATGTCCACTGCGGATCATATTCTAAAAATCCAAGTTAATATACAGATTTGGAAAGTGAGGATCTTGATGGTGAATTGTGTTTTGCCGCTTGCGTGTATTTGTGTCATGCTACACGCATACTTCCACCACAGCGTGTTCGCATCAAGCAGTGTTGCCAGGTGGGAAAAATTCATTGCATGAGAGTAATTTCAAAGAAGCATGAGGTTTGGAGAAAAAAGCATGAGATGGCTTAATTTATCAAAAAACACCTCTTGACACAGCTTAATTTTTAATTACTTTTGTAATGCCATTTTTATTTCATTAAAAAGCTTCTGCTATTTTATCATAATATTACATTGTAACTAGGTACTTACAGGTACTTACTTAAAAGTTATTAACCACGTAACCTTTCTAATTTATTTTATTGTTAGGCCGGGCGAACGTTGAGGCGCAGTTGACGTGACGCAGGGTGACTCACGGGTCGTAAAATCTGTTGTTTCGAGAAAATGTAGGTACCCTTACGGAATAGAGTTGAAAATCACTCCAATACAGCGTGAATACAGCACACATACCGCATATCCGTAGACTGTCATACCCGTTTATGTATTCATTGCTAATTATTAAGAGAGCAGTCTACAATAAAGGACATTTTAAGTACCCAAATATTGTAGATACCTACCTCTATCTATTCAATTTTGCCCTCGATTTTGCCTTTATTTCTCGTAATTCTTTGTTTTGGTAGATTTCAAAGAGTAATTTTAATAATTTTATTATTTCTTTTTGTGTCTATTAAAAAGCATGAGATTTTGTAATCAAAATATGAGAGCATGAGATTTCCTCGGAATGGATGAGATCTCATGCAAAAGCATGAGACCTGACAAGACTGGCATCAGTTGACCGGACAATTAGATTTGCAATGGCGAATTGACGTTGGCAATACGGAACCGATTACCGTAGTAGTGGAGAATGCTAGACCAATGCACGTCGCCGCGCCTCTTAAACTTCGTACCTTCCCTGGGATGAAGCGGCAATTTCTACTTTCTCTGTAAAGATACGCAATTTCCGAATCTGTATGCTAATGACTAGCAAAATTATTTCAATATCTTATGAACATTTTGTATGTTTTAAATTTCCACTTAATTAACGATAGCTGCAAATATTAAATGACTTTTCATTCTTTATTTTTGCATAGCATTTTTTCACTTACATATTAACAACTCTTGTTCTTCCATCTTAATATTTAATTCCTTTCAGAAAACCAGGGTAAGTAACTACAATCATCTATACCATTTCTAATTACTTCGTCTGTAATTAACATTTTAACAAGTTTATGTAAATAAAATAGTGCTTGATAAAAAAATTAAATATTATTTTCTGTATAAAAGTGTACATAATAATATATTCTTTTTATTCGAAAATGTTTAAATAATCCTGAAACTAAACAAGATAAATGTTTATTAAGTATTTATAAATAATTAAGAAAAAAATGTTTATAGTTCTCATCTTAACGGAATAATAATTGAAAAAATATCAATTTACGAATTTAGCAATAAATATTTAATACATAATTAATGCATATACAAATGTGCCATTAAGTTTATATGTACTTTTTGAATTGATCAATGCTGTACATGTTAAAAACTTGCACACACGAACTATAATGAAAATAGGGAAGCAAATAAGTTAAATATCTACTACTTTCTAGCTTTACTCAGTCCAAGTCTATCTAGAACCTAGTTTCTTTTTAATAACTACTATATACCTACCTAATTAATTTAATAACATCATTTTTCTCTATCTAATTTCTTCATTTTCACCCATACTTTTTTTATACTCAATTAAAAAATATGAAATCAATTGTTTATATAAATAAATAATAGTTTACTTCAGTATGTTCTATATACAACTTATTTAGAGCGTATAATTATATACTCAGAAAATCCAAAACAAAAGTGGAAAACATTTGGTATAGTAGTATCAAGTATTAAAATATTAAAAGTACGCCACAAATGAATTATTATTAATATAGATATTACTAAAACAGATACAAACAAATATTACAAATAAAAAAATAAATAAAAGAGTATAAACAGTACTTTCTTGAAATTCATATTAACATCTGTATCTTGTTTAGTTTAAAAATAGTCGATTATCAACTAATCGATTGTTTAAGAAACTCTTTTTTCAGTTTAGTCATGTCTGTGGTAACTTCAAGCACTATTTATATGTTCACGTTAAGTTCATTCATTATACTACTCATTAATCAAATCAAATCATGTGTATGCTGTGGGGTAATGCTATTCTACGCTACTTTCTCTTCTTCATTTCTAACTTTTATTTTTTATAACAGTTTTATTACTTATCTAATACTTACCTTACACTGTCCTCTTCCCAGACATGACAGACTGACCAACAAATAAATACTTCGGAACGGTATTTGAATTTAGATATTCTTTCTATGCATACATCCTAGAAAGTATACGGATTTACGGTTGATATTTTTTTTCAGTGGTGACTACAATACCGATGTTGGTAACCTTTGTATATTTGCACTCATGTTTGGAATATGTAATAGTATGCATTCGCAGGACTTGAGTTCTTCGAGAAAATAATGGTCAACAATATGGTAGGGAAGGTTTTGTGCTTCTATACATAATCAAAAACTCAGTCTTCCATTTTGAGATTTCACTGTCTTAAAATTAGGGTCAAACGGGGTAACACTGAAATAGCGAATATTCAAGAGCACTATTGTGCGATTTCAGGCCTCTATAGTATGGTTACAAACTTCTAAGGAGTTTGTACAATAAAATGAGTTTTACCTTATAGAGATTGCTTTTTACACATATACCCTTTCCTGCAGTTTCAAGTTTTAAGAGATCTGCCTAGTAGATTTGTACAACCATATCGATAAAGACCTGGGGCAATATGAAACAGTCCAACAGGAAATATTTGAAACAGTTGGGAAATTATGAAACATAATTTGAGCAACATCTCTAAAATAGGTACCTATTCTTTAACGCATTTATTAAACAAATATTCGGAAAAATTATATAAAAAAGAGTTAAACAAGATCGATCTGTCCAATCTTTAAGAAATAATGATTTTATTCAGTGGAAAAAAGTAAAGTACAGATTTGTCTGAAGTATGCGATTCTAGTAAATGGAAGTAATGGGATTAAAATGTACTATCTGTGGAAAAAATCAATACATAAAAGTCTCAAAAAATATATTTTCTTCAGTACAAAAGACAAGGAACGAAATTTATAGTTTTTCTGCACATGTTGATATATACCAGCAAAAATAACTGCTGATGGCATTTCCCATTTATATACTAAGTATAAACTTCATATTTATTTATTTTATTTATTTATAAAACACACGTCAAAAAAACAAGGAAGTTATATTCCACTAAGTACTCTAAAAATGTTTACTTTGAAAAAAATATGTTTTTGTCCAAGTGTTATAATAAACATGTTAATTATACTACTAATTAAAATACTGAGTTTAGAAACACAGAAGACATTTATAAAAAATTTCTGTAATATTTTCTCGAATTAAGTAACTAACTAACTCTTTCAAAATAAGCAAATAAACGAGTGTTTCTTTTTTCGTACGCGTTTCCCATTTTCGCCTCGACAAGTTAAAAATGAAATATGTTTTCCAATTTTTTCCAGTAAACGACTTAGAATGTTATAATTTTTTAAATATTAATGAGCGTGGATGCGTTGCTTCTATTCTCTGGGAAGTCTTATATACTTTATAACACTTTTAATGCAAACTGCAAAAGCTTCAGGAACTGTTCACATTTACCGCAACTGACCCTATAAGATTCTATTGTTAAATTAGTCATCATTGGAGAAAGACTGGTTTGAAATTTAGGATATTATAAAAGTTAGGATAAATATATATTTTGGTGTAAGGAAACATTGCAGGTAATTACTTAGTCTATGGACAAGTCAATGTTTCATTGATTTCTACTAATGAAATTAAGATACACTTTGTTTAAAAAAACATGCAGCTTTGTTTTAGATATTTTTTTTTAAATAAAGACATGTTCAGATATAACATCTCAAACATATAGAAATATATGAGTAATAAATAACTTATAAAAAAACTACTAAAATTACCTATATTCCTATTCATTATTACTCAATTTTTGCAATAAAATTGGCTTTTTAACTCTGGTAAACTTCTACATGCATTGCTGCTTTGATATAAATTACATACAATGTTCCATATGCAACATAGAGCTTTGCATACTTCTAAAACTCAGTTGCAAGGGGTGTAACATAATATTTTGCGTTAGTAAAATGATGCTCTCAGAGAAAGTTACATGTGTTCCTGCACATAAAACTCATATTATCGGAATGTTGTTGTATTATGTGTCTCTGCTCATAGAATTTAGATAGAAAGGTTCTTGAGTCGGCTGTGTGTTAAAATGGTAGTTACTCACAGTATCAGCATTATAACAAAATTTTAAGGCAACGATTTGTTGAAAAGTACCACTCTTTGTCAAGAGCCTATGTCATTGAGATGAGAATTAATTTGAGGGTATTATTGAAATACAGTTGTTTTACTAAATGTGCTGACTAAATACCTTAATTATCAGCAGAAACTTAAATAAAACAGGCATTAGCATTGAATAACTGTAATATAATTAACTATTCGTTTAGTTCATTTCCAAAATTTACAAGAAAAACCTTAACGTGTTCTTGTCGTCAAAGTTTTTCTTCCTCAACCGTCATCGTAGAGCTCTAAAATCAAACAAAAACCTCAATTTACCTCTAATATATCAGCAAACATACTTTAAGATAAAATAATAAAAAGAGATCTGATATTTTAAAAACGACATTTTAGAACTTTTTGAAATATAATGTATTTAATAAATAGTTACATCATAGCATTATATTCAAAAGGATTTATTTAATTATACAAAATATAATAATTCGAAACCAAATCTAAGTATTTACGAGATATATATCTTAGTGGAAAGGTGTGTTAATACCGGAATACCGTCAATAAAACAGTGAAAGGATTCGCTTTCTCCTGCAAAATGCTGGAAGATACTTCTCAGCATCTTTACAAGCTACTAATAGAAGTTAACCCCATTATTTATCGAGATTTGTCGAATTAGTTTCTTCATAATTTTTTTAAATGGCAAATATACTGAAGTCTAAATAATTTACTTACTAAAAAAACAATGAGTAAACAATTTTATAGTGAAAGATACATTTCCCTTCCTTTCATTAACTGGATAGACTGAACGGTCAGTCCTACAAATTTCATATTGATTAAACTTTTACGACATCGTCAAAAATATTGATCTTTTAAATAGGTATGCTTTGACAGTGTCAAAGGTGTAGTGTATCTTAATTTTTCATGTACTGTTTGACCTAGTAGTGACCCTAAAACTAATTATGTATCTATCTAAATCATTTTGACTTTCGTTTTCAATATGATGAATTTTTTAACTAATATTGTAAGATTGTAACAATGTGCAAAAAACACACAACATGGTGCAAAACATGTATATAATTGTGCATGCCAAAACAAGCAAAAATTGTTGACTGCTCCTTTTAACGCAGAAGTATAATATGTTTATTTACACTGACAGCAAAAAACTGGCCACCTAAAATCTTGCCTTAATTTAATGCTTTATATGTTCTCTATTTCTTCATCGATTTGGATGATTTCTTTGTCAAGTTGTAGGTATTCTCGTTGAGTTCACAACAGACCTGGTAATTTTAAGAAAAATGTTAGTGCCAGCTGAGATATACAGGATGATTGGGAATGTTCAATACGCATGTACAAATATTGTAATGCAAAACAAAATAATATACGCATTCCGACTTTTAGGAAATATTTAATATTGCACGCCGCTGGAATTTAGTCTTCTGTAATGCAGTGGCAATGCAAACTGGCGATGTCACATATCGCACGAAAACAAAAACCTGCGAAGTTCTTTGATTAAACCGACACCGGCGCAAAAAAGATTTGCAGTGTTCTTACTTTAAAATATTAGCGTAGTATTAGAGTAGTCTACAACACAGTAAGATTTTAAACCCTTGACAGATACTGCTACCCAGCATTAGCTAAACTATTTATGGCTCAAAAAATACCGATAACTGTATATTACGTGATCTTCCTATGGTTAAATATGACGATAATCAAAACAATGTGCGTATCGACATAGATAATCTAATCTGCAAAAAATTTCACACTATTTTTGATTGCAGCAAAATACACAAAAAAATGAACTTAGGAAAGGTTTGTGTTCATTTTTCTTACTTTGTCTTTTAAATGTGAAAAAGTAATTGTTGAAATTTATGTAAAAATTCCATAATTATTTTAAGTATAAAATCATTACATTTTGGCAATATAAATACTAACACTACCTAAGTTGAACTTTCTAGTATCCAACAATGTCTAATTCTTTTTAGTAACTTTAACAGGATTTAAAATGCCTAACTTTAAAATTACATCGACATTCCACTATTTTGAGCCACAGATATGGCAACCTTAAAAAAGATAAATAAATATGACCAAAGAGACGTGTCTTTAAAATGAATAAAATTTTATTACACTAATTTTGAAAAATTGCTATACTTGATTACTATTACAAACATGAAACTTAGCACATACCTTATTACAAAAATTGTTCGAAATTTTGTATCTCGACTTGTACATACATTTGGGCACACCTTATCCAATTCTGTCGCACTAAAGTGAACTGGTTGCTGTATATCAGATGTTGTTGAAATACAGTTACCCAGCTACGTATTTATTTATAATGTTAGAATTTAAACATTTTTTACGCCAAATTTATTAGACTTTTATTATAATTTTTTTGGGTATATTTCTCATTTAAGGGTGCTTCAAAGTTTTTTGAATAATTTCTCTGAATCATCCTGTACATGGTTGTGCAAAGCAATATTTTCTGCATGAAATTTAAAACAACTAGGCAAAAAGGCCACACAACTGTAAAGTATCTGAAAGGCTAAATTTCATTTCCTTCAAATGTTTTTCATTCTCGATATCTATCATACTTCTCCAGAAAGCGTTGTTTAAATGAGATTGTATCTTTACAAGCACCCACCTAATTATACATTATCACAGGAGGAGCAAGATTTCATTACCTTACGTGTCATTTGTACAACAATTTCTTTTGAAAAATTGAACAACTCAGTTGGCCTGCTTGTAGCCTGAATATAGAACATGTTTAGGATGATGAAATGTGTCAGGAGACAACGTGTAAGAAATATTAGACACTACAGAGAAGCTCTGTTGGAAGAGTGGGAAAATATAAGTTGCTTTTTACAATGACAAACAGTCAGTGAATACATTATGCCACCGTAGGCAAATTAAATTTTAAATGCTTCAGCGATTGACATTTCACAGATATACCCACTTCTACAAAATAAAATATTAATACCTACAAAATCATAGGGTCCCGATTTTTGTATGTAGCACGTGACGTAACAACGTGTTTCTGACTTGCTGTGAAAGACCAATTCTAAATTTCAAAACCATTTCGTAACCACTATCTACATAACATTATAATTTAACTGAATGGTAAAATTTCTTATAAATATAATATAAAATATATGCCTAAAAGGACCAAACCAATGCAATTACGCAGTACCGTTCACTCTACATTCTAAGTTGTGCTAATTCTTAAGTTACTCCACGTATTACAGATTAAATTATAAGCATAGTAGGTTTGATAATGTCCAATTGTCGTAACACACTCGAGACTGGAATAGAGTATATTACTGCATAATAAATTGATCGAAAAACCATGTTTAAATAATTTAATAATAGCGTACAATATGAAAGTTTTAGCTTATGTTATGTAATTAGAAAAATGTTGCTAAACTTTGAATATCTGATCCTGAAATTCTCATTAGTTTGGCAAGTTCAATATGCAAAAACAATTAAAAGTTTTTTTTTCATTTTTGTATCCAGTTGTATACTAAACACAATGTCCATCCAAATCTGTGACTTCTTCTACTTCAAACTTCTTCATATTTTAACAAATAATGAAATTTAGATTAAGGAACACACTTCATTATAGTTTCAATAATCAGTGTATTGCAGATTGAAAAATAGCAGCAGAAGTGTAGCGAACTTTAATTTTGACATAGAAATGTAACTCTGAATTAAAAAAATGGATTTATACACGTTCCCATCAATCGTACTAATGTTTAAAGATATTAAAAGTATTGCAGTAATTACTGTTCTCATCTATGGGTTCTGTGTCACTTATACTTCGAAGGAGGAACAAGTCTCATTACGATGTAATTTTTTGTTTTCTATGGTACATCATATCCTTCTCTGATTTAGCATTAACTTTAATTTTAGATTGTTCATTTATTTATTACTAGTAAAAGAGCTAGAAGTTTCCCAAGCTCCTACAATGTCTAATTTTCATTCCTTCTAACATATCTCAAGGAGATTTCATTAGGTTCAAGAGGAAATTTTGCACGAATAGGTACCACAAAAAAAATACGGTCCACTTCTTGGAGGTCTATCTAAACGAGGGCTGATAGTCGGTGTTCTGGTTGCGGGAAGACTAATGTATTATAAATTTTTCTTAGTTTGTTTTATTTAACTAAGCTATAATACGTTTTGTATAAGTTATAGGCTGTAGAAAAGCTCTATATTAAATGCTAAATATAATCATTTGGATTGTCTCTATTCTATGCATATATCCTAAAGCAATACAGCAATCCAAATGAATAAACAGCAGATACCCAAGGTAGATCATCGATTGCTCAGCAGATGAAATTTGTCCTCTTTAAATTCGCTCGTTGCTGAATTCTGCTTTTACCTCTATCTATTTTTGAGTTAGAGAAAACTGACGTAATCTATAGAATATCGAATATAAATATAGAGACATATTTTATCCCCTTCAGTTTAATACGTAGGTGAATGTAAACCACACGTAAACGTGGTATACTTTTTTTTAATCTTTCTAGATTACCTTGAGAATATAATCGAACAGAATGCAAGGCGGTTCTATGGGAAAAAGCGCGACAAAACGAATTACACAAAACAATTTTTAAGCATTCCCAAAGCTTTTTTGCACAAAAAGCATTAATGCTCGATTCGCTCTCAAGGATAAAACAACTTTATGTTACCTCTTTTAGTCATTTGTTCTACCTACCTCTTAACAGTAGGCTGTAGAGAAAGGAAATTACAGTAGTTCTTAAAACCCATGAAAGGATATGAAAGTGTTAAACACGTTTATATGTTTAAACTAACTTAAAATTTGCCATATGAATCTTAAAGAAATATTGTGCAAAGAAAACCGCACCCACTATTTTCTAAATAAATTTGAATTATGATTGAATTACTAATTTGTGGGTATATTTGGATATCGAAGGATGCAATTCAAAATAATTATGTTCATCTT
Organism: Monochamus saltuarius; assembly: GCA_025584915.1. Taxonomy (NCBI): domain Eukaryota; kingdom Metazoa; phylum Arthropoda; class Insecta; order Coleoptera; family Cerambycidae; genus Monochamus; species Monochamus saltuarius. The sequence goes on from CM046724.1 coordinate 55,987,245, forward strand.
TAAATTATATAATTAAAGTAAAGTACACTATCTCTTGTCATTAAACATATTTTATATCTGAAACTGTGCAGATATCAGTAATATCTATATAATTTTATAACAATTTTCGAATAAAAAGACATTGCATGTTAAGTTTACATATAATAAAATAACATAACACTCGAAGTAGTTTAAAATAAAATAATTTCTTTTGGTGCAGTTGGTTGCTGGTTCTGGAGCTACAGAAGAATCGGACGAGAAAGCCAACTCCCCAGGAGGTGTAGTTGAAGTCGACGTACAGAAAACTCATGAGGGATACTCGGGTGAAGGAATTCCCGGACCCATCACCCGTCTTTTTGTCATTGCCAATCGCGGTATTGCCAACTTAGTCCAAGATTTAATCCTGGTAAGTCAACTCATGAAATGTTTCCAAGGATATAGTTTAATGTCACATTTATTGATCATATCTGCAACTTTCTTCTCTGTCATTTATTTTTTAGAGAAGTATTAACTGTGCAGGATGTTCCAATTTCGTTGTAATTGCAGGATATCTTGGAAACTACAAGAGATAGAAGGATGCGGAGTTCGCAAAAATGGACAACTTTTTTTGAGAAACTTAAGATATCATAATAAGAAATTTCATAGACCTCTTCGTTTTTCATATATACGCGGCGAAATATAAAAATAAACTACATTTAAGGAATTGTCAGTATCTCAGGGGTGTCATCGAAATGGTGAAAACTACTTCTAACAGAGTTTTTTATGTAGACTTCAGTGGCGTACTTGTAATAATAAAACACCCTGTAAATCTTCATGCCATTTAATTGCATTATTTTGTCCTTTATAATGATATATAATAGTTGTTACTTTATACAGGGTATTACGTAAGTAATGGCATACGACACACTAGATTTTTTGCTTCAAAATATTACGATTGAAACCCACATACCTTAATAAAATGTTGATAATAAAAAAGATACAGGGTGTCACAGTTGGAATTTAAAAAATGTTTGTTTTGCAATAATTCCATTGTGTGTGACTGTACCTATTTTATAATTTGTTGATTATTTTCATTATAATCATGATTATATTTAAAATCTCCACCAGAGGGAAAAAAATTTGAACAGTTTCAAAATATTTTTCCATATTAAATAATTTTCAATAGTTTCGTAAATTACTTTGTCGATTAATTTTCTTGTTATTAATTATTCCTATATGTTCGTTTTTATTTTCATAACTTATTCAATTGAAGATATTTATAAATTACTTAATTGGCTATTATAATTATCTTGTTACAATATTTGTTTCATTATTAGTGTGAACATTATTTTTAGAATTATTAAAGTGAATTAATTCATGAATCAATGTTGTATAATTATATACAAATGCATGGCCAACTATGCATCACACAACATCAACTTTATCAATTTAATGTTTTTTGATAATTTCCAAAATATAAAGTATTATTATATATCGTTATGAAGGGAAAAATTAAAGCAATTGAATAGCATAAAAATATACAGGGTGTTGCATTAAAAAAATATGATTGGGTCATATTCTAAAAGTGGCACTCTGTTGAGAAATTAAGTACGCTACGTAAAACACTATCATAATAGCTATTTATGATATATGTGTTAAAAGTAAGATTTTATTTTGTGAGTGAAGATCGTAGCGAGTTTTTTAACTTCACGAACAAAATAAAATCACTTTTAACACGTATATCATACACTATTTTTTCTACAAAACAATCGGAATAACTTTAAACTTAATAAAAATAAGAAATCAAAAAATACCACACAGATCGCAATGTTTATGAACCAAAATTTTCGTAATTTACTTTTAACACTAATGTTAAAAGTAACTTACTTTTAACACGCGTGTCAAAAAATGACATTTTTAACATCAAAAATGACAATTAAAAAGCCCACTTTTAACAGTTTTGTAGAAAAACAATTTTTACTATTTGTATATCTAAGCTATTCTATGAGATAGAAAATTCCCTTAAAATCAGTTTTTTTTTATTTTGCCCTGTATCTTAAAAACGAACAGGTCTATCAAAGTCCTGATTCCGGTATATTAAATTTCTTGAAAAATTAGTCCAGTGTTGTATGTATGTTTCTATCTCTTGTGGTTTCCAAAAGATACCCTGGAATTATAACCTTGGGACACCCTGTACATCTATAATTGATGACTGTTAATTATAGCGTAAACCAGTTACATAAGATACCTAATAGGTAACAAATTATCATTGGATGTGTGAAATTTCTATTTATATTTAATGTGTCACTTTCGTTTACTGCATAAATATATTTTAGTTTAACTCTCTTAAATGTCTTAAAAGACGATTTCACATCTCGATCTTGATAAAATAACGATTTTTTGTGCCAAGGATAAGTTTCAACAAATGTCGTGCCGTTTCGAAATTTTTGTGAGATATTTCTAACGCGTTGCCCATCTTTTAAATGCCAATGGGTTATTTGAGTTATTACCCCAATTTCTTGGAAAAGTTATATCTGTTTCTAAATTATTAAAATTGTTTCAACATATGTGGCTCACAAAATTAAAAAGTTTAGTAAATCAATTGCTTCACTATATGAAATGGTACGCCCATGCAGAGACATAAATAATCTTGTAGAAATGTCAAACCAAAAGAGTAGTAAAACTAAAAATTAAAATTGCAGAACATTATTCTATTACATATTACATTACAACATGAATTAAATTTAACGAATTCTTCCTTCTGTACGTCCTAATTTGAGATCGTGTATACAGGGTGTCTGTAAAGTGTTTAAAAAAAATGCTACCACATATCAGGAGGCCAAAATACGATGGACTGAATCAAGTTACCTTAGCCCAAAATATTTGTTTCCTAGATACATGGTGTTGAAGTTACAATTTTATTTTAGTCTTTTCTCAATGACTTCATTATTATTAATTGAATTTTTTTTTTTTCTCATATATTTTCAGGTATTAACAATATTGTGTGAAACTAACTACTCAGTGGACAAAAGCCCCAACCTGCGTTGAATTACACCCACAATATCTACCCATATATTCCTTATTATTAGCTTTTGTAACATTTTTTACTGTTTAAGAAAGGTATTTTAAGCTAATATGTATCAAATCTCCTACAATTCCTATCATTATGATATTCATTGACAGTTAATCAGTTTGACGTTGTCGATATTTCATTTTGACATTCAATTTCAAATAATTTTAATTTATTGGTATAATCATCTTTATAGTTAGATATTTGACTCAAGTTAAAGGAGGCCACCTGATGAAGCGATCCAAAATAAAACGCAGAAATAAGTGAGATCTCAATTATTGTGGTTGAATTTCGAGTTCCCACTCCAGAGGTTAGTAAATATATTAAATTTTTTAGATAATTATTGAATAGAGTTTTGTCTGTGGATGTTCATTAGCATACCTAGATGTTTGGTATCAGAGAACATACATATGACTTCATTGATAGGAATTGTAGGAGATTTGATACATATTAGCTTAAAATACCTTTCTTAAACAATAAAAATTAATTGTATTGTTGCATAGATACATTAAACATGATAGAAGTGAGTTTTCTGGAACAAGAAGAGAAATTGAAATATGGCCTCGAATTTTAACAATTGTAGAGAGGGTCACCTAAAGTTCTTAGTACAAAATTCTACCACATGTTCCTGGGTCCAAGATGTGCTGATCTAATAGAGTATCTAGCACAGAACGTACACAAGAACGTACTTAGTAGTTCAAATTTTACTACCTAATTGAATAAATCGTGAAGGAAGACAAATACAATAGGTTTATGTATATGTTGCTGACATAAAACCTTAAAATCCCGATATCCACAAAACGATTATTCAAAACTACATTTACCAAATACACCTTTTATAACGAAAACATCAAAGAATAACAATTATTGATTAAAAAATCAGTACACCAGGGCACAGAAGTACTGTAGCTGGCGCTCTTTATAATTGACAGCAAATTCGAGGCCATATTTCAATTTCACATGCCAGCAAACTCCCGTCTTCCAAGTTTTATGTATTCACTACAATTTGTAATGAAGTTATTGAGGAAAAACTAAAATAAAATTAACTTCAATTTCCCGTCTCTCGGAAACTGAAATTTTGGACTAAGGTAATAACTTGTTTAGATTATCATATATATTTTAGCCCCCGGATTATGTAGTAGCACTCTTTCTCAACGTTTTACAGACACCCTGTATAGATACATGAGACTTATTATGTCTAAATATGTACAGTGCCTTCATAAATGATTACAAGCCACGTAATCAGGGTCGAGATTCTCAAATCAATCGCAGAGCAATTCATATGCGAATATCCTTTTCCTCACTATGGCAATTAAGAGAGACAAGAAGTTTATTTGCATACAAATTTTTCTTCGAGGATAACAGTTCTAGTCACATGGCTTGTAATCATTTAAGGCACTGTATGTATGGTGTTTGTAGTAATGCCAATGCTTTTCTTTTTTTCAGCGTTTGGCTGCCACCAGTGAGAAACTCGTCAACTTCAAGGCCCGTCTGATCACATCACTTATCTAAGAAAAAGGCCATCATTAATTTAACATAAATTTTCCCATGCATCATCCGATAATACATCTTTGCCAAAAATAGACAGCATGGAACCTCCTATCGAAAATTTATTTATCACTTTTTTTTGTTAATTTTTTTATTTAAATTTGTATATAGCTGTATTAACTAACTTTCTATTTTCACTATTTTTAACAATTATTTTCTTGGTTTCCTACCTTTTTGTTTGTTCACTGATTTTAGGCAATGATCAAACGAAAGAAACGCTGGGAACAAACGTTGTAATGTGCCATAGGTAATTTTTTTTTGTTTTTGTTCAAATAACCAAAATGGCTATGTATTATGAAGTTTGTTCCTTTAATTATTTATCTTTGTACTATCTTCTAATTCTATCTTAGCTTCTTTCTTATTACGTTTTAGTCTACCATAGTATTTCAATGTTTGTTTGTTCATAAATTCATCCAAATGTAAATAACCTGAACAATTGCTCACTTTTGATTTGTTTTGTAAATAAGAAATATTTTTCTCCAAAATGTAGATAAATTTTTCTAAGCTATTTTGTTTGTAAGTAGTGTAAATAATTTTTTAAAAGAACACGACAGGTTAAATTTTTGTGTTATTTTTATAGATATTAATTTTAGGTATGTGTAACTTTTAAGATAAAATAAAAATGTCAAATACTATTCGCGTATGTGTTACTTTTTATTCATTAATTTCACCAACCTCTGGGTTTATTAAGCCCAACAAAATGATAGAATTTACAAAACATTATACTACCTATATTATTTATTATTAAATAATAGTAGCTGGATATCAACTGAGGCAGGTAATATAATTAGATAATGTACCTAACAATGCATTTCAAAATGATTATTATTTATACAAAGTCTTTTTCATATTTTCATATTCACATCCCTTTGCAAAAGGCGTTTTCCAGTTATAATGATCTCTATTTTGTCGACTCAAAATGATAGTACCAGTATCTCTGGTTATACACGTTTTGTGATGGTAGTGACGAATCGCAGTAGGTCTTTTGTTACTGTACTGTCACGTACTGTGAAACACGAGTTTTGTCATTCGTTAAAGGTGGCGTTGCTTTACTAAATTAAATTTGAAATTTTGTTTTGCGGTACAGAAAGTATGGTGGTGAATGTGGTGATTTTGTTGAATTGTTTTGACAGGGTAATCTATGGTTTTGACTGATTTTGAAGAACCAGAAGATATGTAAAGAATCAGCTGATGGGTAAGCTCAAACGTATATTTATTATAGTTACATAGGTATGTACCTATAGCCTTGCCGGTTTTTTGTGCAACCCGTTTGGAAGTATTCGAGTTTTTTACGGCAAAAAAACGTTGGGCACGTAGTTTACATTTATTTGATAATAAGTAACTTTACCTATGTGAAAACAACAGCTAAACCTGGCGGCTAAAATTTTCGAATATATCCGGATGATTAAGCCAATTTAAGTAGTAGATGATAATAAATTATTAATAATATTTTGCAAACAGAGTTCACTATGACAAGAATACCAAATTTTAATTAAAAATTGCCCGTGTCCTGGCCAATGTTACGATATACCTAAATAAAATCAGTCCAGCCGTTTTAAGGGATGAAGCGAGGAGAATATATAAAGCAATTTGCTTTACAAAACCTTCACAGAGGGTATATATAGCACTATCACTGATTAAAATAATTGTATCTTCGAAAACGATTGACTGTAATACTTACCTCCAAGAAATGCATGGGGACAGCAGCTACAGAGTAAACTAATTATGTTCTCGAAAACGGTTCCCCGTGACTGAATTTTCACAAAAAAATTAACAAAATTGTCCTCAATTTAATTATAGCTACCTTCCTATTTGTGCAAACCACCATTGAGGTAACGGGGTAGCAGCCGCAGACAAATAATAATTTTTTTAAAAATTAAGTATTCACTGTGATTGACACCTTCAGATTTTCACGGAAGAACTAGTAAATTTTTTCTCAATCTAACCATACAGGGTGTCCATTAAAGAATGGTTCAAACTTCAGGCACAGCTTAAATTTAAGCTGTGCTTCAGGGCTGTATTTTTTGGGCCAAAATATAGCGATTTAATCGAACTTATTACCTCGGTCCAAAAGTTCATGGTTGCTAACTTACAGGGTGGCAAAATGAAAAATTAAATTTTGTTTTTTACTAATATTTCACACAGTTTTCAAGATATTTGCTTCAATATTGATATTGGGGGGGTTTCCTGCTTGAGATGACAAAAATTATTTTGCCCGAAATTATGTTCTATCTGCTAGGAGGTGCTGTGTGCAGTCTTTCATATGTAATCGACCCAAACTTTTTTGTAAATCCAAGTGTAAATTTGGGACTTGTTGTGGTAATCCTAGAAGTATAATATCATACCTCATTCATTACTCTAAAGTCAACCATTTACTAGAGAATCGCATTTTCAGTAAAAAGTCAGGTAGGACCTAACTATTATTACGGTAAGTTTAAATATTATTAAAATATGTGGATTTTACAAAACGGCGCTTCTCCCTATTTTAGTACGGAAGTGACAAAATTTCTTAGAAATATACATTTCCCCATATGTAGATAGGAAGAGGCAGTACATCCATGGCTTGCTCGTAGTCCAGATTTAAATGCAAACGACTTTTACTTATAAATAAAGATCTAATTTATTCGCCTGGTCCAATTAATATGAATCCAGTTAAGAGGATCTCGTTCAAAGAATTACTGAAGCTTCAAATGTAATCAGAAATAACAATCTTTTTGCAGTGAGGAATTTTTTTTAAAAAGATGTAGGAAATATATTGAGGTACATGGTAGGCATTTCGAGCATCTGCTTAAAAATTTAATTTATGACTATGACTAATCTTAATCTTAAAACCTTTTTCATAACCTATCTTAACAATTATTATACGAGACATGCAACTCTAACTGAAAATGCGATTTTCTCGTAAACGGTTAACTTTAGAGTAATGAATGAGGTATGCTTTTTTTAATAATAATAGTTCTAGAATTACCACAACAAGCCCGACATTTGCACATTTCAATCCACAAAGAAGTTTGGGACCATTATTAGCACATGAAAGATTGCACAAAGTGCCCCCTAGAAGATAGAACATAATTTTGGCAAAAATAATTTTAGTCTTCTCAAAAAATTCCCATGCCAATTTTGATGCAAATATCTCAAAATATTTTGAAATATTAATAAATAACAAAATTTAATTTTTAACTTTGTCACCCTATAAGTCAACAACCTTGAATATTTGGACTGAAGTAAGATGGGTTAAATCGCTATATTTTGGCCTGAAGAAAACCCCCCTGAAATTTGAACCATTCTTTACTGGACACCCTGTATACATATGAAACCACGGAGCACCTCACGCGTTCGAATTCCTGCGTGTTCGAAGTCCTACGTGACCGAAATCCTACCAGCCCGAATACCTGCCTGTTCGAATAGAGATGTGCGCGCTTCCGGCCGACTGGCGGAGAGAGAAGACCACGATGCAATTCGCCTGGATGATTCGTTCCCGCGGTAAGAAGATAACACAACGGTTTTCACAGTGATGTATCACTTTCCACAGTTGTAGAGACACTATTAATTGATTACCATAATGCAGCCTTTTGTTAAAATGTTTCCACACGTTTAATTATTATTATATGTACTTACTTGTGACTTTATTTCATGTGTAAAATAGGTACTATCTACGTATTTACTGGGTATGCATGCAGTAGGTAGTCAGCTATAAAAGTACTGTATTTTGTATGTTTCAACTGTAAAATACATGTAGATATAATTCGATTGAAGAATTGATATACCCATTTATACACAAGTTATTTCACCAGTTGTAGGGACAATATTGTAATATTGCTATTATATTACAATAGTTATTCGCTACTTATTTATATAGATGTGAGTATTTTTATTATAGGGGTCTGAAAAATGAGGCTGGTGATAATTATCTATGTATTAATGATTATCGTTGTTAGGCGCATTCTAATTCTAAGGTCATATGTATTTTATGGTGAATATATATTTTTTTTATTTAGGTAAAGTTTACGTTTTATTAACCATTCATAATATTGGAGACTAGTGAGATTTATAACATTATGTAATTAACTTTAGCCATAAGTTTAGTAAATGTATTTAAAAACAATTGTTAATTCATAATTAGTGGAAAGTAAGAAAGGCATGACAATATTAACATTGGTTTAACAACATAATTCTAATGAAGATGATTTCGAACATATAAAACTTTGAGCCTATGTTTGATAAATGTTTTCAATAAATACTTAAATGCAAATATTTAAATATAACTAATACTAAAACTTTTTTAAAGTTGTACATTTGTTTATAAAAATGTTTTGTAGTGTTAATTTGCAAAACGATTTACGATATGTACGAGGAGTTGTACAGGGTGGCCCAACGAAAACGTAACAGAGCCCATAGCGGCTAAGACAATTTTTTTTGGGAAAAACGCCCAAAACCCGTCGATTTTGTTTGCGAGGGGAACATCTTGCACGAATTATATGAATCTAACTGCTACCCCCTGAGCGGGGTAAACATCCCCTTCAAATTTTTAAATGGAAAGGATGGTCAAGTTGCATATCGTTCGAAAGCTCTTTTAATTCTCTACAGAGACATATGTCACTTCTGAAAATCAGCCTATTTTTGAAGAAAAATACAGGGTTTTCAAAGCAAAATTTTATTACAGTACATTTCAGGAGTGACTAGACGACATTCATTAATGATACGTTGACGTAGATCTAGTGCGTAGTAGTCCAATAGGCTTAAATCTGGGGATCTAGGAGGCCATTCAATGGCACCTCTCCTACCTATCCAACGATTCGGAAATGTATGGTTTAAGAATTCGTACACATGGTGGGCATAGTGGGGGGAAACCCCGTCTTGCTGAAACATCAGTTCATCTTCGAGGTAATCATTATTGTTTTCCACAATTACCGTTAAGGCTGGATCAATGGCTTCTTGCAATTCCAAATACATATCATCTGTCAAATTACCATTTATAAAAAAAGGACCAACAAGGGAATCACCAAAGATACTACCTCAAATATTAAAATTTTCTGGGCGTTGAGTATATTGTTCGTGGAGTATCCTTGGATTGGAGTCTTCACTTCACAAGTATTTCTTTCGCACTTGGGCAGGCGCATTCCCGTGGACTTGGTAGTACCATAAATTATAAAATTTAAAGTAATGATTGAACATAACCATTTCAAAAAAATATTTCTTTTATCAGATATGATTACAGTAATTTTTTTTTTTAGGATTTGGCGATGATTTTAAAATTTTAGATAAAAGGTTCATTTATTAAAGCATATAGAAGCTCATTATAATAATTGTCTACCATGAAATAAAAAATAATTTCTTTATTTCTACACGATTAAAAGATATGAAAAGGATGTGATAAAGAGGTAGGGAACTTAATGAGCGAAGATAAAAAGTATTAATTAAAATAGTCACATTTATTGAATACAATATTATAAATTTTTCAAATACTTTACTTATGCTGCAAAATTTGCAGCTTTTGTACTTTCTGGTTCTTTGGTAATGTGCCTTAAGGTCGCCGTATTTCTCGGCGTCGGCGTAAAATGTTTGTGGTGTTTTTTAGGTCTGAAATTAATCTCGAAAAATAAAACACGTAGAGCAAAAGTAATATCAAAAATAAAATTATTGATGTTTTGTCTGTACACTTTTACTATTTAAACTCTCCAATAATATACAAATAAATTGTTGTAAATAATACAACAACTTTTAAAATGCATTTGTATGAGACACATTATTTCGCTATTCTAACCCCACATTTTAACAATTATTTTCACATACTTATATAAACAAAAGTGAAGAATCTTATATATGTAAGTTTATGTTATAACAATGTTTACATCTATAGTTGAATTAAAAAAACACGTATTTTGGAAGATTTCAGTACCTAAAAATTTGTTGGATAGATCGCTTTCTGACGTTATATATTGATTTTACTTCGGTACCTTTGAATATTCGCAGGTGGCATGAGATAACATTCTTGTTATTTATTAGACTCTATGTTATTCAGTTCTTAAATGTCTAAAATTACTTGTACTTTTAGAAAACACTATTTCAAGAATACGGCACCTTTAACATTTGACGATATTTGTTTACATTCTTTATACAGCAAAATTCTAATTAACAAGTCTAATATATATTCCCTATGACAGCAACAGTTCTTTGGACACATATACCATTCACTTAATTTGTTTTCTACATTTTTAATTTTTATGTTTAAAAAACCATAAATATTTCTTCAAGAAGAATTTTTTTTAATAGATTTAGTGAACTGAGATGCATATCTTAGTAAATATTTTTGTAGTTCACTAGGTTTCTTCAAGGCACATGGGTTGTTAATATTATAATTTTTATAAAATAATAAAATAACTGCATTTTCGACCAACCCACTATAACTAAGAAAACCAGTTTGTTTTTACTATTTTCAATTTCGATCGATAACTATACTCTAGCGAATTCGATACACGGTAATAAACATGTCTCTTTTCTGCATAAAGAACAGTCAGTTAATGTTAGAAAGAGAAAAGAAATACGGTATATACGTAGCATAAAATATAATGCAAAACAGTAATATAGTAAATGCGTAAGAATTTCATGAATGACTACACTTCACTGAAACTGCCCTCTGGATTTCACTAAGACGAACTAATCGTCGTTGTTTAACTAGGTGAAACTATATAAACAATGATTGTAAGCAGTACGAGTTGGCAACAGTAACTAATCAATCGCCGTTATTTTATTGGCGAACGGTGGCCTTGTATGGATTAGGATCGAGCGGTATTATCGATTATTATAACTAATCAATGTGTATGTAACTAATAGATCTAACTATTCAAATGTATTTACCAAGGAGCACTCACTGTTAAAAATTTTGTGATAAAATAAAACTCCTAAAGCGGGAATCTCTTGCTCCTCGTCTAAAACAGAAAACTGCATGAAATATTTTTTTTTACCAACTTCCGAAAATAGTTAAGCGATGAGACATGATTCTAAGTGTAAACATAGTAAAATAAAGCCTTGAAAGCGCCATTCATTTGCTCCCCGCCTGATACACAAAAACTACCCCTACACGAAATATTTTAAATAAAAAAAATTATTATTAACAGAAGGCTAGGAGATAAAAATGGACATTACTGGGATACGAAACAAATTGGAATACAAAGAAAAATAATTAAGACGCAGTAAAATAAAAATCTATTAAAATAATGCATACAATATGTAATAACTTTATAAAAATATACTTTAATGATTGAACTTTAGTCACTTTATTTTCAATTTTCCAACAAATTCGTATTGTTCTGCTTATACATATTTATGTTATACAATATTTACCTTAAATAATAGAATATTCAAATTTTCCAAAATAAAATCAAATAAGCATGGCGGCCCTTTATTGCCGCCTACCTTCAAAATACGTGATTACCGTCATTAAAGCACTGGCAGGAGTATATTTTTGCTTTCAGATTTAACTCACATCACGTGTCCACGCATATTTTTATTAATACCCACAAATAATTCTATTTTTTTTTTTAATATAAGGGTGCCACCTCTTTATGACTGCGCTACCTTCAAAATACATGTTCTCCGTTGCTAGAGGATGTTGACAGAAGTATATTTTTACTTTCGGGTTTAACTCGCATTGTGTTCTTTTGTGTCCAGGAATATTTCTATTTTTTTCAAATATAAGGGTGGCAGCCCTTTATAACTGCCCTACCTTCAAAATACGTGATTACCATCGTTAGAGCATGTTGGCAGGAGTATAGTTTTTACCTTCAGATGTTTCTTACTTATGTGGTTTAGTGTTCATAAAAAGAACTATTTTTTCATATATAAGGGTGGCATCCCTTTAGTACTGGTATAATATGAAAATACACATATATTGCCGTTAGTGCATGCTACTACAAATATTTCTATATTTTTACACTTAACTCGCATTGCTTCTTTTGACTGATAAAAAATTTGAAATATTCATCAAAATTGAAATTTGTAAACACTCTGTAGAAAAGTTTATTTAAATATTTTTATTAACAGCCTCTGCTTTTAATAGTTATTTTCATAGAAATTGTGATAGATGTATTTAACACATGAAATAAAGTCACAAGTAAGTACATATAATAATAATTAAACGTGTGGAAACATTTTAACAAAAGGCTGCATTATGGTAATCAATTAATAATGTCTCTACAACTGTGGAAAGTGATACATCACTGTGAAAACCGTTGTGTTATCTTCTTACCGCGGGAACGAATCATCCAGGCGAATTGCATCGTGGTCTTCTCTCTCCGCCAGTCGGCCGGGAGCGCGCACATCTCTTTTCGAACAGGCAGGTATTCGGGCTGGTAGGATTTCGGTCACGTAGGAATTCGAACACGCAGGAATTCGAACGCGTGAGATGCACCCAGAAACCACCTTACATGCCTGTCATTGGCATTCAATTTTAAAGAAAATGTGATGTAGGTATATGTATAGTACAACATAGTCTATTTTACCAAGAGTCCCTAAGTATTTATTATAAAAAGCATAAAATTACTTATTTGTTTTTTAATAAAAAAAACCGCTAACAAAATCGTTTTTTGAGGTAAAAGACTTATACTAGTATTCATAGTCCATCTCCAGTGGCCGAAGAGCAGTCTCCTCCCCAAAATTATATGAATTTTGTTATGAATTGTCATAATTTCGGGAAGGAGATTTATGATACGACTGTTACTTACAGTACACTGTATTTATAGTCAGTTCGAAAGTATGTGAATTTCATAATAAAATTCATATAGTTTCAGAAGGGAGACTGCTCTTCGGCGACCGGAGACGGACTATGAATACCACTGTTAGTATTTGAAAGCAAATAATTCTATACCAAAAATCATCACATTAATTCCAGTAGTGGAAATATATAGAGGGGTGTGACTATGAATCTTTTTGTAAAAAAAGTATACCTAGTCGAATTAAAATTTTGCAAATGTTTTTGAAAAATGTGAAGCATTTAATTTTACCCAGAGAAGGCCATCTTGTCGAAGTCATCTTCTTCAATGTGGGGTTTACAAAATAATGTTTAGACGTCTAATCAAATTTTTAAACATGTGTTATAAAGTCGCGGCAAGAATTCAGACGACTGACATTATGCAATTGTTTTTATTATCAACATAATTTTTGACATTTGGTCGCGTTAAAAACAATATATTTTTGCAAATTAGTACAATATTACAATATATCATGCAAACATTTAGTGTAGTATATAGTTTTATTATTCTGTAGCAGTTTTTTAAATGTTTTGAAGAAAAGGTAATGAATTATTTATTTCTTCGTATGATGTAAGTCATCTGAATTCTTGCCACAACTGTATCTAAATGAAATAGTTCAAAAACTGAGTCAAAATAATTTTTAATTAATTAACTGGAAATAAATATAAAAATAAATAACAAAAATCATATTAATTCAAAGTAAATTCTACTGGAGCTAATATGTGATGATTTTTGATTTCAGATTATTTAGTCTCAAATACTAAGTTCTTTGCCACAATGTGATGATTTTTTTTTGATATCGATTTTTTTGTTAATAGGTAACTAAATAAAGTAAATCAAAAAATAAATTCAATGACCTGTACCTATCTCAGAAACGAAGCATTTTGGGAACCATATTTATAGCAACATTTAGTCTCAAAATGAGGTCCCCTAAAGACTTGAAGTCCTGCTTTTTAAAAGTGAGACAGTCTATAGGTATACTGAAAAGAAAAGGACCTGTCAAACATTGCTTTAAGCTGCAAATAAGGTATAGTAACCATTTTGCTTCTTTAGGTAGATCATAAATAAAAATTTGACAAATTTGCGGGCCAAGTATAGAGCCTTGCGGAACTCCTCTTGAACAGCTGACATATTTTTTAATGTTACATACATTTTTCTATTTGTAGGCTTGATAGTCACGCCAAAACATTGTTGTTAAAACCCACTGCTGACAACTTTTCTGACATAAAATTAAGATTTACAGATCAAAAAAATAATGCGTACAATATATTTACCTTTATCGTGATGTTTATAATATACTGTGTAAAATCGTAACAAGCAATTTCGGTTGATTTATATGGGCAAAAACCATTATGACATTTGGATAATATATTATATTTGTGTAAATATGAATACGCATGTGCTTCTATTATTTTCTGTTAATGAAACATCACTTTTATAATATAGGGGTGACAACACCATGTGTTGACTTTTTATATTATTCAACTGAAGCTGCCTTAATGAGTGTGCACCTATTTTCTGTTAGTCTTTTTAATGTGCAAAAAATTAAGATAACCGATTGGAGTTCCTTCCATATAAAATTTTTTGATATGAGCCCCCACTCATGGAGTTACAACCCCACCCCCACAGGGAGTGATAAATTTATTTAATTTCTTCCAAACACTTTGAATTTAAGAAATTAAATCTGGCAAGGTATTTAGGCTAATGAAACTTCTTCTGGTATTTTTCATTCACCTTGTCCTGTCATAAGGCATTAAAATAAAGTACCCCCTGTATATTATTTATTAGATTTTTTTTTGGAGTTAACTTTTTCGACTGAATAGTTTCCTTTTCAATATTTAATTTACACATCGATATTTAGTAGGTTTCCATCATTTTGCCATCGACGACAGTTCATGGTTCCTTGATATAACACATAAATAAAACAAAGTTATGTAATTTATGTTTATTCCATATCAAAAGCTACAATAATATAAATACAATATCTAAATAACTTTGGTAATATAATATACAAAATAAAATATTAACTTACAAACTAAAAAATATTTTCTTGCACAAAATAATAGTACAAAGTTTTTAACAATAATGTAATAAATATGACATACTAGTACTAGATATCGTCATAAGAAAAAATGAATGCACATTTCGACAGAGTGCTACACACAGAGAAAGTTAAAATGCACTTTTATAAATACAAAATAGGAAGTGGGACAGTTCTATTTTAAAGTTACATTACAAATGTCCTCAAAATATTATTTATCTAGGTGATGCAGAAGCAACTAAGTAAAAGTTGCTATCTACTGAATCGGATTTATGATCAATCGCTGTGTGCTCCTAGAACTACTCTGCCAAGTACTTAATAACAACACTCAGTCTCTGTTTTTAAGTACCAATATTGATATAGCTTTCAAAATATACAAGATGAACATTTATACAAAACCCTTCGCTAAAAAGCTTAGGTTACACACATTGTATTACACATAAGCTGTACACTTATTATAACAGAGCTTCATTTAACAAACATTAGAAGAGGACTATCGATCTATAAATTTCTGATGTTTCTGTTAAGTATTTAACATATCCTCCAAAGTTTGTGTTTGTTAAATTTAACATAGAAACATGTTTAAGCAAAATTTAGCGAAATCACATTCTGTATGAAACACGTCTAACATATTTTTAACTGATTAAGTATTCCTAATGACTATATTAAGTATACAAGGAATGTTCAGCAACATAGATATATTCCTAAAAATATTGAAGATGAAAAATTATAATTTTTATCTAAGTAGTCATATCGCTAAAATTTACTCTTCAAAATAATATATTAATTTTTTTAAATAGATGATTTAATTTTAAGGCTAATAATACTATTTCAAATGTTAGCAACTAACATTTATTTGGCACTGCTGCTGGAAGTACTTGCGATGTAATTCATTGCATTTTAAATAAAATATATTTTTTTAACATTTATAATGCAAACGATTATTATTTTAACACATGTTAAAAAAAATATGCAAAGGCTGATGAGATAGATAGGAGAAATTTAATTATACTTACGTAAAAATGTATTTACAAAATAATAAATGCCATTTAGCAGCTTTCGTTACAAAAAAAATGTCATGAGAAACACTAGGTTCATAAACCTACATCCAAAAATGAATAATAAAAATAATACTAAACTGCAGAATGTTTTCCTATTATTTCTCCAGATTTGGAATAAACGTGTTTGCCATCAAACTCTAGAGACATTTGCTTTTCTTCTACTTTCAGGGGTTCTTGTTCTTCCCTAAGAAAAAAAATATAAATTAGCAACATGACACTGAAATTAAGTAACATGCTGCATGCGTTTCTAATACAATACAGGTTTTGATATCCAGTTTGAATTGTGAAATTCCGAGTACTATTCATTTAATTTATAACATAAGAAAATAATTAACTTTTCATTATGACAAATATTTTCATTTTAGTGTAAATGACAAACTTTTCAGTATGTATTTTTAAAATAGTAAAAGTCAAATGGAAATACATGTACGTATCTCATTTGTAAAATACCACTATAAAATTGAACTATTATGAAATGAAGATCTAATACATTAAAATAATTAAGATACAGATATTTGCCTTAAATATATATTTGACAGAGCAGTGAAACGTTTCTTATTCATATTAAAAATAAACAGCAGTTACGTTGGATTTGTCAGAAATGTCAGGTTAAAACAAATACATTGTGAATGGTTACGAATGGTTACCCAGTCTGCACCCTCTTCTTAGGAATTCGTACGAATTTCAGTTATTAGTGTGACATCGTCCAAAGATTGAATATCTTTAAGCTACACTAGTAAAATACATAATTAAGTGCATATGAAAATCATGACATTTTGTCATAATTTTTAATTGAGTATAAGAAAAGGTCAGAAAATTCTGTTTAATTTATTATACAGAGTGTCCGGAAATGATGCGTCAATACAGGTCCTGCTACTTCAATACATAAATTAATTCTTCTTAGGAAGTTCCAACGAACCCTAGTAAATATATCATTCTCTAATTCTGAAAATAAATTCGAGTAAGCGGCTATTCATTTCACACATGTGAATGTTGAAAGTCGTTTTCCTTAATAACCGTTAATTTTATAACAAGAAAACCTTCTTCAAATATTTTTTGACAATTTTTAATTACGTTCTATCCTTTATAAAAATGTTCTAAGTCGTTATTTGAAGACTTTGGGCAGTTTAGGGCCTTTGGTTGAGGATATTGACAGAAAATTTCCAGATACCCTGTATATGAAAATAATCCTCCGCAGATAAAAAATCCTTGTATTAAGTATTTGTATTAAAGAGAATATTATACAGAGTATTTCTCAATAAAAGTATTCATTCAAAAGGATAAATGGAGCACGAAAAATATAAATAATTTTTCCCACATCACCGTTGAGTGAGAAATTATAGATAGAGGCGCAACTTTATGGCAAAATGCGTATACACATTTGGGCCCGAGATAATATTAGGTAATAGCAGCTCTTTGGTTCTAAGATTCATCAATTTATCGACAACTTATTGTTCAAGGAGGTTTTCTTTGCTTGTTAAACCATTGAATCACACAGAACACTCAAAATTGACTGTCGTTAACAACAGTTCTCGATAGAATGCGGGTGTTAAACTTGTAGATCCTATACGCATTTCGCCATTAAGGTTGCGCCTCTATCTATAATTTCTCACTCAACAACATTACCCAAGATCTACAGTGTCTAAAAAATTGAATCATAAAGCAAAATATAGGCCAACTCTGCATCATCCTACTTATTCCACTCTTTACAATGAGCTCTAGTTCATTAGACATAACACCTTTAAAAACACGTAATAGTGTAACTAGCATTTTAAAGGAGATCATCATAAAAACAGTATTGGTGTTCATTGTTAAGATTATATTTTGTTTACTATTGACCATAAACACATTTCTTTAGTCTTAGCGCATTCTGACGTAATATTATGTTATACGTACGTAAAAAGTTTATTAAATTTACGGTAGTTCTTGAAAATATACAGTGTCTATTTATTTTTGGTAATTTTGTCTTCCTTGAATCCTGTTCAAGTAGCACACCTATGGAATTTTGTCCCCTGCAACCCTCACCTCCAGTACACATGTAAGTGCTGTAAATGAATCACTCTATTTTCGAACTGTAGTATAGAATATTACAAAGAAATCAGTTCCAATACTTTGGGATATGAAAAAGCAATAATGTCAAAAAGTATAAAATCTGGCGTAACTCAAATTAGCAAAATTTGTCAGAACCGCTAGTTTATGTTTTTAAGGACAATATGGCATGGAACCACGTCCGTGCCATTATATTCCGTCAACTGTAGATTGATTTATGTTGTTATATTTAAAAATGCCTTATCCAGATCAAGAATTAGATAGGCATTATAAAACTAGACTGGGAGGTAATTTTCACCACTATGAGAAACATAATATCAAGCAATTTTTGTAAAATTACCTAATATTGATTTGTGGTTGCGCTTGCTATCACTTTTTAATTAATTTCAGTTTCGGTTGTATTTCAACACTTTACAATCGAGAGCCCTTATAGTTTCTTAATGAACATTGTTTATTTTCACATCCTCTATTATCCCTTTGAAGCAATGCAGATATTCAGAAACACCCTACATTTCTAGGAGCAGTCAATTTATAATTATTTACGGTTCTTTTGAATTTGTACGAATTGTCGATAAAACCACAGAATAGTTTGATGTACATAAGTTTTGAAACGAACTAACATTTAATGTGTATACATGCATACATGCAGACATTATTCATACCAAATACTCAGGGATGATTTTTGTATATATGCATGCTGAGAGTACACAAAAAATTCTTACGTTGTGGGAACCAATTTTATAGGCTGGGGCAAGTTGAGACTGCTTGGATGGGCAGGGGCAGCTTTGTAACTGCAATAAGGCAGCGGAAAACGCCAACTGTATAAACTAAAATATGC
Source organism: Monochamus saltuarius (assembly GCA_025584915.1). Taxonomy (NCBI): domain Eukaryota; kingdom Metazoa; phylum Arthropoda; class Insecta; order Coleoptera; family Cerambycidae; genus Monochamus; species Monochamus saltuarius. The sequence goes on from CM046724.1 coordinate 56,006,560, forward strand.
ATGGAAATATGTGCGTATGTATTGGAGAACTAAATTTTGATAATCGTGGAAGCGTCACATAAGCTGTCAGTCATGAAAGAATGTGCAGAACTGTGTTAGTGCTTGATAATGTTTTAGGTATATTATTAGTCTTCAGGGTAAACAATAAAATTTTGTATACAAAAAAATCCTTTGTTCTTGTTATATGAAAAATTGCTCTACAGCTAAACTGATCTCAAAAACTAGGTACATTTAACAAAACAAGCATAAATTAATTTGAAATTTTTTGTTGAGAGTAAATAATACTACTGGTTAATCTAATCATCGTCAGCTAAATCGCAGCAGCCGTGCATTTTCTAGTCCGTTCCTTTGCCCGTTTGCAGTGACTCAACACGCATGACAGCACTCTACAGCACAAATGACATAGTCGTGAATTGTTTCATAGAAATTATGACAAATGTCAAATATCTGTTAAGGTGTACATTTCTGTTTACGTCTCATTTTTAAATTTATAAAATGATACAGCCTAAAATAATAAGTATATTGTGTTTTTATGATAAAAATGCAGGAATAGGAGTCCATTATTAATACGTATGTACCCAGTTTTATGAAAAATGTAAAATATTTAGACACGAAAGGTTTGTCTGAAGTATTGGAACGGTATCAGTGCTGCGTATTTTAATGTTTTAAAATAGTAAATAAAAAATATGTACACTTTTGCAAAACCAAATTAAATAAGTAGGTTTGATTTAAAGATAAGCAATTATAGTGTCAATACCAAATGTCAAATTCTGATATTTGTGGCATGATGTGTATGTTTCCAAATTTTAACGTTGGTGTTGCCACAGTACACATTAGAGAATTCTATATTGAAATTCAGGTCATTTGACAGACAAGTAATACAAAGGTGGCACGATTTAACAGAAGATGCTCTAATTATTAAGTAATGAGTTAATACATTTTATTATTACCCCCAACTGTAATATTTGTTCTCATTTTGTCAATATTGATTGTATAAAGGTAATACTTATATAATACATTAAACTAAGATGTGAGACTTAAAAGATTCCACAAATTAGCCAATAGAACATCGAAAAATATGATGATGTTCCCCTGTCGTGTGGGTATCTTTTGTTTTGGAGATGTCAAATCTCATATGATTTTTTGAAATTCTAGCCAAATTTTAATAAAAAATCATCAAAAACTTGTTTCATAAATATATTTGACACAAAGAAGTTTTTGCTAGATAGATTAATGTTAGTTTCCAAGTATCTTTTAGAGATTGCCAGCTAAGATCTTTTCCAGCGACATTTTATAAATTTTGAGGTTAGGTTTATTAGTAGACCTTCTATCGAGAAGGTGTTGTCAATGAAGAATATAGAAACTACCCACTTATACTGACAAATGATGAAATTTTTTGAGAATGGATTTTTTAACACATTAAATTTATAGTTTTATTATAATTTGTTTGTTTCATATTGTAGCCACAATCAGAAAAACCTAATCAAATACTTCAAAATGAATAAACAAATTTTCCTTAGCCAATCACATTTTACTGAAGCTAATGTGTAATTTATTACTATTATTTATAAAAAGATAATTAGATGTGGAAGTCAAAATTACCTGATATTTAGGTAATTATTTGTCAGGTGGCAATTCTCCATATATGAGCAAGCGATAATACAGATTATGTATAGAATCTTTAGTGATATCTTTATTTCGATTTCAATATAATATAATACATCTGTTTACTGAGATAGGTTACCTTAATACACAACTTAATGTAATACACATGTATCTAATTTAGTCTATAAATAATAATAATAATATCTCTACCCCTCATTCTAATCACGATTAGCCCAGAAGTCGAAGACTTGTGCGGGAGAGGGGGCGGCATATTATTATTAAGCAGGCCGCATTTGCACCCAGGAATGACTTACGTTGGTAGGCCCTAACCACCATTCAGTGCCGAAATGAGGGAAACCTGGAAAACCTCATTAATTAGGGGGGTAGTCAAATTCAACCGGTATCAATCTCTCATATTGACCCAAGCCAACATTCTTCCACCCTACCATACCCGCAAAGAGGGTGCCAATCTCTCCACGAATATAGCTTATAGGTATACGGTCTACCGGCTGTGGGGGTCGAACCCACAGCAATTTAGTCACCTCGATTCAAGTACTAACGCCTTAAACCGCGCGACTACTGACCGATAAATAAATATAAAACTACATGTAACTGCTAATATAGAATTTTATCAATATGAATGAACTTTCATAATTAGTTTTAAGAATTACAGATTTTATTATTTCTTGTAGCATAATGAACTTTGTCACTAAAGATAACTTTACGCTATGGATACATATTGATGCAATATATGTTAATTTACATAGCTGTATGGTGCAGATATAAATAATGTATAGGTATAATGCCCAACATTTAGTTACATTGTAGTAAAGTGTCTCTAACGCCTATGTACTGTTCTAAAACAAATACTAGATTAATAGAAAATTAAGTTGAAATTTTTAATATTTATATTTTATAGGTTTATTATAGAAAAATTATAAATAATAATTAATTTTTGAACAAATATAAATCCTCTCTCATTGCTACATATATACAGTATTAAAATTTATAGCACAGTGCTAATTTTCTATATTATTGACCAGATAACCTGTATCGCCATATAATGCAGAAATCTTAACCTCAAAAACGTTTTATAGAGCATTCTAGAACACGTGGTAAAAAGATGGCCGACACAGGGCATATAAAGTAATACGTCAGACATCAGACGTGTAAGATATGTCAATTTACTACATAACAGGATGCTGCATTTTATGTTCTTATTAAGCATTAATTCAACAAAAACCAGTTCTCAACTTTTACACAATCCCATGAATACAATATAGACAAACCAAATAGGTTATTGTGTGCCCTATCGACACCAGTTTTAAATGTATTTGACAGCATCTTGGAATACTCTATTCTAAAATGTCCCTGGGAAAGATCATATCTAATAACCTCGACAAGATAGTTGGAAACAATACTTAGCCTCCTCAATAACTTGTACGTACCTTTATGTGAAATATATATATATTTTTTTAAATCATATAACCAAAATTTGTTTTTAAAGAAATCATATTTGACACCCTTTCATAAGAAAAAATCTTTCTATCTGATATTTCTACTGGTCTGTGAATTTATGGCACCTTTTTAACATCCTGTATTATATATTATTCCTTTTGTAAATTCTGAGCGTTAATATTATGCATTTGAAGGATTTTTCAGTGGTAAATTTTAAACCACCTGGAGTAATGATTGTAAGAAATTTTAGTAAAGCAATAATTTCAAATTTTTTACATAGAAATAATGAATTAAGTATATTTGAAACTGAATATTCTGAAAATTTTCAAGTATTTAAAAATCGCGAATTCATACAAAATTGATATTGAAATAATAACAAATTGTGAAACTTTGTGCAATAGAAAAAAATATACACCGTCATACATTCACAGACATTCATAAACTGCCAATATATTTAAATGGCTTACCTTCCGAGCTTCGGGTCTTCTTCATCACTTTGCTTGGATTTGGAATTGCAGCAGAGTGCTATCAAACCAATTCTGTTTACGCGATAACAAGTTATGTCCGACACCAAAAGGATTAACAGTATTGCGGCGATAACTATACCGATTATAGCAGCGCTACTCATCGCTGGGCTTTGAACTGGAACAACAGGATCTATGCCTAAAGAATAAAATATTTATTTTACTAGTGTTGCTATATTTTATGACGAAGATGTAGTGTTTAATCAATGTTAGTTTATTGAGTGACATATACTTGATATTGCAATCCTCTGTCCATGGGAAAATGTTACGGCAATTAATTTGTATACGTAGTGGTGACACCACAATTAGGCCTGATAACCTTGTTACCTGTGAACTGATGTTTTATTCATTTTGTTCAGTGTCTAATAATTAGTGTGCTTCGATAATTGTTACGGTGTACAAGGTATTTATAATTAATTAATATTGGTTGACTAATTTTGTGAAAAAAATTAAATTTAGAACTTTTCAAAATTGCAATATCAAAATACCATAGATACTGATTAATATTTGCCAGCTGTTATTTATAATGTTGTGTTGTCAGTACTAAGAAATTTACATATTTGATTTCTCACTTTTGTTTAGAAATTATTTCAAAATAATTCAGATAAACTATAATAATGTAATACAGGTAGGCGCCTTTTTAAGTATAACATTCCCTTCATGTTAATAATAAACATAAAACAATATAACTAAAAATCCTAATAATAAGCTATAATACACATAATACAACAGTTTGAAAAAGGCAATATACGATAAGTTTCAGTTCTATTATTACAAATTTGTAGTCTGCAGAAAAAGGTAGTGATTCATAATACCCAGAATTTAGAGTGTCAAAAACATTTTTAGGCATGTCAACAAAACATTAAATGTTTAAATTTCTAATGTAGAAATTGGAAATATTTTAAGTATACAGGGTGCCTCCGAATAGTTGAAAATACTCGTGTAAGGGACAAAAACACTACCTAAGTCTTGAAATTGGATTGGATTTTCAACGAATTTATTAGAATTCTTTTTGTCTTACTTATTAGATAGAACAAGCTTTGTGGAATACCGCGGTCAACGATCGAATGAGTTCATATCAACTTCTGGTGTCCCGCAGGGGTCTGTCCTTGGACCTCTCCTCTTCAATATTTTTATTAATGACAGTCAGTGATGTTAACATTACTTGCCTACTATATGCTGATGATATGAAATTATATAACAGAATTGATAATTTTGATGATTGTGTGCAATTACAAGATGCGTTGGACAGAATGATTAATTGGTGCTATAATAACAAGCTACAGCTTAACATTAGTAAATGCAATTGGTAAAGTTTAAATATAGCATCGATAATGCCACTCTAAATAGATCTGAGAGTTTTCGCGATTTGGGTGTAGTTTTTGATAGTAAATTATCATTCTCAAATCATGTAAGTGCCATTACAAGAGAAAGCTTTAGAGTTTTTGGTTTTGTTTTGCGTTCCTCACACGATTTTGGTAATTAAAACTATTATATGAGACTTTTGTTGGAACTAAATTAGAATATGCATTTGTTATCTGGTCTCCTCAATATAACATTCACATACAAGGTATGGAGAGAATTCAGACGTTTCCTGAAGGCTGCGGCGTACAGAGAGGATGGTATTTATCCAGAGATTGGTGTCCCACAGAATGAATTATTAATTAGATTCTCATTTCAAAGTCTGGAATCGCGTAGAACTATTGCACAGTTTTTTTTTGTACAAGATCTTGCACAGCACAATTGATTGTCCTTCTATATTGTTACTAAATTTTCGTATACCTAGACTTTCCTTTAGTACTAACCTACCATTTTATTTGCCAACTAAACGGACAAATATTCAAAATAGGTCCCCTTTTTAGAATTTGTGACAACTATAATTTCTTTCATAATAATTTTGATATTTATAACTGTAAATTATCAGTAATTAAAATACTTACTCTCTAGACTAACTAGATTACGAGAAAAAACTTACTCTCTAGGTAACTAGATGTAAAGATACGCTCATAAATATTTGTTAGTAAGTAGGTTATATGTTTGTCCATCACTGTTATATTGTGATTTATTTTTTTTGTAAAACGTTATTCTTAATTCTTTTTTTTCCTGCCCTGTAGTGGGACCTTGATCTGTAGGGCAGTGTACTGTTTAAATCAATAAATAAATAAATATGACATTCTGGTATTTTGATCTGTTAGTCTTTAAAATGAAACGTGCTACGATTTCAAATCCGTAAACTCAAGTACGCTTTGAAAATTCAGAAATATTTTTATTTTTTGCTAGTAAATTGTCATTTTTCAAGAATTTTTTTTCAGAATAAAAAATCGAGTAATTATGTAAATTTTCACTTTGATATCAGATTTTTAACATTAGTGGCACGCTTTTGTATTAAATATGGCAAAATATGTTTTTCTATATACAATTTGGATCACTATGGGTATAAAGTATTTGTAACCAAGACCTAAAATACAATGGTCTTGGTTCCAAATGGTAATTGCATGCTTACATGCTTTGATATAATAATAATACCTATACAGTTCACCCATTCTTGTGTTTGTCACACAGTAAGTATCGAACTAATACCTTTCATAGGTCTGTTCAAATTGTTATATTATTTAGGATTATGGGAGGTTCTGCCATAAATAGAGCAAATCAGATGGTAGCTCATTTAGAAAATATTAATGGCTAAAACCGCATTTATTTATCTCTTACCGTTTTTGAACTACAGAACGTTTTTCGGTATCATTCAACTTTGTAAAGCTGTATTCAAGTAGATGGCGCTAAATGTCACAATTGTTGCAAACCGTTAATAGAGGGATACTTGTTTATTTTTTTATGTTTTGTTTATTGATAAATATTCACAATGGAAGCAAGAGATCAAAGTAGGCAAGCACATTGACATTTTACATAGGTACTCACTCTTTTTCATTCTAATAAGTTTTTTAGTAATGGGCGAATTGGAATTAAAAATAATCTGTAATTTGATTGTTGAAATAACCTTTAGAAGCTAATTATTGGTTTCAGTAATTCGAATAAATATATTCAGAAATGAAATGGTATAGAACATTAAACAAAATAGATAACAAAAGAACCTGTGGTTTATGAGCTGAGCTGAACCTACCTAAATTCACAGAATACATAAAAGAACACTATTTTCATTATTTTTTCTCCACAGGGTGTTTCAAAGATAGTTGAGGAAAATGAAACGGTTAATTACTTTATTGATTTTAAAGGATTTAAAACATCAGCTAAACTTATCATAAGAATGATAACAAGAAATTATAAGACATTTAGAAATTTGTGTCAAGGCAAAGAGGTTTTGTTTTGAACAGGGCTATTATATATAAAAAAAAATCAAAATTTTGAAGTATGTAAAAATTCTGATAATAAAATTACAAGGGGTGTATTTTTTCATCCCCTTACTATGAGATGACAAGTGGAATAGGTCAGGAAAGTGACATTTTAACAGAAATGCATTCACGTGATTAAGTTCAGCCGGTTTTAAAACATCCTATGGAAAACTTATTCTAACACCCACTTTTAAAGGGTATCTAACTTCTTCTAATCTCGAATTGGTATACTACGAATATAGAAATTGACCTATTATGCCCAACACTAGAAAACAGCTTTCTCATTTTTACAGATCTGAAATCATACCATATCTTGTTCCACCAAAGAGCAGAGAGCATATGTCAATATTAACTTTTTTGTCTCTTAAAAAAATTGTTTCACTTATAGAGGGCCACCCTGTATATGGAGAACTCATAAATCTTTTCAAATGTTTTGATCACTGTTCTTTTTTGGTTTCAGAATTTTTTTTTAAATTTTTATTAAAAAAAAAATTAGTTGAGCCAAAAACTTTGTAACGCCTACCTGTACAACCAAATATAATTTTATTTATATGCACATAAACTGACGCTGATGTTATTTAATATTTTTTTGTGTTATAGGTAACTTTTAATAGGAGTATGTGTGGTGTTTGTAATTAAACATTAACATTTATAACTAATATGTAAAAACTATTCTAAATCTAGAACAGACCATGCTAAATTAATGTAAACCAAAATAGCATGTACTGCTGGAATTATAGAATACACAAGAATGCACATTAAGTATTTGAAAATATTGGAAAAATATGTTATAATCCGTTTTTATTGTGTAGAAATAGTTCCCACAAAAATACTTTTATGAAAACTATGGTGTATTATGTTAGTATATTACAGATTAATATAAACAACATGCAGAAAAGCAAAAATAAATTAAAAAAGCAGAATTATTTTTTCTAAACCTATAGTATTGCTGTGACGATTACAATTATATTTTCAAAAATTCCAAAGAAATAAAGATTCAAATTATTATACGATAATTTAAATTCCGTTGGAATTTTTGAACAATTTTAAGCTACGTACACTTTATGCTGTTTGTCCTTTTTGTAGTTTTCATATATTTAAATTCACTGAAAGCCACTTTGAACACTTCACAGGATAAACAAAAGCACAACTATATTGACGGACATTAAATACAATAATAAGCAAGGTGACGTTGAAGATTTATTTATTTTTTCTATATGTATAAACAAAAAATACAACAAAATTATGTTTATCAAATTAAAAGAAATTATTGTCGAAATAGCACTAATATACTAAGAAAAATAAGAAAACACTAAGTGTTTTAATGATTATCAAGTATGGAAACCTACATAATTGTTCTCCATGTCTTCAGATATCCCATTAAAATTACGGTATATAAAAATATTATGTATAAATAAAATTTTCGTCAACTAAATTATATCTGAAAAAAATAAAATATCAAATACAAAAACAATGTACATGCACAATAACATGCAGTTAAATAAAAAACAAAATTTAGCTTACACATAACATTTGACATTAAATGTTTTATTACAACATATCTGATAGAACTCTCAGTCTTTCTTTTTTGATTATTACAACCTACTTTTCAACATCCGATATTAAAATCTAGCAGTTTATCATAAATATAAATATTTATTACAAAACAAATTATTATTTATATCGTAAAGGTTTCTAAATACAAGTTTGATAGATCTTTTCATTTTTACAACAATAAAATTACCATAGAATTCATAATAAATTTAAAACAGTACAGAGTGTCTGTAACAATAATATTACTGAATCGCCCCTCTTTTTAATGTTACTTTGATTTGAATCTGTTCCAGAACATTGTGTGCATACGTTAGTTTACATTATGTCCAATTTTTTTTTATATTTATGTTCTGTATTTTGAAAACATGTTTCATTAAATATTATATTAAAACATTACTTACCTATTATTTAATGATATGAACATAATTTTTTTTCCTTAAAAATATTATTAAGTGAGCACAAATAGTAACGTAATAAATGCAATTCTTTCATTTATGTTGCAAGAGTTGAAATAAAGTTTAATGTCAAAATCACTAGGTAATATGTTATCTCTTAATGGTAGATAAACAATGTACATTAAGTTCTTGATATTTAAAAATAGTAATGATTGGCAGCGAATAGGAAGATAATCGACAATACTTGTGTATAATTTAAACATGCTCTCAATCATACTGCACACAAATTTAAATTTACAATATTACACACAAAAAATGTATGTCGTTATAAATATTAATTTTATAAATATGAAATGTTGTATTTTAAACACATATTTTGAGTGTAGTAGTGCATATAAATAGTGTTTATACAATGTTAGTAATGAATAAAAAAAAAATTAAAATAAGCCCAATAAAAACGGATTCCACATGGAAAGCTGCGTTAACTATATGAAACAAGAAAATAAAATAATAGGCATTTTTGCGTCACCATGCATTTGCAAAGTATAAATGGAATGTTGTCCATGCAAGGAAGCGAAATACAAAAAGAAATACGACATTTACATATTTACTTATTCCTTTAGTTTAAAAGCAAATATCGAACTCCTTTTTATATCTATGTGAGATGACACGGAAAGGTGGATAAAATATATCACACCTTATAAATTTTAAAACTGACTGAGTTGTACAAAGTAACGATAACATCCATATAGTTTATGTATTTTATCCACCTATGTGATGAAACATATATTTACAACTGTGGTAATATACCAATTTTGAACACATTTAATGTTTGATTTAGAAACAGAGTTACACTCTCGTTTTAGAGTTTTCAACTACTTAGCACCATTTAAAATGACGCACACAGATCACTATTATAGTCATTGCAGCTTGGAGAGAGAAACATGAGAGTGTTCTCAGTGCAGAATTCCAATATAATCCTGAAGAGGCTGGGAAATTTATATAAATGGATAAACTTCAAACATACTTTTCAAAATAATTGCTAGCAATACTAAAGGTAAGTAGATTGTATATCGGGTGATCCAAAAGTGTTTTAAGATGAAAAGTTGGCATTGAAAATTATTATAAATAAATTAATATATTTTTTAAATAACAATTTAACACGTCGAGCTTGTTTTATGAAATTCGGTAAATGAAATAAGTTCCTAAGGACACTTTTTTAGAAGTACAACATAGTGTCGTCGGTATGCATGTTTCCACTTATATTTTTTGTGAAAATTATGCTACACCACTATTTTGTTTTTGTCAATTTTTACTTTATTTACAACAAAAGATTTCTTGTGCTTTTCAATACAAGGAATAGCAGAAAGCGTAAATTATCAATAAATGAGCATCCGCATCACATTCAATTAATGCATTTTATAAAGACACTCTCCCCAGTCTATTAAGACAGCATAAATACTTCTACAATTACACTTCACTCAGCAAATTTACTAAAGTATTTTCTGCCTTTATAATATTTAAAACGTTCAGAAACCTGAACATTAATAAATCAGCTAATTCTCTTGATTTTATATAAACTTACACTGCTATTGCAATGTATGTTTAAACATTTAATAACTGCAGCAACTCATTCCTTGATTTCGACACATAGATCCATTTCTGTACAAACAATGCTTGCATGCCAGCATTTGAGACAAACTGATGGGTAGCGGAGGTCTCTACCGCCTGAAATGGATGTGTAGCTACTACGTACAACCTATTATTTGATGCGTGTTTGGGCTATCTATGCTGTGTCATTAATTTGTGCCAGTGATTTTATAGAAAATTGGCTGCAAATCTACAGTTTTTAAAACATGTATCTTTTACAGACGAAGAAAGAAAGACTTAGAGTAAGTACTGTTAACGCTCTAAAAAACTTTCACATTTGGTCTTTGGAAAATCCAGATGCAGTTAGTGAAAAGCATTTTCAATACCAATTATTACTAAACATGTAGGGGGGAATGGTTGGTGATTTTTCTCCCTCTTCGGTTTTATAGTGAACCTTAACGACATTTTTTGGAAAATGAACTTCCTCTTTTTTTTGCACGATATATCTACCCATAGAAACTTGAAGATGGTTTATGCATGATGGACTTCTTACTTATTTCTGCGTAATGGCCAGGTATTACCTACCTTAATAAACTAATTTATCTATATTTAGATGGATTGATAGGGGAGTTGAAAAAGGAAATGAACCATAGCCACCAAAGCCTTTATATTTAAATCCCCTTGATTTTATTTATGCGAACAATTGAATTCGATTACTGGTGGTTTTTAAGCAAAAAGAAAGAGACCAGTTATCTTAGCACATAAATGAAATTCCATGCAAAGGACTTTATTACATTTTATATTACTTTAACAAATGTTTGATTAATTTAATATAAAATTTTGTTATATGCAAAAAAATAAAGATTTACCCTTAAAGCGTTCTTCATCAGGAAAACACAAGATATCTTCTATTATAAAAAAGTAAGAGTTCAATAAAAGAAAGCTAAAAAAATTATGTCGGAGGCATCGCATAGTTTTCATAAAGCCATGAAAGCAAAATTTTGTACCAATGTCACTGGTTAAATTTAACAAAATATAGTACTTTTAAAACAAGTGACTTTAGGTGCATATTTCATTCATCAAATTTCATAATGAAGACCATTGGTTATAAGAAAATAATGCCAGCTATCCTGAAGTTTATAAAAGTACTTTTCAATGCTGTTAATGTGCTATGTTAAAAAAGTATTTCCCAGTCCAGCATATAAACATAATTATGAACCTTTAATATTCTTAGCAATCATTTAAGAGTAACTACTTTCACACAAAATATTTAACAAAAAGATTAACAGAAAGCAATAAAAAATTAACCAAGTTTAAAGAAAATAGAGGCTACAATACCAGAACTGGTAGATATTATAAACATAAAATGATTTGATTAACCATATTCTGAAATTTTGTTATAAAGTAAGTATTGGTTTTTATACTAAAACTACGAAGAGTATAAATTATAATGAGTAATAATTATTATACTATCTATTCAAGTACCATAGCTGAATTTTGACTGTCAAAAGTTGTTTTTCTACAATATTTTAATAAATAATTTATAATTACCTTCTGTGTTGTGATATTTATACATTCTTTATACTTCAAAGTGATTAACCTTTTAAAAAATTATTGCTAGGTACTTGATTCGTTCACCAATCAAGAGTTGCATTTAAATAGTTATATTCAAATCAATAAAAAAAAGAGAGACTTACAAATGGTAACAAAAAAAAACTAAACAAAAACTCTGGAAACTAAAATACAAATTATAATATAGTCCAGTTTCACAGTACAACCCAAATTGCTATCTGTACTATAAGTGTAATATTGCTGATGCTCACCTCTTGCAGTCCTAACCCTTATTTGAGCAGGTGAACTACCACCAATAGCATTATGAGCACGTAATTCGATTTTGTACACTGTGTCGGGTAGAAGACCATCCAACTGGTAACTTGTATATTGTACAGATCGTTCAACTGGATCTTTGATACAATCACGATCTACCCATGCACCATTTATTTTTTCAGTCTGTAATTTAATATGGTTTATTAAAATTTACTTACATTTTTCTTCAGTAAAATATCTACTCACCACACAGTATCTGATGTCGTAATATAAGATAGGGTCACCATTGTCATTGGGCACACTCCATCTTAGTTCAAAGTGATCGGCATATGGGCTAACAGTAACAATATTTTCTCTATCGCTCAAATTATCTTCTTTAGAATTGTGACTTTCGATCAAGATCCTAGGTTCCGCTGGTTGTGAACGCCTGGGCATTGCAATTGAAGGGACATCTTTAAAAGCACCCATTCCTACATCATTAGTGGCAGCAAAACGAAAATCATAATACTCTTCTGGTATAAGGTTTTCCAAGATATATGTTGCACCTAAAATGGAAGACAATATTAAGTCACGTCTTATCCTTTAGCGAGTTCAGAAGAACAAAAACAGGGAATCAGGATTTTTATTCACTAGTGTCATCAGTTCAACTGTCATACCTTGAAAGTATACAGCATTAGATTTAATGTATGATCCCAGCTTCAAGAATGCAGCACGAAATTTTTGAAAATTTTCCATAAAAATTAGTACCTACCATCATCAACACGTTCAGCTTTTGTCATTAGAGGACTATCCACGTAGAATCGAATTTTGCAATTGACTTTTGGAACATTATGGATACAATGAAGAGTTTTTGAGCTTTGTCTACCCCTAATGAAATAATACCTATAACACATACAATGTGTTACAAGACACTGTGTGAATTATTTATTATGATAAAATAACCAAAGGGGCAAGCGCAATTACAGGAAAAGTTACGCTAAAATAAAAGCAACATAAATACATTAAAAAAGACACGATTAAATGACAGACAATGGAAACTTCACATGTACACATGAATACTAAACATACTACAACAGAAATCTGGAATTTGTAAATCAGACTGCATATGACAGAGCCACATTCAAGTTTTGATCTAATGAAAGCAATATACAATAATTTAAGCGATGTCAACTTTTTAAAATCTCTTGAATTGCGTAGAATAAAGCCCAAGTTGTTATAGCCTGATATTCAATCCTCCATATACAAACTTAAGTTTTTGATCTATAATAATCCCAAGATAGCTTTATAAAATCGGGTCTCTCAAACACACATTCCTCAAACATGTAATGAAATAAAATTTAGTGTAACAAGCGATAAAAAAAACATTACTTTGCATTTGGTTGCATTTAAGGGGTCTATTGTTATTACACTAATTGTTGAAAGTTAACAGATTATTTTGCAAATCGTCGCAATCACCGGAGCTATCAATTTTACAGTATAATTTGACGTCATCAGCATATAGATGGGAATTGATGTTCAGATTTTCAATAATGTCATTAATAAATAACACGAATAAAAGGGGGCCGAATGTCAAACCTTGAGGAACACTGGATGTCTAAGGGAACTTGTTCCAATTTCAAACTCCGATATTGGACAGATAGAATTCGTTAAATTTTTTATTGAAAAGCTACCGAAATATAAAAGTCACTATTCGGGAAATGACAATCCCAACTCTTTTTTTTCATGGCGATGGATTACACCGTGAAAAAATTTTAAGTACATAAAGAAGAATGTCAAAAAGAAATTAAAAATTATGTGTCCTCGGATCAATTTAGATGCATATTCACAGAAGAATTCAATATCAAGTTTAAATCGCCAGACACCTGTAGTGTTTGCGATACCTTCAATATTTCTCTGAAAAACGCTGAACTTATCAAAGACCAAGAAGCCATAAGGAAACTAAATATTGAACAAGAATTACATCATAGAAAAACAAAAGCTGGCCAGGAAGCCACTAAAAATCCTGGTGCATATGCTATTACATTCGATCTTCAGCAAGCTTTCTATTGGACCAACATTTTACAAAAAAAAAAGATGTTTTGTTACAACCTTACTATCCATAGCTAGCATACACGCCAAGGATATTTTTACATGTGGGACGAATCTACAGTTGGGAGAGGGGCTGATGAGATAGGACGTTGTCTCTTGAAGCAGTTTTCACAACACAATATAAAAGGTACAAAGCTAATTGCTATATTGGACCACTGTGGAGGCCAAAACAAAAATTGGTCTTTAGTATCAGTGTGGCTTCGTCTATTAGCTCAAGGAACATTCGAAGAAATCTTACACGTATTTCCTTAAGTTGGATATACAATGCTCCCTTCAGATAGAGATTTTATATATGTCGAAAAATGTCAGAGCACACTGCCAATATATCTATAATCCAAATGAATGGGAAAATGTTTTGATGTCTGCATAAAAGAAAACGCCCTTTATTGGGTATAGAATGACTCCAAATGACTTTTTAAAAATATCTAACATGAGAACCTTTTTCCAGCAGCCAAAGGCGTCAGATGAAATGGACACAAGAAATGTCGTAAGAATGCAATTTTCCTCAAAAGAACTTGATAAAATGAAGATGTCCAATTTATACCCAGGCCAGTTAACTTCTGTTTCTATAAAAAAAAAGGGGGAAGACCCATGAATTTTAAAGAACTTTTCATCCACGATCTGGAAAAGAAATACAATTCCAAGCTACCAATAGATCAAGGAAAACTTGAGCACGTTGTATCTTGTCTATGTTGGATTCCTTCTGTTCATCATCAATTTTATACAAACTTAAATTCAAAATAGTTTTACAGACTTACTTTTGTTTGTTTTATTTGAAATATACCTATGTAAAACATGATATTTACTAATACTATGTATGTGTTTGTGTTTGTTAAAATAAATATTTCTTGAAGTAAATAATGGTATCTACATACCGTTTTTCGAAATAAGTCGTTTTAGGCAAATAAAAAAAATATATATTTACAACTTTTCTTATAAAATATTCAGGAGGCATGACCATTTCTGATTCTGTTTAATTTAATGTTAAAAACCAATAATTGGATTCACGATAATTTTCTAAAATTTTCCTAACCTTTATCTCTGACATTCAAAAGTTGAATTTACCATTTTTACACCCGAGCACTTCAATTAATAAAATCGTTTTTAGCTTGTTTTTTATCTGTTAAAATATGTTTATTATTGTATTAACTCACCAAAACTCCATGTGTGGTTACGTGCAAATTCCCAGGATAGCTGTTTGTTTGGTTTATAGCGAACTGTGTAAGATCTGATAGGCAATCCTTCAAAATGACTACCTGGTATTATGCTCCATTTAATTGACGTAGCTGTTATTGCTAGCGGCTTAATTTCAGCAATTTGTCGTGGTACTTCAGCATGTCTCAATTCAATATCTCTCTTGGCTGAACCGTACTTGTTAGTTGCAATGCATTCGTATGTAGTATAAAAAAATTTCTCATTATGAGGCGTTACAATTAAATGTGATATTGGACCGTTTCCTTGTATCTTGAAGTTGTTATTGTTATGGATGTCAATACCACCCTTTCTCCAAATTATTGTAGCATTTGGTATGGCCTCTGGTATACAAGACAAATTTCCAGGTTTATTGTCCCAGCTCCATGCGGGCGGCAGGTTCTTCGTACGTTCAAATGTAGGAGGAAATTCAACAGTAATGTGACCATTTTTATATGCCGTGCCGGCTTTGTTATCTGCGATGCATTCGTACAACCCATCGTCGGTTCTACTAAGATTAGAAATTATTAGAGTTCCAAATGTTCTATCTTCAAAAAATTGTTGATCCAATGTTATCCTGCTATCATCAACCTGTTTTCCAATTTGGAAAGGCTCAGTATCACTAAGTTTTCTGAAGAGAACTTGTGGTGCCGGCCTGCCTGTAACTTTACAAATAATCTTTGTTTCAGTTCCTTGCGGGGCAGTCACATTTAATAATTCAAATATCTTAGGTTTAACTAGTACATTAATTTGGACGGTAGCGTCCACTCTGCCCACGCTATTTTCAGCAGTGCATTTGTACAAGCCATCATCGGAGAATTCAATCCTATTCATTATGAGTTCACCAGTATTCTTCTTAACTTCAAATCTGTCAGCTACTGCTAAATCTTGACGATCTCTGAGTTTAATCCACTGATAGGTTGGTGGTGGTTTTCCTACAGCATTACATTTTATAGAGGCCGTTTCACCCTCGATAATAGTAACATTATCCATTGGAATGATTTGTGGGGGAATTTGGACTTCAACCTAAAATAAGTTCAATTTATTGGCATAAAGTAAAACTGAAATTTCACTTAGAATTTACATTAATGTTCCTAGAATCCGTTTCCCCACTTTTCGGGACTACAGCTTGGCATTTATAGACTCCATCATCGCTTTCTGTTGCATTTCTTATTATAAGATTGCCGTCAGAAATTACGTATTTTTCATTCGAGATAATTGATACTCCATCCTTATTCCAGTCGATAATTGGCGGTGGATTACCAGTTACTTTGCATTTTACTGTGAAGTCCTTTCCTATTACTGGGTACTGATTTTCAGGTGCATCCACAAATTTTATGCCCACTGAAACATTAAATTGTTAATTTTACTTCACTGATATTAATTTTAGTATCACTTACTATATGTTTCCATCTGAACAGATTGAATTAATTCTAACGTTGCATAATTTGCAGCACACGTGTATGTTCCACTTTGATTTTCTGTGAGACTAGGAAAGACTAAAATTATCCCTTTCTGATTTGACAGGTTCTGAAAAAATATATTTTCGTTGTATTTTAAGGAAACAGAATTTGCAAACAATTATTTCTTACTTGGACATATATAGAACCTCCTCTATTATAATCTATCCTTCTATTTTTTGGATCTCTCCATTCTATGTCCCTGACTAAATTAAGATCTTCAACATTCGGTGTACAGGTTAATGCTATGCTTTCCCCAACTTTTTTAGAAATTGTGCTTTGGGTTGGTAGAATTTCCAGGGTTGGTTCTTTGGCATAAACAACTGAAAAATAAAAAAATATTATTATAAATTATAACACAACTTAATTATAAATCAAGTATAAAATATAATTGGTCAGATGGTAAGTAATAAACTGAAATGGGCAAATAATAACATTACCATATGTTTTTTAACATTCTGTAATAGTAGTAAGATCTTACTAAGATCTTAATGAATGCCTATTCTCCTTGAATATTAATAAAACTGGAAACCGTTTAGAGAAAAATAGACACCGTAAATTTGCTTGAACAACCACTAAAAACTGACATAACAAAGTAGAAAATCTAACAAATAATTTGAATTGTATTCAAAGTGAAGCAAAATTTTAATTTATTTCTAGGGATTCTTGTTAATTTCATATTGAATAATCTGTAAGAAAATCCTTACTTTGTTACTTTATGCAACAGTATGTTCAAAGAATATTAATGAATTATACTGTTTTGAAATGAGAAGTCCCATCATTTTAGAAAGTGTATAATTTAAGATTTGAATTCTGGTTTGATATTTGTGGTGAGTGAATTTGATTTAATATGATTTTGGTTCATGATTTTTTATTTTTGTATTTATTTCCATTTAAAAACAATTTTGACTGAATATTTGAACTACAGTATTTTCTAGAATTGTATAATTATTTTGTTACACTTTCTGTTTTACGTTAGAAACTAGTATTTCAAAAAAATTGCTAATTATTAACAGATTAATGCAAAGAAATAAATCGGGAGAAGATTGGTCCAAAAAAATACTCTTATGTACACATTTAACAGCATATTCGCGAGAGTAAGTGAACACTTTTAAGGAAGGTTAGTTTTTAAGAAAGTTAAAATAATTGTGCTTTTTCAATAAAGTATAGTATAGTCAAGGTATTGGCTGACATCCTTAAGTGATGCATTGGTGAACTGTATACAGGGTATGGCGTTCATAATGTATAAAAATTATAGGACGGCTTTCTGATAATATTTGGAATAAATAGACTTCCCAGATAGCACCGGATATTCAGGGAATGATCTGTAAATTTCCTTAATTGCATATATATAATCTGAATAATCCTTTAATATTTTTAGAATAAATATCTTCCATACAAATATTCTTCAAATATTCATATTATAATATTTCACAAATATTCTTATACGATATACAGGGAATATTCGAAATGATTATTCGTTATTCAGTATTCTAAGAATATTCTGTAAATAAATCTCCTGGATTAAACAACAAACATATACCTACTTTTATTGAACTATATACCTATAGTTGACGATGAGATTATGTGTAACGCTAAAACAATTGAAACTACCGTCATATATTTAACATTCGATTTCAGATTATTACTTTTTATCTCAAATTCTGTCAATAACGCAGTAGGTATACAATAATTATTTTAATTAAAAATTTTCAAATCCTACTAAAATATGTGTGGTTATCGAAAAAGAAATCATTGCCTACTTCATTATATTTCTTGGGCTTTTGGCTTACAGAGTAAAATTTTAAACAATGGAAAACTGCCTCGTTTCGACAGAATTGAATAATGCGCCTCAAAACGTCACGTCACGTGGGGCATAACTAGCAAATTGCAAGCGAGCTGGCTGAAATTGTGTCAAATGTCAATTATTGTGCTGAAGAAGTTTGTTTTTATTTATATAGTGGAAATATTCATCAATATGTTGTCTATAACTTAAAAATGTAATGTATAAAAATTTTTAACATTCTTGTACCTGCATATACTTGTTTAAAAAATCAGTTTTCTAATTCTGTTTATATTTAAATAATTAAACATGCCTAAATTTACAGATCTTATTAGTGGATAAATTAAGTGTATTTTTTCCAGCAAAATTAAGATATTTTATTGTATTGGAAAAAATACTATTGGTAAGTGTTTCCAGAAAATACAAAAAATAAAATAAAGTTTAATAATTTGTAGGTTAATATTATTCTTTAATATTTCAGATATCAGCTGAAGATGAAGATTTACAATAATCTATAATATTTTGTAAAGATGGTAAACGTTAAAGAATAAATATATATCTATATGTATATATTTTGAGCATTTTTACTGTATGTTGGCAATCATATTTACATTCTGATGATATACAATTACAGAATGTCATAATTAATTTGCAGAATCTTAAGCTAGGGTTCATCTATTGCGTTTAGACAAAACGTCTAGTCACTACGTGTTACAAGTATTACTTTTCTATGATGTGTCAGAACATATTTATAAAAATAGTTTCTCGCTCAGATTTATACTAATATATATCATAATAACATTTTAAAGTAATTAGTGGTAACTTTTTCAGGAGATATAGTAATCTAAGGTAAGTATAAGCAGATGACCTGGGTTTTATGAACTCAAATCTGGAGCTTTTGTATACAGATTGGTTCGTCCGTTTTGTGCCTTACCATTAGCATCTAGTAAACCGTAAAATATATAGGGTGGCTCAAATTAGAAAAAGTTGCACCTTTCACGACCAGTAAGATAAAACAAACATATCCAAGATATCTGCTGCTATTGCTAAAATGTTGTGAAAAACTGAAAACTAGCAATTTCAGAAAATGTCATCTAGTGCCACCATTCCACAACAGAAAGAGTTAAGGGGCATAAGAATATACGAGAAATCCAATTTCGTCGATAGAAAATTTCTACAGCCACTAATTTCGGTTATACAATATTCATCAATTAATTTTTTAAATTGTCTGGGTTATTTTTAAATAAAATAGTACTGTTAAATATTAAATTGTTTGTAATTTTTTTCTCTCTCTATCTGTTACTACCAAGATCCAATATGACACCCAAATTTTCCAACGAAATATATTCTTATCCCTCTGTACCAAATATTAGTTCTTTCTGTTGCGAAATAATGACACTAAGTGGCATTTTCTAAAATCGCTGTTTTCAATTTTTCATAAATATTTCAACAATGACAACATATATCTTGGATCTGTTTAGGTTGAGCCATGAAAAGGCGGAACTTTTGTCTAATTTAAAACATCCTGTATACACCCTGTTAAAAGCTGTAGATGTTCTAAGAATATTTCTGAACTGTACCTGAATAACATAAAAATAATACAGTTAGATTAATCCAGGAATATCTAGATTTTTATGCTATTGATATCCTGTAACTATTCCAGGAATATTTTCGATTATTCTATTGATATTTATTACGATTATTCCCAGATTATCGAAAAGTGTCCCACTTGCACTTTCTAAGAATATTCTTTTTGGGATATATATATTGACAGCATCTTCTAGGAGTATTCCAATATCCAAAAACGATTATTCCTGTAATATTCTGTGAATATATAATGCTATCTGGGTTATGTATACCTATCAATTTTACGTATTTTTTATGTACCTAAATTAGCTATCACAATTCGCAAAAAGGGCCAAAATATGATCCTGTTAATTCATCAAACATATAAAGTACGACTGGTATATTGTGTTTAGCATTCCTTAAAAAAACAATAAAACGCTATAACAAAAACAATCCGAACATTTTATGTAATTTTATTTAGATCAGTCAAGTTAACATTGTTTGAAACAAAAACTTAAAAAAGATCAGTAGTTATTCACTAAAGTATCAAAGGGTGAACACTGAACTGACCCAATAAGTTACAAAATACGTAAAAACTTTTTTGACCTACTGTCAGTGCAGTGGAGGAATTACAACATCGTATACTTGAAGCTGCTGACACATGTTCCAACACAGCAAGAATCGATTCCGTTCAAATTTCCTAAAGTTTATATACACCCTGTATCTACTGCCAATATAAAAAAAATGTTTATTAAATTTGTATGTATGTTGCGGGAATTCACACGAACTTAAATAGTACTGTTTACTGTCCATCAGGCAATTTTTCTAAAAAATGTGGAAAAACCCTAATAAATTTATGATTAAAAAAGAAAATTAGACAACCTGTTTTGCAGCAATAGAGAGCCCCATTAGGGGTAGCACTGCATTAAGCAACACGTATAACATCACATAAACAACAATTATTCACGGACACATAGGGCGGAAAACATAGCTCCCAATGAAGTTTGTTTTGGAAAAGTTAAAGGCGGCAATGTGATTTATAGAGGATTTCAGTATCTGTGTTCTGTTTGTCCACTGCATCCGTGTTGGAACTTTAAATCCGCACGTACATAGTTCGGTTATCAAACGAATATTTTAAAGAATGATTTATTGTAATAATAACTAATAGATGCAACTGACTCTCTCATAAGCTGTCAGTTTTACTTCACAAAGTCGCTGTTTAAAAAAATATAGGTCTTCCCGATTTCTATTGTAGCTTTTCTGCAATTATGTTGAATAATTTAGTGGTTTGTATTGTTACACCATGCAATTACAGTAGAAGTTATACCAACACTTTAACCCAAATGCACACTAAAAACTAAACTGTTTATTCAAACTTAACAAGTAACAATAACAAACAGCATAACATATAAAATAAAGGTTTCAGTTAATATATTTTGCTCAACAATCAAGTTGAAGCGAAAGAAGGCAATTTGAAATTGATAGTTCAGCCTGGGAATTCTTGCGTGCGATTTGACGAATGTAAAACGAAGTGCAAGTTAGACTTTTGGGAAATATATTGCAGGTACAAAGGCTTCCTGCAATCTATTGCAAAAAGAATTGTGGACTGTAAAGCGGCATTAACAGCTATTTATCCGGCACCTTTTTTTCCTATAAATGGTATCGACAATGAAAATGAAATACGACAAAAAGAAAGAAATATAACAAATACATACTTTATTTAAATTGGAAAGGCGGATAAATCCAAAAATAAAACTATAAAACGGTACAGTATAAATTTTTGGTGTTGTCAAAACTTGCTATAAGTATATAAATTCGTATCTATCTATAGTCCAGGGCATTTAGATCAAAATCGACCGAATAGCGGAAATTTTTAGGCACAGCAGATATCGAGATGCGGTTTTCTGCATTGTGTTCAGGAAGGTCCCAGGAAAAAAGTCCTTATCATCTGGTTTAGCCATTTTTTGAAAAATTCTTTCTGGCTGGAAAATGCATTACACCATTATAGGAACGACTGGAAACTTGGAAAAATCGTTCTGAAATCGTTACTCGGGGGTTTTCGTGGCTGCCGAACTCGATTCTGGCATTAGAATTACCCGGGGATGCACGGGAGGGCTCTGTGGGGGTGCGTGGGGGGTGAACTTATTTTTCCTAACTTCCCTGGACTACTACAGGGTGAGCTGAATATGAATGCCTTTATTTTGCTGTATGATAAACTGTACCAAACAAAATATTTATACCTTTTTATTTATACTTTTTTTCTCTGACAACAACGGTAGAATTATGACAGGTTTTTGTACACAATAATTACAAACACACCTAAACATACTGTGAATGTTTTTTTAGAGTATTTTTCACAACACGGAATAGAATGTGAAATAGTTGTTCAAAATGTTACTTGGCAAAAGCGTTTACCGTACAAGCGTCTCTAAATTAACAAGCCATGCAGTTGGTAATAGTTGACTATAAATTGTTCCATATTTGTTTATGTGCACTCACAGTTTCAAGCAAGAGAACTACGAAACGAAACAAAACGCACTAGCTACGATAGTAGTATGACTAATAATATTTTTAGGTTAACAGTAGCATTGACAAAGTGCAATAATAATAATAATATCTCTACCCCTCATTTTAATCACGAGGATTAGTCCAGAAAAATTATTCGATTCATTGTTTTCATAATAGTTTTTTTGGAGTTTTTG